>CM029628.1:8650642-9278613 GCA_017311315.1 Dendrocalamus latiflorus
GCCGAAGTAAACGCTCGAGTGCTTCGTCCCCTACCCTTTGAAGTGGCGGCAGCGGAGTTGGCACCTAGGCGAAGTAGACGCTCGAGCACTCCGTCCCCTACCTTTTGAAGTGGCGGCAGCGGAGCTGGCGCTTAGCCAAAGTAGGCGGTCAAGCGTTCCGTCCCCTACCCTTTGATGTGGCCGGCAAACGGAGCTGGCACCTAGCCAAAGTAGACGGTCGAGGGCTCCGTCCCCTACCCTTCAAGTGGCAGCAGCGGAGCTGGCGACTAGTCGAATGATTTTGCACTTGAGTGCAGCGCTGGGGGACCGCGGCCTCTTATTTATACTCCGTAGAGTGCACGTGGAGGCTTGCCTCCACGCGTCTTATTTATACTCACATAGCGTACACGCGGAGACTGCGCATCTTGTTTATACCCCGAAAAGTGCATGCAAAAACCGCGTGTCTTCTTTATACTCCATAGAGTTCACGCGAAGATCGCGCGTCTTATTTATACTCCGTAGAGTGCACGCAGAGACCGCGCATCTTATTTATACTCTTTAGAGTGCACGCGGAGACCACGCGTCTTGTTTATACTCACGAAGAGTGCACGCGGAGGCCGCGTGTCTTGTTTTATACCCATGAAGAGTGCACACGGAGGCCGTGCGTCTTATTTATACTCACGAAGAGAGCACACGGAGGCCGTGCATCTTCTTTATACTCACGAAGAGTGCACGCGGAGGCCGTGCGTCTTATTTGTACTCATAAAGAGTGCACGCGGAGGCCGCGCATCTTGTTTATACTCACGAAGAGTGCACGCGGACGCACGTCTTGTTTATACTCCATAGAGTGCATGCGGAGGCTTACCTCCGCGCGTCTTTACACAGAATGAGACAAGTTTTACAAACGGTGGACTTTATTAATCTCCCATTTGTGCGGTTGAGCGATTACAAAAGATAGGCTACCGACCTTGCTGTGTGCATCCCGCCATAGGCAAGATCTCATAGAACGCTCCCTCGGGGAGGGGGAGCTGCTGGCTGGCAACTTTCATGACGACGTCAGCTTGTTCATTGTTCGCGTGAGGAATGGCCTTGAGCGTGGCACCCAAATAGTGGCGCTCCTTCGCTCTCACCACTGCCAAGTACTTGGCCAACTCGGGGTCCTTGGCTTGGTAGGATTTGTCGGCGTCGCTGCCAAGTACTTGGCCAACTCGGGTCCTTGGCTTGGTAGGATTTATCGGTGTCGCCCGCTACTAGACGCGAATCGGTGCGGACAAGGACCGTCCGTGCGCCTATAGCTTTAAGCTTTGCGAGGCCAAAGAGCGATGCCTCGTACTCGGGCGTGTTATTGGTGGCTGGGAATCCAAGGTGTGCCGAATACAGCAGGCGATGACCCTCCAGGGTAGCGACTACTGCACCCACCTCAGCGCTTGGAGCGTCGTAAGCCCCGTCGGTGTTGAGCGTCCACACCGGGTCCTCGGGTTGTTGCACGTGTTGAGCCGGGGAGTCCACTCCACGAGGAAGTCTGCGAGGACTTGGGATTTTATGGCCGTTTGCGAGGCGTACGTTAGGGAGAATGGTGCGAGCTTGGCCGCCCACTTGCCAATGTGCCCCGTGGACTCCTTATTGTGCAGCATCTCCGCCAGAGGGAACGAGGATGGCACAGTGATGGGATAGGCAAGGAAATAATGTCGGAGCTTCCGCGAGGCCATGACTAGCGCGTGAGCTAACTTCTCAAGCTCCGAATACCGCGTCTTGGCGCCCTGGAGGGCTTTGGAGATGAAGTACATGGGCCGCTGAAGGGCGCCCCCTTCGAGGACAAGGACGGCGCTGACCGCTATTGCTGTAGCGGCGAGGTAGAGCAGGAGGGGAGACTCTGGTGCTGGGGCGACCAATGTGGGAAGGCTTGCGAGCTGCTCTTGAGGTCGTCGAAAGCCTTCGCGCGGTCGCCATCCGAGTGGAACCCGTCACAGCTGTGGAGGGTCTTGAAGAATGGCAGGCCCCGTTCTGCTGCCCAGATAAGAAGCGGTTCAGTGCGACCATGCGGCGAGGTAAGCCTCTGGACCTCCCATGCGGCCAGTAAGCCTCTGGACCTCCCTCGTCGTCTTGGGCGGCTCCATGGTGAGAATCACGTCGACCTTGTCAGGGTTCGCCTGGATGCCGCGTCCAGACACGAGGAAGGCCAGATGCTGCTAGCCTTTTTCACTAGCACCGGGTTGGCAAGCCAACCTGAGTGCTAGACTTGGCTTGGGCCTGGAGAAGCTTCGCTGCCTCCACCTTTGCCGCTTGCTATCGGTTGATTGACATGCGCTGAAACCTCTTCTTGACTGGTTTGGCATCGGGGCGGACCGCTAGATTGTGTCAATGAGGGCACAGTCCACGCCCTTGATGTCTTTTGTGGACCACACAAAGACGTCCGCGTTGTCCTATAGTACTCGAAGTAGATCTTGGTCAATTTTGGGAGGAAGGCCCTCGCCAATGGATAAGCACTGCCCTTCGATGTGTAGGGGCACCCTCTTGACTTCGTCATCCGGTCGGGGCTTCGGCGTCCACCCCAGGGCGGAAGGCGTGTCTGCCTTAGGAGTCAGTGAGGGCAGGCACCTTACGGCGCGGGCCCTGAGTACCTAGCTTTGTGTGCCGGGCGAGGTCCTAGTCACCAAAGGTGGTGATAATACCTTGTGCGCCCGAGAGATTCATGCATAAGAAGCCGTGGTGCGGGACTGCCCCGAAGGAGTTGAGGGTTGGGTGCCCCAATATGGCATCGTATGGGTACGGGATGTCAACGACGTTGAAGGTGACGTCTTCGCTCCTCGCATTGTCGCCTTGGCGGAAGGAGACTTGTAGGCGTATCTGGCCCAATGCCTTCAGCGGCTGACCCCCGAAGCCATGCAGTGGGATTCCCGAGGGACCCAAGCGACTCCAGGGGATCCCTATTTGGTCGAAGGCTGCCATGGACAGGATGTCCACGGAGCTGCCTCCGTCGACCAGGACGCGTTTGACATCGCATCCTGCGATGGCAGCCTGGATGACCAGGGGATCTTGGTGAGGGAATTCCATGCCGTCAGCGTCAGTGGGCATGAAGGTGATTTCGTGCCGTGCCCACTCTGGTGTAACCTCCCCACGTAGGCCTTCTGCTGCCGCGCCGAGGAGAACCCCAACGAAGGCCGCCGGAGATGACGTTTATGACCAGGCGCTGGTCTCCCTCTAAGGCCTGTATCCGCAAGGGGCCCTCCTAGGGTTGCTGCATGTGGGACTGTATCCTCAGGGGCCCTCCTGGGGTTGCTGCACGTGGGCCTGTATTCGCAGGGGGGCCCTCCAGGGGTTGCTGCACATGGGCCACCACCGGAGGCCCCGCTTCCAGGGCTCTATCCTTGGCGACGCTCTGACGGAGCGCCGCAATAGCGGTGCATGCCCGCGTGCAGTGGTCACCTCGGCCATGCACCTCGCACCACATGCCGTAGTGCTGGTCTTCTTGTTCTGCACAAGGTCTATCGTCACGACCTCAGCCGTGTCCTCGCCCTAGCCTCGGCGACCTCGTCTGCGACTGGTGGGGGCACTGTCTTCAGAGCCAACCTCGATATCAAAGACATAGCGGGCCCAATGGGATCAACGTTGGTTGCACTTGGGCTTGTCACCCGACGGGTCCTGCTTATGCTTGGTGTCCTTGCGCTCGGGGGCGTCCTTCAAAGACTCTTGCTTGCGCTTGCCCTTCGAGGAGTCCTCCTTCTTCGATGAGTCCTCATTCTTCGGCGAGTCCTCCACTTGATTAGTGTCGGAGTCATCGCCCTTGCGCTGCCGCGCGTCCTCCTTCATCGTCGCATACTCTTCCATCTTATCAAAGAGCTTCGCAACCATCTTGATAGGCTTGTGCGCGTTGTACTCGGCCAACGGCCCGGGCGGAGGCCTTGTATCGCTGCGTTGATGATGGTTATCTCGTTGACATCCTTGACCTGGCAGCTGACCTTAGCGAAGCGCTTGAAGTACCCTCGGAGCTTCTCCGAGGGTTTTTGCTTGACGACGAAGAGCTAATCAGCGTCGATGTGCTCGACATAGTTCCCCTGGAAGTTGTTGTAGAGGTGGTCGCGGATCTGCTCCCCTGGAGTTTGGCTCTATAGCGAAAAACCAAGAGAGCGCCACCCCCTGCAGCGCGAGGGGAAGTCCCTTCGCTTTGGTGGTGTCATCTTCGCCCGTAGCTTCGATGGCGGTCTCGTACACGCGCACGAACTCCCGAGGGTCCGTGTCGCCCTTGTACGGCTCGATAACATTGGGGAACTTGAAGTCCTCCGGCCACGCCGATTGCTGCAGGCCAACAGAGAGGGGGGACTCCGGATCCACACGCCGAAGCGGGACGCGACTAGATGTAAGGGCGTTGGGGCTGTCCACCTGCTCTAGCGTGGGCTCCGCCACCACCACTAGCGGGGTCTGTTGGCTGCGAGCCTCTTGCATCTCCTGCACGGCTCCACGGAGGTCCGCCAGCTCTCGTTGCAGGGTGCCGAGGGCCGTCAGTAGAGCATTCTCCACCATCAATGTGGTTAAGGTGGCCGGAGCACCGGGTTGCACCGTCGGGTTGGCAGAAACCACGGCCACAGAGTCAATGTGGTTACAGTGGGCTTCAGAGTCGATGATGGGACCGGTGCTGCCACCAAGGCCACCTGCCACTCCCGCACTAGATGCAGGGGTAGCGTCCGTGGCAGCATGGCCATGGGGAGTGTTTTTACAATTATGCCCTTACATCCATGTATCCCCCTCAGGGGCACTCATGTCATTACACTTGTCCTATTCTGGGCCTTACATCCCTCTAGCAGGCCTGCTGGGCTTAGGTGGGGGCCACCCCTACGACAGGAGCCTCTCATGGTGAAGAGCTTCACGGGCCAAAGCCATGTTGCCGAGCCCTTTGGCCCCCTCCGTCTATGTGGCCTGTGAGCTTTTCCAACGTTTTGGTGGAGCTTTATTGCTTGGTGTAGTGTTTGCCCTGCCACAAGGGTATAGCACTGGGCAGGTTGGTGGAGCCATAGTCATGCGTAGAGCCCTTCAATGACGGGTGCGAAGCCGAATTCAATGTCGAAGTCGAGGCTGAGGCCGAAGTCGAAGTGGAGGCTGAAGTCGAAGTGGAGACCGAAGTCTAAGCCGAGGACGAAGTCGAAGTCGAGGTCGAGATCGAAGTCGACAACGAAGGCGAGGTCGAGGTCGAAGCCGAAGTCGTGCCCGCGTTAGCGGGGTGGCCTGGTTGGCCGGGCCATGCTCGGCCGTGGGTTCCTTGGGCAGTGGAGTTGAAGTCAGAGCGGAGGCAGACCTCGCGTCGATGGCTTTTCCTGGACGTGAGGTGGGTGCGGCTCCGCGGTCCGGTAGTGCACCTTAATGATTCCTAGAATCGCGTCGACCCCCGGGCTGGCAGGAGCAGGCTGCTACAATCGTACGTGCTTTGCCGCCCGGGGTGTACACGCGGCGGGCCATGATTGGCGCGCCGTGGTCTATCAGCGGTCGCACGACCGCGGCCGTTCGCCCCTTCCCTAGAAGGGCGGGACGCGTGGCGGGGTGCTATGGGTGCGTCGTGCGCCGCCTACCCACCTACCAGCACGCGCCCCCAGTTGCCAGTGGTTGTGCTTCCCGATTGTGGGTAGCCGAACTGCTGGGCTCCTGCCGGTTGCACTGTGCTGGTAGAGGGGGGGTTTGAGCCAGCTTTATAAGGCGTCGCCATCGGCATAGGGACGCTCCTTCGCGTTGGTCGTTCCAGCCCATCTTCTTTCTTCTGCTGCCCGTGCAACCCACCCCTGCTCCTACTGTTTTAGCGCCCTAACTCGGAGAAGAATGGCCTATCGTGACGATCCCGCTCGCCGGCTCAGTGGCAGCGCCTCGTCCGATCGGTACGACCTGTCGCCTCCCCCGGGGGAGTACCCGCTGGTGGTGCGAGGAAGGGCGCATGTCAACAAGCGGTGGGACGCCATGGAGCACTCGGGAGGTCGCTGCTCCCGTGTGTTGGGGCGAAGCCGTGTTACTGAAGAGATGCTTCAGAGACTCGTCCGGGAGGGGAAGATCATGGAACATGACGGGGCTCGCCTACCCGGCCCCACCGAGACGGAACCGCAGCCGGCGGAGACATAGGCTATTGTTTTTGTCGCGTTCTTTGATGCCGGGCTGCGGATGCCCTCAACACTCTTCGTCGGCGAGGTCTTGCGGCCGTACAAGCTGGAGCTGGCGCAGCTGACCCCCAGTGCGATAGTCCGCCTGGCTGTGTTCGCTTGGGCACTGCGAACCGAGGGTCGCTGTCCCAGTGCGAGCCTATTCGCCATTCTGCACGACGCACGCTGTCAGCCAAAGAAACTAGAATCGAACTTCGGCAGCGTCAACTTCGTGCTGAGGAAGCAGTGTGCAGGGCTCTTCCCTGCGTGGGCCGCGCGAGGGAATTGGGAGTCCGGTTGGACGCGTCGGTGGTTTTACTACCTCGTGACAAGCAAGAGCAGTTTGTCATGCCGGGGATAGCTGATATCGTTCAACAGCTCACCGGACATGGAGCCGATGGCCGACGACACGCAGAAGGCGCGGAGGCTTGCCGGTATCGCCCGCCGGTTCAATATGCGCGACCTTGCCGAAGAGTTTACCATGTACGGGGCGGCGCGGTTCTCCGGTCGGTGGAAGTACAAGGTACAGGGCAGTGTCCGAAAGGATGGCGTCCATCCGACAGTGTCCTGCCTTCTAAGACCCTCCGCTCCTTGTAAGTCCTTTGACCGTTGGATGTGCGCATGTTTGCATGATCACATGATTTCTTATGAATGATGTTGCATTTTTGTGCATAGTGCCCCAGCTGGAGGATGCAGAGCGTGCAGTTGTTACGCTCCTCGGGCCGTACTCAGCCAAGGAGCATAAGCTGCGTGAGGCCGCGACCGCCTCGGCGAAACAGGGGCGGATAAACCGGGTGTGCGAGGTCCTGGGGATTGGCGTGCCCAAACGCGCGGTATCGGTGGAGGCCCCGGGTCGTCATGATGGCGACAGCGAAGTGGAGGCACAGCCCCCTCGATGCAAGGCTCGATCTGAGGCCACCATACCCGGCCCGCTGGTCGTGCCGCTGGGAGGTGTGACTGAGGTGGGGGGCGTGGCCGGCGCCGGGTCCGAACCCGCTGGTTCGGGTGGAGCGTTGCTCCTAATGAGGGCTTAGACGACGATGAGGCAACGGGCCTCAGCGCTGTTGGCCCTGGGGACGAGGTGGCGCCGCCTACGACGGCCACCGAGGGTCTGCCGCCCGCGACGGCCACCGGGAATCTGCCGCCTACGACAGGAGCGGCTGAGGAAGCGTCGCCCGTGTCCTTGAGGGCGAAGCGCCCCCGGGTACAGTCACCTCCACCTGCAGGGGGGCGATTCGGGGTTGCTGGCGCGGCTACTGGGATCTTGGTGCCTTGTGGGGTCGGCGAGGCTGGCGGAGGAGGCGCCGCTCCTCGGGCCGACGAAGCCCCCATGCCCTGCATGGAAGCTGCGTGAGCACCCCCCATACCTTGGTAGAGGGTGTCGAAGGTAGGCGCGATTCCTTTTCCTCTCGTGACTTCGTGAAACTCTCTCCGATTTGCTCACTCATTCCGCCGTCGACATCAGGCAAGATGAGGTCTCCCGGACGCGGTCAAGGATCGAGCAACGGAGGTACACGCGAAGTCGCCGACCTTGTTATGCAGGACACGGCGTGGACGTCTAGTGCTACGTCCTCTTTCCTCCATAAGGGCGACTGCAGAGCTGGTGCAAAGCAGGCGCGCGAGCGCTCCGTCCCCTACCTTCTGAAGGGGTGGCAGCGGAGCTGGCGCCTAGTCGAAGTAGACGCGCGAGTGCTCCGTCCCCTACCTTCCGAAGGGGTGGCAGCAGAGCTGGCGCCTAATCAAAGTAGACGCGCGAGCGCTCCGTCCTCTACCTTCCGAAGGGGTGACAGCGGAGCTGGCGCCTAGTCGAAGTAGACGCGCGAGCGCTCCATCCCCTACCTTCCGAAGGGGTGGCAGCAGAGCTAGCGCCTAGTCCAAGTAGACGCGCGAGCGCTCCGTCCCCTACCTTTTGAAGGGGTGGCAGCGGAGCTGGCGCCTAGTCGAAGTAGACGCTTATTAGAGCTTGAGGCTCGTGGGAACTTCAACCACATCTTATTTATACTACGGGGAGTACGCGCAAGGACGGTGCCTGCACGTGCGCGAGGATCTCCTCGTCTTGTTTATACTCAGTAGAGTGCGCAGGGACAACATCCACGTCTTATTTATACTCCGTAGAGTACGCGCGGAGGCGTCCCCCACTGCGTCTTATTTATACTCCGTAGAGTGCGTGCAGAGGCGGACCTCGATGCTACGTCTTATTTAGAGTATGAAGACTGCGCGCGGAGGCAAGCCTTCGCGCGTTGCGGGCAGTGAAGGTGTGTGCGGAGGCGGACCTCAACGCTACATCCTATTTATACTCCGTAGAGTGCGTGCGGAGGCGGGCCTCGACGCTACATCTTATTTAGAGTCCGTAGACTGCGCGAGGAGGCAAGCCTCCGAGCGTTGCGGGCAGTGAAGGTGCGTGTAGAGGCGGATGATAGGAACGGGGTCCCGACGTTCCAATAGGTTCTGGATATGTTCGATTTGGTGGAGGCGCGACACAAATCGATCCGGCTTCCGAACAACACGTTCCGAACCCCGCAATCGCAGCACCACGTCTCCTCAGGTTATCAACCGTGCGCAGCCCGGTTGACCTCGCCAAGAAGGCTAATCCTTGCCTGCGAATCGAAGAACACAAGCAAGAACACAACTGAATTGCAGATGTATTGATTTAGCACTCGAAAGTTGGGGTCTCACAAACCGATGAACGGCGAAACTGTTCAAAGACAGATTAATCTAAGCAAAACCCAAACCCTAATGGTTGGGGTGGCAGCTGGATATAAAGAAGTGAGGGGCGTGCAAAACCCCTGGACGCGCCCTAATGGGCTCCAACACGATACAAAGCCGAACGGCCCAAAAGACGGTGGCGCAGCACCCTGACAGATTCTGGACGCCCACTTGTTTCGACGATTCCCGTTGACTCAGAAGGAATTTTGAATGGGATCAGAGCCATTGGAAATGTCGTCTTCTCAGCTTTCCATACATATGTAGAACGTCCAAAACAGAGTCCGGATGCGATCTGGGCGTACGTTTTAGTGCGGCCTGGTCCTGGACTCCGAATTGGATTCGAAGTCGGCTTGAGTTGGGCCTCCAACATGATTCGACCGTCCTTGCTGGACTTGTGTGCCTCGTAGCCCTTCTCCAAGTAACTCCAGGTCCTCTCCATGGTTCCTAATCATAATTAAATCATTAGGTAGCAATCGATTCTCAAATGAACAAAAAGAAGTACATAGGAACGAGCTCACCTGTAAATTCAATTGTCGGGCGCGAGCTCTAGTGATTGGTCCTTGAATGTCAAGTGGAGGGGTGTTGTGTGTATTCGAAGAAGTGATGTCCTCATCATCGTTGACGGCTAGGGTTTATATGAAAGGTAGCGGAAGCAAGATAACCCGAAACAAAACACGATCTAAACCAGCAACACAACTCGACTAAGGACACAAACTCAACACTACAGACTCTGAAATCAAATTGTGCAAAAGGCTAAACGAGATCTGGGACAGGAAACAACCTATGACTAAAAATTTTTTGTAGGGCTTTTCTTGGACTCTAGGATGAAACAAAAACAACAAAGGTAGGGTAAACTCGAACCTGAAGGAACACTTGAAGCTCTGGTTACCACTTGATAGGAACGGGGTCCCGACCTTCCAACAGGTTCTGGATATGTTTGATTTGGTGGAGGCGCGACACAAATCGATCCGGCTTCCGAACAACACGTTCCGAACCCCGCAATCGTAGCACCATGTCTCCTCAGGTTATTAACCGTGCGCAGCCCGGTTGACCTCGCCATGAAGGCTAATCCTCGCCTGTGAATTGAAGAACACAAGCAAGAACAAGGAAGAACACAACTGAATTGCAGATGTATTGATTTAGCACTCGAAAGTTGGGGTCTCACAAACCGATGAACGGCGAAACTGTTCAAAGACAGATTAATCTAAGCAAAACCCAAACCCTAATGGTTGGGGTGGCGGCTGGATATAAAGAAGTGAGGGGCGTGCAAAACCCCTGGATGCGCCCTAATGGGCTCCAACACGATACAAAGCCGAACGGCCCAAAAGACGGTGGCGCAGCACCCTGACAGATTCTGGACGCCCAATTGTTTTGACGATTCCTGCTGACTCAGAAGGAATTTTGACATGGGAATAGATCCAGTGGAAAGGTCGTCTTCTCAGCTTTCCATACATATGTAGAACGTCCAAAACGGAGTCCGGATACGATCTGGGCGTCCGTTTCAGTGCGGCCTGGTCCTGGACTCCGAATTGGATTCGAAGTCGGCTTGAGTTGGGCCTCCAACATGATTCGACCGTCCTTGCTGGATTTGTGCGCCTCGTAGCCCTTCTCCAAGTAACTCCAGGTCCTCTCCATGGTTCCTAATCATAATTAAATCATTAGGTAGCAATCGATTCTCAAATAAACAAAAAGAAGTACACAGGAACGAGCTCACCTGTAAATTCAATTATCGGGCGCGAGCTCTAGTGATTGGTCCTTGAATGTCAAGTGGAGGAGTGTTGTGTGTATCCGAAGAAGTGATGTCCTCATCATCGGACCTCAACGCTATATCTTATTTATAGTCCGTAGAGTGCGTGCGGAGGCGGACCTCAATGCTACGTCTTATTTAGAGTCCGTAGACTGCGCGCGGAGGCAAGCCTCCACGCGTTGCGGGCGGTGAAGGTGCGTGCGGAGGCGGACCTCAACGCTACATCTTATTTATACTCCGTAGAGTGCGTGCGGAGGCGGACCTCAACGCTACGTCTTATTTAGAGTCCGTAGACTGCACGCGGAGGCAAGCCTCCGCGCATTGCGGGCGGTGAAGGTGCGTGAGGAGGCGTCCCCTGCGCGTCTTTGTTTATACTCATGCCCGTGTTTTTCACAGAGAGTGCGCGCGTAGGAGAACTTCTGCACGCTTTTGCGTGAAACAAGGCAGTTGTTTTGTGCAAACGGTGAACTTTATTGAATCCCCGTTTGCGCGGGTGAGCGATTACAAAAGACGAGGTGCTGATCACTGAGCGCTCGGGGGTGGGAACGGCCGCAACCGTCGTTGCCCGGTGACGAGGCGGCGCACGGTGGGAGCCTCTAGTGCTGGAGCAGCCCGCGCAAGAGCCTGGCATGGTGCTTCCCGAAGCCGCCAAGGGTCCTCGCGCTTGCGCACCTGGCCTAGGCATAGTACCGCCGTAGTCTGTCTGCGTTCCATGTATGGCGAAGTGTCTGCCCTTCCAATGTGGTGAGGCGGTATGCTCCCTTCTACAGGGCTTCCGCGACAATATACAGGCCTTCCTATTTGGATTCCAGCTTGCCTACCGTGTCTGCATGGAGTGCCATCTTGAGGATGAGGTCCCCTGGCTGGAATTCTTGCGGGTATACGGAACGACCGAGCGCGCACCATCTGCCGCGCATACTTTATGACGTGCTGGGTCGCGGTTGCCCGGTCTCCATCAAGGAGGTCCAGGGACAATTGGTGCTCTTCTTCCGGTACCTGGACGAGGACCCTTCTTAAGTCAGCCTTTATTTCCTCGGGCGTTACCGCCTCATCACCGAAGAGGAGCTTGAATGGCGTGAACCCCGTCAGGCGTGTCACCGTTGTGCGGAGGGACCAGAGGACGCTGTGAAGCTCGCCCAGCCACTTGCCCTTTGGTAGCCCAACAAGGCGCTTCTTGACCGTGGCGGAGATGGCACCGTTCGCCCGCTCTACCACTCCGTTGGACTGCGGGTGTCCAACCGAGGCGAACTGGAGCGTGATGCCCATGCTGTCACAGAATTCTTTGAACGGGGCAGCGTTGAACTGCAGGCCGTTATCGACGGTGATCTCCTTGGGCACGCCAAAGCGGCATATTATGTTCTGCCAGAGGAACCGCTGCATGGCTGTCGAGGTAATCTTGGCCAGAGCTACGGCCTCCGGCCACCTGGAGAAATATTCCAAAGCGACCACTACAAACCGTAGGTCGCTTGGAGCCCAGGGAAGCGGTCCCACGACGTCGATGCCCCATCGCGCCAGCGGCCATACCGAAGGTATGGGATTGAGGCTCGTCGGGGGCCTACGAATGGCCCATCCCATCCACTAGCAACCTTGACACCGACGCACGAGATCTTGGGCATCGGCAACGGCTGTCGGCCAATAGAAACCTTTCCTAAACGCCTTGCCGACCAGCGATCTCGGTGCGAGGTGCGAGCCATAGAGCCCCGCGTGAATTTCTGCAAGGAGCTGCTTTCCTTCTTCAGGCGAAAGGCACCGCAGAAGCGGTGCACAGACTCCTTTTTGTAAAGCACCCCGTCAAGCACCTGGAAGGATCTGGCGCGGTGCTGCAAGCGCCGGATCTCGATGGGGTCGTCTGGCTCCGCGATGCCCTGCAAAAAACTAGAAATGGGTTCTCGCCAGTCACCCTGCTGGGTGATCTGGTGGACGAGGGCTGCGTCGCGGTTGTCCTGCGCGATGGCTGCCGCTGGCAGGACTTCGTAAAATGCCCCCTCAGGAGTTGGGAGCTGCTAGCTGGCGGCCTTCGTGAGGACACCGGCTTGCTCGTTGTCCGCCCGAGGGATGGCTTTTACCGTGACGCCCAAGAAATGCTGCTCCTTCGCTCTTACGGCTGCTAGGTACTTGGCTAGCTCTGGGTCTTTGGCCTGGTATGACTTGTCTACATGGTCCGCCACCAGTCGTGAGTCGGTGCGGATGAGGACGCGCCGCGCACCCAGCGCTTTGAGCTTCGCGAGGCCAAAGAGTAATGCCTCGTACTCAGTCGTGAAACGCAAGGCGTGCCAGGTACAACAGACGGTGTCCCTCAGGTGTGGTAATGACTACGCCGACGCCCGCGCCCGCAATGCCGTAGGCTCCATCAGTGTTGAGCATCCACACTGGGTCTTCTAGCTGTTGGGCAGGGTGAGCTGGGGGGTTCACTCCGCGAGGAAATCTGCCAGAACCTGGGACTTGATCGCCGTTCGGGAGGCATATGTTAGGGAGAAAGGGGCGAGCTCGGCTGCCCATTTGCCAATTCGCCCTGTGGACTCCTTATTGTGCAGCATCTCCACCAGGGGAACGAGGATGGCACCGTGATCGGATGGGCCAGGAAATAATGTCGGAGCTTTCTCGAGGCCATGACCAGCGCGTAGGCGAGCTTCTCGAGCTCCGCATACCGCATCTTGGCGCCCTGAAGGGCTTCGGAGACAAAGTACATGGGGCGCTGGAGAGCGCCCTCCTCGAGGACAAGGACGGCGCTGACTGCTGTCACGGAGGCGGCGAGGTAGAGCAGGAGGGGAGCCTCTGGTGCTGGGGCGACCAGAGTGGGAAGGCTTGCCAGGTGTTTTGTGAGGTCATCGAAGGCCTTTGCGCAATCATCATCCCAATGAAATTCGTCGCAACCGCGGAGAGTCTTGAAAAATGGCAAGCCCCGCTCCACTGCCCTAGACAGGAAGCGACTCAAAGCCGCCATGCGGCCGGCCAGCCTCTGGACCTCCCTCGTCGTCTTGGGTGGTTCCATGCCAAGATGGCGTCGACCTTGTCGGGGTTCGCCTGGATGCCTCGTCCGGACACGAGGAAGCCCAAGAGCTTGCCCGCTTGCACGCCGAAAACACACTTGTCCGGGTTGAGCTTGATGCCTGCCTTCCTGAGGTTGTCGAAGGTTTCCTGGAGATCCTGACCATGGAAGGCGAGTTGCTTGGTTTTTACTCCCACGTCGTCGACGTAAGCCTCCACGTTCCTCCCGAGCTGGGCCGCTAACGCCAGCACGACGAGGCGGGTGAAGGTTGCCCTGGCATTCTTCAAGCCGAAGGGCATCCTGACGAAGCAGAAGGTCCCAACCGGTGTAATGAAGCTGGTTTTATCCTTGTCGTCCTTGGCCATGTAGATCTGGTGGTAGCCGGAGTAGGCGTCCAGGAAGCTCATGAGCTCGCACCCCGCGGTGGCGTCGACCAGTTGATCTATGCGTGGCAAAGGGTAGTCGTCCTTCGGGCATACCTTGTTGAGAGCGGTGAAGTCGATGCACCACCAGTGAAGGACGGAAGTCGGATTGAGGATGCAAAAACAGCCACCACTTTCGAAACACCGAAGGCACAACTCAAGTATCAAAGAGAAGAGAGGAGAGCTCACTGTTTTTCCCGATACCTCAAGGAAGAAGAGGGGATCTCTTCTTATAACTGAAGGGAAGAGTTGCGCGGCGCCTCCAATGGTCGGGCCGAAGCTCGAGCCAGCCACCTGCACCGTCCGCCTCCGTCGCGCACGCGAAGGCCGGGCCTCGCGGGATGATCGAGCCGCACGGGAGAAGCAGTACGGGAGGGCGCTCGGGGAGGAGAGAGAGGGTCTTGCGGGGAAGGAGGACGCGTGGGAGGAGCACACCCGAAGTCGCAAATTGCGCGTCGAGCCGAGGCCCCTGTGCTGCCATCCTCCTCTCACCTGAGCCCAGCTCCTCTCTGCGCTGCAATGGATGGGGAGGAGACATCCTCCCCACCTTATCTCCAATCTAGCCCACTGACAGGTGGGCCCACTCTTTCTCTCTCTTTATCAATATGGGAAATTCCCTTTTTGCCCTCGGTTTATACAACAGTCCCCACCAATTTCTCAATTGATAACTGATGCTCAAAGTCTTGTTTAATATACAGCTGTTCGACGATGGGTACCTTTCGGGTTTGAACCCAAAGTCTAGTAACAAGGACTACGACTCTGCACAGACAAAGGAGGACTACCCCTTGATCCAATGCCTTGGTGTGAGAGTTTTCGCCCAAGTCACACTCTGTACAGGGCGGCTTGCCCTTTTCCCTCTCGGGTTGGGACGTTACGGTCATGTCCCCATATCTAACTCATGAGTACTTTAAGAAAGTATACCCCTAACTTTCTTTGATCACGACCTCACGATCGTACTCACGTAGGTGAATTCTCCAGGGAATCCTGTAGGACGATTCCCGAAGTCATAAAGACATTGAATTCATTAGGAGCTATTGCTCAACCTTCCATACAGACAGAGCACTGCAACTAATGGGACCCTTTAGATGTGCTCTCTAATCCCACACAGTTTGTTGTCCTAGAGCCTAGTTCACGGGATCTCCGATCTCCTAGGATAGGTTACCACCAATGTGAGCCTTTACATGGGTATGAGCCCCATTCCCTGAGACGCTGCAAGGATGACCTTCCGCGCCAATCCTTTAGTGAAAGGATCCGCCAAGTTCCTTTCAGACTGGATGTATTCAACAAAAATAACACCCATCTCTCTGGCATACCTAACCGACTTGAGTCGGCACTTTATATGTTTTGAGCACTTCATATTGTCCTTCCTACTCTTCACCTTAACCAGAACGGTCTGGTTATCGCAGTAGGTCAAAATAGCTGGAATTGGCTTTTCCAGAATAGGTAGGTCAGAAAGGAGTTCTTTAATCCATTCTGCCTCTACAACCGTTGAATCAAGAGCTACTAACTCAGCCTCCATGGTGGACCGTGTAAGAATAGTCTGTTTAGAAGACTTCCACGACACAGCCCCACCTGTTAGAGTGAATACATAACCACTCGTAGCCTTCATGTCATCCGAGTCACTGATCCAGTTAGAATCACTGAATCCTTCCAAGACTGCAGGATGACCCGAATAATGTATTCCCAAATTAGAGGTTCCCTTCAAATATCTCAGTACTCTTTCTAGTGCTATCCAATGATCATCTCCTGGATTGGACGTATAATGACTCAATCTGCTTACAGCATATGAGATGTCTGACCTCGTTGCACTAGTTAGGTACACCAGAGATCCTATGATTTGAGAATATTTAAGTTGATCCTTCCCATGCCCAGTGTTCTTATGTAGCTTTACATTTGGATCATAGGGTGTAGCTGCTGGCTTACAGTCCATAAACCCAAATCTGGTTAGGACTTTATCCACATAATGGGATTGTGAAAGAGTAATCCCATTCTCACCCTTTATAAGCTTAATGTTTAAGATAACATCAGCTTCACCCAGATTTTTCATATCAAAATTCTAGGAAAGGAAAGACTTTGTGCTATTGATCACATCTATGTTGGTCCCAAATAGCAGTATGTCATCTACGTAAAGACATAGAATGACACATTCGCCCCCGTTAAACCGATAGTAGACACATTTATCAGCTTCGTTTACACAAAAGCCGACCAACGTCATCGTACTATCGAATTTCTCATGCCATTGCTTAGGAGCTTGGTTTAGACCATACAAAGATTTAATCAATCGACACACTTTCCTTTCTTGCCCCTCAACCACAAATCCTTCAGGCTGCTGCATATAAATCTCCTCATCCAACTCTCCATTTAGGAAAGTGGTCTTTACATCCATTTGATGTACTTGGAGTTTGTATGCCGCAGCTAGTGCAAAAAGCACTCGAATTGTGGGTAAGCGAGCCACAGAGAGTATGTGTCAAAATAGTCTTCTCCTTCTTTTTGCGTGAAACCTTTAGCCACTAAACGGGCCTTATACCACTACAAGAAATCCTTCTTTTTATGACAAAATACCTTATGACCGTGCTTGTTTTCGTCATATAATGTATCATAATATGACGAAATATTTTGCGTCGTCATAATCTTATGAGCCAGAAACAAATTTATGACGGCATAATTTATTGTGTCACATAAAGCTACCAAATGTCGTCACAAATTGTCTGGCGACAGGATCCGGTTGACGCCTTGGGTTTTATGACGCTTTGAGCTGTCTTTATGTGATGGTTTGTCGGCGTCACTTTATGTTATTTCAAAAAATGACCGACCGCAACGTCAATATACCCCTGCAGGTGGACCCCGTCTCCTTCTGTTGACCAAATTCATTTTCCCCGTCTCCCCGACCCAACAGAAGACGGCGGCGAGCGGTTAGCAGCCTCTGGCGGTGCGGCGGGCGGCGAGCGGTGGGCGGCCTCTGGGCGAGCGTCGGTTGGGGCGGAGCACGGCCGCCGTCGTGCTACCTCTGGGCGGAGCTAGCTCACCCTCTCCCCAGCTGATGCCGCGGCACAGTGGGCGGCGGCTGCGCGAGATCTGCCGCCAGGCCAGCCGGCGAGCGCGGATCACCGGTGACCGCAACTGCATCAGGTTGGTAGGCGGTGGCGCATGGTGGGCAGTGGCGCCGTCAATCCCCTCCCCGTCCCCCTCCATTTGGTCGGCAGTGGCGCCCTCATCCCCCTCCCTGTTCCTTTTTATTGGCATGGCAATTCGTAATCAATCCAATGTGCATCAATCAGGGGTCATCGGCGGGCGGGCTCAGCGCGGCGGCGGGCGTCGTTTCGGCGGTGGCAGCTCCCCATCGCCCTAGGTGTGCCATTTTTGCAGTGCCCCGTCCCTGTTCCTCCTCTGTTGCCATTTCTGCTCACCTTCCCTCTCCAGTTCTCATGTCGCAGGCGTCGTCCTCAACTTCTCTGACTCGGCGGTCAAGCACAGCTAGGGTTGCCCCGCAACCCCGAGCCCTTGCTGTCGTTGCTGCAGAGCCTGCGCCCACTGGTGTCGATCTGCAGGACCCGATCGATGATGTGACCGGGTTGCCATTGATCATGTGCCCGGATTGCAAGGACGTGAGGGTGTTTGCTGCCACTACCACGAAGTCTGAGTATAACGTTGGAAAGAGGTTTTTCAAGTGCCCCCGGAAGACCTATCGAAATGTCAGTGCAGTGGTTCAGTTTCTGTTGCACAAATTTCAGTCATGTTTGAATAGGTCTCCCTGAGAATATGGTAGTGTTTGTAGCATTCAGTGCCTGCACTATTGGTGTTAAATTGCATGTGGTTGTCATTTGGATGCAGGGGAAATGTTCCAGGTATTGGTTCGAGGAAGAATATGTGGTGTACCTTGAAGATCATGGTTTTCTACTTCCAGCAAGCTCGACCGTTGCAGCAGCTTCGACAATAGAAATTCCTGAGCTTGTGGGAAAAATTGATACCTTAGAGCAAAATCTGAACAAGGTGAAGGAAATGGTTGGCAAGAAGAGGGAAGGCATGGGAAGCTGCATTTGTCTTGTGTGTGGATGTGTGAATGTAGCAATGTTCCTGGTGTTGTCCATCTTGTTGGTTGTAGCTGTAGTGTTCAAGAAGTAGGCAATGCTTTTGTCTTTTATGATGAAGTAGTCTGGGACATGTTCAAGAAGTAGGCAATGCTTTTGGCTTTTATCATGAAGTAGTCTGGGACATGTTGTATTGAACCTGTTGTGCTGGTATGAAATATGGGCCTTTGTGCTACTGGACATATGTTGTGTGTATGGAAATGTAACATGTGCATTTCTAATGTATGTTGGAAATAAATATCACTTGTGCTTTGATGTGGAACCTGTGTGGGATATTTTGGCAGGATGTATGTTACTTCAGCATATACATATTATGACGGATTTTGTACTTTTCATGACATTGTCATGTGGTCATAAAAACCCCCAAAATATATTTAGGACAGATTCTGGGCATTCCATGACATTGTCATGTGGTCATAAAAACCTGCAGACAATAGCATAATTCAAATACAACAGAATCACTAATAGAAGTTCATGGTTCACAAATAGCTCTAGAAATGCAAAGGTTAGTCATCATCATTGTCTTCCTCTGATGTGTTGCCTTCATCTGGACTATGGTACTCAAGGAAGGTTTCATCTTCGTATTCAGCATCTATTTCATCACCTTGAGCTGTATGTTGATGTCGACGGATGCTCTCGACAAGGTCTCTACTAACAGGGCTGCCTGGTTCATTCTCTATGTGCATGAAATCCATATCAGGATAAATGTCTCCCACTGTACCATCTATGGTCGAAGTACTCTCCTCTTGGTAAGCCTCCTGACATCTCATCTGTACTTGTTCATGGATTGGTTGGTTTGTGTCGGACTCTTCAACATCAAATATATGTCGGTGGCCAAATTCTTGTACCACTCGCCAACATGGACCTAACTTTGTATCTTCCAAGAAAAATACTTGTGAAGCTTCCGTGGCTAGAATGAAAGGATCATTCTTATACCATCGTCCTTGGATGTTAATGCTCTTGAAGTAACCATCATCTTTCATTTCGTATGTCCTTCCCTCAAGATTGTACCATTCACACCGCAATAAGATAACAGTTCTATCTCCTTTGCTGTTCTTTGCGTAAGTCAACTCAATAATGTCTGTGATTGTCCCATAGAAGTCAATAGTGTCATCATTGTGAGTACCTATAGTTTTGATGGTGGAGTTTTGTGTCTTCCTGTCTACCTCACGAGCCACAGTGTGGTACCGTACCCCGTTGACTATACAGGCTGTGTATGAACGCACACGCCTAATCGGCCGACATGCGAGTGAGTATAGGTCTTCATCAACATCTGTTGAGCCTTCGCATTTCAATCTGGTAATCTGCAGGTTGGAAAGAAAGAGAGTTAGTAAGTTTGAAAATGTATTGAATCATAAATTATGCAGTCATGTTGTTGAAGTTGCACACACATGATTCTCGAACCATGCAGCGAAGTGTGTTGGCATCATTTTTTCAATATCGTTCACCCCTTGTTGTTCTAATTCTTCCCTATACTTTCTGCAATAAAGGAAGAAGTTAATCAGTTTATTGTGACACTAATACTAAATATAGTTGTCTGAAATGACATGAGAACAAATACTCACTCTTTGTATTCATCAACCTCTTCGCAGTTGTTTAGAACAAACCAAACCATGGAGTCATAGTCTTTATCTTCATAATGAAGTTTGGAAGCACCCAGCAGGTTAATACCATGACCAAAAATACAGTAACCATTGGGGGAGATGTTCTGTTCACCATCTAAGTTTCTTTCAGGCCTAGTGAACCTAGTAATAATGTCACTGAAATATGTTGAGCACTGGGTCATGCACTCATAGGCAGTGTATGCCTCTGCAACAGAGCCTTCAGGTCTTGCTTTATTGCGGATGAAACGCTTAAAGGTGCCCAATCTTCTCTCAATGGGATACATCCATCCATATTGAACCGGTCCCCTAAAGAGTGCCTCATCAGGCAAGTGTACTGCTAGGTGGACCATAACATCAAAGAATGCAGGAGGATAAATTTTCTCCAGCTTGCAAAGGATAAGTACAATATCTTTCTTCATCTGGTGTAGTGCATCAACCTTTAGAGTTTTTGAGCAAAGTTGTCTAAAAAACGTACCCAATTCACAAATTACTTCATATACGTCTTTGCGCACCAAACCACGAAGGGCAGCTGGTAAAATACGCTGCAACAGTATATGACAGTCATGTGTTTTCAGCCCATGCATTGATCCTGCTCCCTCCATATTGACACATCTTGATATATTGGAGGCATAGCCATCTGGAAACTTAACATTGCTCACAAACTGCAAAAACTTCTTCTTTGCTTCTGGTGTTAGAACGTAACAAGCTCTTGGCTTTGAGGAGGAATTACCACTGTCATCTAGCAAATGAAGCTCTTTTTTTATACCTCTGTCTTCCAAATCTAGCCTAGCAGCGATGGTGTCCTTTGTCTTGTTCGGAATATTAAGTAGAGTTGACAAAATGTTTTCACATATATTTTTCTCTATGTGCATAACATCAAGGTTGTACTGTAGCTTCAATTTTGACCAGTATGGCAAATCGTAGAAGCTAACCTTTAGATGCCATACTGGTTCTCCATTACGGCGTCGTTTTCTTGATTTCTGCTTATCTGGATTCTTCCCTGGAACATAGCAAACTTCATCCAACCTTGCCATAATCTCATCTGCACTAAATTTCCTTGGCGGCTCTCTGTTTTCATGCTGGCCATCGAAAGATCTGTTTTTCCTCCACGGATGGTCGCTTGGGAGGAAACGTCTGTGGCCTATGAAACCAATTTTGTTTCTCAGACATTCGGAGCATGGATTCTCATCACAGTGCACACATGCAAAGTAACCATGAGTGGTTCTGCCTGACATGGTGCCTAATGCAGGGTAGTCATTGATTCCCCACAGAATCGCTGCATGCAGACTGAATTCTTTGCCTTCATATGCATCATAAGTAGAGACACCGTTCCAAAGTTTAAGCATGTCTTCTATCAAAGGCTGCATGAACACATGGAAATCTTTGCCTGGTGATTTTTTTCCTGGAATTAGTAAAGCAAGCATGTAATTAGATTGGTCCATACACATCCATGGTGGAAAATTATATGGAACCACTACCACTGGCCAGATGCTATATGAATTGGTCATCTGACCAAATGGGTTAAATCCATCTGTAGCAATGGCTAGCCTCAAACTGCGGGAATCATCTGCAAAAGACTCGAAAGTCTCATCAAATTCTTTCCAAGCTTCCCCATCAGCAGGATGTCTCATTTCATTCTCAATTGGTACCCTCTTTTCCTTGTGCCATCTTGCATACTGTGCCCGTTGCTTTGACATAAAAAGCCTTTGAAGGCGTGGAATTATTGGAAAGTAACGGAGGACCTTGTGAGGAACTTTCTTTCTGCCCTCCTTGTTCACTTTCCATCTTGTGAAGCCACAAACTGGGCAATGATCATCGTGTTCATGGCCGTTCCAAAATAAGGCACAATCATACTTGCACACATCAATACAAACATAACCAAAACCAAGCTTCCGAAGCAGAGCTTTCATTTCCTTATAGGACTTAGGAAGGCCGGGCACATTCTTCAGAGATGACGAAAACAACTCAAGGAAAGAATCGAACCCAGATGTTGTTATCCGATTGTACACTTTGATATGCAACAGTTTAATAATGAAAGTTAGCCTAGTCTCCTCGGTGCAACCTGGATAAAGTTCACGCTTTGCCTCTTCCATGATTTCTTTATATAGGTTGCCACCAAAGCCATGGCTTGCTGCGGCGTGCAAATCTTGAATCAACCCCTGTATTCCCCGTGCACTATCATCTATGACATCTTCAGCTTGTCCTTCCTCATCAAGTGGTGCCTGGTCATTTCCATCCCATGACATATCTCCATCATCATCTTGTCCAACATCATCCTGTCCAACATCATTTTCTTCCTCTCCATGGTGAATCCACCTAGTATAGCACCTCGACATACCATTGAGTTCGATATCCTCGTGCACATCATCTTGGCTTTTCTCTTTCTGGTTAAGGCATTTTCAGCAGGGGCACTTGATCTTCTCATCTACACCAAATGTACTTCGGACATGTTCCATGAATTGTGCAACACCAGACATAAAGGCCGGCGTAAATGGGGCACTGTTATGAACCCAGCTTCTATCCATCTCCACCTGCATAAATTTAGGTGCCAAAAAATTAACAATCGGCATGGAGAAGCAGTTGGTAACCCCAAATTTAGGTGCTAGAATTTTGAAAACTCTGCTCACCTTGAACAGTGGCCGGCGAGGCAGGTGTTGCCAGGTGGGTTGGCCGGCGAGGCTGCAGCTGCCAGCTTGGTGGCGAGGGAGCAGGTGGAGAGGGAGGAGGTGGCGAGGTTGCTGCTGGAGGTGGGGGGAGGCCGGCGAGGGAGCAGGTTGAGAGGGAGGAGGTGGCGAGGGAGCAGGTCGCCGGCGGCCTCGTTGCTCGAGCTGGAGGGGGTCGCCGTGACCCAAGGAGCAGCTAGCGAGGGAGCAGGTGGAGAGGAGCAGGTCGCCGGTGTGGAGAGGAGCAGGTGGGGTGGCTAGCGAGCTGCTGGAGTCGTTGTTTGAGCTGGTCATGTGTTGCATTGATTTTGGTCATGTGTTCATGAGACAAATTTTGAAGAACTCAAAATTTACTTTTTAAAAATATGGCAAATTCACACCACAATTTCAAACTCAAAATGAATTCAGGCAAAAATGGGGCATTGTGCAGACCCATATCTGTATATTTACTCATGAGGTGCGTAAATTCTTTTGGGATGACCCATATCTGTATAGGCATTGTGCAGATGGGGTTATTCGACGTTGTCTTCCTCATGAGGAGGTTCAAAGTGTTATTTTTCACTGTCATTCTGCTCCCTGTGGTGGTCATGCAAGCACTGCAAAGACTCAAGCTAAGGTTCTATTGGGCTACCATGTTTAAGGATATTCATGCTTTCATTCAGTCTTGTGACCCTTGTCAGCGTGCAGGGAACATGTCAAGACGACATGAGATGCCTCAGCATGATATCCTTGAAGTGGAAATCTTTGATGTTTGGGGAATATATTACATAGGACCTTTACCCTCTTCTCAAGGGTACAAGCACATTCTCGTAGCAGTGGATAGTCAGTGGGTCAGACCCTTTCATAAACTATAAGAGAGATAAGTAAAATTTGAGAACAAAGTTTCCATCACTTTCTCGGATGACAAAATGACCTAAATAAGAAATGTAGATATCAATGAGTTGTGCAACTTTGGTATTCATGATTTTTCCATTTGAAATTACTTAGTACCCCAAATTTTGGTTTCAAGTTTACGACTTTGAAAAATCAAAATTTCAACTCTCCAAACAAACTCAATTGAAAAAATGACTAAAATATAGATGATAGATCTCGATGTGTTGAACAACTTTGTTTCTTACCTTTTTTCCATTTGAATTCATTTAGTCCTCCAAATTTGTATTTCAATTAGTAATAAGACTAATTCTCTCAATGACATAGGGCCCCACCGCGCCAGACCAAAATTGGGCACGCATTTCTCCCGCTCTCCCGCGCAGGCTCTCTACCACCGACACATGGGCCCCACACAGCTCCCGCCCATGTAGAGGCAAAAAAATCCCCTTCCTGCCTTATCCTCTTGCCTGAGTCGCGCCCACCACTCCCGTTTCCTCCTTCCCCCAAGGCCCTAACCCTAGCGCCGCCCTGCCTCCGCCGCCCCTCCGCCACTCGCGCCCACACAGCTCCCGCCCATGTAGAGGCAAAAAAATCCCCTTCCTGCCTTATCCTCTTGCCTGAGTCGCGCCCACCACTCCCGTTTCCTCCTTCCCCCAAGGCCCTAACCCTAGCGCCGCCCTGCCTCTGCCGCCCCTCCGCCACTCGCGCCCACACAGCTCCCGCCCATGTAGAGGCAAAAAAATCCCCTTCCTGCCTTATCCTCTTGCCTGAGTCGCGCCCACCACTCCCGTTTCCTCCTTCCCCCAAGGCCCTAACCCTAGCGCCGCCCTGCCTCCGCCGCCCCGCCGCCACTCGCACCCACCACGCCGCCGTCACTCATCTCCACCACGCCGCCCCGAACTCCCTCAGCGCCGCCCTGACGGAGGAGGCCGGAGCCGGATTTGGTGAACCGGCGATAGGGCGCCCGTCCAACACAGGGCGCCGGCTTACCGCTGCGGCTCCGTGCCACGTCGTCTGCCTCACCGGCTACCCGCTGACACTTGGTGAGCCCGCTACGTACCTTCCATCTTGGCTATGTTTGTTTCATGATTTACATGATCTTTTGGTATTCCACTGTTAGCTTAGGAAGTGGGAGATGTCCTTGAAAATAAGGAAAAGGGCAAAGGGAAGACATTAGTTTCTGACAATCCAGGGCCTGTCTGCTTTCCACATTGTGTGCTAAAAGCACCTACTATATGGTTCCTAGTTTTGGTTTGGATGTACTAAAACCATGGCTGTATGTAACATAGCTTGTCCCATCAAAATTTCTTACAAATCATCTTGTATTGGAAACAATTGTACACTAAACTTAGAAATACATTACAACTGAACTGACTAATAAATAGCTATGCAATATAGTTATTCAGTATTCTTGTTCTCTGTCAATCTTGTTCACTATTAGCCTTGTTCCCTAGTAGTTCTTTCTTGTACAATTTTGATGTTATTTTGCCTTCTGTCTACCATTTAACAGAATACTGATTTGTTAGTTTTTTTCAACTCCTTTACAGAAACTGAATCCAGTTTCTGCTCTTTCTGCGTTTGACCGTTTAAGTAATAGAAGAAATGACAAAAACCCAGTACGAGCAGGACAGGGATGACAATGTAAGGACAATTCAGGAACGTTTTAGCTCCCTGGGTATTCCACTATTAGCTTAGGAAGTTAGAGAAGTTCTTTCAAAAAAGGAAAAGGGCAAAGGAAAGACAGTAGTGTCTGACAAAACAGTTTCTGACAATGATTATGATCCATCATCTGACATTGATAACCACTCTGATAGTGATGATGACTACGATGATGACCTCAATAATGAGGTCAATACTGAGGTGAGATGCATTACTTGACCAATTAACTGGTTTCTGGTCTCCCTGTGACAAACATGTACTTCAGTTTAGTCATTTAATCTACTTGACACTTCTTTCTTATTTAATAATATGCATGTCTCTCTTGTCAGGTAGAAGGGATGGTTCCAGGAACTCACCCTCGGCAGAAGAAGCAAAAGGCGGCAACAATGGCACCTGCCAACCAGCAGCCACCGCGCACGCCTATAAGATTCACTAGGCAAAGTGCAGCCATGCCTTCGCCTGGAGGCCGTCCACCACCTAGGCAAAGATTGCCCTTGCCTCCTAAGAACAATTCCAAAGCCAAACCTAAACCTAATGCCATTTCTAGTGCCAGCCAACAGCAAAGCCACCTCAATACAAGCGGCAGCCAGACCACACAAACTACGAACACAGTGCCTACTACTCCAATAATCACCATGACCAGTCCAGCCATATCAGCGCCTGTTCCAATCACCATGTTGTTGCCTGGTGCAAACACTGCGCGTAGTACTCCTAGACCCACTCTTGGCCTGTCTCAACAACCTACTCCCACAAGTAGTGTTAATAAAACTGTTGGTGTGGACACCTCGCCAGGTGGACAGAGCTCTAGGCAAAGCAATGACATCAGTGACTCAGGTGGGCAATCTGAAGCTGCTATTTCAGAGGGTCATACAGATGAAGGAGAACCAGATGGCGACTCAGTTCCAGGTAAACAATACGTGTTCACAAGCACTATTTTCTCCATGCAGTATATAGATTTGTTAATCCTATAATAACACATTTTGATTATTATTTGCCAATGCAGTGCCCCCAAAGAATGTCCGCAAGAAAACCATGGGTCATGGCTTAGAGAAGATTAACAATAGAGGAAAGAAGCTGGCTATCCATGTGGCTGAAGGGAAGAAAAGACCTGAGGTCCCACTACAGGCAGCGAAGCTGGCATCAGAAACTGGTGTCGCCGTTAGAGACAACCTACCTATCTACACCTCTTGGAAGCTTTATGAAAAAGATGCGGGGCCGACAGAAGTTGCAAAAGTGCTTGACAAAGTGGCGGTAAGACAGCTATTTCACTCCAAATAGTTTCTTGCATTACTCTAGTCCCATGTACAAATTGTGTTTTGTGTCTGATAAATCATATGTGTGGCTGCAGTCAAGGTTGGATGTGGATGTTAAGAACGAGGGACCAAGCAAAGCTGCATGCACTGATATCATTAAGAAGGGAGTAAGGCAGAAGAGGTATCACCTAAAAAGGAAGTACTTCGACGAGTCCCTGACAAGAGAACAGATGATGGCCAAAGAACCTCCACCAAAAATGAAGAAAGAGGAATGGATCAAACTTGTAGACTACTGGTGTGACCCGAAGAATCAGGTCCATGCCTGAATTGCCTTCTTTTGTTAATATGCAATGCAACCTGTGCATGTGAATGAAAACTCTATTGCATTTGTGGTGCAGGAAACGAGTTCTAAGAATAAAGTGAACCGTGGCCAAGTGCAGCTTCACCAAAGGACTGGATCTAGGTCCTACGTTGCCCATCGATACAGCCTGGTATGGATACTATGTATTTTGTGTAATTAGATTGAAAGATGGGACATTAGTAGCGTATAGTCATTACCATGTTCCTTTGAACTGTCAAGTCAGCACGTGATCCAATTATTTCTGAGATGACCTCGGATTTTTAAGCTAATTCTGAGTTTGGCCCTCTGATTTCCGAGATGAGCTCCCATGTTGCTATGTCATCAGAGATTTCAATGTGCTATGTCATCAGAGATGCTCATCAACAGTAGTAGGTGTTGTTTAGGCAAAGTTGTTATTATTGATCTGGTGTCCAGGTTTCATAGATGCATGTTCCTGTGTTGTTTTTCTTAAACTCAGTAATTAATTGAGTATGCCAGTGATTGCATTTGTTGTTTGCATAAAAAATCTGGAGGCAAATACTTGTATGATCTGTAGTGCATACATATTTTGGCATCTTGCTGTTGGCAAATACAAAAAATCCCATGTTTGTCTACCCCTCTCTTTACCTTCATTGATGTCATTGTAAATAATTTTTTTACATGCTGCAGAGGCCTAAGTACAACAACATGGATCCTGATCCTGTTGATTTCTTTGGGGAATGTATGACTAGTCCGCAAAATGGTCGAACTCCTCTTGCAGATGACATATATGTAAGTTATATAAATATTGCAGACTGATTTACTGTACTCAACTACATGCCTGATTGAACATTGTTGTATGGCCTTGTTATTAATTAGATTCATTCTATGTAGGAACAAATGGTGGCAGAGAAGGAAAGAGAGCCAGAAGAAGGACAAGAACAAAAGTCTCCCACCAAGATTGTTGCTGACAGTCTGAGCCAGATAAGCCGTTCGTCCACCTTCCTACCAAACATTGGTGTCCCTAGAGCATCGAATACTGCTCGGTCCACGACAGTCGCAGAAGCACGCCTGCAAGCTCAGTTTGAGGCAACACTTCAAGCAGAAAGAGAGGAAGCTGCTAGGAACCAGCAAGAGTTGCAAGCACAAATTCAAGCTCAGCAGGCATCACTTGAAGAAAACAAAAATTTGTTGCGCCAGACTCAAGAAGACATGAAGGGGATGCATAACAAGTTTGAAGAGACTAATGCGCTGCTGCGAGCTGTGTTGAAACTTCAGAGAGATTGAGGTAGGTCCAAATGCGCTCTATGTTGGCACAACACCAAACTTTCTCTGTTGGAACTTTGTACACTTTGTTGATAGAACTATGTGGTATGTTTGAACCTGTGTGGTGGAACAGTTTGAACTTGTCTGTTGGAACCTGGACCTCTTTATGATGTTTGAACTTTGAGCTGTGATGAGAATGTTGTGGATGATGGCTTCTGATATATATTTGCATGCTTGTATGTGCCGTCATGAAATAACTGTGTCACATTCGTCATTGAACATGGCTACCACGTTCGTCATGTATTCGCAAGCAAGGTTTGTGACGGTGTACAAGATGTCTCAAACAACCATATAAAACAAGACACAACTGAAATGTCACAAAGTCCTGTATGACGATAAAGGTCGTCACAATAAGTTATATCAGTCAGGTCTCCCAAATCTCAATTTGTGACGGCTCATCAGCTCATGTATTAGGTGACGCGTTGACCCACCAATATGTGACAGCAGAAGTCGTCATTAAATGTTGACAATATGTGACAAGGAAAGGAAACCGTCACAAAAGGTTGCCACCTTTTGTGACGGTTGTACATAGTATCGTCACGAGGCACATTATGTGACGGTCATTATATGACGACCGGCGTGACGCCGCTTTTTCGTCATAAGATACTTTTTATGACACCTTCTTTACTTTACATGACATTTTCGCTTTGTCATACAAGCCCAGATTTTTTGTAGTGTACTTTTCAATAGTACCATCAGGTCTACGCTTTCTTTTAAAGATCCATTTGTAACCTACTGGCTTACAACCAGGCGGGAGATCTACAATTTCCCAAGTTCCGTTAGCTATGATGAAGTCTATCTCACTACGGACTGCCTCCTTCCAGTAATCCACATCCGGAGATGCGTATGCCTCTGAAAGGGTTCGTGGTTCATCATCCACGACATAGGTGACAAAGTCATCCCTAAGTGACTTCTCGGTCCTCTGTCTCTTACTCCTCCTCAACTCCAAATCTGGAGCGGTGTTATCCACACTAGGAAGAATAGAGAGATCATCTATGCCGATATGTCAACTGTCTTCATTAGGTCTCATAGGAAACACATGCTCAAAGAATGTCGCATCACGAGATTCCATCACTATATTTGTAGCGATGTCACTCACCTCGGATTTGACCACCAGAAATCTATAAGCCGTGCTATTAATAGCATATCCTAGAAAGACACAATCAACGGTCTTAGGACCAAGCTTCCTTTTCTTCGGCAACGGCACATGCACTTTTGCAAGGCATCCCCACATTCGAAGAAATGACAAATTGGGTTTTCTCCCCTTCCATCCTTCATAGGGTGTTTCCTCCTGATTGCGAGGTGGAACCCTATTCAGGACATAATTAGCTGTGAGAACTGCCTCACCCCACCAATAGTCCGGCATACCTAAACTCTGAAGCATGGTGTTAACCAAGTCACATAGAGTTCGATTCTTCCTTTCGGCTATTCCATTAGATTGGGGTGAGTATGGTGGAGTAACTTCATGAATTATTCCACTTTCTTCACATAATTGGGAGAACTCATGTGAGACGTATTCTCCACCTCGGTCCGATCTTAGCCGTTTGATTTTCTTTTCTAGTTGATTTTCAACTTCAGCTTTATAGATTTTAAAGTATTCAAGTGCTTCATCTTTCGACTTAAGTAGATAAATATAGCAATATTTAGTCGCATCATCTATGAGAGTTAAGAAGTATCGTTTGCCACCTTTAGTTAATATTCCATTCATCTCACAAAGATCAAAATGGATTAGTTCAAGTGGAGAAGTGCTCCACCCTTCAACGCTACGAAAAGGTTTTCGGGGCTACTTAGCTTGCACACACACTTCGCACTTTAAAACCTTCTCATAACTATAGCTTGGAATTAAACTCATCTTACTTAACCGCGTAATGGCTTCAAAATTAACATGACACAACCGTGAATGCCAAATATCATGAACTTTATTGCAATGGGAAACATTATAAATGTTTACATTATTCAAATCAAGAATGGATAAGCGGAACATGCCTCCGCTATCATAGCCTGTGCCCACAAAATTACCAAACTTAGTCAAAATGACCTTATTTGACTAAAACACAAGCTTTATTCCTTGCCTGCATAGCATCGACCCACTCAGAAGATTGCGAGTCATAGCAGGCACATACAACACGTCTCTTAGGATGAGTGTTTTGCCAGAGGTAAGCTTCAGGCAAACCTGTCCAATCCCACGTACTGTCGCGGCGGCTCCATTGCCCATTAAGACGGATCCACCACCTTCACCCTAAAATGAAGAGAAACAAGATTGATCAGCACATATATGTCTAGTAGCACCTGTATCAATCCACCAATCAATAGATGGACTTGCCATAAAGGCCATAGGTACGTACTCTTCCGAGCTAGTGCTAGCCAGCGCGACATTAACCTCAGCCTTGAGGCTCTTGTGCTGACCCGGAGATGGACCTCTGCCTTTCCGATTGCGACAATGATTGGCTTTATGGCCAGCCTCACCGCAAACAAAGCAGACGATGTCCTCCTTTTTCTTCTTCATTTTCATTGGTTGGAGCTTGACTTGGGGCTGATTCTTGAATTTGGGTTTCCCAGGGCCTCCAGTTCTTTTAACCTCCACCTTATGAGCTTGAACCTGAGCCTTTCCTGAGCCGTCACCGGCTCTAGCATGCTCTTCGACATTGATAGTAGCTGACAGCTCATTGAGCGTCAAGCGCTCCTTTATATGTCTACGAGCGGTCACAAAGTCATGCCACGAAGGCGGTAACTTAGCCAGAATAACATTCACTTGGAACTTCTCTGGCAGGATGCAGTCGTACTGACTCAAGTCACGTACATGGAGTTGAAGCTCGTGGAGCTGCTCCATCACCGACTGCCCCTCAACCATCTTGCAGTTCAAGTAGTTGGCTGTGATAAAGGACTCATTTCCATTATCTCCTTCGGAGTATTTCTCATCGAGCTCATCCCAAAGTTGCTTGGCATTTGTGAAGTTGACATAGACGTCAAACAAGCAATTAGACAGGATGGCCAGCAAACGGGCTAAAACTGCATTGTTAGCTTCTCCCATCGCATCATTTCAGGGATCTCTAGCGGAAACGCCGGAGGATTTCAAATGACGCAGAAGAGCTTAAGGTCAGTCAGCCAAAGTTTTGCCTTCGCCTGCCAGCGCTTGAAGTTGACTCCGTCAAAAACTTCAGGTTTTACGAAATCAGATGATAAAGCCATTTCTTTATAAATAGGTTTTCTGGATTGTTGTAATATTTGCGGTATAAGCAAAGGTATAAATATAATTCCAATATAAGTATATAAGCACACAAGTGACATCAATTCAAATTAAAGGACATAACAAGTATGTAATCATATGAATTGAACATATCATTCATGGTATACCACATATTCAATAATAGAAACAATAACATTCTAAACATGAATATGTATGTCAAAGTATAAAGCATGTATCAATTAAGACTAGCAATAAGCTCAAGTTTTAATTGATATTTTGTGCTCTCAAATTGTAGGGTTACACAAAATTACTCTTGGCCGTCCCGCTACTAAATCATATACTTTTCATAGATTGGTTATACCAAATTAGAATTCAATCTTTGAGCTCTTAAAAACTATACACTCTCAAGTTTAAATAATATATCCATCACATGTGTGCATTTGGCCAACAGCCAAGAATTAACTAGAGCAAGTCCAACCACATACAAGATGTCCTTTTGCAATAACTAAATCAGACTTAATTAACCAAGTATGACTTCTAATAGATCTGCAACGAATATGTGTAATTTCTATAAGCTAAAGATAGCTCCAACCAAATCACACATATACAATATATCTTTGTCTAGTGGTTATCATCCAAAGCTCGCAACTAACAGCAATCACAGAATATGAGCATGAACCAAATGACAGCAAGTGACAGTAATTAGAGCTCAAAGGTTAAATCTACCAATCTCAGTATATGATTTCATTTATCATCGAGCAACAATCCAATCCCACTGCAATCTAAGTCTCCAAGTGCTAGATAAAGAATAAAAGATTATCAATCTAGCACAGCACACAAAGATTGCAAATACAAGTGACTGATTTACTCTCAAGACTGGCGATACTCGAAATCGCCGAGAAGGTCACGGGCTAGGCACGCTTTGCGCGCTGTCCCAGAAAACCTATTGCCCCCTACATCACCGTGAGAGAGGGCAGTAGGCACGGAGATACAAAGCCCTTCTTTGCCGCACGTACAGGGACAAAGTCGAGGTAGAGGAATGCCGCACAAGCGCAGGGAGGAGCCGGCCAAGCGCCTCGCCGACGAGCACCACCAGTGAAGGACTGAAGTCGGATTGGGGATGCAAAAACAGCCACCACTTCCGAAACACCGAAGGCACAACTCAAGTATCAAAGAGAAGAGAGGAGAGCTCACTGTTTTTCCCAATACCTCAAGGAAGAAGAGGGGATCTCTTCTTATAGCCGAAGGGAGGAGTTGCGCGGCGCCTCCAACGGTCGGGCCGAAGCCCGAGCCAGCCACCTGCGTCGTCCGCCTCCGTCGCTCACACGAAGACCGGGCCTCGCGGGATGACTGAGCCGCACGGGAGAAGCAGCACGGGAGGGCGCACGGGGAGGAGAGGCAGGTCTTGCGGGGAAGGAGGATGCGCGGGAGGAGCACACCCGAAACCGCAAATTGCGTGTCGAGCCGAGGCCCCTGTGCCGCCATCCTCCTCTCGCCTGAGCCCTGCTCCTCTCTGCGCTCGGATGGATGGGGAGGAGACGTCCTCCCCACCTTATCTCCAATTTGACCCACTGACGGGTGGGCCCCACTCTTTCTCTCTCTTTATCAATATGGGAAATTCCCTTTTTGCCCTAGGTTTATACAACATATTAAGTATCCTTTCAGAATGACAAAAAGATATCTTAAATTGTTCCTATAAATTTGGCAAAGAGTTTAGAACAACCATGACATGTACTTCTTTAGAAAAAGGATAGCCATCATTTTTTAATTCCTCCGCTAAAACACAGAGTTTATTGAGATGCTCATTAACTGAAGTGCTATCAGACATCTTAGTAGAGAGAAAGCGATTAACAAGATTAAGCACTTTAATAAGAGACACTTCTCCAAAATCATGTTCCAGGCTACGCATTATTTTTCGCACATTCTGTTCACTCTCATATTCAGCAGCCAAAGAATCAACCATTGATTCCAACATAAAAATCCTAGCCCCTTTATTATCCTTAATCCAATTCTCATATTCTTATGCATAATTTTCCTTTTCCTCAATAGTGACATATTTTTCTGTCTCTTCCAGTTTGTTTTTTTCTATGACATAATCTATGTTTTCAGCAGAAAGTAAAAACATGATTTTTCTTTTTCCAAACAGTTAATTTTGAGCCATCTAATTTGCAAAATCTAGGCAGTTCAGAAAATACACGGTTGGTTACCATTGTCACGATAAAAAATTATTACCAGGACTGAAGAATTCAATGTCCGAGAGATAACCGAGGACAATAACGTGCCTTGCTTCGCACACGGATCGAGGTTTGATGGAAACAATCTTCTCTGCTGGGTGTTGGTATGCAGCTCGCAACTCACTTTTTTCTTGCGTTCGCGAGTTGTGAGTTCGCGAGTTCCTTGCGTGACGCGCCCCGAGGGAGAATCCTATTGCTTGAAGCGACGTGCGAGAAGACGCCGAGTTGATGGATCGACAGAGCACGTTTCACGCGAGGGCCGAGAAGACTCCCGAGCGTGAAGTCTAGATGAAAAAAGATCCCCGTGGAAGGCCGTCTCTGAGTTCTTCTTAGAGATCAAAACAGACACGGAGAAAACAAAGATTGTGTCCGGCCGTGACTTGAAATAATTGGCCGTTACTCAAAATTGATGTGATCTTCTGATTGAAGTTTTGACTAATAGATGGAGGAGTTAAGATATCACCACGTGCTGGCGCTAATTGATAGAGGAGTTTGGAGATAACACCACGTGATGGCGTAAGATCTGCTCCTCACGCGCCGAACTATCTCTACCACTATAAAACCACCAGTTGTAAACTTTTCTATAGCTACCCAACAAATGTCCCCCGCAGTCAATACCTCTCCTAGATGCACCAAACCTAATGTTCCCAGAACCAGCGAACCTTTGAAACGAAGGGACGATATCCACTGTAGCCTCTCCTTTCTCTTACTCACTCAAATCCAATGGCCCAAATTGTTTGGATCATACCTGGTCACGCACCCCGCGCGAGGCGCGACTCCCCCCGACGCCCTCACCCCGCGCGAGGCGCAACTCCCCCCCTACGCCCCCATCTCCCACGCCCCCATCTCCTCCTCTCCTCTGCCCTTCCCCTCTCGCGCCCGCCGCCTTCCCCTCTCACGCCCGTGCGCCTCCCTCCACCCCTCAGGAACGCCGTCGCCGCCGCCTGCCCCTCTCCCCTTCCCCTCTCGCGCCGCCGCCCGCCTCCTTCCCCTCTCCCCTTCCCCTCTCGCGCTGCCGCCCGCCTCCTTCCCCTCTCCCCTTCCCCTCTCACGCCAGCGCGCCTCCCTCCGCCCCTCAGGAACGCCGCCGCCTCCTTCCCCTCTCCCGGCGCCGCCCTCCTCCGCCTCCCCACCCCGCGCCGCAGCCGCCTCCTCCTCCTCCCCACCCCGCGCCGCCGCCTCCCCCTCCTCCCCACCCCGCGACGCCGCCGCCTCCTCCTCCTCCCCACCCCGCGCCGCCGCCTCCTCCTCCCCACACCGCGCCGCCTCCTTCTCCTTCCCTCCCCACCCCGCATCGCCCCTCCTCCCCTGCCCTGCCATCCCGCACCGCCGCCGCCTCCTTCCCTCCCCACCCCGCATCGCCTCCTCCTCCCCATCCCTCCGCTCTGCCGCCGCCTCCTCCTCCCCCCACCTTGCGCTGCCGCGCAACCGATCTCCGACTCCACGGCCGCGCTCACCATCGAGACCTCCGTGCCCTTCACCTCCCACATCGTCGACCCGCCGTCCCGCGACGTCACCACCACCCCCGCCACGGCAGAGGTCGCGGAGGCCGGGGTCGCGAGGTGGGAGCTGATGGGGGCGCGGGAGTACTACGACTCCCGGAGGGCCATCTACGGCGACATCACACACAAGGCCATCCTCGTCGACGCCGCCGGCACCCTCCTCGCCCCCACCGAGCCCATGGCCCAGGTCGGCTCACACCCCCTCTCCCATCGCCGATTCGTATATTTGTGTCGCTTTGTTTGATGCGGAGGTTCTCATCTGTTCCATGAGATGCCAATGGCTGAGGCCTACGTGTTTCCATGTGCTGTATGTGGTGTGCACGATGAGACAATGCGTGATTTTTGTCTTGTGGAACAGGATGATCAAGAAGGTGTTAGAACTGTAGATGATGATAACTTCATCAATTAAACTGCTCATCAATTTCTCATGATGGATCGTTGGTTGTTGGTGGGTTCTCTGACTCATCAGTGAAGGTTAGTCCCTTTAGGTGATATCTTCTTTTTATGTGATTTCTGTATTTCTGTATTAATTATTAAAACTTCGTTGGTGTTCACCAGGTTTGGGATATGTCAAAGATTGATCAACCAGCCAGAACATGTTAGTTATTCTACACTATATATTGCTGATGTTTTATTCCACTTTGCGTTATGATGAAATACTTTAATTTTGCATGTGGTTTAGGTCAAGGTTGCCTTTTGTTCTAAGAATTCCAATGATACATTCATTTCAGTCATTTTAAGTTACAAGTACTAAGGTGGTGTTGCAGCGTTGATGGATCAGTGGGACAGTCATTTAAAATGTCTTCTGGACCTACTGAAGTATAATGTTTTCCAGTCACACTCAATATATATGGAATGTTTTGTTTCTGCTGATAAGTTATTAATACTGAAATGTTACTTTTCAGTATCAACCAACATCGGTTCCTCCTCCTGTAGTTCAACCCTGGGGTGCAGCTCCCGGTCAGAGTGTACCTCTTGTGACACCGCTAGTGCAGCCTGGGCATCAGCCCATGGCAGCTTCAGCCGCATTGCCTTCAGTAAGTACTGCAAGACCTCTGGTAATGTCGATCACTTTTTTGTCTACCATATAAAATTTAAGACCTCTGCTGCATCATTCAATTTTGTCTACTATGTAAATATTGGATATCCTTGACCTTTCAATAATTCAGTTTGCAAATGCCCAGGTCAGCTCCACTGAACCTAGCTCTTCGGATTGGCAGGAGCACACTTCAACTGATGGAAAAAAGTAAATCATCTTTGTATTACTTTCTGTTTCAACTTTGTTAATCACAATTTAATTATTACATGTTTTGGTCTTTTTTTCTTATTTGCTATGTTTGCTATTTTTCTTTATCTAGGTACTATTACAATAAGAAGACAAGGCAGTCAAGTTGGGAGAAACCTGCTGAGTTGATGACACCTTTGGAGGTTAGTTGTGCTGTGTGCTTATATGCATCATTTATTTTACAATTCATATATGATATTGCTATGTTCAATGATGCTATGCTTCTGCAATTAAGCTTTAGAACTTTGCTTATGTATAAACTGAATATTTATCTGCATCAATAACATATTCAACTTTTGCATTTTGCCTCTGCATTTATCTACAAATTTTTAACAGGATTTTGCATTTTGCCTCTGCATTTATCTACAAATTTTTAACAGGACTCATATCTAAAGATTAAAAATTAGTAAACATTAAGGAACAATACTTATATGATTCTGCTTTCTTTTATCAGCAGCATTAGCATTTTAGCACCCTGACTTCTTTCATGTGATAATTGCAATACGTTTTATTCCCATTTTGCCTATTTTTGGTTTTCTATCTCTTTACCATAATTATCTGTCTTTTGTGGAGGAGCATTTACAATGAACCAAGAATGGATTCTTAATTTTTCCTTTCCAGAGGGCAGTGCATATTCTAATTGAAGAAATGAATTGAGTGGAGTTTTCCTTTTCTTCTTTGGTATATTAAATGCGCTTGAATGGTTTTCGTTACATATTTATGTGATGCAACAGAGGGCTGACGCCTCGACTGAATGGAAAGAATTTTCTACCCCAGAAGGACGAAAGTAAGTTCATACTGGAAATAATTGCCCCTAATGGTTTGTTATTTGGCAATTCATGGATTTTCTTTCTTGCGTATTCTCACTATTCTATTGTTCCAGGTACTATTATAACAAAGTGACAAAGCAATCCAAATGGTCTATTCCTGATGAGCTGAAGGTTCTTGTTCTTTTAATGTGACATCTATATTTTTCTAATTGGAGATTGTAAATTTCTTCAATTACTTTTGTCTTTCTGTTTAGATTGCACGTGAATTAGCAGAAAAGGCATCAAATCAACAGCCTGATCGAGAAACAGAAACAACTCCTGGTGCTCCTGTTGGATCTACTTCTGTTTCTGCGGAGCCTTCTTCTGTACCTGGCAACCAGTCTTCATCTACAGTAGGTATAGTTTCTTCAAGCACACATAATGCAACAGCAAACTCTGTTCCGAGAATCCCTATGGCTCCGTCCGACGATATCTTGCTTTCTTTTATATTTTACCGTAGCGTTAGCACGGGCACACTACTATTATATGATAGAATATGCATGAAAAATATATCCAGTTTGAGTGATTATAATCTCGGTCACAGGAGGAAAATCACCACAAGAAAGTGGTGTTTCTGCCATTTGCCAAGCATCAATACATCGTGACCAGGAAAATGATGCTCCAATTGAGTCCAGAGAGTGGCTGCATAGGAATGATGATTATGTCAGGAAACAACGTCCACCATTAATGCCTTTACAAACCGAGAGTCCAAACGGAGCCATAATTAATACAGGTATGCTACCATCTATCTAAGACATGGTAAATTAGTAGGGGTACAGAGACTCCTTTTTTTTACTTTACTGCTAATTCCACCTGAAAAAGAGAAGCATAAATGGACTACATGTGTTTTGATATTTACGATGCCACAAAAAACTACTTTATACAGATGCTGCTGCCAGAGGAGTCAGACCAAACCAGATCATATTCACAGACGTTGCCATGAAGAATGAGCATATACGACGCAGTGCATTGGCATACCTTTTTCTGGACACGTATGCAGTTCTATGACCATTTTTTTCTTTCAATTCATAAGCACAATACTTCATATTAATACTTGTTCTATGTCCTCGTGTGAATTTTCTGGATTATAGGCCCCTCTGCAATGCGCACACAACTGGCACTGACATACTGTGGGCTGGCTTGCCAATGATCACCCTTCCACTAGAGAAAATGGCAACCAGAGTAGCTGGTTCCCTCTGCCTAGCCACCGGGCTAGGGGAAGAGATGATTGTTAGGAGGTAAGTATATAGATTAAAATCAATTGATAAACTGTGAGTAGACTGAAGACTAACCTTCCTTTTCCTTTTGGTTCTATTAGTATGAAAGACTATGAAGATAGGGCAGTGGCACTAGCAACAAATCCTGCAAAGCTTCAAGCACTAACTAATAAGCTCAAGGAAGTCCGTATGACCTGTCCATTATTTGATACGGCTCGATGGGTAAGCCGCTGCTGAAACATTGCCCCAGCAACATTGCTTGTCTTGATGGGTGTCTTGGATCCTGATCGACCATGCATGCAATTTTTTTCAGGTACGCAATCTTGAAAGGGCTTACTACAAAATGTGGAATCTGTACTGTTCCGGTCGTAATCCGGAGCCGTTCAACGTGAGAGAAGATGACAATGAGTTCCCGTTTGACCACTAACGAGCTTAACATCACCGGCTCTGTAAATAAGGGAGAGCTGTAGCATTATCTAGCATGTGACGGCTGCAGGCGCTTGTTTGATGCAGCCTGTTTGCCGTGCACATCACCTCTTATGGAGGCTTAACCTATGAACAGTACCAAAACATTATAGGAATAGTCTGTATTCTTACCATTATTATTAGTTAGTGTATTTATGGGTGCTGAGTCATTCCTGGTCCTAGAGTTGTTGCGTCTTTGTTACTGTCAGTCTGTTGCTCAGTGGCTGCCAAGATGTCAAAAATAAACACCACCTTTTTATAATGGGAAATTTAGATATATGCCACACTAGAGTTCACAATTTTGAGGTATGCCATTGTAAAGTGATGCATTGGAAATATGCCATTGCAAACCCAAATTGCCTCTGCTTCCTCCTCGATCCTTTCCTGTGCTCCTTTTTTTGAAAGCAAGAACAGATGGGAGTGAGTGCGGCAGATTGGAGCTCGTGCGCCTGGGATGAAGGTGCTACCACAGCTCGGAACCATGGCGAGGCGAGCAGCGGCGTCGTTGGATCCATCTCCTACTTGCCTTGTTGGAATCTCCCATGAGGTATTAGGCTATAATCAGATTTTTCTGGATAGAGGATGGATCATAGAACTCCCATGGGGATTTCGGTTTCAGAACTTTCACACTAGATTTATGTACCTCTCTCCTTCCTGTCCTCACCGACCTTCTGGAGAGTAAGACCTTCTGGAGAGTAAAACCACAGGTAACTTCTCACCGCTGCTTTTGTGAGTGATTATGATTGCATTCTGGGATTATGTAGAAATGATTCATTATTAGCACCAAAGTTTTGATTGATTAATATATGTGTTGTGCCATGCCAAGTGCCATGTCGTCTTACTTGTCATCCATTTATTTATTTATTTATTACATTACAATCCACATTATTTCTCATGAATTAAATCTATGCAGGCATCTAGGCGTTTCATTAGAATTGTTGGTGAAATTTGTCAGAACTTTTGGGCCAGTAATACATTCAACAGTATCAGCTGGTCCATCTTCTGTGGGTGTTGTAACACCCCAGCCAATCAATGACCTGGAATGCTACCAAACTAATAACATAATAAGGAAACTAATATTCATCTTACAAAATTTCGACAGAACTTCCATTGTTTATTGAGTAAATCAAAGGTTTCAACAAGCATAATCAACTGATATGAATACCAATAAGCAATAAGTTCATTTATAAGCAAAACTGGGTTATGATCGCCATCGCACTCATAACCATACTACTTAGATAAAGAACGGAATCAAAGCAAATAAGTTCTATTCTTTATTACACAAAAAACCTGATTGACAATAATCAAATACCACTTAAATTATTCAGCAGTTAATGTTTAATGTTCTTTCTTCCTTCCATGGTGAATAGACCGTGCATGTGCATCAAAACTAATCCCTCTTTATTCCCATGCATGCCGATCTCATGTAGGTACCTAAAAACAAACAACAACCACAACAACAAACAACAACAAGAGTGAGTTCAAAGACTCAGCAAATATAAATAATGGCAGCAAGGATAAAAGTGAACATCACTTCACAAATTCATCCATCAATCATATGAATAAACATGCTATGCAATATGATCAAAAAAATCTCTTTATCTCTTCTCTTGCGCATTTTACCGGTAATGCGGAGTGTGCATCCGTCAATGCACACCCATGCCTGTACCCTCTGGTACAGGGACCAATTGCCCATACTCCTCAAGTATGGGGACCTTTAGCCCGTCACGTCATCAACATGACGGGGACCTCGACGCTTGGTCATCTCGTGACCAAGACTTTAATAAATCAGCATGATGCACAAATGTGAATGTCTTAACAAATAAACGTGCATTCACAACATCTATGCATCAGAAATTCTCATGAACTCTTTCACTTGCAATCGAGCATAAACAATATCAACATATCACTAACATCATCAAGTCCACAAATTCTCATAACATGGATCAAACATCTACACACCAACAAACAGCAACAATCCACGCTACAAAATTTAAACCATCATTATACTTGCCTTAACCCCGAGAAAACGGAGAATGATCAGAAGGCGCGGCCCCTGGAATCCGTCCTCCTCCTGAATAATAATTATAATGATTGCTAAGACAACAGTGGCAAGTCTTTAGATTAAATAAAAACTCCCCCAAACTAACCCAACATGCTAGTTTGATTCAAAGCCCCAAATCCTTTCGGCCATCCTGTCCCCCACTACGGACAGTCAACTTCAAAAATTCATATCTATTGGTACAGAAGTCCGAATAGGACGTTCTCAGACTTTTTGGAAAGATAATTAAATTATCTAACTAAACCTAGTTGTTGAGCCTTCCTGATTCGGTCATAATCTACCCGCACCATCCTGTTTTCTTAAAACATCCAATTCTCGTCAGGCTCTCTGGACAGAGCACTAAAAACACCATAACTTCCTGTACGAGTGTCCGAATCACGAGTTCTTGGACTTTCTGGAAAGCTAAGACAATTACATACAATATTCGTTATATTGAGATCCTCTGATTTCGTCTTTAACTAATAGATTAACTCAGTTTTCTACAGACTATCAGGATGTTGACAGATTAACCAGACAGCGGCACTAAACAATTCATAACTTTCTAACCGTTAATCGGATTTTGGCGTTCTTGGCGGCCACTGAAAGCTAAGAACATTATCTACATAACTCTAGGATACCAAAACTCCTAATTCGGCCTCTAAACACACGAAACTGACGCGCAATAATCTGGACAGAATGCGATCTATTAAACCGACGCAAATCAATCTACCAAACGACATCAACCGCAACTACTACGCATCAAACAACGAAGAACACGCGACGTTACCCTTGTAGAATCGCAGCAAGATGATGAACTCTCCCCACGAAGTTGATCTCCTCTCCTTTCTTCACTTGATCGGCAGCAGGGAGCACCGACGGCGAGGAAGGGAGACACCAATGGAGGGGGGCACCACCATGGAGGAGAGGTGTGCTACAGTAGCCGGGCTACAGTGCGGCGGCACTGTAGCTACAGTGCATCTAGGGTTTTCCCCCTTCCTTTTATTGGTGGCCGACCCCTCATGGGCCTCCTGGGCCAAGGCCCAAGGCCCAAGTTGCCGAAAAACTGTAGAAACCCCCTTTTTTTGTCTAATTTCTCTTTTGAACGCTTTCTTTCGTAGAATAAATTGGAGTATTACATTAAAACACCTCTTTCTCCTGTTCAATCGCTTTGCTAAAAGAAATATTCTCCCGATTTTAATTATTCTCTCCCGATTTAATTATTCTCTCCCGATTTAATTTTTGGGGTATTACAGGTGTAGATCTTCAAGCAGAGCAAAGGTATTGGTTCAGTCAACTGCTCTCCTAATATGCCATTGCTAGATTATGTAATGTGATTTTACTTGTTTGTTCATCTTAGGCGGGAGCGGTGCAACCTATGCTTCATTGAATTGGAAAAAGTGAAAAATAAGCTTCCGTTTCTTACAAGGTATTGTATAATCTAAATATGATACATTATTGAAATTGTACTTTTTACCTGCACTAGCTCTGTGACTTGACTGCAATGGTAACCTGCATTCACTGCTTGAGTACTACGTTTCAAGAGTTTATTTGGTTATACAATATATGAGACGTGAATCTTAATGAATCTGATTGTTCGTTTTATCTCTATCTCTACCACATATAATGCACCTAAAAAACAATCCTAAAGCCACACGGAAAATTGTACAACACAGTCATTAGCTATCCTAAGTACACCCAAAATATTACACCCAAACCCAACCAACGTTCGAAATGAAGGGACAAGATCCCATCTAACCTTGTCTTTCTCTTACTCACTCAGATCCAACGGATCAGATTGCTGGGACCAAACCTCATCACTCATCAGCCGCCGTGGCGTTAGCACGGGCACTATACTCCGTGAGGTCGTAGTTGTATCTCCGATCGCTACAAAATTATAGGCTTGTGCCAAGGGTCTGCGTTTATATCTACCATCGAATAATGCACCTAAAAAACAATCCTAAAGCCACACGGAAAATTGTACAACACAGTCATTAGCTATGTACACAGTCATTAGCTATGTCGAAATCGGGTAGAAGAATTGAACGAGTGGTCGGAAGGTTTTACGATCACGATGGTCATGGTCGAAAGCCATGTGCACTGTTTACGACCACTTTGGGTGAGGTCGAAGGTCACCCGAAAGGCGTACGACCACGTTGGCCGAGGTTCGTAGTCGGAAGGCTTACAACCACGTTGGCCGAGGTTCGTAGTCGGAAGGCTTACGACCACGTTGGTCGTAGTCTGCAGTCGGAAGTCGGCGCTCGAGCTTGCGACTTCGCTGTGAGGTCGTCGTATGCAGTCGGCTGCGCCCGGGAAGACTTGAACGTAGTCGTAGATACCTGGTAAGTGGTCGTGTGACCTGTAGGATCGATCGTTTGGTCTGGGAGTCGGTCGTACGGTCTTCTGGGTGGTCGTAGCATGTGGGAGCTGGTCGTATGGCTTGTGCACACATTGTTATATGAGACGGTCGTAGCTTAAATCACGCGATAAACGGTCGTAGCTTCTGTTAACCGGTCGTATGGTCTCGCTCGCGAAGCGGTCGCAAGACCCGGGAATCGGTCGTAGGCTTTTGAGCATTGCGTGTTGGGTGGTTCCGACCGGTCACGTATTTATGTGACATTCATTATGTGACAAAACTATTTGGTTATACAATATATGAGACGTGAATCTTAATGAATCTGATTGTTCGTTTTATTTTTTACAAATTTTATCTTGTTTTGTATTTTACCGTAGCGTTAGCACGGGCACTATACTAGTTAATGATAACGCGACGCCCTTCTACGAGACTGGTGGACAGGAAGAACCGACGACAAATCGATGCGAGGCCCGATCTTCCATGATTTCTCCGTATCTGGCTCTGATATTAATGTTAGATTTTTTTCTCTAAACTTTAGATTAATTTTGTGAAGATTTTTTAGTATATCATCTAATCTTTTGCTTTATCCGTGGTGCCGCTCACAGTGCCTTTTGAGGCTAGAGGGTAGGGACTATTTATATACTCCACTTCCAGGTGTTATTAAGTGATCCACCTGTTTCTGGTATCCCGTAAGACTTCTGAACCATGTCACCAACCACGATTAGACAGACCAATTTTATGAGTGTAAAATATATTAGTCCCAAGCACACATATGTGAGTCATGCGCCATGATCAGATTGTTTATGAGATCAATTCCAATCTGATCCTGTGGGTCAACAGCCTGCAGAGCCGATTTGCAAAATAAACCCAGCTATTAAACTCTGTTCGATACCTGGGTTAAACAAATGCATGTATATGAAATTTAAGTAGATTGATCTCAATAAATATGTCTACCATATTTCAGCATAGCCGTTCTTAGCACCTCGAGTATTAATTCCTCAAGTTAAATTCCACATTAAAATATTTTCTATCACTTAAATCAATAATATAAATAAATTCATATTAAGTAAAATAGATAATAAATGTTGAAAGCCATATATAAATCCCAACACCCCCATGGCGTCGAACTTACAGCAGACCAGAAAACAACAACAAGAGAGCAAATCCTTTTCTTGCGCAGGATTAGCTAGGAGAGAAGAAAAAGGCAACAGCTGCACCGGTGCAGCAGTTCGCCTCGGTCCGCGCGAACCAGCAGCGCCAAACAGACAAGCAGATAGAAGCGTTCCGGTTGCCTTGTGCAGGCAGATGTAGCGACAAGAGGAACCAGGCGAGGGCATCTCCAATAGTCTGAGTCAATTAGTTATATACATGTACACATCAGCATATATCCTATGTGGAGGAAAGAGAGTATGCAAAAAAAAAATCGAGCCAGCTCTTCCTTAAGCACTAGTCTATAACGCCAAACAAGGCAGCCTCTATAAATTCTGTGTGTGCATGTAAGTATCAAATAGCTATCCTTATAGATAGTTCTTTAGAATGCTAGCTTTAGTGTGTACTATATAAATGATGTGGAAGTCTTATAGTTAGTTGCTAGCTATAACCATTGGAGATGCCAAGTCGATACGGAAAGTCGTCGGTTCAACAAACGAGACAGCGAAGCTGTCTCACAAGTCAGAGCAATTGCGGGAGCGCCCAGTTTAACAATACCTTACGACTTTTATACTATAGCTAATTTATTTTAATTATAGGTAAAGTGATTTATTTGATGTAATTAAATTTTAAAAAAAATTAAAATAGAAAAAACAGGTTAACCCATCACGGATAATGCAAAGGAATATGGAAAAAAAGAGAAAACCAAAAAACTAAAAAAAGACGAAATTAAGGAATAGCGAATTAAAAGCTAGAAGCCAGAAGCTATCGCTGAAATGAGCGGTGCCGCAGTGTCAGCCGAGAGCAAGCGCAGATGAAAACACGTTCATGGTGACTCATCTCGTTGAATCCAAATACATCTCGCAAGCTGAGCCTATGTCGAAGTTAATCCTAAACCAACACAAAGTCGGCCCTAATCCGACCTACTGGAAATAAAGGCAAGCTGTGACCAGATGCTGCTAGTGGTGAAAACAGATCGAATACGGATCAGATAGTGTTCAAACCAGATCAGATAGTATTTAAATCATATTCGTATCCATATTTGTTTCGAATTCGAATACAAATCGAACAAATATCGGATACAAATACGGACCGAACAAATATCGAATATGAATTCGAATTGAATATCTACTCAATTCAGTCAGATCTATATATTCTCATAACTTATGTAGTATGAAGGCATTAATGATATTTTATCCTTATACAATCACGCTTAATCATTCTAATTTATTTATTTCACATAAAGAAATATGAATTCATGTTCAATTAAAAAACTTGTCCAAGTAATTAGTCGTATTGTAATAAAATATGCATATTGGTTTGTCGAATAGGGATACAGATAGTCTGGATAAAATAACATTTCAGATGGTAAAAGTCTATGCCATATTTGCATCTCTATTTTTATGCGAATTTGAATTAGAATACGAATAGGATAGAAATTGTTAATGGGACGGGAAATCTATATCATATTTGATGCGGATCCACCTAGCAAGCTAGCTGAACCACGTTGCTTTGGCCCTGATCTTTCACGATACGCCTTGTTGGATGCCCTCTCCAAGATAAGCTTTCTCCCATGCACACCGCAGCACGTGAATGAAGGGTAAAGAAACCGAAGTTTCAGCGAGTAGAATCAAACACCACAATTGGATTCAACACACCAAGAGCAATTCCTCGATGGAAATCTCAAGAACACGCCAACAATGACCACCAAACTATGGCGATTTTCTGGTTTTTATTTCTCAATTCATAACCTAAGTTACAATGGGGCTAAGGCCCTGGCCTTATATTGGTGCACAATGCATGGCCTTGACTAAAACTCACGCACAACCTGGCATAAGGCCGAAACAAACTCCAATACGAACAAAAAAGGAAATATCTAAACTACTACCACCGGATTTTCTCTTAATTTGTGATCTGACTATGAGGATTTCGTGGCTGGTACCTTGTCCATTGTGTGGGGCTTCGAAATATCTTTCCAACGAGTCCAAGAACGCCCAAATCGGACTCCGTTTGTGAAAGTTATGAACGTTTTAGTATCGGTCTTGTCAGCTGTCCCAATCCGAGTCCGAATCGGTTTCAAATCTTTATATGTTTTGTTTTCTTGTTCAAGGGCTTTCAAATCCGTTTGGAACCTGAAAAAAAGTCCTTCTCAACTTTCTTTAGAAAGCCATGGTGTGGTCGGATTTTACCCTTACATGCATTGCAATACTCGAACTCTTTATGTTTGGCAAGTCTCATGCATCTCTCCGAACAGTTTGTGCAGCATCCAATGAAACTGCCATAACTTTGTGTAGGAAGCTCCAAATCAAGTGCCGTTTGATTCGTTGGAAAATAGACTTCATTACCTTTCTAAATATGTCTTTTGTGCACATTAGAAACCTTAGAATTGGTATTCAAAACTTCTTGAACATTGTACATAGAACTGCAAGCACTAACCAAAGTTGTAGTGCTACTTGGTGCCACATCAATATTCGCATCCCATCAAATACGGTAACCAGATAATATGCATAATTTGTATCCATTTTTCACCCTAGATGCTGTAGTACGAGAGCGTGAGCGAAGCACATCAAAGCACCCATTTTCTTCGATCCGAGCCTTCAGCTATAGATAGAAACTGAACCATTAAGTGGGCCAACAACGAACAGTAGATTTTTGCTTCAGTCCCTCAGTTCAAGCGAAAAAGCAAAGCCCAGTACCTAGTAGCTATCTACTCTAAATCTAAAAGTGAGGTTCCATCCTTTGGTCTGTAACAGAAGTTTTGCAAGCTTGAGTTCTTGATCTATGCCCAAGATAATGTCACATTCTCCAAAAAGTAGTATCACCGATGATGAGACATCTGGTGTGATGGCGAAGGAGAGTTCCGCTGTCTCACTGCATTATCCAATGCTCACAACGAGCAATTATGTAGCCTAGACAATCAAGATGAAGATGTACATGAGAACTTAAGTAAGTTGAGATGAGTCTGGTACATTGAGTATTCGCCGTCCAAACTCAAGTAAGCTGATATGAGTCCAGGGTGTTAAGGAGATGTATTCACTGTCCAAACTCAAGTATGTCGTGTATAAAGTGGGTAAGTCATCGTTAAGATCGACTACCTCAACGAGCTAGAATATTTGCATCTGGATGAACATGTGACAGTTGAATTGAGTTCCTACATTTAGTTTGTGTGTAGAACGCTTCATGTGGAGGCGTAGCTGGTAGTTTATAATGCATCGAGACAAAATTAGGAGTATGTCAAGTCAAGATTAGGAGGAGATTGTTGGAAATAATCTTGTTTTAAAGTTTAAATTGTGTCCGAGACGTAGTAGAGTCCATCTCCATGTGCTACTCAAGTTGAAATCGTGATCAACTTGAAGTCCGAGTATGTATGTTAGTAGAAGAGTATTAGACTATATAATAAGGAGGCTTGTAACCAATATTGTAAGAAGAGTAAGAAGAAAACTAGAGAATTGAGAAATTCAGAAATTCTCCTATGTTCTATTAATTTATTTACGATGTGTGAATTTTCTTTTGGTGCAAAACCAACAAGCACATCTGATTGAGTTGGATGGCGCACTTGGCATGTACTTTTGGAATGCTGAGGTGACCATTGTAGATAGAAGGGGACTACACAACAATACACTGTTGCAATGATATAGCAACGGGGTTTCATGGCTTACCTTTTTACATTAACTAACTTTGAAATGGAGTGTCTGTTTAAGGCGGAGTCTATAAGTCGATTATAGTAGATACTGTCTCAATTTTATCTATATCAGTCAAAATCGTATGTATGTATCTCTCTTGTGAACAGACATAATTCAAATTTTTAAGCCAAAAACTATAAGCCATAGTCTAAAATAATCTCCCAGCATGTTTCATGAAGTTTCAGGAAAATATTTGAAAATTTTCATGTTTATTCAGTTTCGCGCGTTTTGAGAAGTTTCTAGAAGCTTTGAGACAAGTTTCAAGCCAAAGCTTCGACGAGTTTTAGATTTTGGAACTCAAGTTTCAGCCAAAGAATTTCAAAAGATTCACCAAGTTTCAACTAGAATTTCAAAAGATTCACCATGTTTCAGCAAGTTCAGCCAAAGAATTTTAAGATTTTTCAGAAAGCTTCAACATGTTTCGATAAGTTTCAACTAAAAGTTTTAAGAAGTTCCAAATCAGTTTCGGGTGAGTTTCATATTTTTGCAGTAACAGACATGCGCGCTTATCGTGCATCACGCCCCGTCGAGCCATGTTGTCATGGCCCACACCACGTCTCTGTTGGTGATATGCCCTAGAGGCAACATGGAGATGTTGAATATATCACATACTATGTTTATGATACATTGCTTTGTTCCTTGAAATAGACATTATCATTATTGATCAATGAGTATGTGACTTATTCATGAGACTCTTAATGCCAAAATGTTGCTATTTCTAAATGATCCCTGATCATATATCATATGAGGAACATATATGATTCAAAGATCAGCATATGTATTGATTGATGATCATGTCTCATGGATCATGGTATGGAGATACCAAATCAATAATATGGACATGTGTTAGTGAACATATGTTGGATAGACCCGCCATGAGACACTGCAGAGATTCCATGTGTCATTAGTTGGTCTCAAGTAGTGTTTATGTAGAATCGTTAGACTTGAGATCATCATGGTTCCCAACATGCGTAGTAGCCTATTTTGGGACTACTAACCACTACTCCGTAACTGGGTAGTCATAAAAGTAGTCTTCGGGTTTGCTATGAAACATGTAGTGGGATGTGAATGATCAAGATAGAATTTGCCCCTCCTTATGGGAGAGATATCTCTGGGCCCCTCGATGTAATGGATTATGAAAGTGCATGGCCATGCCAATGTGATTGAGGAGTCAATCACAAGTTTATAATCCATCACGGAATCGAGAGAGTGATTGAGCCATTAAGAGGATGACACAGGTCTCGCCTTGAGCTTAATCTATATCGTGAGGCAAAAGGATTCGTACATGAGAACATTACAGGTTCAGCCGATATGATCTTTACGTATACTTTGGGGTTAATATGTCTTGCTAGAGGCCGCTATTAACAGGGTGACCGGAAAGGTGTTTCCGGGTCGCGACCAAGTATACGTGAACCTACAGGGTCGCACACTTAACGGGTTGGAACACTAATTCGAATGTGATTCGGATGTGGGCTCAATTCGGATAGAGATCCGGATAGACTCCTATTGGGCCTCGGTCCACGAGGCCCAAGTGAGGAGGTCTATATATTTGGAGGCGGGGGGGCTGAGGGATGCACGCATATGTTCCTCCCGAACAAAACCCTAGCCGCCACCTCCCGAGCCAAACCCTAGCCGCTCGCGAGTGCTGGTACACTCGCGATCGGAGTTCCAGCCCCGGACGTGTGGATACCGGTGGAGGCGCTGCTCGTTGCGGCGTTGATCGGCATCAACAAACTACAGATTGGATCTGCTCGTGGTGTGGTTGATCGCGTGGAGGAGACGATCTGTTCGGGACGATCGGCTACTTCCACTACTACCTCGACGCGCGTGGTTGGATCGGCTTCTCCAACTCTTCTTCCGCTGCGCTGCGCGTCTAGTGGTAACGATCTATGATCCCTTCTTAGCATGATGTCCTGGTGTGCGCGGTAGAAAAATTTTATTTTCTGCTATCGTAGCCTACGCGCGTTCCTTCAGTGGTATCAGAGCCATCTTGCTTAGTTTGCGATCTGGATCAGCGCATATGATGATATGCGGTTGTAGTAGATTGGATCTATTACAGTCTAGATCAGTCGGTTCATGTGATGAATCGATGGTAGCACGGGTTGATGAGATCAATCGGTGAATAGGGGTTGGATGAGGCGCAGATTGTATCACTACTAGTGCCCTAGAGATTGTCTCGGATCGGCATAAGGTGGTTATGTCGAATACTAGTAGGATACGAATCTGATAGCCTCGGGCCAGTGGGAATACTAGTGCCCTAGAGATTGTCTCGGATCGGCATAAGGTGGTTATGCCGAATACTAGTAGGTTACGGATCTGATGGCCTCGGCCCAGTGGAAAAACTAGCATCCTAGAGAATGTCTCGGATCGGCATAAGGTGGTTGTGCCGAATAGTTTTTCCATTGCGATTTCATAGATTGGATCTGTAAATTTCGTAGGGTGTTCAGGGCGCTGCCCTGAAACCCGCGGGGGGCGGCCCCCCCCTCGACCCCCCGCCCGCTGACCGGCCAGCGGGACCGCCGTGCGTACCCGCCTTGTATAGCGTCTTGGGTTCACATCGTTAGGTAGAATACGATTCTACGTCTAACTTGTTTTTGCAGAGAATGACGTGAATAGTATGGCCCTATATCTTATTGGAATGTATGAGATGTATGTGATGCATGTAACATTCGTTCATGGCCTGCGTGTCATGATTATTTCAGCTATTGTTAGCTGTCTATATTGTATTTAACGACCTGCGTGTCGACCTTAATGCTTGAATCTATCTTTGTAATCTTCAATTTCTAGCTATTATAGGTAGTAGCCTAGTTTTGAGGTTACAAGCTTTCAAGCATGGTGGCCTAAAGGAGTGATGTGGAGGATGGAGATCGTCTACACCTACATGGAGATGGAGATCACCATTTGTTTGGGCCATACTACTTCACAGTTAAATGTGTTTATCTGTGATATTATCTATCTTATTCTTATGCAATGTTTTTGTCATATGTTGCTTTGGTAGGATAGAATCCCTCATAAAATTAGGTGTTCATGCCCTTCCATATGTTGCACCAAAAGATAATGATCACCGCATGGTAGGTCTACCAAAGTAGAGTGCCGTCGGTTATCATCATTATTTGGGGTAGATGTCGGACATCTACATGCGGAAGCATTTGGTTTACTTAACAAGGTTATCAAAACAGTTTTGGACCTTGGGGCATAGATTGGGGCCGGGGCATGTTGATGTCACCCAACAAGCAAGAGTCACATAGGGATGTGATTAGCAAGGTGTTGCTTACCCATGTCACTAGTTTTCTAGCCGTGATGCCAAAGCTCACTAGGAATTAGTGAAATGAGGTTCTTGACCCACTATGTAACTTAGAGGGAGTTTTGTTGCAAAACACATAGTGGGAGTCTTTTGTTAAATTGTTTAATAAAAGATGAACATAAACATAGTGCTAAACTTTGCATATTCTTTGTTGTAGATCATGTCAACTAATGCCGCATCCAGTTCTTTTAATTTGCGATCTATTCTTGAGAAAGAAAAACTCAATGGAACGAACTTTATGGATTGGTATCGCAACTTGAGAATTGTTCTCAAGCAAGAGCGCAAGGAGTATGTCCTTGAGTCTCATTATCCTGATGACTTGCCTGATAATGCTACTGCGGCTGCACGGAGAGCTTATGAGAAGCAAACGAATGATTACCTTGATGTGAGCTGTCTCATGCTTGCCACAATGTCCTCTGAGCTTCAGAAGCAATATGAGAACACAGATGCCTACAATATCATTGTGGGGTTGCGTGGTATGTTTGAGAACCAAGCAAGGGCTGAGAGGTTCAACACTTCAAAGTCCTTGTTTGCGTGCAGGCTTGCAGAAGGGAATCCCGTCAGCCCTCATGTGATTAAGATGATTGGCTACATTGAGAGTCTGGAAAAGCTTGGTTTTCCCCTTAGCCAAGAGTTGGCTACTGATGTGATTCTCCAGTCGCTCCCCCCGAGCTTTGAGCCATTCATACTGAACTATCACATGAACAACATGGACAAGACCTTGGCAGAGTTGCATGGGATGCTAAAAGCTGCCGAGGAAAGCATTAAGAAAAGCAGCAATCATGTGATGATGATGCAGAAAGGCAAGGGCAAGCCCAATGTCAAGAAAGGCGCGGTCAAAAGAAAGTTAGCTCCCGATGAGATCGCGAGCAGTTCTAAGGCCAAGCAAGTCAAGAAGGGCGCTGCTCCTAATGCAGATTGTTACTACTGTAAGCAATCAGGTCATTGGAAAAGGAACTGCCCAAAGTACTTGGAGGATCTTGAGAAGAAGAAGGGAAGTACGACTTCCTCTCCAGGTATAAATGTTATAGAGATCAATCTTGCTACTTCATCCACTGATTCTTGGGTATTTGATACCGGATCGGTTGCTCACCTTTGCAAATCGTTGCAGGGGCTAAGAAGAAGTAGAAGTTTGAGGAGGAGCGAAGTGGATCTTCGCGTTGGCAATGGAGCAAAAGTTGCTGCGGTCGCTGTTGGCACCATGCCATTGTCTTTACCTTCAGGATTAGTTTTGGAATTGAATAATTGTTATTGTGTTCCATCTCTTTCCAAGAACATTATTTCTGCTTCATGTTTGCAAGCAGAAGGTTATGACTTTAGATCTGTGAACAATGGTTGTTCTCTTTATTTCAAAGATATGTTCTATTGTCATACTCCATTGGTGAATGGGTTATATGTTCTTACTCTTGAAGAGTCACCGGTCTATAACATTAATGCAAAGAGGCAACGTTCGAATGATTTGAATCCCACGTTTATTTGGCACTGTCGCTTAGGTCACATAAATGAGAAACGCATGGAGAAGCTCCATAGAGATGGTATTCTGCACTCATTTGATTTTGAATCATTTGAGACATGCGAATCTTGTTTACTTGGCAAGATGACAAAGGCACCTTTCACCGGTCAAGGTGAACGGGCAAGTGACTTATTGGCACTCGTACATTCTGATGTATGTGGACCAATGAGCTCAACAGCCAGAGGTGGTTTTCAGTACTTCATAACTTTTACTGATGATTTTAGTAGATATGGGTATATCTACCTGATGAAGCATAAGTCCGAATCCTTTGAAAAGTTCAAAGAATTCCAAAATGAAGTGCAAAATCATTTAGGCAAGACAATCAAGTTTCTACGATCTGATCGTGGAGGCGAGTATTTGAGCCATGAGTTTGGCAATCATCTGAAGGATTGTGGAATTGTTCCACAATTGACTCCGCCAGGAACACCTCAATGGAATGGGGTATCTGAACGGAGAAATCGCACCTTATTAGATATGGTGCGCTCCATGATGAGCCAAAGTGATCTTCCGTTGTCTTTTTGGGGGTACGCTCTTGAAACAGCCGCTTTCACACTAAACAGGGTTCCATCAAAATCAGTAGAAAAGACACCATATGAGATGTGGACAGGACAACGTCCTAGCTTGTCTTTTCTTAAGATTTGGGGATGTGAGGCTTATGTAAAACGTTTACAATCTGATAAGCTCAGTCCTAAATCTGATAAATGCTTCTTTATCGGGTATCCTAAGGAAACAAAAGGATATTACTTCTATAATCAAGGAGAAGGCAAAGTGTTTGTCGCCCGGCATGGTGTCTTCTTAGAGAAAGAGTTTCTCTCAAGAAGGGATAGTGGGAGCATGGTGCAACTTGAAGAAATTCGGGAAACACCTGAAAACGTTTCAGCTCCTACAGAACCACAACAGGATGAACAAACTGTTGAAGAACCTGTTGTGGACACACCGGCACCACGTAGGTCAGAGAGGTCACGTCGTGCACCTGAAAGGTACATGTTCTTGACTACTCAACAACGGGACATATTGTTGTTAGACAACGATGAGCCTAAGACCTATGAAGAAGCGATGGTGGGACCAGACTCTGAGAAATGGCTTGAAGCCATGAGATCCGAAATTGAATCCATGCACAGTAATCATGTTTGGAACTTGGTTGATCCACCTGATGGTGTTAAAACCATTGAGTGCAAATGGATTTTCAAGAAAAAGATAGACATAGATGGAAATGTTCACATCTATAAAGCGCGATTGGTGGCCAAAGGTTTCAAACAAATTCAAGGTGTTGATTATGATGAAACTTTTTCGCCCGTCGCAATGATAAAGTCTATTCGGATCATTCTAGCGATTGCTGCATATTTCGACTATGAAATATGGCAAATGGATGTCAAAACAGCTTTCCTTAATGGAAATCTGAGTGAGGATGTGTACATGACACAGCCCACGGGTTTTGTCGATCCGCAATCAGCTGGAAAGATATGCAAGCTGCAAAGATCCATTTATGGATTAAAGCAGGCATCTCGGAGTTGGAACATTCGTTTTGATGAAGTAATCAAAGGGTTTGGTTTCATCAAGAACGAAGAAGAGCCTTGTGTTTACAAAAAGGCTAGTGGGAGCGCACTCGTGTTTCTGGTCTTATATGTGGATGACATATTACTGATCGGAAATGACATTCCTATGCTCGAATCTGTTAAGTCTTCATTGAAAAATAGTTTCTCTATGAAAGACTTAGGAGAGGCGGCATATATTCTGGGCATCAAGATCTATAGGGATAGATCAAGAAGGCTAATTGGATTAAGCCAAGATACGTACATTGACAAGGTGTTGAAAAGGTTCAACATGCAGGATTCCAAGAAAGGCTTCCTACCTATGTCACATGGTATACATCTTAGCAAGAGTCAGTGTCCTAGTACACCTGATGAGCGGGATAAAATGAATGCGATTCCATATGCTTCGGCTATGGGATCCATTATGTATGCCATGCTTTGTACACGTCCAGATGTCTCGTATGCTTTAAGTGCTACAAGTAGATACCAGTCAGATCCAGGTGAAAGTCACTGGATTGCCGTAAAGAACATCTTGAAGTACTTGAGAAGAACTAAAGATGTGTTCCTCGTCTATGGGGGTGAGGAAGAGCTCGTTGTAAATGGTTACACCGATGCTAGCTTCCAAACTGACAAAGATGATTTTAGATCGCAATCTGGATTTGTGTTCTGCCTGAATGGCGGTGCGGTGAGCTGGAAGAGTTCCAAGCAGGAGACGGTTGCTGATTCTACAACAGAGGCCGAGTACATAGCAGCTTCTGAAGCTGCTAAAGAGGCTGTTTGGATCAAGAAATTTGTTTCTGAGCTTGGTGTGGTGGCTAGTGCCTCCAGCCCAATGGACCTCTACTGTGACAATAGTGGGGCCATTGCGCAAGCCAAGGAGCCTAGATCGCACCAGAAGTCCAAGCACATTCTACGGCGATTTCATCTCATCCGCGAGATTGTGGAGAGAGGCGATGTGAAGATATGCAAAGTACAAACGGATTTGAACATTGCAGATCCGTTGACAAAGCCGCTTCCCCAGCCAAAGCATGAGGCTCACACTAGGGCAATGGGTATTAGATACCTACATGGTTGACTCTAGTGCAAGTGGGAGACTGTTGGTGATATGCCCTAGAGGCAACATGGAGATGTTGAATATATCACATACTATGTTTATGATACATTGCTTTGTTCCTTGAAATAGACATTATCATTATTGATCAATGAGTATGTGACTTATTCATGAGACTCTTAATGCCAAAATGTTGCTATTTCTAAATGATCCCTGATCATATATCATATGAGGAACATATATGATTCAAAGATCAGCATATGTATTGATTGATGATCATGTCTCATGGATCATGGTATGGAGATACCAAATCAATAATATGGACATGTGTTAGTGAACATATGTTGGATAGACCCGCCATGAGACACTGCAGAGATTCCATGTGTCATTAGTTGGTCTCAAGTAGTGTTTATGTAGAATCGTTAGACTTGAGATCATCATGGTTCCCAACATGCGTAGTAGCCTATTTTGGGACTACTAACCACTACTCCGTAACTGGGTAGTCATAAAAGTAGTCTTCGGGTTTGCTATGAAACATGTAGTGGGATGTGAATGATCAAGATAGAATTTGCCCCTCCTTATGGGAGAGATATCTCTGGGCCCCTCGATGTAATGGATTATGAAAGTGCATGGCCATGCCAATGTGATTGAGGAGTCAATCACAAGTTTATAATCCATCACGGAATCGAGAGAGTGATTGAGCCATTAAGAGGATGACACAGGTCTCGCCTTGAGCTTAATCTATATCGTGAGGCAAAAGGATTCGTACATGAGAACATTACAGGTTCAGCCGATATGATCTTTACGTATACTTTGGGGTTAATATGTCTTGCTAGAGGCCGCTATTAACAGGGTGACCGGAAAGGTGTTTCCGGGTCGCGACCAAGTATACGTGAACCTACAGGGTCGCACACTTAACGGGTTGGAACACTAATTCGAATGTGATTCGGATGTGGGCTCAATTCGGATAGAGATCCGGATAGACTCCTATTGGGCCTCGGTCCACGAGGCCCAAGTGAGGAGGTCTATATATTTGGAGGCGGGGGGGCTGAGGGATGCACGCATATGTTCCTCCCGAACAAAACCCTAGCCGCCACCTCCCGAGCCAAACCCTAGCCGCTCGCGAGTGCTGGTACACTCGCGATCGGAGTTCCAGCCCCGGACGTGTGGATACCGGTGGAGGCGCTGCTCGTTGCGGCGTTGATCGGCATCAACAAACTACAGATTGGATCTGCTCGTGGTGTGGTTGATCGCGTGGAGGAGACGATCTGTTCGGGACGATCGGCTACTTCCACTACTACCTCGACGCGCGTGGTTGGATCGGCTTCTCCAACTCTTCTTCCGCTGCGCTGCGCGTCTAGTGGTAACGATCTATGATCCCTTCTTAGCATGATGTCCTGGTGTGCGCGGTAGAAAAATTTTATTTTCTGCTATCGTAGCCTACGCGCGTTCCTTCAGTCTCTGTGTCCCGTGCTGACATGCCTAACCACGTGATGTCGTAGCACATCGTGCGCCTGTATGAGCCGCACTACTGTGGCCCACGCTGTATCACCATCTTCATATTTTCTGCATGAAAAGAAAGGGGGAGACGGCATCGACGGTGGAGGAAGAGGAAGGGAAGGGCCAATATCTGTCAGGGTGTAGGACGACAGGGGTGTCGTTTGTGGGGGAAAGGAGGTGGTAGAGGAGAAGGCGTGATGAGGACATCACTTCTTCGGATACACACAACACTCCTCCACTTGACAATCAAGGACCAATCACAAGAGCTCGCGCCCGACAATTGAATTTACAGGTGAGCTCGTTACTAAATACTTCTTTTTGTTCATTTGAGAATCGATTGCTACCTAATGATTTAATTATGATTAGGAACCATGGAGAGGACCTGGAAGTACTTGGAGAAGGGCTACGAGGCGCACAAGTCCAGCAAGGGCGGTCGAATCATGTTGGAGGCCAAACTCAAGCCGACTTCGAATCCAATTCGGAGTCCAGGACCAGACCGCACTAAAACGGACGCCCAAATCGCATCTGGGCTCCGTTTTCGACGTTCTACATATGGATGGAAAGCTGCGAAGACGAACGTTCCAATGGCTCTGGTCCCATATTAAAATTCCTTCTGAGTCAACAGGAATCGTTGAAACAAGTGGGCGTTCAGAATCTGTCAGGGTGCTGCGTCACCGTCTTTTGGGCCGTTCGGCTATGTATCGTGTTGGAGCCTATTAGGGTGCGTCCAGGGGTTTTGCACGCCCCTCACTCTTTTATATCCAGCCACCACCCCCACCATTAGGGTTTGGGTTTTGCTTAGATTAATCTGTCTTTGAACAGTTTCGCCGTTCATCGGTTTGTGAGACCCCAACTTTCGAGTGCTAAATCAATACATTTGCAATTCAGTTGTGTTCTTCCTTGTTCTTGCTTGTGTTCTTTGATTCGCAGGCGAGGATTAGCCTTCTTGGCGAGGTCAACCGGGCTGCGCACGGTTGATAACCTGAGGAGACGTGGTGCTGCGATTGCGGGGTTCGGAATGTGTTGTTCGGAAGTCGGATCGATTTGTGTCGCGCCTCCACCAAATCGAACATATCCAAAACCTGTTGGAAGATCGGGACCTCGTTCCTATCAAGTGGTAATCAGAGCTTCAGGTGTTCCTTCAGGTTTGAGTTTACCCTACCTTTGTTGTTTTCGGTTTCATCCTAGAGTCCAAGAAAAAGCCCTACAAAAAAATTGTAGTCATAGGTTGTGTCCTGTCCCAGATCTCGTTTAGCCTTTTGCACAATTTGATTTCAGAGTCCGTAGTGTTGAGTTTGTGTCCTTAGTCGAGTTGTGTTGCTGGTTTAGAACGTGTTTTGTTTCGGGTTGTCTTGCTTCCGCTACCTCTCATACAAACCCTAGCCGTCAATTTTGTTTTCCCACCCTCTGTTTGAGTCATCCATCGCGTCTTGTGATCTCCCAGCACCATCCCCCACCTTTCCCCGAGCTTCCGCCCCCAATTTCCACCAATTTCCTCCACCCGATTTTCGTTTCGGCCTCCACAACAACCATAACTCGGAGGTCCTCCTTCAAACGGCCGTAACTTTCTCATACGGCCTCGAAATCAGGCAAAATTTTTTTTCAAATTGGGTGAAATTAAATTTTGCATCCGAAACTCCCTGATTTTCTCGGGTTCGGCGAATTTGTTTTGCCCAAATTCGGCCTGGAAAGTGCAGTACTCGAGCTCCGAAATTTCATTACCGAATTTACAACACATTCATCATTTTCTGTAGGCCACACCTTACATCAGATTGAGGTGAAACTTTGGGTGGTTCCTATTTCTATGCTGTGCTTTGTGAAAACAATAAAATAAAAAAAGAAAAAAAAGAAAAATTTTGGCACCTGGGCTTATAGCGCTGAGAGTGCTATCCGTGCCAAAAAAAATGTGACAGAGCACAGTTTTAGGTGACAGAGCTTCATTTGTTTTGTGCTTATGCTGAAATAAGTTTCTCATTACCAGGCCATCTTTGTTGTTGTCTTTGCTTTACTATTCTGGTCTTGACTCCTTGTTCATCATATCCTAACACTGATATCGGACACATTTAGACCAGCAACTAGGACCAGTGCTTTGGATATTTATTCAGCATTACTATCTGTTATTGATTTGTGTTCCACTAACATATTTGACCAGCCAAGCTCCATATACCTACTTCCGGATAGCACAGTTTTTGACCCTTGCAATCGCCGGATCACACTCTCCAGGTATCCTTTGCCTTGCTTTGGTAAGAACACTTGTAAGAGCTTGGTAAGCCAATTCCTTTGCGGGTTCCCACTGCCCTTCCTTTGTAGTTGATAGGGATAATCCTTTTGTTTTCCCCGTGTTTCCACTAACCATGGCAGGAGATGAAGGGGACGAGACACCGGTCGATTTCAACGAGTGTGTTAGTCGCGGCCAGCTACAAGCTGCGCTCGACAAACAAAATGCTTCACTCACTGATCTCGGCGCGAGAATGGACACCATCGTCGCCACCATTGCCAAGTTGAACACCACAGAAGGCATTGAGCGGGTGGAGCGGCGGATGGCTGACCTCACTGGTCGGATGGACACATTGGAGGCACGCCTGCCACCTGTCAATGACGGCCATCATCATGATGATGACACAGTGTATGATGCGGATGGCAACATTGATCAGCGGGCGACACAAGATGCACGACTACGTCGGCGTCTTCAGCAAAACCGACATGGTATGGGAGGTAATAACCAGAACCGTCATGGTAACGACGACCCTTTTGCTAAAGTCAAATTAACCATTCCATCTTTTTCTGGTCTTTATGATGCTGAAATATATCTTGATTGGGAGATGACGGTAGAGCAGAAGTTTAATTCTCACTTGGTTCCTAAACAACATAGAGTTAGACAAGCTACTAGTGAGTTTAAGGACTTTGCTATTATCTGGTGGAATGAACTGGGTACCATGCGCTTACAACCTGATACATGGGAGCGGTTAAAAGAAGCTATGCGTAATCGTTTTGTTCCTCCCTCATATAAACGTGATTTCAGAAAAAAATTACAACGCTTAGAACAAGGTGATAGTTCTGTTCAAGACTATTATGCTGAGCTTCAAAAGGGTATGGTGCGTTGTGGGGTTGTTGAGGAAACGGAGGATAAGATTTGTCGTTTTTACGGGGGGTTACGGCGTGAAATTCAGGACATTGTTGATTATAAAGATTTTACTACTGTCAACCAGTTGTTCCAGCTTGCTATGCTTGCAGAAAAAGAATTGCAGGGACGCAAGGAATCAGCGAAGGCAAGCACCAGACGACCCTTCTACACGCCGCGAACGACTACATCGACGGGACTGCCCAAGTCTTCTTCAAGTTTTCGTTCTCCTCCACCACCTGTGAACAAGTTTGCAGCAGTGCCACCGAAGCCACCTTCCACGACACGGCTTGCAGATTCTACAAAAAATTCTTTGCAGGTTCCAGCCAAGAGTTCTTCTTCCGTGGCTTCAACGGGCCGCTCCTCCGACATTCAGTGCCACCGCTGCCATGGACTTGGTCATGTGCAGAAGAATTGCCCTAGCCAACGGGCATACATCGCCACAAAAGATGGAGGCTACATCAGCACTTCGGATGTCGAGGAGGATGATGATGTTGATGCTGCCTCGGACGCTAATGGCGGTGGTGATGACGACCTGGTCCTTGGTGGGGCGTCCACAGCGACGCTACGGAGCATCATTGTGCAGCGAGTCCTCAGCACACAGGTACAACAACCCGATAAGCTTCAACGCCATAATTTGTTTCAGACTTTCTTCGCAATCAAGAACCGGCGCACACGTGTCATCATTGATGGAGGAAGCTGCAACAACTTGGTGAGTTCTGATTTGGTCAAGAAGCTTGGCTTGACCACGCGACCGCATCCACATCCATACCATATTCAGTGGTTAAATGACTCTGGAAAAGCTAAGGTAACACAAACATGCCGAGTCCATTTTTCCATTGGTGGTTATGCTGATCATGTTGATTGTGATGTGGTTCCCATGCAAGCATGCTCTCTTTTATTGGGTCGACCTTGGGAATTTGATAATGATGCTTTACACCATGGTAGTAGTAACAAATACACTTTTATGCATAAGGGAAAGAAAGTTACTTTACTGCCTTTGACCCCAGCTGAGATTATAGAGGCCGATAGGGAGAGAGCTGCTGCTGCTAATGATCCAAAGGAACATGATAAATCTGACATACAGTAAGTAATCCATTTGAAAAATTTTGTTATGCTTGCCACAAAATTAGACCTTGCTGCAATTGATGATGCTAATGATACATGCTATGCTTTTGTGTGCAAAGATGCTTTTTTTTCTCTTGATAATATGCCTTGCACTTTGCCTGCTCCTGTCACTAACCTTTTGCAGGAGTTTAGAGATGTTTTCCCTGATGAGATACCTCTAGGACTTCCACCCATTCGAGGGATTGAGCACCAGATTGACTTGATCCCTAGAGCGAGTTTGCCAAACCGTGCGGCTTATAGGACCAATCCCGAAGAGACTAAGGAGATTCAGCGACAAGTCCAAGACCTTTTGGACCGTGGGTACGTATGTGAGAGCCTTAGTCCTTGTGCTGTTCCTGTTCTTTTGGTTCCCAAAAAAGATGGTTCTTGGCGTATGTGTGTAGATTGTAGAGCTATTAACAACATTACTATAAGGTATCGTCATCCTATTCCCAGGCTAGACGGCATGCTTGATGAGTTGTGCGGTGCTATAATTTTCACAAAGATTGACTTGCATAGTGGATACCACCAAATAAGAATGAAACTTGGCGATGAATGGAAAACTGCTTTTAAAACTAAGTTCGGCTTGTATGAGTGATTAGTCATGCCTTTTGGTTTAACTAATGCACCTAGCACTTTCATGAGATTAATGCACGAGGCTTTACGTCTTTTCATTGGCAAATTTGTGGTCGTTTACTTTGATGATATCTTGATTTATAGCAAGTCCATGGATGAACATTTGAATCACTTACGTGCTGTTTTTAATGCTTTGAGAGATGCACGTTTGTTTGGTAACCTTGAGAAGTGCACCTTTTGCACGGATCGAGTCTCTTTTCTTAGCTATGTTGTGACTCCACAGGGAATTGAGGTTGATAGAGCCAAGGTAGAGGCGATATGGAGTTGGCCCACGCCCACGACGGTCTCCCAAGTGCGGAGTTTTCTTGGCCTTGCAGGATTTTATCGCCGCTTTGTCAAGGAATTCAGCACCATTGCGACACCGTTGATTGAGTTGACAAAGAAGGGCGTCGTGTTCCATTGGGAGCCATCACAAGAGGAGTCCTTTAATCTTTTGAAGGACAAGCTTACACACGCACCATTGCTCCAACTTCCGGATTTTGGTAAGACTTTTGAGCTGGAATGTGATGCTAGCGGAATTGGTATTGGTGGTGTTTTGATGCAAGAAGGCAAATCTGTTGCCTATTTTAGTGAAAAATTGAATGGTCTTGCTCTTAATTATTCCACGTATGATAAAGATTTGTATGCTCTTGTTCGTTCTTTAGAGACGTGGCAACACTATTTATGGCCTAAAGAATTTGTCATTCATTCCGATCATGAATCACTTAAGCATATTCGTAGTCAAACCAATTTGAATCGTAGACATGCTAAGTGGGTTGAATTTATTGAATCTTTTCCTTATGTCATTAAACACAAGAAAGGGAAGGATAATGTGATTGCTGATGCTTTGTCTCGACGCTATACCATGTTGTCTCAACTTGATTGTCGCATTTTTGGTCTTGAACCTATTAAAGCACAATATGCTTTTGATGCTGATTTTAAGGATGTGTTGTTGCATTGTAAAGAGGGACAAGCATGGAATAAATTCGTGATCAATGATGGGTTTTTTGTTTAGAGCTAACCGCCTATGCATTCCAGTTGGATCCGTTCGTCTTTTGTTGTTACAGGAGGCGCATGGAGGCGGTTTGATGGGACATTTTGGTGCTAAGAAGACGGAGGACGTTCTGGCCACACACTTCTTTTGGCCAAAGATGAGGCGAGATGTTGAGCGGTTTGTGGCTCGCTGCACTACATGTCAAAAAGCTAAGTCTCGCTTGAATCCACATGGTTTATATATGCCTCTTCCTGTTCCTTGTATTCCGTGGGCAGATATTTCTGTGGACTTTGTTTTAGGATTGCCCAGGACTAAGGGGGGAGGGATAGCATTTTTGTTGTTGTGGATCGCTTTTCTAAGATGGCTCACTTTATTCCATGTCATAAAACCGATGATGCCGTTCATATTGCTGACCTCTTTTTCAAAGAGATAGTTCGTTTGCATGGTATGCCTTCTACTATTGTTTCAGATCATGATGCCAAGTTCTTGAGTCACTTTTGGTGTACTCTATGGAACAAGTTGGGTACAAAGTTGTTGTTCTCTACAACATGTCACCCACAAACTGATGGCCAAACCGAGGTGGTGAACCGCACATTGTCTACCATGTTGAGAGCTGTTTTGAAGAATAATTTGAAGCTGTGGGAAGAGTGTTTGCCGCATGTTGAGTTCGCATATAATCGAGCGGAACACTCCACCACCAAGGTAAGTCCTTTTCAGGTAGTGTATGGATTCAATCCCCGTGCCCCTTTTGATATTTTACCTTTGCCTACTAGTGAGAGAGTTCATAATGATGCTAAGGAGCGTGCTGATTTTATTGTCAAAATGCATGAGACTACTAAGGCAAACATTGAAAAGATGAATGAAAAATATAGGATTACTGGTAGTAAAGGTAGAAAGGAAGTTAAACTTGAACCGGGTGATTTTGTTTGGTTGCACTTGAGAAAGGATAGATTTCCTGAGTTGAGAAAGTCAAAATTGATGCCTAGAGCTGCTGGTCCTTTTAAGATAGTTGAGAAGATAAATGATAATGCATATAAACTTGAGTTGCCTCCCGAGTTTGGGGTTAGTCCCACCTTTAACATTTCAGATTTGAAGCCATACTTGGGAGAAGAAGATGAGGCTGAGTTGAGGACAACTCCGCTTCAAGAGGGGGAGGATGATGAGGACATCACTTCTTCGGATACACACAACACTCCTCCACTTGACATTCAAGGACCAATCACTAGAGCTCGCGCCCGACAATTGAATTTACAGGTGAGCTCGCTACTAAGTACTTCTTTTCGTTCATTTGAGAATCGATTGCTACCTAATGATTTAATTATGATTAGGAACCATGGAGAGGACCTGGAAGTACTTGGAGAAGGTCTACGAGGCGCACAAGTCCAGTAAGGGCGGTCGAATCATGTTGGAGGCCCAACTCAAGCCGACTTCGAATCCAATTCGGAGTCCAGGACCAGGCCGCACTAAAATGGACGCCCAGATCGCATCCGGGCTCCGTTGTGGACGTTCTACATATGGATGGAAAGCTGAGAAGACAACCTTTCCAATGGCTCTAGTCCCATATCAAAATTTCTTCTGAGTCAACGGAAATCATCGAAACAAGTGGGCATTCAGAATCTGTCAGGGTACTACGTCACCGTCTTTTGGGCCGTTCAGCTTTGTATCGTGTTGGAGCCCATTAGGGCGCGTCCAGGTGTTTTGCACGCCCCTCACTCCTTTATATCCAGCTGCCACCCCCACCATTAGGGTTTGGGTTTTGCTTAGATTAATCTGTCTTTGAACAGTTTCGCCGTTCATCGGTTTGTGAGACCCCAACTTTCGAGTGCTAAATCAATACATCTGCAATTCAGTTGTGTTCTTCCTTGTTCTTGCTTGTGTTCTTCGATTCGCAGGTGAGGATTAGCCTTCTTGGCGAGGTCAACCGGGCTGCGCATGGTTGATAACCTGAGGAGACGTGCTGCTGTGATTGCGGGGTTCGGAACGTGTTGTTCGGAAGCCGGATCGATTTGTGTCGCACCTCCACCAAATCGAACATATCCAGAACCTGTTGGAAGATCGGGACCCCGTTCCTATCAAGGCGAGAGGGCGGCACCGGTGACAAGAACATCGACAGCGAGGACCCTAGCAAGATGCATCCCTACCACAGCCTCACATGCTCATTCGGCCATGTGCTGCTCACCCTTGCTCCGCGAAGGTGCAAAGAGAGAGAAATTGGTATGGCCGTGTGCCGCACGCCCTTGTCCCCTGTGGAGGTGCACAGAGAACATTGGTAGACGGTAGGTAGATTCACAGAAAAAAACATTGGATTCCCTTTGGTTTTCATAGAAACCACAGGGAGATGTCTTCGGTTTCGGACTACAGGAAACCATGCACATGTGGAGTTTCCTTGCTGACATGGAATGTATGTGGCCCTTCCATCTAGGCATGCCCCAAGGAATTTTTTACCTTTTTTTAAAAAATAACATCAGAAATGTTTCATTCTTAATATGTCTACAATTTCTTACCATTATTATTATTATTATTATTATTATTCCCAGATACTATAAAGGAGTACACCAATAACATCACTAGTATTTTGGACATCAAAATCACAATACGATACACACTTAGTAATTTACAGTATGTTATCAATACATTACATGTGGTAAAGAATTTATACATTATCCCAGGTCACAAGCAACTTGGGTTGAAATGGTTGAATTGCTCATCCAACAGGAAATGGGGCAACATAACAAAGGTGGAGCCAAAATCGACAGGATTGCTTGGCTGTTGCTTCTACAGCATCCATGCTCCAGATTTCCAAGCCAAATGAGTGATTCTACAATATCAATTCAGAAAAATAGAATATGTTAGGGAATCTGTAGTTTATATATCCCAAGGGGTATTAAGGTGGGCCCCACCTAAATTGTAAGAACGACGCGTAGTGTATGAAGACCACCGATCGGCTCTAAGATGGTCCCACTCGGTAGATAAAAAGATAGCTGTACCTTCCGAACCCACGTCTCTCGCGAAATTCCCCATTTCCTCCGAACCCTTCCGCGTGCCTCGTGCCTTCCGCCTCCGCTCCCATCGCCGTCGCCCCGTTCCCCGCCGCCGCCGCCCCACGATTCTGTAGTCGCTGGCACCGGATCTGACACTTCGGCATCCGTTGGCACCGGATCAGGCCCTTCTCGTCTTAATCCTCGTGGCTCCCGCCTTCGCTCCCATCGCCGCCGCCCCGTTCCCCGCTGCCGCCGCCCCGCGATTCCGCAGCCACTAGCACCAGATCTGACCCTTCGGCATTCGTTGGCACCGGATCAGGCCCTTCTCGTCTCGATCCTCGTGCCTTCTGCCTCGGCTCCCATCACCGCCGCCCCGTTCCCTGCCGCCGCCCGTGGCAGCAGGGAACAAGTGGAGGACCAGCGCCCACGAGCAGTCCCCGTCCAGGAGCAAGAGGAGAAAGATGTACGCGTCCAGGTGGCCGCTCTTGCTCTCCGAGGCCGCAGTGAAGAAGTACGCGTCTGCTCTCCGAGGCCGCGGTGAAGAAGTACGCGTCTCCGAGGCCACTCTTGCTCTTCGACCAGCGCCTGCGCCGCCTGAAGCTCAAGAAGGTGAGGATTTGTTTTCTCCCACCGTGCTCCCATGCTTGATTGGTAGTTAATTACTGGAGTTAGTACTTGTGCGTTCATTGTTGTTGCAAAAAAATTATTGTGCTTGTGTGGTTGCAGAGTGCAGTACTTGCTCTTTCATTATTTGTGCATTCATGATGTTGAAGATTAACTAAATACACTGATTGAAATGCAATGGAATCATCAAGAATACATTGGTAGATAATCTAATCTAATATTACAAGCAGTGCACTACAAGACTGACTAAACTAATCTAATATTTCAGGCGAATGAAATTGAAAGGATCCTCTCATGGAAGCTAGTTGCTTCCTCACAGTTAAACCAACTTATCCTGGATAATGCCATTATCAGGTGTGTGTAGTTATCTTTTCCCTTTTCCTCTATTATCAGATTTGTATTCTCGGTATAGACCCATCTCCAGTTGTTTCAGTGTTGCTCATCATATAATACTTTATTAGAGTATCTCTGTTGGCTAATTAGACTTTCTAAAGGGTTGTTAAGACTTCAGAGCAAACTTCATGAATTTGCATCTGCGTTAATACAGCACGATATTTGATTGGTACGATAATAATTTTGTGAATCATTCTGTAATGTCTTTGTAACTCAGAGCTTTTTTCACTTGCTACATGGACATCACACCAATACAAAGACATATAAGCCTAAACATCAGATTAAGGAAATAATTCCTTGAATAACACATCTAGGAGTTGTCGATGCCTCCTAAGCATGTCCTCATCATAATGTGATGTATCTTTTTCCATCAAATTTAAGTATGTGTTCAGCTAGGCATTCTTTGCCTTTTCTTTTTGTGCTTCAGCCAATTTTTCCAATGCAGCAGATCTTCTTGCAATAGTTTCATTAAACTGGTCATCTTCCAAATTAGAAGATGGTTGTTTGTCTTTCCCCTTCCCCTTTTTCTTCAGCTTTGCTGCCTTTGCTGCCTTTTGTCCCTTTGGTCTGGTCTGCCTTGTGTCTACCTCTTGGCTGTCCAGGTTGCCAGATGAGGTGTACTCTCCTGATTCAGATATCTTTGTTCTCTTGTTGTGGTCACCATCCTCTCTAATTCTGCACCATTTGGGTTGGTCTTTGAGTTCTCTCCATAGATACTCAAATGTAAAGGGTTTATTACCTTTTACTTCTCCTTTGTACATCTCACGGACTTTGTCCATGAGCATATCGTCTGATTGCCCGCTAGACCAAGTGCTTCTTGCACGAGCATAAGCACCACTGAAATGTTTGATAGGCTTGCTAATTATGCCCCCAATGACTTTTGCATTGCTTTGATGATCTTCTTCTTCCACCTAAAGGCATGTTAGAATTGAACTCTGCAGCCACATTCTTCCAGGAGGCATCTCCCTTCTGTCCATTACCTATAATTGGGTCAACAGAATACATTAGCCAAGCACTAGCCAACCGTATGTTCTCCTCCTCACTCCAATTGCGGCTACCACTTGAATCTTGGATCTCGATCTCTTCTCTTCGCTGGCTGCAGCTTCCTTCTCGATCTCGAGCTCCTTGAGCCATGGGTGGTGAACCACTGGCTGCAGCTTCAAAGTTTGCAGCTGAGTGCAAAGACCTTCCTTGATGTTGTACACTCTGAAAACTTGGTGAACCATGTTGTTGATAGTTGCCTGGGATACTATAGGGATTGATGTTTGGCATGAACTGAGAGGGTGGAATGTTTTGAGTAAACTGGGATGGTGGGATGATTTGAACAAACTGAGTTTGTGGGATGTTTTGAGGAAATTGGGATGGTGGAATGTTTTGGCCAAACTGAAATTGGGCAAAATGTGGATGTTCTGAGCTTGGACTTGGAGGCTCTTGCATCAATCTAGTGAAGCTTTTGCCTGAATGATCCATTTCGCTTCGCTGTGGTTCTAACCTCCCTCTCTTCTTTGGTTTTTATCCAGGTGAAAGAGGAGCTCAACGGGTAGAAAACTGCTGCTGTAATAAAACTGCTGTTCAATGTGGTGGTTAGCGGATGTGCTAGGTTGCTGCAGCTGTTGCTGTGCTGTAACTGCTGCTGCTGTTGCTGTAATAAAACTGCTGCTGCTATTGCTGTGCTGTTCAAAGTGGTGGTTCGGGGGATGGTAGTTTGCTGCTGCTGTTGCTATGTTGTAAGTACTGCTGCTGCTGCTGTGCTATTCATAAAGAGGTTGTCCTGTTCCATGGGGATATGAAAATCAAATTTGAAGCATTAATATGAATATCATAGCTATTAGTCCCATAGAGTGCATCTCTTGCCATCCAAAATTTTATTTTAAAATTACATCAGTTATGCTTTGACTTTTGTTCACCAATGCGAAATGTCTGGTGTTTGTGCCGCATCGGATATCTGGAGTGTTAGTTGTACTGTTATTCAGCTACTCACATGTGCCCTGCCATGTTACGATGTCTAGCTCAAAAATGCCTGCACTGTTTCGATGTCTAGCTCAAAAATGCCTGCACTGTTTCGCATTGTTCAGGTTGATTACTTGGAGTTGTTTCTCATCTATTCTTCAATGTGGTGGTTGGGGGATGTGGTAGTTGGTAGTTGGGGAGAGAGAACAACAAATGTAAAGAAAATTGTATTTTAATACTTGTGGCAGGTCTTTAGCTTGAGGACCAGCCTTAAGCCTTTTTTGCTTATAGCCTGCTTAAGGTCACCCCTGTAATGTATAAGGTCGACCTTAAGGTGGCTTAAGACCCTCTATTTTCATACACTACAGATGCCCTTAGCATCATATCCTGAGTTGTAAAAGTAGAGGAATACTCAGCAAAACAATCCACTTCTTTGATTTAGAACTGCAATACTTGATGAATTAATCCATAACACGCTTTGTTGTTCTTGGACACGTTCATGCCAGATCTTATATGCAAAGAGTAAGATGCCGTCCAGCATGGCGCATGCGTGGTATCCTGATGCGGCGTCAAGCACCAGTACTTATATATCCATGACGAGCAAGAGGGACAAGAGGGAGGGAGGAAGGCCAAGGAAGGAAAACTCAAGGGCGAGTGCGTACGCTTGGACGCGTGAGTGCGTGTGCGTTTGGGCCTTGCGCGGTTGTGTAACAGTCACTCCCAAAAAAATGGGGCTATTATACGCGTGCGTGTTTGCTCGTATACTAGTTGGATGTTCGTATACTACTTACCATATCCAAAGGATGGGGTGGTGCGAAGTTGAACATCTTGTCATTATACATGATGTCATATGCAAAGAATACTTAGACATGGTGTTTTGTGCAACTTAAGTCAATTTAGCTGGTGCATTGAGCAATTTACTCCAAACTTTCGTATATCTAGGTTGTGCAGGTAACCATTTGGGGCTGAGGTGGCAGCTCTGCATGTTCGTGCTGATGAGTGGTGAATGCTTTACTGCCATTGTGTTCTCATCTACAGGATTTAGGAACCCATTTTGGTCTTGCATTTGGAATATTTGACAAGATTGTAGTTTGCCTTACGATTCCATTATCTGAAACGAAGAATTGATGTTTCCTTTTTATTTAGCGATATATCAATTTTGCGAATACTTAGGGAAGTTCTTCAGTACTCTCCAGAAATGCTCAATGAAACGGTTGCATTTGACCCCAACTTCTCAATGAAATGCTCTGTTCGTATTCCATTTTCTACTGGAATGCATTTCCTCTGGTTAGGTATGGGGAGCTCTCCGTTGCATACTAGGAGATAGGATTATGTTCGTCTTCCTCCTATTAGTTATATAATATTTATGATATCCTTTTGGCCACAATGGTCGACATGTTGTGAAATTTAATCTCATGAATGCTTCTTTGTGTTCCATCTAGCATTGTCCTTCTCTTGCTTTTTGTATGGAGAAATTCCATGTTTCGATTCAGCTGCTAACCCACTACAAGATTTTGTAACTTCCCCTAGAGTTTTTTTGTGAAGCCCTCTAACGACCGCCCTCCTGCTACAACTGTTGAAAGCTTACGCAAGAGCTGCAGCATGAGCGTGAGGCGAGGATGCAGGACGGGGAGTACTACAGTTCTCAGTTCGAGGTAACTTTTTAGTTCATGTATCTTGGTAACTTGGTTCTACTGAGAATGGAAGCACTGTTCTATTCTTTAGTTATTGTCAGTCCTACATATCACGTTGAAGCTTTCTCCTGCACTGCATGTCACATGGTATGACAATCTACAAGATCATCCAATCGTTGAAAATGACTATTCTTCTGCCTAAGAAACTGAACTTTGACAGAGCAATTTCCGAAAGAACGGCTGAATATACCATCATTTATTACTGTGTGTATCAGCTTGCAAAAAGGCATCAAGCTGTGTGTGCATGCTATGTGATAGAAAAAACTACTAAACGCTATAGTCGGAAGCCAATCCGTTAAAGCAATCTATCGTTGGACCCTCACGATATTATGTTGATGCCCACCAATCTTATCCGCTCCACCCATCAGACTCATACAAACCAACCACTTACTCCTCCTTTCTCACTACAACACAAATCCTACGTAGTGACTTTTTAATATAGTAGATGTATTTTTCATGTCTCTACATTGTTGTAGAAACATTCGTTAAAACACCACATAAGTGCCTTCTATACATCGTGACAATGTAGAGACATTTTTTAAAACATCTCATAAGCGTTTCCTATGCATCGTCGCTATAAATACAGAGATGTATTATTAAGATACTTCTATATCCTTTGCAGTATTTTATAGAAACACTTTATTGTATCTCTAAGGGAATAGAGGTATTTCATAGTAGTGTTAAATTGTGATACTACATAGTATATTATGGAAATAAAATCTAAAAATGTGTGGACTCTTCTTGCAAAGGATGGTACTTCAACTCTAGATCTTATAGGAATAGTACATCTCATGGATATGTTACACTAGCCACTTCAGTCTTAGCACTTCACGTGTTAAGTTGTGCTTTGCAATAAATTTTACGTAGGTCATTTAACACATATAAATCACTGAAAAAACACCTCTAGATAGTTAAAAGCGTCTAAAATAGTCTCTACACAGTACACAACAAAAAACTTTATGAACATTAGAGAGCATCTTAAAAACGTCTCCACAAGATAAAATTTTTCAAGTGGTTCTAAAATGCCTCAAAATCGTCTCTACAGTGTATCTAAACATTTTTCGGTCAGCGATTTTGAAAGTGTCACCAAAAGTACGTCTAGACTATGTAACTCCAATTTTAGAGGCAAGTTGAAAAACTCCTCTCTAGAAAAGTCCCTCTACATACGGTTTTTCTTGTAGTTTCTCTCTCAGCCATGCCCTTCTCCATCGAGCTACCTAGCAGTAGCAGCAGGAAGCGGGAGTTAGGCATGACAGGATACGGATCCTTTGACGTTAACGTCAGGCGAGACCCATCCGGCATGACAATGGTAGACAGGAGCATGCTCAGTGGCAACCATTTGATGGAATCATCCAAGCCTATCCACGTTCTAGCCTTCTCTGTGTTCTTGTTCCTTCTTCTATAAACTATTCCCCTCCCCCAAATGGAATCACATGCTCCTATTCCTCCTTCAAATCAAATACTTACCTCTGCCTACCTTGATCTCCTCCATCGAGGATTCCCTCCTCCATTGATTGATTGATTGCTTGTGGAAGTGGCATCGTGCAACGAGTGGGTGCAGCGTGTGGGAGCACTGTTGAGCGGTGAGCGGCCGGTGTGTGCGAGCGGCAGCTATTGTGCGGGAGTGGAAGTGGGTAGGAATGGATAAGCCATCACACGTGGCGGTAATGACTAGGCGCGGTGAGGTGGTGCCTATTCACAATATGCAGTGAGCAGCGGCCGGTATGGCATCCTCCACTGCCACAACAACACGAAGGTCCACAATCAAGATCATCTTCATGCTCCTTGACTCTGGGTGAGCTTAGATCCATGATATTCAAGTTTGAAGATTAAAACTTGCAATTTTTCTTTGAAATTTGTATTGAGTTGTTGATTTTTTGGTTCAAACTTGTGAAACTTCTCTAAAACCTTTTGAAATATGAATAAAACTTCTCTTGAAATTCTATGAGACTTGCTCTAACTTCTGAAACTTTTATGAAACTTGCATAGTTTTGATTTGGAACGTGAAGCAGCCGTGAAACTTGTTGAAACTCGCTGAAACATGGTATTTTCTGAAGGAACGCGCGTAGGCTACGATAGCAGAAAATAAAAATTTCTACCGCGCACACCAGGACATCATGCTAAGAAGGGATCATAGATCGTTACCACTAGACGCGCAGCGCAGCGGAAGAAGAGTTGGAGAAGCCGATCCAACCACGCGCGTCGAGGTAGTAGTGGAAGTAGCCGATCGTCCCGAACAGATCGTCTCCTCCACGCGATCAACCACACCACGAGCAGATCCAATCTGTAGTTTGTTGATGCCGATCAACGCCGCAACGAGCAGCGCCTCCACCGGTATCCACACGTCCGGGGATGGAACTCCGATCGCGAGTGTACCAGCACTCGCGAGCGGCTAGGGTTTGGCTCGGGAGGTGGCGGCTAGGGTTTTGTTCGGGAGGAACATATGCGTGCATCCCTCAGCCCCCCCGCCTCCAAATATATAGACCTCCTCACTTGGGCCTCGTGGACCGAGGCCCAATAGGAGTCTATCCGGATCTCTATCCGAATTGAGCCCACATCCGAATCACATTCGAATTAGTGTTCCAACCCGTTAAGTGTGCGACCCTGTAGGTTCACGTATACTTGGTCGCGACCCGGAAACACCTTTCCGGTCACCCTGTTAATAGCGGCCTCTAGCAAGACATATTAACCCCAAAGTATACGTAAAGATCATATCGGCTGAACCTGTAATGTTCTCATGTACGAATCCTTTTGCCTCACGATATAGATTAAGCTCAAGGCGAGACCTGTGTCATCCTCTTAATGGCTCAATCACTCTCTCGATTCCGTGATGGATTATAAACTTGTGATTGACTCCTCAATCACATTGGCATGGCCATGCACTTTCATAATCCATTACATCGAGGGGCCCAGAGATATCTCTCCCATAAGGAGGGGCAAATTCTATCTTGATCATTCACATCCCACTACATGTTTCATAGCAAACCCGAAGACTACTTTTATGACTACCCAGTTACGGAGTAGTGGTTAGTAGTCCCAAAATAGGCTACTACGCATGTTGGGAACCATGATGATCTCAAGTCTAACGATTCTACATAAACACTACTTGAGACCAACTAATGACACATGGAATCTCTGCAGTGTCTCATGGCGGGTCTATCCAACATATGTTCACTAACACATGTCCATATTATTGATTTGGTATCTCCATACCATGATCCATGAGACATGATCATCAATCAATACATATGCTGATCTTTGAATCATATATGTTCCTCATATGATATATGATCAGGGATCATTTAGAAATAGCAACATTTTGGCATTAAGAGTCTCATGAATAAGTCACATACTCATTGATCAATAATGATAATGTCTATTTCAAGGAACAAAGCAATGTATCATAAACATAGTATGTGATATATTCAACATCTCCATGTTGCCTCTAGGGCATATCACCAACAGTCTCCCACTTGCACTAGAGTCAACCATGTAGGTATCTAATACCCATTGCCCTAGTGTGAGCCTCATGCTTTGGCTGGGGAAGCGGCTTTGTCAACGGATCTGCAATGTTCAAATCCGTTTGTACTTTGCATATCTTCACATCGCCTCTCTCCACAATCTCGCGGATGAGATGAAATCGCCGTAGAATGTGCTTGGACTTCTGGTGCGATCTAGGCTCCTTGGCTTGCGCAATGGCCCCACTATTGTCACAGTAGAGGTCCATTGGGCTGGAGGCACTAGCCACCACACCAAGCTCAGAAACAAATTTCTTGATCCAAACAGCCTCTTTAGCAGCTTCAGAAGCTGCTATGTACTCGGCCTCTGTTGTAGAATCAGCAACCGTCTCCTGCTTGGAACTCTTCCAGCTCACCGCACCGCCATTCAGGCAGAACACAAATCCAGATTGCGATCTAAAATCATCTTTGTCAGTTTGGAAGCTAGCATCGGTGTAACCATTTACAACGAGCTCTTCCTCACCCCCATAGACGAGGAACACATCTTTAGTTCTTCTCAAGTACTTCAAGATGTTCTTTACGGCAATCCAGTGACTTTCACCTGGATCTGACTGGTATCTACTTGTAGCACTTAAAGCATACGAGACATCTGGACGTGTACAAAGCATGGCATACATAATGGATCCCATAGCCGAAGCATATGGAATCGCATTCATTTTATCCCGCTCATCAGGTGTACTAGGACACTGACTCTTGCTAAGATGTATACCATGTGACATAGGTAGGAAGCCTTTCTTGGAATCCTGCATGTTGAACCTTTTCAACACCTTGTCAATGTACGTATCTTGGCTTAATCCAATTAGCCTTCTTGATCTATCCCTATAGATCTTGATGCCCAGAATATATGCCGCCTCTCCTAAGTCTTTCATAGAGAAACTATTTTTCAATGAAGACTTAACAGATTCGAGCATAGGAATGTCATTTCCGATCAGTAATATGTCATCCACATATAAGACCAGAAACACGAGTGCGCTCCCACTAGCCTTTTTGTAAACACAAGGCTCTTCTTCGTTCTTGATGAAACCAAACCCTTTGATTACTTCATCAAAACGAATGTTCCAACTCCGAGATGCCTGCTTTAATCCATAAATGGATCTTTGCAGCTTGCATATCTTTCCAGCTGATTGCGGATCGACAAAACCCGTGGGCTGTGTCATGTACACATCCTCACTCAGATTTCCATTAAGGAAAGCTGTTTTGACATCCATTTGCCATATTTCATAGTCGAAATATGCAGCAATCGCTAGAATGATCCGAATAGACTTTATCATTGCGACGGGCGAAAAAGTTTCATCATAATCAACACCTTGAATTTGTTTGAAACCTTTGGCCACCAATCGCGCTTTATAGATGTGAACATTTCCATCTATGTCTATCTTTTTCTTGAAAATCCATTTGCACTCAATGGTTTTAACACCATCAGGTGGATCAACCAAGTTCCAAACATGATTACTGTGCATGGATTCAATTTCGGATCTCATGGCTTCAAGCCATTTCTCAGAGTCTGGTCCCACCATCGCTTCTTCATAGGTCTTAGGCTCATCGTTGTCTAACAACAATATGTCCCGTTGTTGAGTAGTCAAGAACATGTACCTTTCAGGTGCACGACGTGACCTCTCTGACCTACGTGGTGCCGGTGTGTCCACAACAGGTTCTTCAACAGTTTGTTCATCCTGTTGTGGTTCTGTAGGAGCTGAAACGTTTTCAGGTGTTTCCCGAATTTCTTCAAGTTGCACCATGCTCCCACTATCCCTTCTTGAGAGAAACTCTTTCTCTAAGAAGACACCATGCCGGGCGACAAACACTTTGCCTTCTCCTTGATTATAGAAGTAATATCCTTTTGTTTCCTTAGGATACCCGATAAAGAAGCATTTATCAGATTTAGGACTGAGCTTACCAGATTGTAAACGTTTTACATAAGCCTCACATCCCCAAATCTTAAGAAAAGACAAGCTAGGACGTTGTCCTGTCCACATCTCATATGGTGTCTTTTCTACTGATTTTGATGGAACCCTGTTTAGTGTGAAAGCGGCTGTTTCAAGAGCGTACCCCCAAAAAGACAACGGAAGATCACTTTGGCTCATCATGGAGCGCACCATATCTAATAAGGTGCGATTTCTCCGTTCAGATACCCCATTCCATTGAGGTGTTCCTGGCGGAGTCAATTGTGGAACAATTCCACAATCCTTCAGATGATTGCCAAACTCATGGCTCAAATACTCGCCTCCACGATCAGATCGTAGAAACTTGATTGTCTTGCCTAAATGATTTTGCACTTCATTTTGGAATTCTTTGAACTTTTCAAAGGATTCGGACTTATGCTTCATCAGGTAGATATACCCATATCTACTAAAATCATCAGTAAAAGTTATGAAGTACTGAAAACCACCTCTGGCTGTTGAGCTCATTGGTCCACATACATCAGAATGTACGAGTGCCAATAAGTCACTTGCCCGTTCACCTTGACCGGTGAAAGGTGCCTTTGTCATCTTGCCAAGTAAACAAGATTCGCATGTCTCAAATGATTCAAAATCAAATGAGTGCAGAATACCATCTCTAAGGAGCTTCTCCATGCGTTTCTCATTTATGTGACCTAAGCGACAGTGCCAAATAAACGTGGGATTCAAATCATTCGAACGTTGCCTCTTTGCATTAATGTTATAGACCGGTGACTCTTCAAGAGTAAGAACATATAACCCATTCACCAATGGAGTATGACAATAGAACATATCTTTGAAATAAAGAGAACAACCATTGTTCACAGATCTAAAGTCATAACCTTCTGCTTGCAAACATGAAGCAGAAATAATGTTCTTGGAAAGAGATGGAACACAATAACAATTATTCAATTCCAAAACTAATCCTGAAGGTAAAGACAATGGCATGGTGCCAACAGCGACCGCAGCAACTTTTGCTCCATTGCCAACGCGAAGATCCACTTCGCTCCTCCTCAAACTTCTACTTCTTCTTAGCCCCTGCAACGATTTGCAAAGGTGAGCAACCGATCCGGTATCAAATACCCATGAATCAGTGGATGAAGTAGCAAGATTGATCTCTATAACATTTATACCTGGAGAGGAAGTCGTACTTCCCTTCTTCTTCTCAAGATCCTCCAAGTACTTTGGGCAGTTCCTTTTCCAATGACCTGATTGCTTACAGTAGTAACAATCTGCATTAGGAGCAGCGCCCTTCTTGACTTGCTTGGCCTTAGAACTGCTCGCGATCTCATCGGGAGCTAACTTTCTTTTGACCGCGCCTTTCTTGACATTGGGCTTGCCCTTGCCTTTCTGCATCATCATCACATGATTGCTGCTTTTCTTAATGCTTTCCTCGGCAGCTTTTAGCATCCCATGCAACTCTGCCAAGGTCTTATCCATGTTGTTCATGTGATAGTTCAGTATGAATGGCTCAAAGCTCGGGGGGAGCGACTGGAGAATCACATCAGTAGCCAACTCTTGGCTAAGGGGAAAACCAAGCTTTTCCAGACTCTCAATGTAGCCAATCATCTTAATCACATGAGGGCTGACGGGATTCCCTTCTGCAAGCCTGCACGCAAACAAGGACTTTGAAGTGTTGAACCTCTCAGCCCTTGCTTGGTTCTCAAACATACCACGCAACCCCACAATGATATTGTAGGCATCTGTGTTCTCATATTGCTTCTGAAGCTCAGAGGACATTGTGGCAAGCATGAGACAGCTCACATCAAGGTAATCATTCGTTTGCTTCTCATAAGCTCTCCGTGCAGCCGCAGTAGCATTATCAGGCAAGTCATCAGGATAATGAGACTCAAGGACATACTCCTTGCGCTCTTGCTTGAGAACAATTCTCAAGTTGCGATACCAATCCATAAAGTTCGTTCCATTGAGTTTTTCTTTCTCAAGAATAGATCGCAAATTAAAAGAACTGGATGCGGCATTAGTTGACATGATCTACAACAAAGAATATGCAAAGTTTAGCACTATGTTTATGTTCATCTTTTATTAAACAATTTAACAAAAGACTCCCACTATGTGTTTTGCAACAAAACTCCCTCTAAGTTACATAGTGGGTCAAGAACCTCATTTCACTAATTCCTAGTGAGCTTTGGCATCACGGCTAGAAAACTAGTGACATGGGTAAGCAACACCTTGCTAATCACATCCCTATGTGACTCTTGCTTGTTGGGTGACATCAACATGCCCCGGCCCCAATCTATGCCCCAAGGTCCAAAACTGTTTTGATAACCTTGTTAAGTAAACCAAATGCTTCCGCATGTAGATGTCCGACATCTACCCCAAATAATGATGATAACCGACGGCACTCTACTTTGGTAGACCTACCATGCGGTGATCATTATCTTTTGGTGCAACATATGGAAGGGCATGAACACCTAATTTTATGAGGGATTCTATCCTACCAAAGCAACATATGACAAAAACATTGCATAAGAATAAGATAGATAATATCACAGATAAACACATTTAACTGTGAAGTAGTATGGCCCAAACAAATGGTGATCTCCATCTCCATGTAGGTGTAGACGATCTCCATCCTCCACATCACTCCTTTAGGCCACCATGCTTGAAAGCTTGTAACCTCAAAACTAGGCTACTACCTATAATAGCTAGAAATTGAAGATTACAAAGATAGATTCAAGCATTAAGGTCGACACGCAGGTCGTTAAATACAATATAGACAGCTAACAATAGCTGAAATAATCATGACACGCAGGCCATGAACGAATGTTACATGCATCACATACATCTCATACATTCCAATAAGATATAGGGCCATACTATTCACATCATTCTCTGCAAAAACAAGTTAGACGTAGAATCGTATTCTACCTAACGATGTGAACCCAAGACGCTATACAAGGCGGGTACGCACGGCGGTCCCGCTGGCCGGTCAGCGGGCGGGGGGTCGAGGGGGGGGCCGCCCCCCGCGGGTTTCAGGGCAGCGCCCTGAACACCCTACGAAATTTACAGATCCAATCTATGAAATCGCAATGGAAAAACTATTCGGCACAACCACCTTATGCCGATCCGAGACATTCTCTAGGATGCTAGTTTTTCCACTGGGCCGAGGCCATCAGATCCGTAACCTACTAGTATTCGGCATAACCACCTTATGCCGATCCGAGACAATCTCTAGGGCACTAGTATTCCCACTGGCCCGAGGCTATCAGATTCGTATCCTACTAGTATTCGACATAACCACCTTATGCCGATCCGAGACAATCTCTAGGGCACTAGTAGTGATACAATCTGCGCCTCATCCAACCCCTATTCACCGATTGATCTCATCAACCCGTGCTACCATCGATTCATCACATGAACCGACTGATCTAGACTGTAATAGATCCAATCTACTACAACCGCATATCATCATATGCGCTGATCCAGATCGCAAACTAAGCAAGATGGCTCTGATACCACTGAAGGAACGCGCGTAGGCTACGATAGCAGAAAATAAAAATTTCTACCGCGCACACCAGGACATCATGCTAAGAAGGGATCATAGATCGTTACCACTAGACGCGCAGCGCAGCGGAAGAAGAGTTGGAGAAGCCGATCCAACCACGCGCGTCGAGGTAGTAGTGGAAGTAGCCGATCGTCCCGAACAGATCGTCTCCTCCACGCGATCAACCACACCACGAGCAGATCCAATCTGTAGTTTGTTGATGCCGATCAACGCCGCAACGAGCAGCGCCTCCACCGGTATCCACACGTCCGGGGATGGAACTCCGATCGCGAGTGTACCAGCACTCGCGAGCGGCTAGGGTTTGGCTCGGGAGGTGGCGGCTAGGGTTTTGTTCGGGAGGAACATATGCGTGCATCCCTCAGCCCCCCCGCCTCCAAATATATAGACCTCCTCACTTGGGCCTCGTGGACCGAGGCCCAATAGGAGTCTATCCGGATCTCTATCCGAATTGAGCCCACATCCGAATCACATTCGAATTAGTGTTCCAACCCGTTAAGTGTGCGACCCTGTAGGTTCACGTATACTTGGTCGCGACCCGGAAACACCTTTCCGGTCACCCTGTTAATAGCGGCCTCTAGCAAGACATATTAACCCCAAAGTATACGTAAAGATCATATCGGCTGAACCTGTAATGTTCTCATGTACGAATCCTTTTGCCTCACGATATAGATTAAGCTCAAGGCGAGACCTGTGTCATCCTCTTAATGGCTCAATCACTCTCTCGATTCCGTGATGGATTATAAACTTGTGATTGACTCCTCAATCACATTGGCATGGCCATGCACTTTCATAATCCATTACATCGAGGGGCCCAGAGATATCTCTCCCATAAGGAGGGGCAAATTCTATCTTGATCATTCACATCCCACTACATGTTTCATAGCAAACCCGAAGACTACTTTTATGACTACCCAGTTACGGAGTAGTGGTTAGTAGTCCCAAAATAGGCTACTACGCATGTTGGGAACCATGATGATCTCAAGTCTAACGATTCTACATAAACACTACTTGAGACCAACTAATGACACATGGAATCTCTGCAGTGTCTCATGGCGGGTCTATCCAACATATGTTCACTAACACATGTCCATATTATTGATTTGGTATCTCCATACCATGATCCATGAGACATGATCATCAATCAATACATATGCTGATCTTTGAATCATATATGTTCCTCATATGATATATGATCAGGGATCATTTAGAAATAGCAACATTTTGGCATTAAGAGTCTCATGAATAAGTCACATACTCATTGATCAATAATGATAATGTCTATTTCAAGGAACAAAGCAATGTATCATAAACATAGTATGTGATATATTCAACATCTCCATGTTGCCTCTAGGGCATATCACCAACATTTTCGAACTCAAAACTAGTTGAAACTGCTGAAACATAGCATTTTGAAACTTGAAATTTATTAAAACTTTGCTGAAACTTGGTTTTTTGAACTTGAAACACATTGAAACCATATGAAATCTGGGAAAGTGAGACTGAAATAAAGATAAGAGCACGAAGGAGTAGGAGAGGAATAAATTGGGGGCAAAATTAAATGATTTTCTTGATTGCTTTTCTAGACTACTTATCTCCAAAACTTCTCATACACTTCTAATGATAATCCAATATCTTTCAACATTCAATATCGATCAACTGACTAATTCACTCCTGTATTACCTATATACATAGGCTTAGAATCTAATGGCCTTATTAATTTAGGCTTCTACTTCTTGCTATTTGTATGTATGCTACCTTCCTTCTATCATTCAGTCATGGTATCATTACTATTTAAAACTCCAAATGACAAATGTTATCATTTGTCTAGTCCACTGAACATATATTTTCCATTGTATCATCCACAACTTCATTAATCACATCATGGCTATCCAAATCTATATATAAATATCCCACCATAAACTTATAAATTCCACCTCAGATATGCTATTTGCCAACTATTCAACTCTATATCCTAATTATAATCCAGTATTCTCATGTTAAATTCACCACTATCATTTGTCTCAGGACTTCCTAATAAGCCAATTCTTTTCGTCACTGATTCATAATCATAATACGCTCATCCAAAAAAAGCTATCCTCTCCACTATTTACTTCTAAATTAATTCACCACTATAAACATCCACCAAAAATAATATTACCAATCCAGTCTATAATCCAATAATTATTATCACTACCATCTCTCCAAAATTTAATCAATCTATTCATCTAATCAGCCCAATCCATTAAATTCCACCAATTTTATTCATTAAAAGTCATGCAATTAATCTCTGATAATCAGCACAATTCCACCAATTTCCCTTCTCTCTTTTTTTCACCTCATCTATTAATCTCCTATGGGTTTATTTACCTCCTTCACTTGCAACTCTATGGGTATAGATCAATCAACTTATTGCAATCAGGAATTGACATTTAATTTCTTTTATGATTTAGAGTCCAATAGGTAAGGGAAGAACGGTAATAGAATAACATAGGTAAGAATCGAGACGAAATAGGGTAGAAGCAGAAAATCTTTCAACATAAACTTTATTTGAAACCTGAAATTAGTTTTGCTCAAATTGCTTATATAACGACCTACACAGGCTGATAGTACAATTTGGCCATTAATACAATCAGAAAATTTTTTGTCTAGTCAAATGGTTCTACCCGCATCAAGGAAATCAAACGGGTATTATTTACTAACTACGCGAGTGGTGACCTTGTAACTTTTCAGAAGAAAAAGCTTGTGACCTTGTAACTATTCTTCTTATCACCATCCTTAATCTTCTTCTACTAAGGTTAGTTTTCGTTCCACTTGGTTGATACCTACAAGAAGAAATTAGTCTAAACGGCTACACGTGTTTTGAGATTTTTGACATATTCAAAAAGAAAGCTTCTAATGCATGTCTAAGAGAGATAAGATAGACATAGGAAGGATGAGATAGCAATAATACTTATGATTTTCACAACTCTTTCATATTAGAAATTATAATTTTGTAAAATTCTATTCTTATTGAAACTAAACTTATACTTAGGGTTACAACCTACAGTCAAGCCGACACTAATACCACTTGTAATGCCTCTGTTTTTGGGAATAGGGTTGTTGTACCTTCCGCAATAGCCTAGGAGTTCAGTTGCAGACAGAAAGAGTATCATGCCTGCTCACAAACATTTAAAAATAGGACCTAAAGGTCAACTTTAGAAACAATATGGGCATCCGAGCCTAAAACTTAATTTACATTAAGAAGAATCAAAGAAATCTCCATAGGAACTTTTAAGTGCGGTTGTAACCCTAACATGAAACTCAAAGTATCCTTTCCTCTTCCATACCTATTCTATTAAAATTAAGCAAGATTGAGTACACTAGGTACTCAGTAAGCCACATGGGTAAATCCTAATTTATCTATTTGCTAGGATTGTCAATGGATGTGACTATACTGGTTTTATTAATAAGAGTGTGGATGCATTTTTATTTGTAAATGTTTGTAAAAAAGAAATCATAAAACAATAGCTTCTTAAAATTAAGGGGGTTTCAACACTTGATAACTCAGCTTACTCATATTAAAATATAAAGAAATCTACTTATGCCTTGCAATAGGAATCATCCATTAAACACAACTTCATTTACCTGAAGCACAATGTATTCGAATACCATTTATTTTACTCTGCAGAGTTACCCAGCTTTACCCACATGATTTCTCAAACTCCCATGTCATGCAATAAACACGCTTCAGCTGGTGTGCGACTGAGTTGAGAAAACATGGCTTTTCACTACCCATCTCTTTATATAGCTTCTACCCGGTAGATCACCCACTCAGACCCGGGTATCCACTGGCTAGGTTAAACACTTCTGCCCATCTTGAGTGGAACCTACCATTGTTAAGTATGGTTTTACCGTTCCCATACAAACGCCCCTTCACTCCTACCTCCTATAGATATTCAATAGAGTTGAGCAGTTACTAGACCAGGATTGACAAGTCAATACTTGTGCTTAAGCGATTACTGTGTCCTTTACTTAGCATGAGGTTCTGATCCGTACTTTTCACCACGAGGCAGCCATCAACAAACCAGATCCCTAGTGCTCTATGGCACTGTCACGAACCTACTCAAGCTAGCCATGTTATGGTCGTGGACTCCACCCATGTTATCGATCCACATGGCAAGCTAGCCGAACCATGTTATTTTGGCCCTGATCCTTCACGATACGCCTTGCTGGATGCCCTCCTTGTTCTAAGGTTCTTGCACACCCGAGAACAACATACACCTCCAAGATAAATCTTCTTCCACACACACCACAGCACGTGAACAAAGAGTACAGAAACCAAATTTTCAGCGAATAGAATCCAACATCACAATTGGATTCAATACACCAAGAGCAATTCCTCGATGGAAATCTCAAGAACACGTTAACAATGGCCACCAAACCATGATGATTTTCTGGTTTCTATTTCTTAATTCATATCGTATCATAGCCTAAGTTACAATGGGGCTAAGCTCTGGCCTTATATAGGTGCACAATGCATGGCCTTAACTAAAACTCATGCACAACCTGGCCTAAGGCCGAAACAAACTCTAATACGGACTACAAAGGAAATATCTAAACTACTACCATCAGATTCTTTCTCAATTTGTGACATGACCGTGAGGATTCTGTGGCTAGCACATTATCCATTATGTGGGGCTTCGAATTATCTTTCAAACGAGTCCAAGAACGCCCAAATTGGACTCCGTTTGTGAAAGTTATGGATATTTTAGTATCAGTCTTGCCAGCTGTCCCGAACCAAGTCCGAACCGACTTGAAATCTTCATATATTTGCTTTTCTTATTTAAGCGGCTTCTAAATCTATTTGAAATCTGAAAAGGAATCCTTCTCAATCTTTGACAAACTATGGTGTGATCAGATAGTACCTACTCTTGCATTGCAATACTCGGACTCTTTATATTTGGCAACTCTCGCGTGTCTCTCCAAACAACCCATGCAACATCCAATGATCTTACCATAACTTTGTGTTGGAAGGTTCAAATCAAGCACCGTATGATCTGTTCGAAAGTAGACTTCATTATCTTTCTAAATATGTATTTTGTATCCATTAGAGACCTCATAATTGGCATTCAAAGCTTATTGAACTTTGTGCACAGAACTGCAAGCACTAAAACTTGATCGATGTTGTGTCTTCCTCTTGAGCCAAATGAGCTTTCTCTGTTCACCATGATTAGGCCCACACAATGTACACATAACTCCATCCAACCCAAGGTTCCAAACAAGGGTACACATAACTCCATCATGGTTCTTCTCCTTGTCTTCTTCTTGCGCCGTAGTAATTACATTCTTTCTATTTTCGCCATCCACACTTCCCTCCCCCTTAACTTCATTGTCGGGACCCCGGATTTCCAAATCCGGACCCTCTATGTTTTTCTACACTAGTCCCAGATCAAAGCTAGTGCACACAGTTTAAACAGAAATGAATACATCACCGGCATCGTGTTATTACAATAACTGAGAGTACTGACCGAAAGGTCTCATTATTACAATTGAGGTGTCAAGACCTCGCACACATGAAATAAAGCGGAAGCAAAAGATAAACTCGATAAAGACCCATCAACAAGCCACAGGCAATTGACTGGGGAAGCGCGACCTAGTTCTCCGGGAAAAATCCATCACAGCCGCAAGCGAAGCAGTAGTCGTAGTCTCCCTCTTGAGCTTCGTGTTCTTCTGATTATTATTTTTGAGTGTAGCATGTGAGCACATAAAGTACTCCGCAAGTCTTGGAAAAAATGCAATAGATGCAAGGCTTGACAAAGGAAGACTATATGGTTCTTTTGCACAAAGCAACATTTTCATTCAATTACTTATAATTATTTTCGAAGGCACCAATTTAATAAAGTAAATTTTTAACAGAACTATCATTAATTCTATAGTGAAGGTTCCATCTACCAACACTAGTTAATCCAGTCTATCTGACCAAGTTTAAAACTGCGGGTTACCTCCACCCTCTCTGGCTCCATCTGCCAGGATACCCTTCCGAGAGTTCCCTCCACTCTCGGAATACAAAAACTTTGATTTTAAAACCAAAACCAAAAATCTACCATGTGAATGCATTCCTTGCCCGCCCTTGACCGTGGGCACGGCTATTCGAATAGTTTTACACTCTGCAGAGGTTGTACAACTTTACCCCCAAGAGATAAATTATCTTAACAGTCACCACACTTCCTTTGGCATGAGACACAGATAAAATTATCACAAAGCCTTTACCTCACTCTAGACTAGCTAGACACCACCCGCTGAGGTTTCACCGCAGAAGGGTTAAATCTGCCCAATCCGAAGCCCCCTCTTGCGCCATGTGAGTACAGTAAATCCCTGTCCCTCACTGTGAATAACCAGTAACTCCCTGGCACCCACTTTCCACTGGTGGCACCTAAACTAGACTATCATGAGTTAATCAGCTAGGTCATACCCATATAGACTTAGGGTTGTACGGTAGTGCTCAGTCTGGACAAACACAAGCGCCGGTCCTTAGTTGACTAGGGTGGAACATACACTTTACAAGATCTCGTGCTTCCTGCACCAATCCAAACCAACCATCCACCCTAATCTAAACCAACTTTCACATTTTATTTTATTTTAAGAGAACAGTGGTAACTCCATTTACCACTAAATTTATAAACACAAGGTTATTACAATAAATCACAATTTCCCATTTTCAAGATTTCAAAGGTATTAAATAGCATGACTAAGCATTATACTACCATTCTATTATTCACGAATAATTATAATACTCTCATTAATGAGACAAAGGAAATTCTAGGGTAGCAAAGGTACATGGCATTCAAATTCAATTGAGGGCATAACAAGGTTGGATATAACTAATGCCTTATGATTTGAACTAATATTTTATGTAAATAGCAATGCACATAATTTAAAATAATTGATACATTTCAAAATCATAGGTTCAAGATGATCAAAGGAGACTTGCCTTCTTGCACGCTCTCGAGGTCTTCCTGCTGAGGAGTGGAGAGGTCTTCGACAACGTTGGATTCTACGCGAGAAAAGACAGAGCAACAAAATAAATAAATACAAACAAAAATTCAAATAAACTCAAAACTCAAATAGAGGCCATATTTGGATATATTATGAATTTAGATGAATTTAGAAATTTGAATGGCTGAATTTGGAGTTAAAATGAGAAAGTTATGCTCATTTGAAAATCTCAGTGTGATTAAATCCAAAAATTAGGAAATTTCTGACAGGTGGGGCCCACTGGAATATTTAAATTTTAGTCTTTTATTTTTATTCTCAGATTATGACAGGTGGGACCCACTGGACAGTGAGCCCACCGGCTTAGCCTCTGACATGTGGGACCCACTGGACTCCGGGTCCACATGTCAGTGACCAGCGCAAATGGGTGGGGCCCAGACGACAGTGGCCAGAGCAGACGGCGGCCGCTGACGTGTGGGGCCCACTTGTCAGCGCGGAAAAATGAAGAAAGGCTCAACCTCAGCGTGCAGAGCCGGGGCTCGAACGCGCGCCGAGGGAACCCGGGGGGGGGGGACAGAGCGCGCTGAAAACCAGTAGGGCGGGGAGGCTTTGCCTACCCGTATAGGGCAACAAATCCCTTTGAGGGATACCTGCTAGAGGGGCCGGCAGAGGTGGTCGGAGGCGGGGTTGCTGGCGGCGAGGAAGGCCGGTGAGGGTCGGGTGAGGTCCAAAATGAGATCCGGGCGCGGAGGCGGTCCTGGCGGTGGGGTCAGCGGGGTCCGGCGACTAGCAGGGACGGCCGGCGACGAGGAGAGGCGGCGGCGCAGTACGGGTCCTCCGGCGCGACAGTGCTTCGGCGGCGGGGAGGCTCGGCCGAGGCGTCGGGGAGGTTCGCACGGCCAAGGGGGTGCTCGGAGTGGCGGTGGCGAGCTCCGGGGAGGTCCGAGGCGGCGGAATTTGCTCGCCGGAGGGTGGCAGAGCTCGGAGGGGAAGGGAGCACGGTGGCAGAGCGCTTCGGGGCTCGGGAAAGAAGGTGGAGGGCAGAGGGCTGTGGTGCGGAGGGAGGCGGAACTGGAGAGGCTATTTATAGGGACGGAGGGGGAGACACGACGCGGTAATTACTCGCCGGTGCTGGCGGCCGGAAAATGGAAGGGCGGGGAAGAAAGGGAAAGACGGGGGGCAGAGAAGGAAAGGGGCGCGACGTTAGGGGATTTGTTTCCTGGCGGGCCTCGCGGTTTCCAAAACCGGGGAGAGGCCGGGAAGGCAAGGCTCGGATTGGTCGCCGGCGTAAGAAAGGAAAGAGGGGAAGAAAGAAGGAAGGCGGGTGCTCCGTGGGGAAGAAGGGCCTGACATGCAGGGCCCGCAGGGCAGAGAGAGAAGGGAGCGGGGTGTGGATCGCGGCCACGTGACCCGGAGGTGGATCGGGCAGCTGTTGCGGTTTAAGTGGGAGGGACGGACGGATGGGCCGCGCGGGTGGCGTGGCGCACATCGGGCCGGCCAGGTGTCAGCACGAGGGAAGGGGAAGGCGGGGCTGATGGGCTGGGCCCGCGAGGCAGCGAGGGAGAGGGGAGTGCGGCCAGGATTGGGCCGAGGGCGACGTGGGCAGTCCTGGGCCGTCCACGTGTCGGCTGGGGAAAGGGGTTTGGAATTTTTATTTTTAGAATCTGATTTTTATTTTTCAGAAAAGGCTAGGAATTTATTTAGGCCTCAGAAAAATATGAAAATACCTCCAAAAATTCCAGAAAAATTCACAGAAGCTCCTGGACCTATTTTGGGCTAAATAAAATTATTTCCAACTAATGTTAGTATTTAATTTTCATATTTTAAAATACCTTTTAACTTTTAAAAAAAGGTTTTAAATTCCAGAAAATCAAGAAAATCAAATAAAAGCCAAGTAAAATCCAATTACTTTTAAAATAACTTATTTGAAATTAGATTTTTCCAGAAAGTAAATTTTGGGATGTTACAAACCTACCCCCCTTAGAAAGAATCTCGACCCCGAGATTCGGACGGACTGGGAAAAAGATTGGGGAACTCTGCTCTTAAATCCTCTTCACGCTCCCAAGTTGCTTCTGACTCAGAATGGTTGCTCCACTGCACTTTACAGAACTTGATGACCTTGTTTCGTGTACGTCGCTCTGCTTCATCCAACATCTTGATTGGATACTCTGGGTACGTTAAGTCCTCCTCCAAGTTTACTTCATCCAAAGGCATCTGCTCTTCTGGCACTCTGAGACCCTTTCTTAGCTGGGACACATGAAAGACGTCATGCACCTTTGACAGCTGAGGCGGAAGCTCCAACTGGTAAGCAACTTCTCCCCTTTTCGCTATGACAGGAAAGGGTCCAATGAATCTAGGAGCAAGCTTTCCACTAACTCCAAAACGTCTCATTCCCTTGAGAGGTGACACTTTCAGATACACGTGATCCCCAGGTACAAATTCTAAGCTTCTTTGACGATTGTCCGCATAGCTTTTCTGTCTGGTTTGAGCTGTTTTTAATCTGTCCTGGATTATGCGAACTTGTTCTTCTGCCTGCTTCAACACATCTGGTCCAAACACTTGCCCTTCTCCGGTTTCTTTCCAATACAACGGTGTCCTGCATTTTCTGCCATACAAAGCTTCAAACGGAGACATCTGTAAGCTGGATTGATAACTGTTGTTATAGGAAAACTCCGCATAGGGCAAACTTTGATCCCAATTAGTCTTGTTTTCTAGAACACATGCTCTCAACATATCTTCCAAAATTTGATTTACCCTTTCTGTTTGACCATCTGTCTGCGGATGATATGCGGTGCTAAAGTTCAAATTTGTGCCCAAAAGTCCATGTAATTTATGCCAAAATCTTGAGGTGAATTGAGTACCTCGATCTGACACAATCTTCTTTGGAACTCCATGCAAACACACGATTCTGGACATATACAACTCTGCGAGTCTATCCCTAGAGTATGTGGTCTTTACTGGAATGAAATGAGCGACCTTTGTCAGACGATCCACAATAACCCAAATCGAATCATACCCTGATCTTGTTCTTGGTAATCCGGTTATGAAGTCCATTCCAATTTCTTCCAATTTCCACTCGGGTATCTGCAAGGGTTGTAGAAGCCCGGCGGGTCTCTGATGTTCTGCTTTAATGCGCTGGCACACATCACACAAAGCTACATACTCTGCAATCTCTCTTTTCATACTTGACCACCAATACCTTTCTTTGAGGTCTTGGTACATCTTTGTACTCCCAGGGTGAATTGAATATCCAGATTCATGGGCTTCCTTCAGAATTAACTCCTTTATTTCTTTCTTTTCAGGTACAATAATTCTTTTCCCAAACTAAATAATACCTTCTTTGTCTTCTGAAAATCCTGGTGCTTTTCCTTTCTTCATGTTTTCCTTAATTTCCTTGACATACTTATCCTCCTCTTGAGCTGCCTTGATCTGGTACTCTAGAGTGGGTTGAATCTCTAAAGTTTCCAGGAATCATTCCTCTACTACTTTCAAGTTGAGCCGCTGAAATTCTGCTTGAAGTGCAGGCATACTGTCCTTTATCCACAGCTTATTATAGTAACTCTTTCTGCTCAAGGCATCAGCTACTACATTGGCCTTTCCTGGATGATAATGTATTCCAACATCATAATCCTTTATTAACTCAAGCCATCTCCTTTGCCTCATATTGAGATCAGGTTGGGTAAATATATACTTCAAACTTTTGTGATCCGTGTAGATCTCACAACGGTTACCGATCAAATAATGCCTCCATATTTTTAAAGCATGCACCACGGCAGCAAGCTCTAAATCATGGGTTGGATAGTTTCCTTCATGGGGTCGCAATTGCCTTGAAGCATATGCTACTACTTTTCCCTCTTGCATCAGAACACAGCCTAATCCTTGCCTTGATGCATCACAAAAGACTTCAAAATCCTTTCTAATATCCAGAAGTGTCAATACTAGTGCAGAAGTTAGCCTTCTCTTTAGTTCTTGAAAACTGTCCTCACACGATTTACTCCATTCAAACTTCTTTTCCTTCTTTAGCAACTGCGTGAGAGGTCTTGCAAGCTTGGAGAATCCTTCGATAAAGCGACGATAGTAACCAGCCAATCCCAAAAACCTTCGGATATCAGATACTGACTTTGGTTGTGTCCAATTGAGCACATCATTTACTTTATCGGGGTCTACGGACACTCCTCCTGCAGAAATCACATGACCTAGGAAGGCTACCTTCTTCAACCAAAACTCACACTTACTAAACTTGGCATACAATTGGTTTTCTCTGAGCTTTTCCAAAACTATCCTCAAATGTTCTGCATGTTCTTCCTCATTCTTGGAGTATATCAAAATATCATCAATGAATACAACCACAAATTTATCCAAATATTTTATGAACACCTTATTCATCAGGTTCATAAAGTATGCTGGTGCATTGGTCAGGCCAAAAGACATCACGGTATACTCATACAATCCATAGCGGGTAGCAAATGCTGTCTTGGGTATGTCTTCTAGTCTTATCTTCAACTGGTGGTAACCTGATCGAAGATCGATCTTTGAGAAGACACATGATCCTTTCAACTGATCAAACAGATCATCAATTCTGGGCAAAGGGTACTTGTTCTTGATCGTCACATCATTCAAAGATCGATAGTCCACACACATGCGAAGACTACCATCCTTCTTCTTCACTAACAGTACTGGTGCTCCCCAGAGTGACGAGCTTGGTCTTACAAAACCTTTATCTTGTAACTCTTCAATTTGCTTCTTAACTTCTGCCAAGTCATTTGCAGGCATACGATAAGGTCTCTTGGATATTGGAGCTATACCAGGTACTAGGTTGATAACAAACTCAACTTCTCTGTCTGGTGTCATTCCGGGTAAATCTTCAGGAAATACATCTGGGTATTCTCTTACTATAGGTTCCTTTTCCAGGGTCACCCCCTTCACACTGTTCAATCCACACCTCTTCTGGGAAGATGTGTTTGATTTATACCTTACTTGGATTCCTTCCGAGTTGGTAACAGTAACAGCACGATCGGCACAATCTATCTGTCCTTTATACTTGGTTAACCAATCCATACCAAGTATCACATCTAAACTCTTGGAGTCTATTATAATAAGGTTCGCTAGGAACTTAACTCCATTTATATCCACAGTTGCGCTAGGGCAAACTGTGTTAGTCCTCATTTCCTTTCCAGGTGATTGGACTAGCATAGGGTTCTTTAGTTTACAAACATCCCAATTATATCTTTCAACAAAATCTTCCGACACAAAAGAATGCGAAGCTCCAGAATCAAATAATGCTGATGCAGGTACTGAGTTGACGAGGAACTTACTCAGAACTACGTTGGGTGCATCCTGGGCTGCTTCCGCGGTCACATGGTTAAGATGTCCTCTGCTCATTGCCTGCAGAGTCCTTGGAGTTTGAGGTGTCCCACGACCTTGACCTGCAGTTGGAGCTCGTGCTGGTGTGGTCCCCAGGTTGAAACGAACGGGAGTCACGGCTGGGCGCTTCTGGGGACAGTTGCTGGCATAATGCCCCATGTTCTTGCAGTTGAAACACTGCACTCCTGCTGCTGAGGTCCTGTTCTGCTGTGGTTGGCCACCATTGCTCGCCCGGGGAACTTGTGAATTTGGGCGAGGTCCTGTAAAGGGCGTCCTTGGCACACTTGGTTCCGAGGGTCTTTGGAACTGAGGTGGATTGGGACGAAAGCGAGAACTGCCTGCTCCCTGCTGAGCTTGAAACTTCCTCTTCCTAGTTTCATATAGTTGACGTTGAGCATCTTCTTGAACAAATGCCTTGTTCACCATATGTTGGAAAGTTGGGTAATCATAGACACCAGCTGCACCTTGAGGTTAGGATCAAGTCCCTGCATGAACCTCCAAATCTTTGTTGCCTCCGATGTGACCTCTTCTGCTGCATATCTGGACAGTTGGGTGAACTTGTTCAGATACTCAGAAACACTGAGGTTTCCCTGCTGCAGTTGGTAGAATTCCCTCTTCTTCATTTCCATTATTCCCGTAGGAATATGCGCAGTGCAGAAAGCCTCAACAAACTCATCCCAAGTGATGGTTTGTGCATTTTGATGAGCAGCGCGGTAGTTTTCCCACCAATTAGCAGCAATTCCTTTGAGTTGGTGGGCAGCATACAACACTTTCTCCTGGTCATTGCACTGAGCTAAGTTCAACTTCCTCTCCACATCCTTGATCCAATCGTCTGCCTCCAAGGGGTCCACTGATCCAGCAAACGTAGGAGGTCTTGTCCTCATAAATTCTCCCAACTTAGACGGTGGAGCTTGGTTGGGTGCCTGCGGAGCTTGCTGCACTTGGTTCTGACCTAAGGCTTGCAGAAGCTGCAGTTGCATGGCCATCATCTGCTCCAAGTTGGGCGCTTGAGCAGGAGGTGGTGGAATGTTATCCGGCTGATCATTGGCGTCACGGCTGTTGCCAGGGTTGCTCCTTGTGTTCACCATCTGAATCGGTTCTAGGGTTAGCAAAAGGTGAGAGGGAACTAGCATAGGTAAGAGATTAGGGGAACTAAATAACATCCCAACCAACACACAAGAAGAAACCAGCAACCACTTAGGGAAAACTTATATTGAAATCAAGATAGTTTTATGAATGGCTGTACCACAAGTGCACTTAGGCTTGGTACAGTCCATCTAGCACACCAAAACATAAATAAGCGTTCTCAGGACGTGGACATTTATTTGGGTACTACTGACTCAACTAACTACTCATCCTCCACGATGATGCGCTCCTCCGGATCCTCCTCTGGGTCCTCTTCCGGATCCTCCTCCGGGTCCTCCTGGCACTCATTCACATGATGCCGTGAACAGTCTGAAGGAACGCGCGTAGGCTACGATAGCAGAAAATAAAAAATTTCTACCGCGCACGCCAGGACATCATGCTAAGGAGGGATCATAGATCGTTACCACTAGACGCGCAGCGCAGCGGAAGAAGAGTTGGAGAAGCCGATCCAACCACGCGCGTCGAGGTAGTAGTGGAAGTAGCCGATCGTCCCGAACAGATCGTCTCCTCAACGCGATCAACCACACCACGAGCAGATCCAATCTGTAGATTGTTGATGCCGATCAACGCCGCAACGAGCAGCGCCTCCACCGGTATCCACACGTCCGGGGCTGGAACGCCGATCGCGAGTGTACCAGCACTCGCGAGCGGCTAGGGTTTGGCTCGGGAGGTGGCGGCTAGGGTTTTGCTCGGGAGGAACAGAAGCATGCATCCCTCAGCCCCCCGCCTCCGTATATATAGACCTCCTCACTTGGGCCTCGTGGACCGAGGCCCAATAGGAGTCTATCCGGATCTCTATCCGAATTGAGCCCACATCCAAATCACATTCGAATTAGTGTTCCAACCCGTTAAGTGTGCGACCCTGTAGGTTCACGTATACTTGGTCGCGACCCAAAAACGCCTTTCCGGTCACCCTGTTAATAGCGGCCTCTAGCAAGACATATTAACCCCAAAGTATACGTAAAGATCATATCGGCTGAACCTGTAATGTTCTCATGTATGAATCCCTTTGCCTCACGATATAGATTAAGCTCAAGGCGAGACTTGTGTCATCCTCTTAATAGCTCAATCACTCTCTCGATTCCGTGATGGATTATAAACTCGTGATTGACTCCTCAATCACCTTGGCATGGCCATGCACTTTCATAATCCATTACATCGAGGGGCCCAGAGATATCTCTCCCATAAGGAGGGGCAAATTCTATCTTGATCATTCACATCCCACTACATGTTTCATGGCAAACCCAAAGACTACTTTTATGACTACCCAGTTACGGAGTAGTGTTTAGTAGTCCCAAAATAAGCTACTACGCATGTTGGGAACCATGATGATCTCAAGTCTAAGGATTCCACATAAACACTACTTGAGACCAACTGATGACACATGGAATCTCTGCAGTGTCTCATGGCGGGTCTATCCAACATATGTTCACTAACACATGTCCATATTATTGATTTGGTATCTCCATACCATGATCCATGAGACATGATCATCAATCAATACATATGCTGATCTTTGAATCATATTTGTTCCTCATATGATATATAATCAGGGATCATTTAGAAATAGCAACATTTTGGCATTAAGAGTCTCATGAATAAGTCACATACTCATTGATCAATAATGATAATGTCTATTTCAAGGAACAAACTAATGCATCATAAACATAGTATGTGATATATTCAACATCTCCAAGTTGCCTCTAGGGCATATCACCAACACAGTCACACTCGGCCGAGGCACGGTTACGACTGGAGGCAGTCGACCGAGAATGAGAGCGGGAACGGAAAAGTCTGCGCCTCTTGCTGGGTTAGCCAATGTCGAGGTTGGGTAGAGGACTGGGACGTCGCACCTTCTTGCGTGCGGTGAGCCTGGTGCGGAGTCCCGAAAGTCGAGCCGGAGCTGGGTTGTTGGGGACGACAACTGGTGCGGGAGAAGATGGCGTGTAATCAACTATAGCTTGAAGACGTCCTAGCTCGAACTCTGCTGCCTGGCTATGGAGAAGCTGAGCACGAAGAGTGTCGGAGTGCTGATAATTGGAAGTGAGAAGCATCCGAAGCTGTCCAATCTCCTCCAAAGCTCTGGCATAAGTGACTGCCATCGCCTGCGTGAGCTGCACCTGGTGCGACAGTCGAGGGTCATCAGCTGGAATATCAAAGGGATCTGGGTACCTCTGTCCTGCTCGAGGGTTGATGAAGAAGCAAAAAGGGGACTGGTGCACAGCATCCTTGTGCATATGGCACAAGTCATCAATGGCAAGGCGTGCTACGTCCTGGAAGCATCGAAACAGCGGATCCTGGGATGTTTGATGGGGTATGTGTGGGAGTTGAATTCCCCATCCTGTGCATACAGGAATACTTCCATCGTCCAAGAATCACGGTCTAGGATACGAGTCTTCCGCCCCCTGGAAATGGGCGGCTGACGGTACTCCAAACACTGCATAAGCTGCCGAAGAAGGCTAGAAAATGCTCCAGCATCCTCTCCATGTGAGTAGTAGTCCCACGGGGCAGCGGAGGTTGAACCGGCCATCTACAAAGTTTGAAATAAAGATGAAGATTAGTAAAAAGATTTTAACAAAGGAATTTAGAGACAAGAATGAGATTCTAAGTAAGAAAAGAGTAGAAGCAAAGAAGCTTATATAATTTTCAATATACTCTTCTTATAAATATAAGTCCTTAAGGTTTTGCCATTCCTAAATTAGGTCACGTCCTACAGTCAAATTGGCTCTGATACCATCTCTGTCGGGACCCCGGATTTCCAAATCCGGACCCTCTGTGTATTTCTGCACTAGTCCCAGATCAAAACAAGTGCACACAGTTTAAACATAAATGAATACATCACCAGCATCGTGTTATTACAATAACTGAGAGTACTGACCGAAAGGTCTCACTATTACAATTGAGGTGTCAAGACCTCGCACACATGAAATAAAGCGGAAGCAAAAGATAAACTCGATGAAGACCCATCAACAAGCCACAGGCAATTGACTGGGGAAGCGCGACCTAGTTCTCCGGGAAAAATCCATCACAGCCGCAAGCGAAGCAGTAGTCGTAGTCTCCCTCTTGAGCTTCGTGTTCTTCTGATTATTATTTTTGAGTGTAGCATGTGAGCACATAAAGTACTCCGCAAGTCTTGGGAAAAATGCAATAGATGCAAGGCTTGACAAAGGAAGACTATATGGTTCTTTTGCACAAAGCAACATTTTCATTCAATTACTTATAATTATTTTCGAAGGCACCAATTTAATAAAGTAAATTTTTAACAGAACTATCATTAATTCTATAGTGAAGGTTCCATCTACCAACACTAGTTAATCCAGTCTATCTGACCAAGTTTAAAACTGCGGGTTACCTCCACCCTCTCTGGCTCCATCTGCCAGGATACCCTTCCGAGAGTTCCCTCCACTCTCGGAATACAAAAACTTTGATTTTAAAACCAAAACCAAAAATCTACCATGTGAATGCATTCCTTGCCCGCCCTTGACCGTGGGCACGGCTATTCGAATAGTTTTGCACTCTGCAGAGGTTGTACAACTTTACCCCCAAGAGATAAATTATCTTAACAGTCACCACGCTTCCTTTGGCATGAGACACAGATAAAATTATCACAAAGCCTTTACCTCACTCTAGACTAGCTAGACACCACCCGCTGAGGTTTCACCGCAGAAGGGTTAAATCTGCCCAATCCGAAGCCCCCTCTTGCGCCATGTGAGTACAGTAAATCCCTGTCCCTCACTGTGAATAACCAGTAACTCCCTGGCACCCACTTTCCACTGGTGGCACCTAAACTAGACTATCATGAGTTAATCAGCTAGGTCATACCCATATAGACTTAGGGTTGTACGGTAGTGCTCAGTCTGGACAAACACAAGCGCCGGTCCTTAGTTGACTAGGGTGGAACATACACTTTACAAGATCTCGTGCTTCCTGCACCAATCCAAACCAACCATCCACCCTAATCTAAACCAACTTTCACATTTTATTTTATTTTAAGAGAACAGTGGTAACTCCATTTACCACTAAATTTATAAACACAAGGTTATTACAATAAATCACAATTTCCCATTTTCAAGATTTCAAAGGTATTAAATAGCATGACTAAGCATTATACTACCATTCTATTATTCACGAATAATTATAATACTCTCATTAATGAGACAAAGGAAATTCTAGGGTAACAAAGGTACATGGCATTCAAATTCAATTGAGGGCATAACAAGGTTGGATATAACTAATGCCTTAAGATTTGAACTAGTATTTTATGTAAATAGCAATGCACATAATTTAAAATAATTGAAACATTTCAAAATCATAGGTTTAAGATGATCAAAGGAGACTTGCCTTCTTGCACGCTCTCGAGGTCTTCCTGCTGAGGAGTGGAGAGGTCTTCGACAACGTTGGATTCTACGCGAAAAAAGACAGAGCAACAAAATAAATAAATACAAACAAAAATTCAAATAAACTCAAAACTTAAATAGAGGCCATATTTGGATATATTATGATTTTAGATGAATTTAGAAATTTGAATGGCTGAATTTGGAGTTAAAATGAGAAAGTTATGCTCATTTGAAAATCTCAGTTTGATTAAATCCAGAAATTAGGAAATTTCTGACAGGTGGGGCCCACTGGAATATTTAAATTTTAGTCTTTTATTTTTATTCTCAGATTATGACAGGTGGGACCCACTGGACAGTGAGCCCACCGGCTTAGCCTCTGACATGTGGGACCCACTGGACTCCGGGTCCATATGTCAGTGACCAGCGCAGATGGGTGGGGCCCAGACGACAGTGGCCAAAGCAGACGGCGGCCGCTGATGTGTGGGGCCCACTTGTCAGCGCGGAAAAATGAAGAAAGGCTCATCCTCAGCGTGCAGAGCCGGGGCTCGAACGCGCGCCAAGGGAACCGAGGGGGGGGGGAAAGAGAGCGCGCTGATAACCAGTAGGGCGGGGAGGCTTTGCCTACCCGTATAGGGCAACAAATCCCTTCGAGGGATACCTGCTGGAGGGGCCGGGCAGAGGTGGTCGGAGGCGGGGTTGCCGGCGGCGAGGAAATCCGGTGAGGGTCGGGCGAGGTCCAAAATGAGATCCGGGCGCGGAGGCGGTCCTAGCGGTGGGGTCAGCGGGGTCCGGCGACGAGCAGGGACGGCCGGCGACGAGGAAAGGCGGCGGCGCAGTACGGGTCCTCCGGCGCGACGGTGCTCCGGCGGCGGGGAGGCTCGGCCGAGGCATCGGGGAGGTTCGCACGGCCAAGGGGGTGCTCGGAGTGGCGGTGGCGAGCTCCGGGGATGTCCGAGGCGGCGAAATTTGCTCGCCGGAGGGTGGCAGAGCTCGGAGAGGAAGGGAGCACGGTGGCAGAGCGCTTCGGGGCTTGGGAAAGAAGGTGGAGGGCAGAGGGCTGTGGTGCGGAGGGAGGCGGAACTGGAGAGGCTATTTATAGGGACGGAGGGGGAGACACGGCGCGGCAATTACTCGCCGGTGCTAGCGGCCGGAAAAATGAAGGGCGGGGAAGAAAGGGAAAGAGGGGGGCAGAGAAGGAAAGGGGCGCGGCGTTAGGGGATTTGTTTCCCGGCGGGGCTCGGGGTTTCCAAAACCGGGGAGAGGCCGGGAAGGCAAGGCTGGATCCGGCTCGGATTGGTCGCCAGCGTAAGAAAGGAAAGAGGGGAAGAAAGAAGGAAGGCGGGCGCTCCGCGGGGAAGAAGGGCCTGACAAGCGGGGCCCGCAGGGCAGAGAGAGAAGGGAGCGGGGTGCGGATCGCGGCCACGTGACCCGGAGGTGGATCGGGCGGCTGTTGTGGTTTAAGTGGGAGGGACGGACAGATGGGCCGCGCGGGTGGCGTGGCGCACATCGGGCCGGCCAGGTGTCAGCACGAGGGAAGGGGAAGGCGGGGCTGACGGGCTGGGCCCGCGAGGCAGCGAGGGAGAGGGGAGTGCGGCCTGGATTGGGCCGAGGGCGACGTGGGCGGTCCTGGGCCGTCCACGTGTCGGCTGGGGAAAGGGGTTTGGAATTTTTATTTTTAGAATCTGATTTTTATTTTTCAGAAAAGGCTAGGAATTTATTTAGGCCTTAGAAAAATATGAAAATACCTCCAAAAATTCCAAAAAAATTCACAGAAGCTCCTCGACCTATTTTGGGCTAAATAAAGTTATTTCGAACTAATGTTGGTATTTAATTTTCATATTTTAAAATACCTTTTAACTTTTAAAAATAGGTTTTAAATTCCAGAAAATCAAATAAAAGCCAAGTAAAATCCAATTACATTTAAAATAACTTATTTGAAATTAGATTTTTCCAGAAAGCAAATTTTGGGATGTTACATTCATCTTGTCAAATCAAAACAACACTAACCAAAGTAGTAGTGCTACTTGGTGCCACATCATCCCCTTCCCCTTCAAGTGAAACCATCCACGGTTTTGGGGTATTCTTCAAAGCTTTCTTCTTTTCTACGATGAACTGTATTTTACATTTAATTGCATCATCCGCCATCGGCTTTAGTACGTGTTGTTTGCCTCCATGCTTGAACGTATGTGTTGACTCTCCCACATGAATGACATCACGATCATATTGTCACGGCCTCCCAAACAGCAAGCTGCACACCTCCAATGGCAAAACATCGCACTCCACTTGATCAACATACTCGCTAACTGAAAATGGCACATGCACATTGTGTGTTATTTTCAACTTTCCCGCCTTGTTCAACCATCCCACATAATGAGGTTTAGAATGCCTCCATGTGGATAGCTCCAACGCGTACACCAAATCCTTGCTAATTATGTTGGTGAAGCTTCCACCGTTGATGATCAGCATGCATGGCATGCCTTTGACTTCGCATTGAGTTTTGAAAAGACTCCACTGCTGTCCTTTTGTTTCAGTTTCTTTACTTTGCACATTTCAAACCAAAAGATTAACATCATTCAATTTTGGATCACAATAGATAACATCCTTCTTGGAATTATCGGATTTTTCACTTTCAGAATCACTACTAGAACTTGTTGAAGCATAGCCATCTTTAGTGAGAAGCACTTTTCGTTGATTTGGACAATCACACATCATATGACCTCTTCCCTTGTACTTGAAACACTCGATTTCTCTAGTACGAGCATTAGAAGGTAAACTAGAATCAGTTTTAGTTGCTTCTTTATCTCCATTGCTTGCCTCCTTTGAAAGAGTCCTGCTCGAACGAATTGTTGTTACCACTTTGGAATGTGGAGCAACATCATCGCTTTGCTGTGATGAATATCTCCATGAGTTTGTTTGAGTGTTGGCATGCCCACCCTTGACTTATTTACACTTCAATTGTTGTTTGGCACGTTCGGCTTAATGCACCAAGTCTTGAATGTTGTAGTAATGGACCATCTCCACCCTATCTTGCACATCCTCATTCAACCCATTAAAGAATAGTGCCATAGTAGCCTCATCATGGTCCTCCGTTCCTGTACGGATCGTCAACATCTCCATCTCTTTATAATAATCATCAACACTAGAAGTACCTTGGCGTAATTGTTGTAGCCGATTGTACAAGCTCCTAGTGTAATGTGTTGGAACAAAACGTTGCCTCAAGATATTTTTCAATTGCACCCAAGTATCCGGACAAGCTCCTACACGACACAATTGGTTCCACCAAACTAAAACATATTCAGTGAACTCAATTGTTGGAGCAAAGCCCGCTGCACCATCAAAGACCTCCTCGTGTTCATCATCTTCGTATGGTGCACACAGTTTAGGATATTGAGGTCCCCGTTTAGTATGCTAAAATTATGGTGGCCAGTTGCATATCGCCTCCGTCAACATGTCAATTTGTGCCTCCAAATCATCAACCTTGCCTTCAAGCTTCCGGTGACAACCCAAGAAGTAGTCACATGTTGCTTCAACCCTTGTCGCACCTCAGGCAGCAAAGACGCCTCATATTGGGGTACCTCCTCGATTGGCTCGGCATGATTATGAAGCACCTCACCATCTTTAGTCTTCACAGAACCCTCCATCAAGAAAAATTCAGCAACCTCGTACCGTGATCAACCACACTTTGATACCAATTGATGTGGATCCACCTAGTAAGCTAGCTGAATCACGTTGTTTTGGCCTTGATCTTTCACAATACGCCTTGCTGGATGCCCTCCTTGTTCTAAGATTCTTGCACACCCAAGAACAACATACATTTCCAAGAAAACCTTCTCCCACGCACACCACAACACGTAAACAAAGGGTAGAGAAACCAAAGTTTCAGTAATTAGAATCTAACACCACAATTGGATTCAACACACCAAGAGCAATTCCTCAATGGAAATATCAAGAACACACCAACAAGGGCCACCAAACCATGGTGATTTTCTGGTTTCTATTTCTCAATTCATATTATATCATAGCCTAAGTTACAATGGGGCTAAGCCCTAGTCTTATATAGGTGCACAATGCATATCCTTAACTAAAACTCATGCACAACCTGGCCTAAGGCTAAAACAAACTCCAATATGAACTAAAAAAAGAAATATCTAAACTATTGCCATCAGATTCTTTCTCCATTTGTGACATGACCATGAGGATTCCATTGTTGGCACCTTATCCATTGTGTGGGGCTTCGAATTAGCTTTCAAACAAGTCCAAGAATGCCCAAATTAGACTCCGTTTGTGAAAGTTATGGACGTTTTAGTATCGGTCTTGCCAGCTGTTCCGAACCAACTTGAAATCTTCATATCTTTGAATTTCTTGTTTAAGTGGCTACCAAATCCATTTAAAACCTGAAAATAATCCTTCTCAATCTTTGACAAACTATGGTGTGGTCGAATATTACCTACTCTTGCATTGCAATACTCAGACTCTTTATATTTGGCAATTGTTGCGTCCCTCTCCAAACAGCCCGTGCAGCATCCAATGATCTTACCATAACTTTATGTAGGAAGCTTCAATCAAGCACATTTGATCTGTTAGAAAGTAGAATTCAATATCTTTCTAAATATGTATTTTATGTGCATTACAAGCCTTATAATTAGCGTTCAAAGCTTTTTGAACATTGTGCACAGAATTGCAAGCACTAAAACTTGATCGATGTTGTGTCTTCCTCTTGAGCCAAACGAACTTAGTCTTTCTCTCTTCACTATGATTAGTCCCACACAATATACGCTACTCCATCCAACCCAAGGTTCCAAACTAGGGTTTTCTCCCCACAGCCGGCAGGGTTCTTCTCCTTGTCTTCTTCATGCGCCGTAGTGATTACATTCTTTCTGTTTTCGTCATCCTCACTTGTTTGACCCCGGGTTAGCAAACCTAGATCCTCTATGATTCCACTGCACTATTCTCTAGATGAGTAGATAGTACTCATAGATATATTACTGTATATCAAAAACATATCATGCGGAAGCATAGATAATACAATAATAACTTACTTATGGGCCGATTAGGCCGAAATCAATAAAATGCAGAAGCGGAAACTCCACATAGGTGGGATCCTCAGGACTTGCCCACAAGCAGCCAACTGGGGTTCGCGACCTAGTCCATGGCCTCATCGTCTTCCAACTCTGTCGATCCGTTTATAGTTCCGTAGGGCTTGACTTTCTTTTCTTATTGACTGAGTAATGGTAATTAAGCCAGAGTGAGTACAACGGTACTCAGCAAGCCACCACACAGAATGCAATAATAATATATGCAAGCTATCAAGGGAGGCTTGAGGTTCTTTTACTTGTGTAAAGCGACAGTTGTAAATATTATAAGTACAAATCCTATGACCTGGCATTTTAACGAAACATTCTTTAAAAAGTTCTGTTGTGGTTACAGACCAAACAGAGAGAGAAGTGTCGTAGTGGAGAGTTAGATGAGTGAATGGCTTAGGGTTTTTCCCTGACCTGTATCGTATATATATATCCTCATGGGGAGTGTTTTTACAATATTGCCCTTACATCGGAGTATCCCTCTCGAGGGTATTTATGTCATTACACTTGTCCCATTCCGGGCCTTAAAATCCCTTAACAGGCCTGCTGGGCTTAGGACCGGCCTCCTTCAGTAGCTCCTGTGTTGCTTGCTTTTTGGTGAGTTTTTGGCCCTTTTTGTTTTCTCTGTTTTGCAGTGCTTGTTTCGTCTAAGTGCTCAAGTTTCCAGAGAGCATTTCTCACCTTCTTCTTCATAGCATTGGTTGCTATTGGAGAAAGCTTAAGGTGTGTACTTGTGGGGGATTTTTAAAAGTCGACATTCAACCCCCCTCTGTCGCCAATCTCGATCCAACATGGCACCTAGGCGAAGTAGACGCGCGAGCGCTCCGTCCCTCACCCTTCGAAGTGGTGGCAGCGGAGCTGGCACCCAGGCGAAGTAGGTGCGCGAGTGCTCCGTCCCTCACCCTTCGAAGTGGTGGCAGCAGAGCTGGCGCCTAGGCGAAGTAGACGCACGAGCGCTCCGTCCCTCACCCTCTGAAGTGGTGGCAGTGAAGCTGGCACCCAGGCGAAGTAGGTGCGCGAGTGCTCCGTCCGCAGAGTGCGTGGGACCATCGACCACGGCTTGTTTATGCTCCGGAGAGTACGCGCAGGCATGATGCCCAAGCGTGCACGGGGACTCCGCGTCTTGTTTATACTCAGTAGAGTGCGCAGGGATAGCGTCCGCGTCTTATTTATACTCCGCAGAGTGCGTGGGACCATCGACCACGGCTTGTTTATACTCCGGAGAGTACACGTAGGCATGACGCCCAGGTGTGCGCGGGGACTCCGCGTCTTGTTTATACTCAGTAGAGTGCGCAGGGATAGCGTCCGCGTCTTATTTATACTCCGTAGAGTGCGTGCGGAGGTGAACCTCGACGCTACGTCTTGTTTAGAGTCCGTAGACTGGTGCGCGCAAGGGTGTCCCCCCGTTGCGTCTTTGATTTATACTCATTCCCGCGTCGTTGGCAGAGAGTGCGTGCGCGCGAACGTGTATCTTTGGTTTATACTCATACCCACATCGTTGGCGGAGAGTGCGCGCGCGAACGCGTGTCTTTGGTTTATACTCATACCCGCGTTGTTGGCAGAGAGTGCGTGCGCGAACGCGTGTCTTTGGTTTATACTCATACCCGCGTCGTTGGCAGAGAGTGTGCGCGCGAACGCATGTCTTTCGTTTATACTCATACCCGCGTCGTTGGCAGAGAGTGCGCGCGCGAACGTGTGTCTTTGGTTTATACTCATACCTGCGTCGTTGGCGGAGAGTGCGCGCGAATGCGTGTCTTTGGTTTATACTCATACCCACATTGTTGGAGGAGAGTGCACGCGAATGCGTGTCTTTGGTTTATACTCATACCCGCTGGAGCTCGTGGTGTGGACCTTTGGTGCCGAACTCTATGCGTCGGGCCATGTCTTGGTTGCCGTGGACGGTGATGATGGCCCGCGGCCCAGGGAGCTTCACCCACAAGAATCCGTGATGTGGCACTGCTCCGAAGGAGTTGAGGATCGGCTGTCCCAATATAGCATTGTAAGGATACGCGATATCGACAACGTCGAAGGTGGAATTCTCACTCCTCACATTGTCGCTTCGGCCGAAGGAGACCTGCAGGCAAACCTGACCTAGTGCCCACAGGGGTTGACCTCCGAAGCCCTGCAGCGGGATCCCTACGGGGCGGAGGCGACTTCGTGGGATCCCCATCTGGTCGAAGGCCGCTACGAACAAGACATTCACGGAGCTTCCTCTGTCGACCAGGGCGCGCCTAACGTCGCATCCTGCGATGACGACCTGGATGACCAAGGGGTTGTGGTGGGGGAACTCCACGCCTTGAGCATCTGCGGGCGTGAAGGTGATCTCGTGTTGCGCCCAGTCTGGTGGTGCCTGCGATGGGTACGCCGCCACGTGGTGTAGCCTCCGCGCATAGGCCTTCTGCTGCCGCGCCGAGGTGAATTGCAGTGAGGAGCCCCCGGAGATGACGTTGATGACTCTACGTTGGGCTCCCTCTGAGGCTTGTAGCTGCGGGAGGCCCTCCCGAGGTTGCTGTACGTGAGCCTGAATCCGCAGGAGGCCCTCCGGGGGCTGCACCTCTTGGTCCTGGATCCGCATGGGGGCTTCCAGGGGTTGTTGGACGTGGGCCACAACGGGCTGACGCACCTCAAGGTTCCTATCCCTGGCGACATTTTGTCGAAGTGCGCGATAGTGGTGCACGCGCGCGTGTCATGGGTGCCACGACCGTGGACCTCACACCACTGTCCGTGATGCTGGTCATCGTACTCCCCGCGGCCTCTATCGTCTCGACCTCGCCCCCAGCCCCGGTGCCCTCTACCACCACGGCCAGCGGGGCCGTTGTCTTCGGAGCCGCCCTCGATGTCGAAGACATACCGGGGTTTCTGGGATTTCTGCTGGCTGCGCCTGGGCTTGTCGACCGACGACTCCTTGTGCTGGGTATCCTTGCACTCGGAGGCATCCTTCGATGGCTCCTGCTTGCGCTTACCTTTCGTAGAGTGGTCGTTCGGCAAGTCTTCATTTTTCGCCAACCCCTCCGCCTGATTGGCATCGGAGTCGTTGCCCTGTCGCCGTCGCGCATCTTCTTCCGCTCTGGCATACTCCTCCATCTTGTCGAAGAGCTTTGTCACTATCTTGATGGGCTTTCGCGCATTGTATTCGGCCAGCGGCCCCGGGCGAAGACCCTGTACTGCTGCATTGATGATAGTTGTCTCATTGACGTCCTTGACCTGGCAGCGTACCTTCGCGAAACGCTTGAAGTAGTCGCGGAGCTTCTCCGAGGGTTTTTGTTTGACCGCGAAGAGCTGATCCGTGTCTACGCGCTCGACGTAGTTCCCCTAGAAGTTTTTGTAGAGCCGGTCGCGGATCTGCTCCCATGCGTAGATGGAGTTCGGCTCGATGGTGAAAAACCAAGAGAGCGCCACTCCTTGCAACGTGAGGGGGAGTCCCTTTGCCTTCGTGGTGTCATCTCCGCCAGCGGCTTCGATGGCGGTCTCGTACACACGCACGAACTCCCGAGGGTCTGTGTCGCCTTTGTACCATTCGATGACGCTGAGGAACTTGAAGTCTTCTGGCCACGCCGCCTGTTGTAGGCCCGCAGAGAGCGGGGACTCCGGGTCGACACGTCGTAGCGGCACGCGGCTAGAGGTGGGAGCATCACGGCTATCCGCCTGTTCCGGCGTGGGCTCTGGCGCAACCACTGGCGGGGTCTGCTGGCTCCGAGCCTCTTGCATATCCCGCACAGTCCCGCGAAGATCCGCCAGCTCCCGGTGGAAAGCGTTGAGGGCCACCAGTAGGGCGTTCTCCGCCACAGGTGTGGTCGGAGCAACCGATGCTCCCGGTTGCCCGACCGGAACGGCGACGACTACGGCCTGTGTTGGGACGCTGGAGTCTACGATGGGGCCTATATTGCCGCCGGGACCGCTCCCATCCCTGCACCGGGTGGGGGACAGCAGTTGTGTCGACGTCCCCCCGGTCGGTGCTGCCAGCGGTTGTGGTGGGATTACCTGTCACGCGCCGAGTGGCGTCAATCGCCGCGGCGGCGGTGGCGGGGTCGACCATCGTAGCAGTGGGGGCGGGTTCGGTCGTCGTGGCAGTGGGGGCGGGGTTGGTCACAGTGCCATGGGCGCTGACGCTCGTGGCGCCCGCATCGCCGTCCACACCCGCGATTGCCAACGCCGAGGCCCTAGTGTTGACGTGGGACGCCGCCGCACCTGCCTTCTTCTTCGCCGCCTGCGACGAAGCTTTTTTCGGTGCCATCCTTCAGATCTTGTTGCTTGTTCTTGTCGTCCCCACGGATGGCGCCAACTGTTGTGGTTACAGACCAAACAGAGAGAGAAGTGTCGTAGTGGAGAGTTAGATGAGTGAATGGCTTAGGGTTTTCCCCCTAACCTGTATCGTATATATATATCCTCATGGGGAGTGTTTTTACAATATTGCCCTTACATCAGAGTATCCCTCTCGAGGGTATTTATGTCATTACACTTGTCCCATTCCGAGCCTTACAATCCCTTAACAGGCCTGCTGGGCTTAGGTGGGGCCACCCCTACAACAAGTTCAAATCGTGCAATATATATATAGTGGTGCTGGTTCCATCCACCAGTTACATGGTTTCATCCACCGATGCTAGATTGTTCGATACCCATAATAACGCTGGAGTACTTCCTTCTAGGAAAAGTCAAAGTCAAAGTACTTCCCTTTGATAGGTTTTTTTTCCCACCCACAAAGGTTTTGAAATAGAACTAACTCGAGAAAGTTTCCATGTCTGCCCTTGACCACGAGCATAGCTGCTCGAACAGTTTTATACTCTACAGAGTTTGTACATCTTTACCCACAAGAGGCAATCAACCTGACGGGCCTACGCGATTCCTTGGTCATGCAGATTGAGAGATTGTCACGAGGCCTTTACAATACCTCGCCCTTTCGCACCTCACCCATACACATAGTGGGCCCATACGTTGTGCGGGATGTCCACCATAGAGTAGCACAGTCGGACTCCACTTTCCACGAACGCTAGTCTTACCAATGTCACCTTTATTCGGTGTCCCATTCCAACTGGATTTTTGTTATCCTCTTACACCAGTCTTTCGTGAGATGACTAGAGGGTCTAGTAAATTATTTAGCCCAGCCTACACTTTGTCAGCTTGTGGTAGTACTGTTTTACACGGAGAGGTCATCACATGATTAAGTCCTTAATGTGTCTAGGCAGTTCATTCCACAAACCACAGCTTCTCGTGTTACATCCACACCCACCACTCTTACCATTCGCCCAGACAGGTATAGCAGGTTTTTACGGTTTTGAGAAGCATAAATTAAGTTGTCCTAAATATTCAGCCACTTACATCCTGTGACTATCCCAAAGCAAGTTTTTATGTTTAAAGATTGAGGATCAGGACAACTAGTGCGCTGAACTTGACAGGACTTGCATGGTATTTTAATATGACCTATAACTAGTAAAGTTACCACTAACATCTAGGGTGACAATGGTCAGGTGATTCAAGTGTCAGGGAAAGGCATGGTAGTATTTAAAACATCAAATAGGCATGTACTACCTTAAATTTTGACATACATTTGCATTATAAATTAAGCATGCAAGTTGATAATTTAAAGGAACATAATTTTGCATAAAATGTAGGATCAATATTATCAAAGTGGTGACTTACCTTGCTTGGTTTACCATGGCCTTGATCTAATTAAAAGCCTGCTCAGTCAATAGTCTAGAATTCCATGTCTTCGCTTATACCTAAGTCTTGATCTTGTTCGAATTTGTCACTTCATTGAGTCTTTAGATTCTAATACACGACAAATGAACAAAAGAAATCAAATCAATTCAAACACTTTAAATGCCCAATTAAATTTAAATTATATAGTTATTACGATTTGAGAATAGAAAGATGATTCAAGTTAGTGTGCAGTAAACATAGCAGTAGATGAATTGAGCAAAAGAAGGAGGTGGCTGAGTAGCTTTACCGTGAGGAAAAATTAGGATAAGGAGGGATCAAGGATGAAGAAGTATCTACATGAATTATGCACTTTGGACAAGAAGGTGGCCATACATAGCCGATTGGAGAAAGGCAAAGCTTGATCTTTTATTTGATAACTTTCTTTTTATTGATGTATATTTATCAAGGAAGTTCCATGAGTCATGAAAGGCATATGGATAGTTGGGAGAAATATCCAAGCTATTGGGTATTATTGCTAAGGGGTAGAACTTAGTGATTTTTAGGTTGCGGTTTTACAATCTTAATTACTTGATGTAAGTTGATATTTCAAGATGCAATATCATCTAAGATTGCAACTGCCAGCTTAATGGACCATTATTTTTAATAACTTTATTAAAGTATAGAGTTGGTCATTTTAGTCTAATTGTTATTGTGAGCAAAGTTGATTATTCTGCTTGATTAACAAAATTATTATAAATGGCCAATGGTTCCGATTTACTGAAAAGGGGAGTTATGAAATAACAGGAGTCTTCTTGATAAAGCTATTTCTTTCATTATTAATTATTCTAAATCATTTTAGGCAAGTTTTAAATCCTGAGATAGTGATAGGAGATGTGGTTGTGAGACAAAGATTAATGGTAACTCTTTCTTGTTTAAGGATTCTTAATCATAAACATCTGTTATTTTAAATCTTAGCTTTTTAAGATAAATATTGAAGTCTTTACCACAATTATTTTAAGCACTTTTGAAAAGATAGTTTTCATGATTTTAGAGATGAGCAAACCACACTTGATTTTATATGTGGCATGCAAATGATTTTTTGAGAGATAATCTTATTAAGCAAGGTAGATTAAATTCTCACCATTTTAAGTCTTAAAATTAATGATACATTTATTCAAAGTATTATATTAATTACCTTTGTTGCCATTTTCTTGGTTGCCATGATCTTCGGCAAGATTAAATTTGCACAAATCTTTTTATGAAGCCTCATAATTAAATATTTTAGTTGTGGTATTGATTTTAATGATGTTATGATAATTACTAGAATTTTACAAGATTTGCCATCAAATGAAAGGATCGCTTATGGAATAACTTGCTCTATTAATCTTACAAGAGGACTACTTTATTAATCTTTATTGGCATGAGAATAACCAAAGTTTAGTTTTTAATTTAATTGCATGAATCTTCATTATGGTTTCATAATTAAGTTCAAATTATTACTTTTAGTTTATATTTTTTATACGTGTGTTTACATATTTCTTTAAGCCTGAAGTTCACATTTGTTCGCCATGCAATGAAGGAACACATTTGAGATACCACAACTAGCTGGTCCCACTTGTCAAAGGGAGAGAGAGAAAAGAGAGAAATAGGGAAGAGTCGGCTAGCTGTGAACAAGGCAGAGTAGGGGGAAGCAGCGAAAAAAGGGAGGGCGCATGGTGCAGGGGCCGGGCGGCGTAGCCGGTGGGGAACAGACGGGGAGGCGGCGGTGATGGAAAAACGGGTTTCTCAGGTGATGAGGAGGCTCAGGGAGAAAGTGGCTTCGGCTGGGGTGGTTCCAAGACAAGCTGGCGGCAGCTCTAGGCAACCGGCAATGAGGGAAAAATGGAGCACCGATGGCCAGAAGAGAGGGAAGAAGGTGAAGCGCGTATGAGCAAGACGAAGCCACAGGGAGCTTACCCAGGGGGTCGGTGGAGCTGGAGGAAGGCCGAGGCGGGCTGGCAACGTGCATGGGAAGCGGCTTGGTCGAGTCGCTGCAGAGTGGTCACACCGGTGGGGGAGAGCATTGGCTGATCGTTGGGGAAAAGGGGAGGCTGTGGGAGTAAGAAGAGGTGGCACTAGGGCTTCTTATAGGTGAGGAAGGGGTAGGTGGTTGAGCACCATTGAAGAGCGGAGTAAATGCGGGGCAGCAGTAGAGGCAGGCGGTTACAGTGTAGACTTGGTGGCGTGATGGGGCATTAACACCGGAGCTGGGGGCATCATTGAGGAGTAAGGTCGGGTGGAGGTAGGGCACAGGTATAGGATGGCTGGAGGGCGTAGGCGTGGAAACAGCTGGGCTATGGCGAGGGGATGTGAGAAGCAATGTGCGGTGGGGCTAGGGCACAGAGGGAGCAGAGGGCATGTGCAGGTGCGGCATTGAAGGTGGGCGCTAGAGGGAGGAGGAAATCGGGGGCGGTTGACCAGCGCGAGGAGCAGCGGGCACACGGGGCTAGGGCGGTGGCCTAGGTGAGCGAGAGCCAGGAGTGGAGCAGGGGAAGGAAGGAGGAAGGAGGAGGCAGTGGTTGGGCCAGGTGGGCCAGGGCCGAGGAGAAATGGCCGATTGGGCCAGAAGGGAAAACGGGCCAGCCCAAGAAGATTTTTGAGAGTTTTGGAAATTTCAGAATTTGATTTCTTGGCTAAACTAATTGGATGGGGAAAATTTTTAATATTAACTTTCATTTAAATTTCCCATTCTTGATCTTAACTTTCTAGTTTGAAAATTTTAATTCGGTTTCTAGTATTTCCAAAGGAAATTTGAAATTTCCTTGATTTGATTTTCAGTGTTGGTTCTTGATCAAAATTTACATTTTGTTATTCGGATTTTTAGCAAGGACCCCAAATCAAGAAACTCAAATAAACACCAAAAATTTTGAGATACACTGAAAAACATTTAAAAGATTTTATAATTTTCGCAATTACATTAGTTCCCTTTTTGGGATGTTACAGATCCTACCCCCCTTAAAATGAATCTCGTCCCCAAGATTCGGATAGAGTACAAAGAAAGCGTTGGGGACAAGCTGGCTAGCAATGGGTTCTAAGGTATTGCTCGATAGCACACCCTTTCCTTGGAGTCATCAGAGGAGAGGATATCTGGACAAAAGTGGGTTGGAGAAAATGTCACACAGGAGAGACCTTGTTCTTCTAGATAGATTGCAGCCAGCTTCACTTCATCGTTTGATATTCTGGGGCTTGCTATTCTTCAACACTGGTTGCTAACTTCCTTTTATGCTGAAGTGGTAGTAGGGCCTAACATTGAGGTACTTTGGTACTTTCGATTGATTCTAGCTATCCCCCCTTAAAATATCGGGTGGTGATACTAATTGCTCTTGTCAGCTTCAGTCATGATGAGTCATCTGAGAAAATGAACCCCACCATGTGAGAAAAGGCAAAAATCTTTGCTCGGGGTAGCTCATTGACTAAAACTAAAACCATGAAAACCACGTCCATGACGCCATCCAACACCACCAGAAAATATGTCAAAGAAGCCATCAACAAAGTGAGTCTTCGTGTTAGGCTCACAAGTGTTCATACCATGAGAAAGGCTATGCATACTTGGAGACTAAGAAGCATGGGCTCGACACAAGTGTTTGATATGCTGAAAGCAAAAATCTGCATGATGCCCATCATTCCCACAAAATGAGTAACGGTGCAAAGGTCTACTTGATACATAGTTCGGGAGGACAAATTATCATTCTTGATCAAGGGAGAAGTCCCTTGGGAAAAGCATGAAGACCTCACGTTGGTACTAGATCCACATATGCCATGAGATTGGCGATATGTGTTCTTAAAGGCATGATAACAGACTCGATGCTTGTGCTTGACACAGTGAAATCAAAACACAACAATGTGTCTATCCTTTCTACAAAAGGTGCAATGTTACTTCTCTTTGAGCAATTGTATCATGTGATGAAGAAGCGCCCTTGTCTTTGGAAGTCCCTTGGATAACATCGAAAGAATGACAAGAAGCATCAAAAGCCAAGAAAGAATGATCCAAAGAAATGGCATAAATGCGTTAATCAAGTGACTCACATACACCATGAGAAAAATCCAAATATGATTGTAAAGAAGTAAGATCAACTCCTAAAACATCAATCTTGGATTGGAGGCAAATACAGGAGTCACAAGGCTTAGTGCTCTTATCATCGTACGCTCTCTTCAAAGACTCAACCACATTTCTCGAAGAAATGTAATATATGAATAATGCATTCTTAACAAACTTACAATTTAATGAATCAATTTCAACATACAACTTAGCACAATTAGCATAAGAGAATTCTACCAATTTAGATGCATTTAGGGCAGTTAGGTTCTCTTTCTCACATTTGTATAACAAGGTCTTATTCAAGGAATCTAGCTCAATTGTTAGCTTGGCACAATTATCACAAGAGGCTAGGTTATCTTCATTCAATTTTGATGAGGATATAATAAATATCAACTTATTATTTATCTATAAATAGTATTATTGCCTCATTCTACTCCTTAAGTATACCACTTATATAAATAAGGGAGAGATCTAACCATATGGTCGTGAGCCTTTACCCGACCACTCCATGGTCGTGAGCCTTTCCATGACCACTCTATGGTTAAGAGCCTTTCCATGACCGCTTCATGATCGTAAGTCTTTCTACTAACATGACATAGTCGTAAGTCATTCTATGACCACCCTATGGGGAATATCCATACATAAGATCGGTATTAGAAAACCAACAGATGGCACAGTCCGTGGGGAATATCCAAACTCTGGTAATTAATCATCAATAAATTCACTTCTTTCTGCTGTCCTCATGGAACGAGAATAGAATGAGGAGAATTGGTTCGACCTGGCCGAGTACGCTGACCTCAACAGGGATGCTTGCTATGAGTACAAGCAGAGTACGCTTTCATCTAATGGTGAGTCTATCTCCAGAGATCCTTCACAAGATCTTGGAGATCGCACCATGGATAAAGTTGAGGAGGGATTCTTATCCCCCACAACGTTACGATCAACGGAGGAACCAGGTTCCCAGAGGGCAAGGGCCAATCCGACCATAAATGGGACTACACTAAGGCAGATTTGGAACATGATGAGGGATTCACCTCTAAATGTTCAATCCCTCAGTGGCCATCTGGTCTGGTTCAGCAAGTCCTGGGATCCATCATTTCAAGGCTCCATCAACATCTGGTGGTCGTTACCCTTCGGTTGTCCACACAAAGAATGTGGGTGGGTTCCCTGTGAGTCAGTCCATACTTTCATAGGGTTCAACTCTGATTGGAGATGGTTATAACCCATAATTCTCCATCTTGGAGGGGCTTACTCTAGATCATGAGGCACTTTCATTCGACTAACTCTCAAGCCAAGAGACATCGGACGTAGGTGGAGATCATATCTAGGAGGTCTTGGCCCTCCCTCCAAATACTACTCATTCTTCCAAAAGAAGGACTAAGGATGCTCTCAGCCATTCACACACTACAACCTCTTATTGTGATGGTGACTAGGCCTCTGGTGCTATGCGAGGTCAATACTCTAATGAGTGTGGAAGAAATCCTCGGAATAATCACTCTCCATTAAGGTGGAATCAAGCTACCTTAGACGTATAAGATACTGAGACCATCCAGAGGAGAAGGTTGGCAGCCTATAGGAATTTGCTTGGGCGCATCCTATATCAATATGAGGAGGCTCAAGAGCTTCAGTGTAAAAATGACTTGCTCAAAAACCTAACTCAAGAACTTGGACGAGTGCCAGGTTACGACCATTTTGCTGAGCAAATCACACGAATACTCTGGAGCACGATAGTTAGACTCGAGCAATCTCACTGACATAATTCTGGGAGTCGAACAGGTACAACTATGATAATCACTAGTTGTTTGAACAACTCACCTTGTGGAAATCAACATGATGAAAGGTCACGTCATTCCCCTAACCACAACTCTAGTCGAAGAAGAGTTCTTTGAACTTCCCAAGATTGGCAAACTTTTGGAGGAGGTGATCATTCACCACTTCGAGCAAGAAATCTGCAACAACAGATAAAATATGAGAAATATTACCCTCGTAAGGCCGAGACTTATCTTAGGTCAAGTCCAACAACAACTGGGCATTGTTGAGTACGATCATCGAGAGATGCCAATCACTCTTTTCCGCAAAGGAGGCTTCACGATCTTATTATTGGATTTCGGGCATTTACCCCTGATCTTTGAGCTGTTCTCTTACCACCGTGGTTTTGACCAGTAAACATGGAAAAGTTTGATAGATCTCAAAATCCCATCAAATTCCTTTAGATTTACACGATGGTCGTTCAAGCAGTAGGAGGAGGAGAGCATGTCATAGTGAAATACCTTTTGACTGTGCTCGAGTGATCTATTCGATCGTGGTTGTTAAATCAACCATTGGAGTCAATCCATTCCTAACAACACCATTGTGACCTTCTACTAGCCAATTTCTAGGGAACCTACAATCGCCCTGTGAAGGAGGACGACCTGCACAGGATGAGACAAAACAACCATGAGACCTTATGACAATTCATCAGATGTTTTAGTTAGGTTCGTAATTCCATACCTGAGGTTTCTGACACGTCTGTTATTAGAGCATTTAAGCAGGGAGTCCGTAATAATAGGTTCATAGAAGATATCACTTTGAATTCTTCGACTACTATTGTTGAACTCCTTAAGATGGCCAATCCATATGTGACTGCTGCTGAAGTAGTTGAGTGGAGCAAAACTATCGGTCGAGTTGATAAAAGTCCTAAAGAGGCAGATGAAGGTAGCAAAAAGGAGAAGAAGGCCTAGAAATCGAAGAACAAGAGAAAAGGCCAAAAGCCTCAAGCCAACAGTTCCAAAGGAGGTCTTGGCCATAAGCGATATGGAGCCACAAAGTTCCAAACATTACTCCGATCGGGGCAAAAGCAAAGGTCCTGTACCAAAGGATAACAAGCCTAGTTGGTGTCCTCTCCATAAAAAGGAAGGACATGACCTTCGCAACTTCTGAATTTTCTAACGAAGACCCGAAGACTACTACTCCAGCAAAGGACCACCTCGTACGCTCGAGGAGTTAGGACAAATAAGTGGTCAGAAGCAGTCGGACTATGACTAGGATATGCCATTCCAAGATCCAAAGTACACCATCAAGCACATCTATGGAGGATCTTTAGCATACGAGTCAAAACGATAGTTTAAAGCTATCGAATGTGAGATAAACTCCATTGACCCTCCTCTTGTCAATAATTTTCTAAAGTGGTAAGAAGTTACCATCTCATTTGAGAAAAGTGATTGTCCGATCCCTTCAACTCGACCAGGTCAATTTTTGATTGTGGTTGAACTCACCATCAATACTGTTGAGTAAATCGAGTGTTAATTGATGGTGATAGTTCATTAAATATTTTATTTGTGAGTTAAATATTTTATTTATGAGTGCCAATATTTTATTTATGAGTGCCCCGAATGAAGCCAAACCAGTAACTAGGACAACAACGGAAGCTGCTAAAAAGTTTATGATGAGAAGCATAATTACTTGATTTGGGGTGCCAAGTCGAATAATTACAGATAATGGTGAGCAATTCTCAAGTGCAAAGTTTCAAGAATTTTATGAAGAATTGGGTACCAAGTTGTGTTAAAGCAATGGAGCAGTCGAAAGAGCGAATGGCCAAATAACACAAGGGATTAAAACCCGGGTCTTTGACAAGCTTGTAAAGCATTAGGGGGCTTGGGTACAAGAATTACCCTCGGTATTATGGGCCGTTCGCATGACTCCTAGTCGGGTAATATGTAAAACACCATTTTTCTAGTTTTAAGGGCTAAAGCTATGCTTCCTCTAGAACTAAAGATTCGGTTGACAAGGGTCAAAAATTCCAATGACTCCAACCAAGAGCAACTTCCGAGCAGATGATATTAACCTTCTCGAAGTGAAGAGGAATCAAGCCTTAGTCCATTCGGTAGTTACCAACAAGACCTGCATAAATATTACGATCATAAGGTGTAACCTCATAGCCTTGCTGTAGGTGACTTGGTATTGAAGAAAATTCAATTTCAGTCTAATCCGAACAAACTTTCCCCTACTTGGGAAAATCCTTACATAGTGGTCGAAGTTACACGACTAGGTTCGGTATGACTTTCCATCGAAGATGGCCGAATCCTCTTAAACTTTTGGAATATCGACCAACTATGTAAATTCTATGTATAGCATTTCTACTCTTTCAATAAAATTTTCAGTGTTTATGCAATCTTTATTGTCATACATTGAGTAGGGCTTTCTTTATAGTTTGTTCGACCACTTTTACTAAACTCAATTCGTTCAAACTGATCAGAGAAGGACACATCCTGAGTCGAAGTCTTTCTTCTCTGCATGTGGTACTGCCCACTAGAAGGAACTTCCTAGCGTTGCATTGTTTCCAACTCTTACTATAAGCACAGAATAATTGAGTTTACTAAGAAAAGTCAAACAAATTTAAATTGGATCACTGAGTGTTTATCATGTTCTCGGTTATACTCTCGATTTGATTAACCTTATCGAAGAAAGGTAACGTCACCTAGTCGAAGCATTTCCTTTCTGCATGTGGTCTTGCCCACTGGAAGAAACTTCCTAGTGTCCACTCATTCCTAACTTTTGCTATCAAAATATGACAATCGAAATCGACAATGATAGTTGGATACACTACCCTGTTTTCCACAAACCTTATTTTATACTATTTGCTTAGTTCATTCACATAAACTAAGTAAATAGTCAGGGTTGGATAAAGTTATTAATATAACTTCCATTCGTACTCTAAATTTAGCTTCGTCCATTTCTTTCTTGTCTTATAAGTTACTAACTACTTGACAAGATAATTTGCAGGAAAAGGAAGATTAAAATTTCATTTACAAAAGACTTATCTTTACAAGCTTTCTATTACAAACTGCTCTGATGAAGGAGATCCAATCTGCATATCCTCCATAACCTTCTGGCTAATCGGCTCCACTTCTTCAATCAGACGAGCTGCTTCTGCTTCATAGTAGTTGTAGTTGTCCTCGATTGGTCTAAAATTGAGGCTTTGGTCATGTGCTTTAAGTTTTCCCAAGGTATAGCTCACTGCACCTTTGACCACCTCTATTAGTGAGTCAGCTTGATTGGTCTTCAAAGTAGTTATTACCTTCTCTAAGGCTTCAACTTGTTGTCCAATTGTATTCATCTGGGTAGTCGTGGTGTCTTCAAGAGGAGTGACCTCCTTAGCACCAAGCCCACTGAGTAAATTGTTCAAAAGTGAGATGTTGTCTTGAAGATTGATCTTCATCGACTTTGTCTCCTCCTAACTATGAGTTAAAGCTTCTTGGAGTCGCTTTTATTTTGATTACTTGCTCTATAAATAGAGTAAATCTAGTAAAAAAAATAGTTCCTAAAAGACTATTTTATGGAACTAGTCATAGGTAAAAAATTCCTTAACTGCTAGTTGAGACTAAAGCTTCTTGACGTCATGGTCATGAGAGGCAGCATCAATTTTGTGTTGCTCTTCCCACGATACGATCTTTTGGTCTTTTTGTTTGCTGGGATGGGAGAGCTCACCATTCACTACAAGCGCCTTTTGTTCGAGCTCAGTGCGGAGCTTCCCATTTTGACCTCTTTTTCTATCAAAATAAAAGAGTTAGAGAAAGAAAGGAAAGTCATTATATAAATAGTCTCAAGTTTAGAGCTTATTGTTTATTTCACCTTGCAACTTATCAGTTGCAACTTTTGCCTTTTGAAGCCTTTTTAACAAGTCTTCATTTTCTTTCCTTAGCATCTGTATCTCGACCTTCTCGTTGTCGAGTGCATCAGCCAGGGACTTTTCATCGCTCTTAGAACTACAAAGGTTAAAGATAGACATAAGAACTAGACAAGTGATCGAAACATACAAGACTACATATGACAATGATTTACCATCACTACTACAAAATAAGCTATACTAGACGTCTCATCACAGATGGTTCATGTGGAGCCATCTGTGCTTTGATTATTACAGACAGTTCATGGCTAGAACCATCTCTGAAACTATCACAGACGGTTAGGTTTAAAAGCCATCTGTGATATACGCATTATCACAGATGGTTTTTAATTAGAACTATCTATGAAACTATCACAGACGGTTTGTATAACAAACCGTCTCTGATATGTGCATTATCACAAACGGTCCATATAACAAACCGTCTATGATAATGACACATCACCAATCCGTGGCGTATGCCCGAGGATTTCGATCTCACCTGTCCATTCTCTCCACATCGGATGGTAGGCACCGGTTCCTCCCACCGCTCGGCCCTTATTAATTACTCCCCATCTACCTTTCCACCGGTAGTCATGGCTGGGTGAGTTCATCTACTATATAGCTTCCTACATCCTCCCCTCGACGACGCCAACTACCACCATGAGCTAGCGCCTCTGTTGTGACACCACGATCAACTACATAACACACTCTTGTCGTAAGTGTCGTAAGAGCGTCTTATGCAATCTCACCGTCGTGCCACAAAGGTGGCACTACTGCCGCCTCTACATTGCCAGTGATATCCAGCCGCCATTTGATGCATCCAGCTTGTTCCTCAATGACGCGGACTACCGCCGTCAGCTAGCGCATCCGTTGTGATATCACGAACAACTGCACAACACACTCTTGTCGTAAGTGTTGTAAGAGTGTCTTCTGCAATCTCACCGTCGTGCCACAAAGGTGGCGCTACCACCATCTCTCCATTGCTAGTGATATCCGACCGCCATCCGATGCCCTTCCCTCTTCCTTGATGGCAAGTGTCAAGGACATCGTGTGCTGCATCCAGCTTGTTCCTCGATGACGTTGACTATCGCCGTGAGCTAGCACCTCCGTTGTGACACCACGGTTGATTGCACAACACATTCTTGTAGTAAGTGTCATAAGAGTGTCTTGTGTAGTCTTACCATCATACCACAAAGGTGGCGCTACCGTTGCCTCTCCATTGCCAGTGATATCCAGCCGCCATCCGTTGTATCTAGCTTGTATTGTCTACTAGGATCTCTATTTCTTATATATTATTTCCGTGTTAAAGAGTTGGGTTTGTTATCTTGTTATGTTGTAATGGTGGATTCTAATCTTAATGGAAATGGAATATGATGTTGTGGTTGTCACTGTAGTTGCTTATTTTCAAAGGGCATAGGTATAGAATGAACTATCACAGATGGTTTGTGCTATAAACCATCTATGAAGGACTATCATAGACAGTTCTATATACTAACCATCTGTGATACATACCAATCACAGACAGTTGGTAACTAGAACCGTTAGTGCTGTGTGAGAATCACAAACAGTTTTTGGTTCGATCCGTTTGTAATAGTTTTTTTCATAGATGGTTCTAGTTACAAACCGTCTGTATTGTCTTTATCACATACGGTTCACAAACTATCTGTGATAACCTCCAATTATCACTCACATAAATATAGATGGTTCAGAAAACCATCTGTGATGACAGTTCTGAACCATCTGTGAGGACCCTTTCTGTACTAGTGCATCTCTTTGCTTCTCACAGAGTTTAGCCTTTTGCTGTCGTAACATCACAAGTTGTTTGTAGTATTCACCCATAGTAACAATATTTTCCAAAGCACTTTCAATAAAGAAGGATAGTGAGAATACAGAAAAACCAATTATAAGAATGGCTGAGTATTAGATGCCTACAGTTATGCTCGTTCAAGCAAACTTGGCAAATACCCGCTGGGGATCCTTGAGTTCGTCAAGCTCTCCAACCTTGTTCTACCACACCTTTTCAAGTCACTCATCGTCAAAGACATTCCCCCTATTGGGAATATCCTTGGGGTGAGCAACTTGATTATGAGATTGATACAAAGAAGATCCCACTACAGAAGTAGGGCCAAAAAACTCAGAGAAGAAATTGAGCTTCAACTTCAATGGCATCTCCCACCATCGGGATGGTGGTTAATTCTTCGACCATTTTCTCTGCTGTCTGTATGACTGTAGGAAGAATGGTAGGGGCTTCTCGATAGAAGCATCCTTAGAAGATGGAGGAACCGGGCTAAAATCACAAATGGGAAGCACATCACCATTATAGAAGACAAAAGGGTAAAATGTTGTCCTTATGCTTTCAATTACATACCTTGTTTTCTTAGCTTTGATCATGAATCCAAAAGAAACCTTCTCTAAGGAAGATTTCTTCGACTTCTTCTCTATGACCACGTCTGGTCACTGAGGAATGGGGCTTTTTATGACCATGTCTAGTTGTAAGTCTTGCGCAAGTGCTTCTGCTCCTTGTGCTTCTTGCCCCTCCTAATGATCAAAACTAGTTTTCATCACCTGAGGGGCAACATCCCTTTTGATCATAGGTTCTGTTGGTGCAGCAATATCCTTCATAAAAGACACAAAGCTTTTTTAGTTCTCCTTTTTGAGTTGCTTAACAAAGCCATGAGAAGTGTAGACTAAAAAGGTTTTGCCATCATAATAGTAAGATACCTTGATCTTGAAGGATTTTTGCTTCAATTCGACTAGCCCTCTTTTTGCTACATCAATCACGTCTACAAAGAACTTCTTGATAGGGCTAGATGATGACGAGCAACACTTGAACTATCGTCTTGTTTGTCGATAGTCTTCACTAGCCAATGTCTTTTGGCTAGAGGAGCTTTAACTTCCTCCACCCTTTTTCCAATAACCACTATTCTGACCTCTTGGTCATCCTGATGCTTCATCATGCCTATTTTTTGTATGAAGAAAGAATATTACTTAGTCATTTCCTACGACTAGGGATCCTAAAGATGAAATCGATCATTGATTACCTTTAGGTGTTCTTCCCTCTCTTCTTCGGATACGTCCACCAAGATATGAGGAGCCACTACATTGTGCGGTGGAGTTTGCTCATAGATGAGCTTCACTTGGGCATCAATCTCCACTAGTGGAAGATCTGCATAGGCAGATAAAGGGATCAACAATCAAAACTCAAAATTAACCAAAAAAGGGTTTGGTTCTTATTTACCATCCTCATAGTCCCTGGTCATATCCTTAGCCCTCGAGTACCTCCACATAGGATGTGCTCATCTCTTCAGGGGCCTAAGTCGGCGCGTGATGAAATCCTTCACCACATGTCAACTGGTAAGCCTCTTATTCTTTAAGTCTTTTATGGGCTATCCGACTAAGGTCCTTGGGAACCAAATTCCAGAAAGGATTCTTTTCTGCAGCCTTCCCCCTAAAAGAAAGGCTATCTTTACTAGTCATTTCCCAGTAGAACCACTTCTTCCATCCTCGCCATGATGACTGACTGAACATCTGGATATATTCCTTCATCTTGCCATCATGGAGCTTAAGACCACTACTCCCGGTGATCCTAGTCTATCTGCTCATTTCATAGTAGTATTGGAAGAGCTCCAGATCTTGAGAAATCCCCAAATAGGCCTCATACAAGTACACAGACGCACTTAACATTATAATGGAATTGAGAACAAGATTCACCAACTCCACTCTAAAGTGTGTGAGTATGAGTGTAAGAAAGGGATGATGACATGCGTCATATTTGCAAATATTTACATGCCATTTTACCCTCATATTTTTCGCATTTTGGGACCATTTATCATCATTTGCACTATTTTTTATATTTAAATGCTCGAAATGGACCATTTTACATTTTTCTGTATTTTACTGCAGGCCGGCGCGATCTAGGCGCATAAACGACAAATCTGGACTGCTCCGTACAGTTGTACGCGTCGTCACGAACGCGTGGGGTCAAACCGCGCTGAAAACGGAGCTCCGGATGGACCAGAACAGAAGAAATGAGATGGGAAAGGACTTGATTGCAATTCCTGAAAAGTGGAAGGTCTAAATTGCAAAACAGCAAAATCCCCACCCGGTCCTAAACCCTAGCCGCCGCCTGGAATGGATTGAGCCCGGTTCTTCTCTCTGTCTCCCCTTCTTCTTCTTGCTCCTCCCCCTTCCCCCTCCTTCTCCACTGTCGGCGCCGGCGAGGGCCAGGCCTTACCTTGCCGTCCGCCTCCATATCACCACCGCACACCACCTCTTCCACATCTCTCCGCCGCCGACCTTCCTCACCTCTCCCTTGCCGCCTGTTTCTCCACCGCCTTCCTCCACCCGCGCGCCGCCGTTTCTCCTCTTCCTCCTACTTCTCCGCTCCGATCTCCCTTCTCCGCCGCGCCATCACCCCGCCACCCTCTACTCCGGCCGCTAGCCCCTACCTCTCTCCGCCGCCTCTCTCCTCCCTTCTCAATCCCCTCCGGCCGCTCCTTCTTCACATCCACCGCCGCCTTCTTCATCCACCTCCGGCCACCGACCACTCCACTGCTCCACCGCATCTTCTCCGCCGCCTCTCTTCACCACCGCGCCTCCCTTCATCGGCCGCCCCTCTGCTCTCCCTCCATCTCTTCTTTTGCTCCGGCCAAACCATTTTCTCCACCCACGCCGCCGCTTCACCTTTCCTCTACCGCGCCTCTCTCTTCCTCTGCACCACCCGCAGCCCTCCATCTTCTTCCTGCTCCAAATCCGGTGAGCCACCCTGCCGATCTCCTCCCTCTAGCTCGCCGGCTTCTTGCTCTCCTCTCCCATCCTCTGCTCCGGCGCCGACGGTCACCCACCACATCGCCTCCACTGCTCCCTCCGTGCGCTGACACCGACGGGAACCTCTTCACCGACCCCTCCAGATCCACGGCGACCTCTACACTGCGTCCCCTTCACCGCCGCCGCCGGCCACCACTTCATCATCATCGACGGCGTCTCCACCGACCCTTCCTTCCTCGGTTCGCTTCACCAACAGTTCCTCCCGTCTGCTTCACCTTCCTCCACGGTTGTATGAACTTCTTCCCCCTTTGTTTCTTCAGTTCTTAATTAATGTTCACTACTGATAATTACCATTTCACTGTGATGATGAATTATGGAATATCTTCTCAGATCTGTGATGTGTGCATGAGAACGGTGGCTATTCTGTGATTGTGATATACGCTCATGTGATTTTGCTAGTTGTTCATCTATCAGTGCTTGTGGTGATCTTGTGTTGGTCATCTAATTGCTATCTGTGATCAGTATCTGTTGTCTAGTAATTAGTTGTAGTCTCTATTCAGTTTTTATGTGTTATATGTGTAAGAATTTAAGTTGTGAGTTGTGCTTGTGTTCACTGATAGTGCAGTTTGTGTGTCTTAGTGTTGACTTGTGCGATTTAGCTAGCTGACGATCGTCTCCCTTCCTCGTTCTTTCTCGACTCCCTTCGTGCTTCTAGACTCTCTCATGTGCTTCTCGCGGTCGGTAGTTAGTTAGGTCGTCGGTCAGTAGTAATGTTCGTTCGTGTCATCGTTCTCGTAGTCGTTGTAGTTCGTGTGTGTTTGTTTGTGTAGCCAGTTGTTCGTTCGGTCATACGACGTCCATTCGTACGGTCATTCGTCCAGTCGTTGTTTAGTTCGTTTGTTTAGTCGTTCGTCATTTTGTCTGTGCGAGTTAGAGTACATTCTGTAGTTCATTCGTTCAGCTGATTCGGTAGACATTTTAGGTTTAGTTCTCCCCTGTTTTGATAGACCTAGCTTTAGCTGAGCATCGGTAGCCTTAGTCTAGTCCCTGTGGAGAACACGACACTCGCCGCTATTTCAGTGGCAGCCCGTGCACTTGCGGGTGTGCTATTTTTGCACGATCAAGTATTTTGGCGCCGTTGCCAGGGACTAGCTTAGAGTGACAGTGTTAGGCTATAGACTAGGTCGTTGTTTTCTTTTGCTTGTTTTGTGTTTGTGCTGACCTGTCTTTCATATTTTCATTGTCCATATTTGTGCTATATTGCTAATCCCTAACCCTTTCCCTAGTTACTCCTCTCTTTCGCGATTCTTCGTATCCATTCTCGCAGGTTGATTGATATTGGTACTTATTGAGGCTATGGCTTACTATTCTGATTCTCGTGGTTTTATGAGCACCCCCACTTATGATACTCTTCAATAACAGGTAAATCTATTGTCTCATCAGTTAGAGCGCTATGCTTTAGAGCGAGGAGTTGTGTTAGAGAGCGGGCATGATCATTACAGTTCTTTATTTGGCGCCCACTCTCCAGTTGTTCCTATATGCCAGACTTGTGGTTTTCAGGGCCATTCACCCGCTGAGTGCCAGTGTGGTTATTTGTCCACTCCAGAGTGTTACGGGATGAGCTTTGCTCAGCCGAGTGAGCCATTCCCTGACACTTATCACCCTGGATGGCCTGAGCACTCGAGTCTGTCATATGGAAACAACAACCCTGATATTTCATCCTTTTCTTCTTGTACACCATTGCAGGGTTTTAGATTTGGAGATCAGGATATTTCTCATTGGTCACACCAGCACTATCCTATACCTCAGCATCAGACTCCTACTCCTGAGCTCGATCAGTTGACCAGATTTGAGGAGAGGATTTCTAGGATTATAGGAGATTCCGAGAGAAGAATGAGTAGTGACTTCTCATTAGATCCGACACCTCCTGCTTGTAGTTCACCTATGCCTTCACCGAGCCAGTTTACAGTTCCAATGTCTGAGTCCTTAGAGCAGTCTCATGAGCCACCTCCTTCACATGTAGATCAGGCTGCCAGACTTGATGCATTATGCAAGGAACTGATGACTGTGCCTCCTGGTGGTGATCGTGCGATGGCGATTCAGGATGAGATTGAGGCGATTATGAGCACCAGTTCTACTTGTGTGGATAGTTTTACCATTTCGCAGCCTTCCATTAGCACCACAGAGATAGTTCTGGATAGAGATGAGTGTCAGCCTATCAGTCTTACACCTGATCTTGCTAGCGAGGGCCTGTTGTTGGAGACACTACAGACACACTTAGAGGCACCTCATTCTGATCCTTTGCTTATAGACTCCGAGAGAGAGATTATTGAGCTAGATGATGAGGACCTACCTCCTGATGATGATTGTTTCACTATGGATATGCTTTTGAGTTCTGAGGTTTCGTATCTTGATGAGGGGGCCGCTTCCGATGTCGACGAGGAGCACATTTCTATTGATCCATCACCGGCTACTTCTTTCGTCGATATCGCCCCTCTGGAGGTTTCTACTACCATGCATTCTACTTCACCTACACTTCAGGTAGTTTGGAAACTCTTCCTCGACCACTTCAGGTTTGATTTCTTTGGCCCTGACGAGACATATGCTATTACTAGTTGTGCTCATCTCATTGATAGACCTCATGATGTACTTTATCAATATACCTACATGATTGGATATTCTATTGATGACTTAGAGGGTGTCAACCCTATCACACATACTTGCCATGTCTTTGAGTTCATTTGCAGGCTTACACTTTTGTACCATCGACTACGAGCGGACATGGTTCGAGTCAATATTCCTTGGGATCCTGGTGGATTTCGAGGCATGTTGCTTCATAAGGAGGGCGGACATGTGCCTTTTCCATGTCCCGTCCTTGGCCCTCCTCCCGCTACATCCAAATGAGCTTCTCTTTTTTCCTTTTATTTCCGTTTTGTTTGTTAGTTTCTCCTCTTTTCTTTCTTTTTTATTTCAAGTCCCGTGCTAGATCCTCATCCTTGCATGTGCGAGAAGCCATGGGATGATTTATCTACTTCCACTACATCATATACACCCGGTGAGCTGTTTCTTACCCCTTTAAGCTCATTCTTGATTCATTGCTCAATTTAAGCTTGGGGGAGGACTTGTATGTGTATGGATGATGTTCTAGCATGTTTGTATTATATTTGTGAGCATTTGAGCTTATTGTCGTGTAGTTGATGATATGTGGTCATTCATATGCTTCATATTATGCTTGTGTTGATGATATATGGCCTTTACTATTGCTCTCATGTTATGCTTGATTGTATATGTTAGCCATGTGAGCCCATGCCTTGTTGATCAAGAAAGGTCATGTCGAAATTTTCTTAATTGAGCTATATTGTCACTAGTTCCTTGTATTTCTTAAGTCACTTGGCATCATATTGTAGAGCTTGAGTTTTGTTTATTATCCTTGAATGTGCTTAGAAACCTTGTGATCCTATAGCATTTGATTCATTGCGAGTTACGCATGTGTCTTAACCATTTACGGATTGAATTGGTTCTAGTCATAGCCTCTTGAATAATCATATTTTAGTTTCATGCTTTGGCATATGTTATTTTAGATATTGATACTTTGCTTGAATGTAAAATTTGTGAAAGGGGTAGTCCTATCTTGAGCTAATAACTTGGTTGAATTATCTAGGTATCCATGTCTTGGACACGTGTTACTTAGCATTAATGAAAACCGGTTAAAGATGCTTAATCAAAACTAAAAAAAAGAAAAAAAATGTTTTGTAATGTGTGAGTGTGAGAAATAAGTGACTATGTCACATTGGTTTGAAAATGTGTTGAATAAGTGGCATTTTTGCCCAAGTGAAGTGTGAGTGAATAAGCGGCAAGTTTGCCCAAAGGTTTGAATAAGTGGCACAAGTGCCCAATGTGTTCTAAAACTGCTAAAAATCAACAAAAATTAGGTATCATGGCTCAAGTGTGGATTTTTTCATAAATATCATGCGAGTATTAGTCTCTTTATCTCAAATAGCATATGCCTTAGCATGACCCTTTGCTATGCTCATTCTTGATGTTATACCTAGTTCCGATGCCTTGCAATTTTGGTTGGATTCATGTGATCACTTGAGTGTTGTTGTAGGGGTGGCCCCCACCTAAGCCCAGCAGGCCTGTTAGGAGGTTATAAGAACCAGAGTAACATGTGTAATGACTCAAATGCCCCTAATGGGGATGTACGGATGTAAGGGCATAATTGTAAAAGTATACTCCATATGGATATATATATATCAGGATGGGGGGAGGGTGAAGGTAGAACACTCCCACCTCTCCACTACCATCTCACTCTCTGTTTGGTCAGTAACCACAACAGTTGGCGCCGTCCATGGGGAGGACAAGGACAAGCCAGAAGAACGAAGAAGAAGGATGGCACCGAAAAAAGCTTCATCAGCGGCGGCGAAGGGAAGGAAGACGGCTGGGTCGGAGCAGCGCGTGAATACCAGGGCTTCGGCATCGGCCGTCGAAGGAGCTGGCGGCGGCGTAGGCGTAATGGTTGCTGGCGTCGACGCTCGCACTACAACGACCGACCCTGCCAGCGTCGCTACAACGACATCCACCCCCGTCGCTGACATGCGTCATTTTTACAGACATTTACCCGTCATTTTCCCCCATTATTTTGCGCATTTCGAGACTATTTATCATCATTTACACGCTTTTCTAAAATTAATTGCTCAAATGGGACCATTTTACATTTTTTATATTTTTTTGCAGGCCGGCGCGATCTAGGCGCATAAACGACAAATCTGGACTGATCCATACAAATGTACGCATCGACACGAACGCGTAGGATCAAACCGCGAAGAAATCGGACTTCCGGAGGGTCAGAACAGAAGAAACAAAAGGGAGAAGGACCAATTTGTAAACCCTAAAAACTATGTGGACTAATCTGCAAATGCCAAAAATCCCCATCTCCCATCATAGCCCTGGCCGCCGCCCCCTGTGGAAAGATCAAGCCCGGTTTTCTTCTCAGTCCCCCGTCGCCTTCCTCTCCTTCTCCCCCCATTCTCCTCCAAATCCGGCGCCGGCGAGGCCGGGCCTTACCTCGCCGACCGCACCTTCTCCACCTCTTCATCTACCGTGCCTCCTCCCTGCTTCTTCACCGCCGCCGCTTCTCCTGCTCCTCACCCGCACCGTCTCCCTCTCCATCCTTCTCCGACCCCCATTCTCTGCCTTCTTTACACACCGCTCCCCTTCTCCCATCACACCGCCGCCGCTTCACCTCTACTCCCTCCTCCATTTCCCAGTGCCTCCCCATACCTCGCCGCCTCACTTCTCCGCACCAGACCGCCGGTGGCCATCTCCCTACCGCGCCTCTCTCTCTTTGTGCCTCTCCCTCCACAGCTTCCCTTCTCCACTGCCTCCCCCTTCTCTCCACCGCTCTCAGCCGCATCCTCCATCTCCTCCCAGAGCGCCTCCTCGGTGCGGCCCCGCCGCTCCTTCTTCTCCACCCTCCTTCACCGCGCCGCCCCTCTGCTCTCCCTCCGCCTAGCCTCTCCTCTTCCCCACCAGTGCACCGCCGCCTTGCTCCCCTCCGGTAGGCGCCGCCGATCGCCACCTCTTCACCACCTCGCCGACACCGATTGGCATCGCCTCCTCCAACCTCCGTCGACCCCCTCAGCAGCACCTACACCGGCGGCAGTGACATCTTCACCACCCACGCCGGCTCTGCTTCCTCTTCACTGCTTCGACTACAGTCCATCTTCCCCAAATGCTATCTGTTTCTTCATTCGGTTTAATGTTTCTGAACTTGTCTTAATTTTGCTACTGGTGCTTGTGTAATCTTGTGAACAAATGCTGAATGTTATTATATATCTTGTGATGCTTATGGATGAATGATGGTATGGACTTTGGTAGTAGCAATGATATGTTATGATATGAAATGTCAGGTTTAAATTCATATTTATGCTTGGTGGATCTGTAGTTCTAGTTTGTTAAATCTGTGATTGTGCTCTGCTAGCGTGTTCCAGAATTGCTTTATATTCCTGTTGCAATGTGTTGATGAATTGTGGATTGTCATCTGAGATCTGTGATGTATGCATGTGTCCAGTAGAGTTGTGATTCTGCTCTGTTAGTTTGTTTCAGATTTACTATATGTTCATGTTGCAGGTAGCTTAATTCTAGGATTTGTGTGTCATTGTGATTTATGTGAATGTGATCAGTGGATATGCCTTGTTCTGTCTTTGTGATATATGTGGATGTGGAATAGTGGATGAGAATTTGTTATTTTTAATATGTTAGTTTATGTCGTTCAAATTTATTAGCACTTGTGTTATGTTCCTAGTGAGTGTGGTCTTCTGTTAAGTCATTGTTAATTGTCATTGTCAGTAGTAGTCTCTGTGTTTGTCTTGTTGTCCTGTGCGATTTAGCGAGTCAGCGACCGTCTCCCTTCCCCGTGCTATCTCAACCTCCCTTTGCTTCTAAACCTTCCCTCTTTGCTTTTCTCAGCTGTTGCTCGATAGTTAAGTCGTGCGTGTTTGTCGTAGTTTCTTGTGTTGTCCCGTCATCGTCGTCCAGTTAGCTGTCGGCCGTATCCTCTCCTTGTTCCCTCTCAATCCACCTAGTGCTTCTAAACCCTCCCTCAGTGCTTCTCGACTACCTCTTTCTTTCTTGCGGTCGATAGTTATTTAGGTCGTCGGTCGGTAGTTACTTTCGTCGTGTAGTCGTCATTGTTCGTTCATTTGTTAGTCGTGTTCAGTCGTTTAGTTGTCGTGACGTTCGTGCGTCGTTCGTCTAGTCTTTCGTCGTTTTGTTCGTTCGGTCGTACGACGTCTATTCGTACGGTCGTTCGTTCCGTCATCGTTTGATTGTTTAGTTCGTTCGTTTGGCTGATTCGGTAGACATTTTAGATTTAGTTTTCTCCCCTGTTTCGTTTGACCTAGCTTTAGCCGAGCACCGGTAGCCTCAGTCTAGTCCCTGTGGAGAACACGACACTCGCCGCTATTTCAGTGGCAACCCGTGCACTTGCGGGTGTGCTATTTTTGCACGATCAAGTATTTTGGCGCCGTTGCCGGGGATTAGCTTAGAGCGACAGTGTTAGGCTATAGACTAGGTCGTTTGTTTTCTTTTGCTTGTTTTGTGTTTGTGCTGACTTGTCTTTCTTTTTGTTATTGTTCATATTTGTGATATATTACTAATCCCTAACCCTTTCTCTAGTTACTTCTCTCTTTCGCGATTTTCGTATCCATTCTCGCAGGTTGATTGATATTGGTATTTATTGAGGCTATGGCTTACTATTCTGATTCTCGTGGTTATATGAGCACCCCTAGCACTTATGATACTCTTCAAGAACAGGTAAATCTTTTGTCTCGTCAGTTAGAACGCTATGCTTTAGAGCGAGGAGTTGTGTTAGAGAGCGGGCATGATCATTACAGTTCTTTATCAGACGCCCACTCTCCAGTTGTTTCTATATGCCAGATTTGTGATTTTCAGGGCCATTCACCCGCTGAGTGCCAGCGTGGTTATTTGTCCACTCCAGAGTGTTATGGGATGAGCTTTGCTCAGCCGAGTAGGCCATATCCTGACACTTATTACCCTGGATGGCCTGAATACTCGAGTCTGTCATATGGAAACAACAACCCTGATATCTCATCATTTTCTTCTAGTACACCATTGCAGGGTTTTAGATATAGAGATCAGGATATTTCTCATTGGTCACACCAGCACTATCCTATACCTCAGCATCCGCCTCCTACCCCTCAATCTGATCGTATGTCCATGATGGAGGAGATGTTGGCATCATATATTACTAGGGTGGACACTCAGTTTAGTGACATAAAAAACCAGTTGAGTGCATTGAGCATATTGATTTCAGAAGTGGATGACCGTAGACATTCACTTCAGTCATTGAGTAGTTGCTTGGACAATCATGCCACACCACAGTCTTCATTTAGTGCCACTGAGACGCTCCCTATCCCCTTAGAGGTGCCCCGCTTTGATGATGATCCTTCTATTGACGGACCCGAGCTAGAGTTAGTCACTTTTGATGCCATGGACTCACTATATATGGACCCTGATACTTGTGTTGATGAGCCCGAGCTTGAGACTCAGAGATTTGATGTGGTAGACTCTCATTGCTTTGACCTCGATCCTATGCTTCTTGAGCTTGATATGGAGGGATTCACCTTTGAGGATGTGGGCCACTTAGATGATTATTCGATCTTTGAGTCTGAGATGGAGATATTCATTATTGATTATGAGGGGGCTGCTTACGATGTCGACGAGGAGCACATTTCTATTGATCCATCACCGGCTACTTCTTTCGTCGATATCGCCCCTCTGGAGGTTCCTACTACCGTACATTCTACTTCACCTACACTTCAGGTAGTTTGGAAACTCTTCCTCGACCACTTCAGGTTTGATTTCTTTAGCCCTGACGAGACATATGTTATTACTAGTTGTGCTCATCTCACTGATAGACCTCATGATGTACTTTATCGATATACCTACATGATTGGATATTCTATTGATGACTTGGAGGGCGTCGACCTTATCACACATATTTGCCATGTTTTTGAGTCTATTTGCAGGGTTACGCTTGTTTACCATCGACTACGAGCGGACATGGCTCGAGTCGACATCCCTTGGGATCCAGGTGGATTTCAAGGCTTGCTGTTTCATGAGGAGGGCGGACATGTGCCTTTTCCATGTCCCGTCCTCGGCCCTCCTCCCGCTACATCCAAATGAGCATCCTTTTATCTTTTTATTTCCATTCCTTTTGTTAGTTTTTGTTGGTTTCTTTTTTTTTCTTTCCTTTTTTTTATTTCAGGTCCCATGCTAGATCTTCATCCTTATATATGCGAGAAGCCATGTGATGATTTATCTACTTCCACTGCATCATATACGCCCGGTGAGCTGTTTCTTACTCCTTTATGCGTATTCTTGATTCATTGCTCAATTTAAGCTTGGGGGAGGACTTGTATGTGTATGGATGATGTTCTAACATGTTTGTTTATATTTGTGAGCATTTGAGCTTATTGTCGTGTAGTTGATGATATGTGGTCATACTTTGCTTCATATTATGCTTATGTTGATGATATATGGCCTTTACTATTTGCTCTCATGTTATGCTTGATTGTATATCTTGGTCATGTGAGCCCATGCCATTATTAATGAAGAAAGGTCATGCAGAAATTTTCTTAATTAAGCTATATCGTCACTAGTTCCTTGTATGTCTTAAGTCACTTGGCATCATATTAGAGCTTGAGTTTTGTTTATTATCCATGATGTGCTTAGAAACCTTGTGATCCTATAGCATTTGATTCATTGCGAGTTACACATGTGTTTTGACCATTTACGGATTGAATTGGTTCTAGTCATCGCATCTTGAATGGTTATATCTTAGTTTCATGCTTTGGCATATGTTATTTTAGATATTGATACTTTGCTTGAATGAAAAAAATTTGTGAAAGGGGTAGTCCTATCTTGAGCCAATAACTTGGTTGATTTATCTAGGTATCTATGTCTCGGGACATGTGATTACTTAGCATTAATGAAAACCGGTTAAAGATGCTTAATCAAAACCAAAAAGAAAAAGAAAAAAATATTTTGCAATGTGTGGAATAAGTGACTATGTCATATTGGTTTGGAAATGTGTTGAATAAGTGGCAAAGTTTTGCCCAAGTGAGTGTGAATAAGTGGCAAGTTAGCCCAAGGGTTGGAATAAGCGGCACTTGTGCCCAATGTGTGTTTTAAAATTTGCTAAAAATCAACAAAAATTAGGTATCTTGGCTCAAGTGTGGACTTTTTCATAAATATCATGCGAGTATTAGTCTCTTTGTCTCAAATAGCATATGCCTTAGCATGACCCTTTGATATGCTCATTCTTGATGTTATACCTAGTTCCGATGCTTTACAATTTTGTTGGATTCATGTGATTACTTGAGTGTATAACTTGATTTGGTCGAATGCTATAGTTATCACTTTGGTATCTTTGCTTGATATTCATTCTCATCTTGGATGATTCTCAAAACTCAAGCTAGACAATCTCATTTTACATTGCTATATGCTTCTTGGCTTATCACATGCATTTAACTAGTCTTTTACCTTCATTACTTGTTGTCCGGGTTCGATAATATCATGCCATTTACTTGAGGACAAGTAAAAGTTTAAGCTTGGGGGTATGACATGCGTCATTTTTACAGACATTTACCCGTCATTTTCCCCCATTATTTTGCGCATTTCGAGACTATTTATCATCATTTACACGCTTTTCTAAAATTAATTGCTCAAATGGGACCATTTTACATTTTTTATATTTTTTTGCAGGCCGGCGCGATCTAGGCGCATAAACGACAAATCTGGACTGATCCATACAAATGTACGCATCGACACGAACGCGTAGGATCAAACCGCGAAGAAATCGGACTTCCGGAGGGTCAGAACAGAAGAAACAAAAGGGAGAAGGACCAATTTGTAAACCCTAAAAACTATGTGGACTAATCTGCAAATGCCAAAAATCCCCATCTCCCATCATAGCCCTGGCCGCCGCCCCCTGTGGAAAGATCAAGCCCGGTTTTCTTCTCAGTCCCCCGTCGCCTTCCTCTCCTTCTCCCCCCATTCTCCTCCAAATCCGGCGCCGGCGAGGCCGGGCCTTACCTCGCCGACCGCACCTTCTCCACCTCTTCATCTACCGTGCCTCCTCCCTGCTTCTTCACCGCCGCCGCTTCTCCTGCTCCTCACCCGCACCGTCTCCCTCTCCATCCTTCTCCGACCCCCATTCTCTGCCTTCTTTACACACCGCTCCCCTTCTCCCATCACACCGCCGCCGCTTCACCTCTACTCCCTCCTCCATTTCCCAGTGCCTCCCCATACCTCGCCGCCTCACTTCTCCGCACCAGACCGCCGGTGGCCATCTCCCTACCGCGCCTCTCTCTCTTTGTGCCTCTCCCTCCACAGCTTCCCTTCTCCACTGCCTCCCCCTTCTCTCCACCGCTCTCAGCCGCATCCTCCATCTCCTCCCAGAGCGCCTCCTCGGTGCGGCCCCGCCGCTCCTTCTTCTCCACCCTCCTTCACCGCGCCGCCCCTCTGCTCTCCCTCCGCCTAGCCTCTCCTCTTCCCCACCAGTGCACCGCCGCCTTGCTCCCCTCCGGTAGGCGCCGCCGATCGCCACCTCTTCACCACCTCGCCGACACCGATTGGCATCGCCTCCTCCAACCTCCGTCGACCCCCTCAGCAGCACCTACACCGGCGGCAGTGACATCTTCACCACCCACGCCGGCTCTGCTTCCTCTTCACTGCTTCGACTACAGTCCATCTTCCCCAAATGCTATCTGTTTCTTCATTCGGTTTAATGTTTCTGAACTTGTCTTAATTTTGCTACTGGTGCTTGTGTAATCTTGTGAACAAATGCTGAATGTTATTATATATCTTGTGATGCTTATGGATGAATGATGGTATGGACTTTGGTAGTAGCAATGATATGTTATGATATGAAATGTCAGGTTTAAATTCATATTTATGCTTGGTGGATCTGTAGTTCTAGTTTGTTAAATCTGTGATTGTGCTCTGCTAGCGTGTTCCAGAATTGCTTTATATTCCTGTTGCAATGTGTTGATGAATTGTGGATTGTCATCTGAGATCTGTGATGTATGCATGTGTCCAGTAGAGTTGTGATTCTGCTCTGTTAGTTTGTTTCAGATTTACTATATGTTCATGTTGCAGGTAGCTTAATTCTAGGATTTGTGTGTCATTGTGATTTATGTGAATGTGATCAGTGGATATGCCTTGTTCTGTCTTTGTGATATATGTGGATGTGGAATAGTGGATGAGAATTTGTTATTTTTAATATGTTAGTTTATGTCGTTCAAATTTATTAGCACTTGTGTTATGTTCCTAGTGAGTGTGGTCTTCTGTTAAGTCATTGTTAATTGTCATTGTCAGTAGTAGTCTCTGTGTTTGTCTTGTTGTCCTGTGCGATTTAGCGAGTCAGCGACCGTCTCCCTTCCCCGTGCTATCTCAACCTCCCTTTGCTTCTAAACCTTCCCTCTTTGCTTTTCTCAGCTGTTGCTCGATAGTTAAGTCGTGCGTGTTTGTCGTAGTTTCTTGTGTTGTCCCGTCATCGTCGTCCAGTTAGCTGTCGGCCGTATCCTCTCCTTGTTCCCTCTCAATCCACCTAGTGCTTCTAAACCCTCCCTCAGTGCTTCTCGACTACCTCTTTCTTTCTTGCGGTCGATAGTTATTTAGGTCGTCGGTCGGTAGTTACTTTCGTCGTGTAGTCGTCATTGTTCGTTCATTTGTTAGTCGTGTTCAGTCGTTTAGTTGTCGTGACGTTCGTGCGTCGTTCGTCTAGTCTTTCGTCGTTTTGTTCGTTCGGTCGTACGACGTCTATTCGTACGGTCGTTCGTTCCGTCATCGTTTGATTGTTTAGTTCGTTCGTTTGGCTGATTCGGTAGACATTTTAGATTTAGTTTTCTCCCCTGTTTCGTTTGACCTAGCTTTAGCCGAGCACCGGTAGCCTCAGTCTAGTCCCTGTGGAGAACACGACACTCGCCGCTATTTCAGTGGCAACCCGTGCACTTGCGGGTGTGCTATTTTTGCACGATCAGTCGCTGGCACTGCAACGACAGCCCCCGCCACCCTCGCCGGCAGCGCGGATCAGGCGGCCGGGGGTAGCCGCAATGAAGCATCCGACGGATCTGGAGATCATGAGGCGATGGTCCCTGCACCGACCCGTCCGCTGGGTGTCCCGGCGGCCCCGACAGCACCTGCGGTGGAAAGCGCCCTACTAGCAGCCCTCGACGCGTTCCAACGGGAACTAGGGGATCTTCGCGGAGCCGTCCGAGATATGCAAGAGGCTCGGAGCCAGTAGGCCGCGCCAGTAATCGCGCCCGAGCCTCGCGAAGCCCCCACGTCTAGCCGCGTGCCGCTGCGGTGCGTAGATCCAGAGTCCCCGCTTTCGGCGGGGCTGCAGCAGACGGCATGGCCCGAAGACTTCAAGTTTCCTAGCGTCATCGACCTGTACAAAGGCGACACGGACCCCTGCGAGTTCGTGCGCATGTACGAAACCGCGATCGAGGCCGCGGGCGGAGACGACACCACGAAGGTGAAGGGACTCCCCCTCGCGCTGCAAGGAGTGGCGCTCTCTTGGTTCTTTACCATAGAGCCGGGCTCCATCTACGCGTGGGAGCAGCTCCGCGACCGCCTTCACAACAACTTCCAAGGAAACTATGTCGAGCGAGTCGATGTGGACCAACTCTTCGCTGTGAAGCAAAGACCCTCGGAGAAGCTCCGGGACTACTTCAAGCGCTTCGCCAAGATTCGATGCCAGGTGAAAGATGTTAATGAAACCACCGTCGTCAATGCAGCCATACAGGGCCTTCGTCCGGGCCCGATGGCCGAGTACAACGCGCGGAGGCCAATCAAGACAGTCGCCAAGCTCTTCGACAAAATGGACGAGTATGCGCGGGCGGAGGAGGATGCGCGAAGACGCAGCATTACCGCCCTCGACCTCGCCATGCGGAGCGCCCCCCACGCGAAGTGGGGGCGGGTGGTCCCTCCTCGAAGCAGGGCCGCAGCCGAGAGCCCCGAGGAGGCCCTCCCCGAGGCAGCGATACCGGGGTACAGGAAAGCTCTTCAAGGAGCAGGCATAAACCTCGGCGCCGCCAGTGCAGGTCACAGGCGGCCCATCATGTCCTCGACACCGAGAGCGCCCGCCAAGGACCCGACCCCACCTCATGGAGGGGAGACCAGGGATCGGAAGGCGGACTTGGTTGCGGCGGCCAACCCCACGCAGAACAAGAGCTTCTACACTATGGCAAGTGGTGCGAGGTACACGGCTACGGTGATCATTACACAAGGGCATGCACCGCAGTTATGGAGCTGCGGAGGGTGACGGCTGGGTCTCGGGCTCTGCCTCCTCGGCCCCTCGCCGGAGCCCACGTGGGGCACCCAAGGGGTAGCCCCCTGCGAGCCACCGCAACGGAGGGCGCGCAGCATCGCACCGTCAGCATTATCACCGGAGGTTCCTCCTCAAGGGCTCCCGGGGAGCAGCCGCAATTGTGGATGCCGCCCCGCAACATCACCTTTGACTTGAACGATGCCAGGGGTGTGGAGTACCCTCACCAAGACCCTCTAGTCATCCAGGCCCACATAGCACGCTGCGACGTCAGGCGTGTCCTTGTCGACGGGGGAAGCTCCGCGAATATCTTGTTCGCAGAGGCCCTCGACCGTATAGGGATCCCCCACAGCCGGCTAGAGCAGCCAGCAGCTCCACTTCAAGGCTTCGGAGGTCAACCGCTGCAGGCCTTGAGGCACGTGTCCCTTCCGGTCACTTTCTGTCAGGAGGGCAACAAGGGTAACATCCGGACCGAGCATGTCATCTTTGACGTCGTAGATATCCCACATCCCTACAACGCCATACTGGGGCGACCCGCCATCAACTCTTTCGAGGTGATCCCACACTACGCGTTTTTGTGTGTGAAGCTCCCGGGCCCGAAGGGTGTTATCACCGTCTTCGGCGATCAGGACCTGGCCAGACGTGCCGAGGTCGGTAGCCGAGTTCCGCATCGCCCGGTGCATGCCCTCTCTGGCACGCTCGGCGATGCGCCCTCCGCCCCCGAGTGGACGCCCAAGCCTCGGCCCGAGGGCGGAGTCAAGAAGGTGCCACTCCAGGCGGAGGGGCAGTTTGTGTCCATCGGCGAGGGGCTCCCACCGGGGGTCGAACGGGATCTGCTTCGAGTGCTTCAGAACAACGTCGACATTTTCGCAAGGTCCCCGGAGGACATCAAGGGTGTAGACCGAGCAGTAATCGAGCATCGCTTGGCGGTCCGCCCCGACGCCAAGCCGGTCAAGCAAAGGCTTCGGCGTATGTCGATGGATCGGCAGCAGGCAGCCAAAACAGAGGTGGTGAAGCTTCTTCGGGCCGGGGTCATCCGCGAGGTCCACCATCCAGAGTGGCTCGCTAACCCGGTACTAGTTAAAAAGGCCAGCGGGGCCTGGCATATGTGCGTTGACTTCACGGCACTCAACAAGGCGTGCCCAAAGGACAATTACCCCTTGCCGCGCATCGATCAGCTGGTCGACGCCACCGATGGGTGCGAACTAATGAGTTTCCTGGACGCCTATTTCGGCTACCACCAGGTATACATGGCCGAAGACGATGAGGAGAAGACCAGTTTCATCACACCACTTGGGACATTCTGCTTCGTCAGAATGCCCTTTGGCTTGAAGAACGCAGGCGCTACCTTCCCCGCCTCGTCGCTATCGCCCTGGCCGCCCAGCTCGGGAGGAACGTCGAAGCTTACGTCGATGACGTGGTGGTCAAAACCCGGCAGCTTGCTCTGCATGGCCGGGACCTCCAGGAGACCTTCGACAACCTCCGGAAGGCGGGCATTAAGCTCAACCCCGACAAATGTGTCTTCGGGGTGCAGGCGGGCAAACTCCTAGGTTTCCTCGTGTCCGGACGGGGCATCCAGGCGAACCCCGACAAAGTAGACGCCATCCTGGGTATGGAGCCACCCAAGACAACGAGGGAGGTCCAGAGGCTGGCGGGCCGCATGGCAGCACTAAGCCGCTTTCTATCCAGGGCGGCGGAGCGGGGCCTGCCATTTTTCAAGACACTCCGCGGGTGCGATGGATTTCGTTGGAACGGCGATTGCGCGAAGGCCTTCAACGAGCTCAAGGAGCACCTGTCCCCACTCTGGTCGCCCCAGCACCAGAGGCTCCCCTCCTGCTCTATCTAGCCGCGTCAGCCACCGCGGACAGCGCTGTCCTCATCTTAGAGGAAGGCGCCATGCAACGGCCCGTATACTTTATCTCTGAAGCCCTCCAAGGCGCCAAGACAAGATACACGGAGCTTGAGAAGCTCGCCTACGCGCTGGTCATGGCCTCCAATAAACTTCGGCATTATTGTCTGGCCCACCCGATCACAGTGCCTTCCTCATTCCCCCTGGCAGAGATGTTACACAACAAGGAGTCCACAGGGCGCATCGGCAAATGGGCTGCCGAGCTCGCTCCCTTCTCCTTGACATATGCTTCACGAACGGCAATCAAATCCCAAGTCCTTGCGGATTTTCTCGCCGAATGGACCCCGCCGGCCCAACCCGTCCAGGCGCACGATGACCCTGTCTGGACGCTCACCATTGACGGAGCCTACGGCGTCGCGGGCGCGGGCGTAGGTGCGGTGATCGTCACGCCCGAGGGACAGCGTTTGCTATACTCAGCGCGCCTTGCCTTCCCCGCTACCAACAACACGGCCGAGTACGAGGCGCTGCTCTTTGGCCTAGCGAAGCTCAAGGCAGTCGACGCGAGACGGGTGCTAGTCCGCACCGACTCGCGCTTGGTGGCTGGTCATGTGGACAAGTCATATCAAGCCAAGGACCCTGAGTTGGCCAAGTACCTCGCGGCTGTGAGGGAGAGGGAAAGGCACTTTTTGGGCATCACCGTCAAGGCCATCCCCCGTGCGGAGAACGAGAAGGCCGACGCCCTCGCTAAGGCGGCCAGCCAGCAACTGCCCCCCCTGATGGGGTATTTTACGAGATATTAGCGCAGGCGGCCATCGCGCAGGACAACCGGGACACGACACTTGTCCACCACATCGACCGGCCAGGTGACTGGCGAGAGCCCATCTTCAATTTCTTGCAAGGCATTGCCGAGCCGGAGGACTCCACCGAGCTTCAGCGTTTGCAGCACCGCGCAAGATCCTTCCAGGTGTTCGAAGGGATACTCTACAAGAGAGGGGTTTGCACACCGCTCCTGCGCTGCCTCTCGACTAAGGGGGGAAGGGAGCTCCTTGCGGAGATTCACGCGGGCGCGTGCGGGTCCCACCTGGCACCGAGGTCATTAGTCGGCAAGGCGTTCAGGCAAGGCTTCTACTGGCCAACTGCCATCACCGACGCCCAGGACCTCGTCCGTCGGTGCCAAGGGTGCCAGTGGATGGCGCGCATCATCCGCAGGCCCCCGACGAGCCTCAACCCCATTCCTCTGGTGTGGCCACTGGCATGCTGGGGCGTCAACATAGTAGGACCACTTGCCCGAGCTCCAGGCGACCTGCAGTTCATGGTAGTCGCGCTGGAGTATTTCTCCAGATGGCCGGAAGCGGTCGCCCAGGCTAAAGTAACCTCTGCGGCCATACAGCGCTTCCTCTGGCAAAACATCATATGTCGCTTCGGCGTGCCCCGGGAGCTCACGGTTGACAATGGCCTGCAGTTCGACGCCACCCTCTTCAAAGAATATTGTGACAGCATGGGCATCACCCTCTGATTCGCCTCGGTAGGGCATCCCCAGTCTAACGGGGCGGTCGAACGGGCGAATGGTGCCATGTCAGCTGCCATCAAAAAGCGCCTGGTCGGGTTGCCGAAGGGCAAGTGGCCAAGCGAGCTTCACAGCGTTCTCTGGTCGCTTCGCACAATGGTAACGCGTCCGACGGGATTCACGCCGTTCAAGCTCCTTTTCGGCGACGAAGCAGTGACGCCCGAGGAAATCAAGGCCGGCTCGCGGAGGGTCCTCATCCAAGCACCCGAAGAGGAGCGCCGTGTGTCCTTGGACCTCCTCGACGGGCTACGGGCAGATGCAGCCCACCATGTCGAGAAGTATGCGCGGCAGACAATGCTTACTCGGGACCGCTCTATATGCCCGCGGGGATTCAAGCCTGGGGACCTCGTTCTCAGAGTGGCGCTCCAGGCGGAGACCGCGGGCAAGCTGGAGTCCAAGTGGGAAGGCTCATACATCGTGATGGAGGCATTGCCGAAGGGGGCGTACCGCCTCGCCACGCTCGAAAGACAAGCCCTCCGACACACGTGGAATGCGGACAGGTTGCGGCGATACTACGCCTAGAAGTAGGACGGCAAGCGTAGAGCCACCAGCCCCTTGTTATACGATGCTCGCCCGCGCAAACAGGAGTTCAATAAAGATTGCTGTTCCTAGAGCATTGTCTGTCCGCGCTACGCAGAACAAAGTCCACGGACTCTAAATAAGACGTAGCGTCGAGGTCCGCCTCCGCACGCGCGAGTCTACGGACTATAAAGCAAGTCGTAGCGTTGAGGTCCGCCTCCGCACGCGCCAGTCCACGGACTCTAAATAAGACGCAGCGTCGAGGTCCGCCTCCGCACGTGCGAGTCTACGGACTATAAAGCAAGTCGTAGCGTTGAGGTCCGCCTCCTCACGCGCCAGTCCACGGACTCTAAATAAGACGTAGCGTCGAGGTCCGCCTCCGCACGCGCGAGTCTACGGACTATAAAGCAAGTCGTAGCGTTGAGGTCCGCCTCCGCACGCGCTAGTCCACGGACTCTAAATAAGATGTAGCGTCGAGGTCCGCCTCCGCACGCGCGAGTCTACGGACTATAAAGCAAGTCGTAGCGTTGAGGTCCGCCTCCGCACGCGCCAGTCTGCGGACTCTAAATAAGACGCAACGGGGGGATGCCCCCGCGCGCACCAGTCTACGGACTCTAAATGAAATCATAGCGTCGAGGTTCGCCTCCGCGCGCACCAGTCTACGGACTCTAAATGAAGTTGTAGTGTCGAGGTTCACCTCCGCGCGCACCAGTCTACGGACTCTAAATGAAGTCGTAGCGTCGAGGTTCGCCTCCGCACGCGCCAGTCCATGGACTCTAAATAAGACGTAGCGTCAAGGTCCGCCTCCGCACGTGCGAGTCTCCGGACTATAAAGGAAGTCGTAGCGTCGAGGTTCGCCTCCGCACGCGCCAGTCCACGGACTCTAAATAAGACGTAGCGTCGAGGTCCGCCTCCGCACGCGCGAGTCTCCGGACTATAAAGGAAGTCGTAGCGTCAAGGTTCGCCTCCGCACGTGCCAGTCCACGGACTCTAAATAAGACGTAGCGTCAAGGTCTGCCTCCGCACGCGCGAGTCTCTGGACTATAAAGGAAGTCGTAGCGTCGAGGTTCGCCTCCGCACGCGCCAGTCCACGGACTATAAATAAGACGTAGCGTCGAGGTCCGCCTCTGCACGCGTGAGTCTCTGGAATATAAAGGAAGTCGTAGCGTCGAGGTTCGCCTCCGCACGCGCCAGTCCACGGACTCTAAATAAGACGTAGCATCGAGGTCCGCCTCCGCACGCGCGAGTCTCCGGACTATAAAGGAAGTTGTAGCGTCGAGGTTCGCCTCCGCACGCGCCAGTCCATGGACTCTAAATCAGACGCAGCGGGGGGACGCCCTCGCGCGCACTAAGACGTGGATGTCAATCCCACGCACTCTCCGGAGTATAAGCAAGATGCGGAGGTCTTCCCCTCGCGCTCGGCGGCAGGTAACACCAAGAATAAAAGTGCTACTTGGTTTCATTGCAAAAGCAAGGGGGTTACATGGTTACAAGCATGAGAACTAGTACATCATCTCCCCGCCCGACCCGACCTACCGCTCAGCCTTGGCGCGGTGCGGAAAAACCTGTGCCGTCGTCGCCGTGATGTTGAAGGACTCCTTCGAGCCAGCGGAAGAGGTCCCCCTCTCCATGCAGCGTCTGTTGCACGGCGACCCTCGCTGCATCTTCCCCGAAGCGGCCCCAGATCCATTGATGGAAGTTCTGCAGGCTAGGCCCGATGGACCGAATGGCGTCCGACATAACCTCCGGTCGGCCGGGAAGATCCAGTTGGGGATTGGCCAGCTCATGGGTATGTCTACACCCACGAGTGTGAAGCAGGGCGAGGGCGAAGCACGCACCAAGATAGCCGCAGTGCTCGCCAAAGGTTCTGGCGCCACGAAGAGCAACGCCTGCCCCCTCCTCAATCAACCCGAGCGTCTCCGACAGGGCCTCTGGCCCGTGCGTAGTGTCCGGCACTCTGACGCACAGATCTCGGAGGGCCTGGTTCAGAGACTCCATGGCCCGCCACGCCGACGTGGATGCATTTTCCAAGACGCGGCTATTCCCTGCAGCAGACTCCGTCAGCTGGGCTTTCTCCCCTTCTAGGACGGCGATCTGCTGCAGGAAGGCGGCGCGCTCCTCGGCCGCAGCGCACTTGGCTTCCGTGGCCTCGAGCTGCACGGCCGCCATGGCGCTCGCCAGCGCGCGGAGCTCTTCATCCTTCGCTGCGAGAGCATTGTTTGCTTCACAAAGGCTAACTTCCAGAGCCCTCCGCTCCCGAACATGGGCCTCGTCAAAGGACCGGCTGAGGGCAAGCGTCTGGCAAAAACAACAAGTCAGCAGGCGCCCAGCAGTACCCTACAAACTGAGGCGCACATATTTACCCTCATCTCAGAGGCCTGCACCGCGAGCGCTAAGAGTTCCCCCTCGCATGACGACAACGTCTCTCGGTCAAGGCCGTTGTCGGCATGCTCTGCGGCTGCGGTAAGGACGCGAAGTATATCCAGGCGTGGGAGGAAGTCCGAGCGAGCGAGCCCCGGCCCCAACGCGCCAGGATATACCGGAGCCTCGGCCACGTCAACAGCAACGGACACCTGCGGGGCATCCTGCACAAGGCTTTGGACTTCGCGCATACCTCCGTTACTCGATCCTTCGCCACGTCTGGGAGACTTCGTCTCACCTGATGTTGACAGAATGAGCGAGAAGATCGGAGAGAGTCTCGCGAAGTCATGTGAAGAAAGGGACTCACGCCTACCTCCTGCACCTCTCGTCACGGTAGGAGGTGGTGCCGGTTCGACTGCCAAGTGGGATGCGGGCGCCTTGGTGGTCGGCGAGGAGGTCCTCTCGGCAACGTCATATCGACCCCTCGCTGGCGGCGGGGACTGAGTCTGAGGGCGTTTCGCCTGCGGCGGCACAAGCGATTCTTCCGCGGCAACACCAGCTGCGGTTCCCGTCGCCCCCACGGTTTCCTCCGTAGGGGGCGCGCCCTCGCCGGCTGCTGCGGTTGATAATGCACCATCAACCGTGGTTTTCTCACCGGAAACGGTGCTCCCCCCCGGGTTGGCGAGTTCCGGCTCAACGGTGGCCGCGAGCACGGGTTCATTGGCGTCGGCAGATGGTGCCGGGGGATTCGAGACGGCGCGCTCCTCCGAAGTAGTGTGGCCGGGCCCACCACCGGTCGCACGCCCCGTCTCAGCCGTGCTAGCCGCCGAGGGGCCTGCTGGGTCGCATACAGCAGCCGGGGAGCGGACCCGGCGTCGGGAGGATAACACCCCCGCAGGGCTATCACCGCCCTGAGCGCCCGGAGTCCCGGCGGGAAGCTCCCTCGGCACCACTCGCTCGGGCACAATAATGACCAGAGCCTTGCAGGTGCGGTTTACCCACCCTTGCTTAGCCGCCTCGACTGCGGCCTCGCGAGCCCGGTGCTCCTCAAGCGTGTACGGGCCGAGGAGCGCCGCAACCGCGCGCTCCGCGTCATCTAGCCGAGCCACTGCGCAGCAGATCACGTCATTCAGGCGGAGACCAAACAGATACAATGGCGCGCATAAAACGCGCTGGGCGACTTACAAGGAACAGGAGGTGGAAGCAGGCGAGATACGGATGGGCTGAACCCGTCCTCGCGGGGGCCGTCCTGTCCAACATACTTCCCCCGGGAGGAGAGTGGTGCCACCCCATACATTGTGAACTCCTCGGCTAGGTCACGCAGGCTCATTCGACGGGCGACACCGACAAGACTCTGTAGCTTTTGCGTGTCGTCAATCTCCGCCTTCAGACTCGGAGTACTGTTAAACGAGATCGGCCCACCTCGGCGATATATTCCTTCATCTTGCCATCATGGAGCTTAAGACCACTACTCCCGGCGATCCTAGTCTATCTGCTCATTTCATAGTAGTATTGGAAGAGCTCCAGATCTAGAGAAATCCCCAAATAGGCCTCATACAAGTACAGAGACGCACTTAACATTATAATGGAATTGAGAACAAGATTCACCAACTCCACTCTAAAGTGTGTGAGTATGACTGTAAGAAAGGGATGATGACATGCGTCATATTTGCATATATTTACATGCCATTTTACCCTCATATTTTTCACATTTTGGGACCATTTATCATCATTTGCACTATTTTTTATATTTAAATGCTCGAAATGGACCATTTTACATTTTTCTGTATTTTACTGCAGGCCGGCGCGGTTTAGGCACATAAACGACAAATCTGGACTGCTCCGTACAGTTGTATGCGTCGTCACGAACGCGTGAGATCAAACAGCGCTGAAAACGGAGCTCCGGATGGACCAGAACAGAAGAAATAAGATGGGAAAGGACTTGATTGCAATTCCTGAAAAGTGGAAGGACTAAATTGCAAAACAGCCAAATCCCCACCCGGTCCTAAACCCTAGCCGCCGCCGCCGCCTGGAATGGATTGAGCCCGGTTCTTCTCTCTGTCTCCCCTTCTTCTTCTTCCTCCTCCCCCTTCCCCCTCCTTCTCCACTGTCGGCGCCGGCAAGGGCCAGGCCTTACCTCGCCGTCCGCCTCCATATCACCACCGCACACCACCTCTTCCACATCTCTCTGCCACCGACCTTCCTCACCTCTCCCTTGCCGCCTGTTTCTCCACCGCCTTCCTCCACCCGCGCGCCGCCGTTTCTCCTCTTCCTCCAACTTCTCCGCTCCGATCTCCCTTCTCCGCCGCACCATCACACCGCCACCCTCTACTCCGGCCGCTAACCCCTACCTCTCTCCGCCGCCTCTCTCCTCCCTTCTCGATCCCCTCCGGCCGCTCCTTCTTCACATCCACCGCCGCCTTCTTCATCCACCTCCGGCCACCGACCACTCCACTGCTCCACCGCATCTTCTCCGCCGCCTCTCTTCACCACCGCGCCTCCCTTCATCGGCCGCCCCTCTGCTCTCCCTCCATCTCTTCTTTTGCTCCGGCCAAACCATTTTCTCCACCCACGCCGCCGCTTCACCTTTCCTCTACCGCGCCTCTCTCTTCCTCTGCACCACCCGCAGCCCTCCATCTTCTTCCTGCTCCAAATCCGGTGAGCCACCCTGCCGATCTCCTCCCTCTAGCTCGCCGGCTTCTTGCTCTCCTCTCCCATCCTCTGCTCCGGCGTCGACGGTCACCCACCACATCGCCTCCACTGCTCCCTCCGTGCGCTAACACCGACGGGAACCTCTTCACCGACCCCTCCAGATCCACGGCGACCTCTACACTGCGTCCCCTTCACCGCCGCCGCCGGCCACCACTTCATCATCATCGACGGCGTCTCCACCGACCCTTCCTTCCTCGGTTCGCTTCACCAACAGTTCCTCCCGTCTGCTTCACCTTCCTCCACGGTTGTATGAACTTCTTCCCCCTTTGTTTCTTCAGTTCTTAATTAATGTTCACTACTGATAATTACCATTTCACTGTGATGATGAATTATGGAATATCTTCTCAAATCTGTGATGTGTGCATGAGAACGGTGGCTATTCTGTGATTGTGATATACGCTCATGTGATTTTGCTAGTTGTTCATCTATCAGTGCTTGTGGTGATCTTGTGTTGGTCATCTAATTGCTATCTGTGATCAGTATCTGTTGTCTAGTAATTAGTTGTAGTCTCTATTCAGTTTTTATGTGTTATATGTGTAAGAATTTAAGTTGTGAGTTGTGCTTGTGTTCACTGATAGTGCAGTTTGTGTGTCTTAGTGTTGACTTGTGCGATTTAGCTAGCTGACGATCGTCTCCCTTCCTCGTTCTTTCTCGACTCCCTTCGTGCTTCTAGACTCTCTCATGTGCTTCTCGCGGTCGGTAGTTAGTTAGGTCGTCGGTTAGTAGTAATGTTCGTTCGTGTCATCATTCTCGTAGTCGTTGTAGTTCGTGTGTGTTTGTTTGTGTAGCCAGTTGTTCGTTCGGTCGTACGACGTCCATTCGTACGGCCATTCGTCCAGTCGTTGTTTAGTTCGTTTGTTTAGTCGTTCGTCATTTTGTCCGTGCGAGTTAGAGTACATTCTGTAATTCATTCGTTCAGCTGATTTGGTAGACATTTTAGGTTTAGTTCTCCCCTGTTTTGATAGACCTAGCTTTAGCTGAGCATCGGTAGCCTTAGTCTAGTCCCTGTGGAGAACACGACACTCGCCGCTATTTCAGTGGCAGCCCGTGCACTTGCGGGTGTGCTATTTTTGCACAATCAGATGAGCAGGTAATCGAAGGCCACACTCATAGTAAGCTTGAAATACTAAAATTTGCCTGATTTCCCCTAATGGCCAATGATGTCCAGCAGCTTCAACCCACTTCACAAATTTCCTGAGGGGTCTTTTTAGAAGCAACCAAGGCCTTCATCTTAGTAGCATACATCTCCGACACCGCCCAAGTAGAAGAGGTTCCAGCCATTTTCTCTACGAGGTTGGTTTGGGTTTAGAAGAAATTAGAGGAAGGATATGACTTGGTTGGCTGCTAAAAACTCAAAGAATAGCAGAACTGAAGGGGAAAGTAAGAATCCTACAGTTATCCTATGACATATCAGTGAGAGACTATTGGAATTCTTAAAATTGTCTTTTCGAAACTAGCATGTCTTTACAACTCAAGCGAAATTACCTTCTTAACCAAGTCAACTTCTGGTCAAATGAAATAAAAAAAGCTTTGCTTTTGATCTCATTGGTCTACAACCTTTTTTTTTCTCAAGTAAGTTATTTTCAGTAGATGTTGGGGGGCTAGATGATGAACATATAATAAATATCAATTTATTATTTATCTATACAAAATATTATTGCCTCATTCTACTCCTTAAGTATACCCCTTATATTTGTAAGGGAGAGACCTAACCATGTGATTGTAAGCCTTTCTATGACCACTCTATGGTCATGAGCATTTCCACGACCGCTTCATAATCATAAGTCTTTCTATGAACATGACATAGTCATAAGCTGTTATACAACCACTCTGTGGTCCTGAACTCTTCTATGACTAGGTTGACTTCGACAAGCTTGTCTATGATAACCTGCTACATCGCGGGTCTACCTAACAAGGCACTTAATGTATGTAGTTGTTCTTTGGAATAACTGCTCATAACTTCTTCATGCCTTTAGCGATAACCGCCTAACGGTGAAGAGGTATCATGTTAATGACAATAACCTCCATTAGACAATTCATCATCTTATGCGTTGAGACGTCTCCTGACATAGAGCAACTACCACCTCTTCGTATGCTATATAAAGGCTGACGTTAGGGAGGAAGAGGGGGAAGGGCAACATGCGATAGAGAAAGATCAAGAAGTGCAAGACATCAAGCATTAGTCTTTCTCTTAATTGTAATCAGAATACTCAATATAGCCACACATGAGTAGGGTTGCTATTCTCTCTAGAGAAGGCCTGAACCGGTATAAAATTCCTCTGTCGTTCTATGTGTGGTCAGGTGTTTGAGAGACCACTCGAATCAAATAATCATATGTAAGATTGGTATTAGAACACGAACAAATTTCTTAATGGCTATTCAAGATACATAATGAGTAGAATTTAGCTCACCAATTTCATCCCTAGCCATCTCTAATTGCTCAAGATAGTTTAAAAAGCTTAAATTCCATTTTTTATTTTCAGCTTTAGCAAGTTCAAATTGTTCTACACATGTGGAATGAGCCAATTTTAACTTCTCAATTTCAAAAAGCATGGCTACACAAGAATCACAATCATTTCTAGCCAAAGACCTAAAATTGCCTATTTCTAACTTAACACAATCAAGTTCATGACGTAAGGTAACACATGAATCACATGGCATTGAAGCATTAGATTGCAACAATTCATTTTCAAATTTTAGGCATGTAAGAGAGGTTCTCAAATTATCATTATCTACAAAGAATGACTTACATAACTCACATGGCAAGGGGGATCTCAACCCAGCTACTTCATCAAGCAAATAATTGTTTTATTTCACTAGGTTCCTCATCCCTAACTTAAGAGCAAGTAATTTTGAGATGAGTTTCTCCTTGCTTACCTTGCTTAGCTTGTGGAGGGGATCATACTTGGAGAGCTCCTCATGATCATCCTCCATGGCTGCTCCGCACAAGCCATCAGATTCCTTTTCCACCTTGGGCTCAAGAGTCTTCTCATCCCTATGACTACGCAATCCAAAGCCAAATCTTCACACAGAGTGTCACACTTGACACCTCAGATATTAACCAACAAGCTTCTCGTAAATCCAAGCCTCTTGTCACTAGGGACGTCATCGGCAAAAGTACCATGAAAAGATGTAAAGAAAGACTTACAAGACCTCACACTAGTCGTCGTGCTTATGGTCGATTAAGATCAATCAAGGAGCGAAGCTCACTTTGATACCACTTGTACGATCGAAGGTAGCGACTAAAGGAGAGTGAATCGGAGCCACACGGATAATGATTTCTTCAAAATCTTTTGCCTCAAGATTCTTATAGTCTCTCACTCCAATAGCTATAATAAGCTATGAAGATTAGAGCCAAGAACCCACAAACAAATTTGCAAGAAAAAACAAACAAAATGGGAGTTGACCCCTTAGAGTAGTACTACCACCAACTAAAATGCATAGTACCTTTGGGGTGTCGTACTATCTCTCTTTAGTTGGGGTAGTACCTTTCTATCAAATCAGCATAAGCAAAACTGAAAACCACACAACTTTCACATAGAAAATCCAATGACTTAAAATTCGAACCAAAACAAGATGACAACCATAGGAATCTGAAACAAGAAGGTTGGGACCTCTTTCTCTTAAAGCTCTGCTGCACCAAATCCGGATTTAAACCACAAAATGAGCCAATTTTCAGACCAAGTCTCCAAATCACTTGAAACTTGGCATGCGCCATCTCTAGGATGTCAGGAACTTATTTTAATTAATGATCAAGAAAATCATTGCCAAAGTTTTGACCCTTTTCCATTTGAAGCAAGGTGACACCCAAACTGGGCACAACTCAAGTACCTGAGCGAAGACTTGGTAGTGACTAATTGATTATGAAGATGACCTTGGATCTACTCTCACATGTGACCCAATATTATCATGAAAAAATCCCTATAACCAAAGAACTCTAAAATCACCCTTTCTTGACCCAAATCCAGGCAATCCGAAGAACTTGCAAATAATAACTACCTTGATAGATAAGATCTAGTCTACAAGAGATATATTCATCACTTATATATCTTTGGAACAAAGCAAGATCAAGAGGGGAGAAGCGAACACAAAAAAACAAGCCAAATTAAGAAATCAACACTTGAGCAGAAGAGGCAAAAACTCGTTCAAATTTGGTAGATATATTGATACTTGGAGAAGTATGTTTACAGCCAGTCCCTAGCAACTTCACAGGCCTAAGGATGACAACAAGCTCAACAAGAAGAGTCACAACTCATCTCCCAAAAGGATCTCTTTGAGAACTCTAACCTCCTCTACCTGATTTAGATGGCTTAGCCCCTAAGCCACCGCTCTCGACCCTTTTATAGTGGAGGTAGACAAGAAATCCTAACCAGCCCCTTTAGTTAGGTTTTATCCACTTAAATGGGTGAATCTATTAACCCAACACAACACTGGGTTTTATACTTACACACACACACTTTTCAAAGCGCACATACCCATTAACCCGTTAGTGAATCATCTTGAGCCACTTAACATTTTTAGTATATCCTTGATCAAAACCACTTAGGCTAACACCGTGGTTTTGCACAATGCTACTTTTCTCTTATAGGGCAATTTACTAAAGTACCCCTCTACCATCTTTTATGGAGCTTCCTGCTTCCTTTGCCTTGAAGCAATCCCTTCCTTCATCTTCAACTCCATGCACCATGACAACACCTGGCTTGTATGATCATCCTAGACCTTAGCTTCTCCTTGAGCTTAGTCTCGGTCTACCTTGTCGTTGCCCATCATGTCCACCACCGATAGCTCCCACTCTGGTTCTTTGTCTTGCTGACTTGTAACCACCCCACAAACCTTAGTCATCTTCAGCAGTACCTTAATTGCTCTGGATCTTAGCTCCCAGCCTAGTCCTAATCCCTTCCGCCTCACCATTACCGAGCTCCGGAGTCCTGCGACCAACAACAACATGCAAATCATCACGTAGCGCTGCACGACACAAAATTATCAATTGACCAATTGATGATCCAAGAAATCTTACCTCACACCAAAGCTTCTCTGCATGCTTTGACATGTAGCTAGAAGTGCCCAATAACTAGCCATCACACCTTTATGAATTTGGTCCCCCGAACCATCTCTATGTGCATCAGCCTTATCACTTGGTGCATCATATGCGCCAACTCGCCTCTCCATGATCATTGTTTTCTCAGTGCTTCCACTTGAGCCACGTAGTCTCACTTGGACTTACGTGACCGCTCTGTACCTCAGCACCCATGCATTAGTCCTGATCAAATGACGCCGACCACTACATCCTCCAAGCCACAAACACATCCAAGCAACCATATCGAGTATAAGTTTCGTGGACTTGACTCACGTTAGTCAAAACTATGCGTCGTGCAATGCAACACGACCACACAATAGCATCCAAACAAACCAAATACCACTCTCATTGTTCACTGGCTGTAGCCATCGGTATGACTGCACTTCCAATGGCGGTCGTACCATCAACCATACGCTGGTCTAACCGGCCCCAAACCAACTTAACCCTTTCCTGCTTGGCCAAGGCCGGTACTACAGCCCCGGTAGTACCACCATGCAAAGCCTGGTCATACTATTCTCTAGTAGTACTGCAGTTTTGCACCAGTACTACCGGACCTAGCCATAGCCCAAAAACCCCAAAAGTGACCCTCTCTGGAAAATTGTTATCACCATGTAGAGACCGTTCATACAGAACCTATGGTTGTACCGCTACTCACATCTGGCACTACTGCTATCACCATGTCGGTACTACCATCAGAATCCTAACAGCAACCCTAAACAATGCAGACTCCCAAAACCAAACTCAAACTTCGATAACACTTGCACAATAAAGTCAAATACTCATTACACACCATGGGGTGATTGTCACATGGTCTCATAGATAGCAACTGGCTAGTCGTGTGCACACGCCACAGATCAGTGGTGGCATCCAGTGGCGGAGACAAGGGGGGGCTGGAGGGGGCCCGGCACCCCCCAACCTTTTACTAATCCTCTATTATGTAGTTAATTACATGTGTTTAATTAGTGGTTTGGTCCCTCCCAATTTAGCCCAAATGTAAAGTATGTTTAAAGCCCAATCATATGCAGCCCAAATCCTCTTTGTTTTGTTTCTTGTTTTAGCTTTGTATCTACTGATCTTTGTAAATGCGGGTTACAAGGTGGTGCATACCGTGATCTGTAGGATATGCATGTTTGTGTTCTTAATCTTAGGATGATTAATGCAGGCTGGTGAGTTGACTAGAAGCTATTGTAGCTAGTCATAGGTGTGATTGAAGATCACTCAAGCACTACTAGCTGGTGGAGTACATAACGCTAGGAACCTTTAATTAAAAGCCAAGAAAATGTTTTGGCCAAATTTCTACGGCAATACAATGGACATGTTCTCGTGGATTTGTTTTTTGATTTCTTCAAAAATCAAAATAAATAGAGTGTTTTTTAAAGCAGTTTTTTTAAATGACTTCTCGAGTCTAAAAATATATGAGCCGTCCACGTCAATATATTTACCGTTCACTGTGGTATCAAAAAATGTAAACAAAAACCATAAGTACACACTTCAGTAGTTGCTCTCACATCACATCTGGAGACCCTATTTTAATCGGCTTAGACATGTTTTAGTCGTAGAGCTAAGTTTAAGTTAATAGAGATATAATTTTCTTTGCATTGTAATTTGCGAAACATATTACTCTGATATGTGACTATTGGATCGGTAAATCCGGCATGGTTCATTGGTTCTACTCTACTTGTTGTCCATATTGCCCCCTCTATATCCAATTCCTGGCTCCGCCCCTGGTGGCATCTACATGCAACAGTGGCAAACCGCACAGCAGCAGCAGCTAGCATGGATCGGCAGTAGTAGAAGCACTGGTCCTCCTCTCCTTCACCTCTCCTTCCTTCTCTCTCTCTGCTCTCAATTGTCTCTCTATGGCAGCAATATGCACGGGTTGGACACATCACGGCACAAAAACTAGGGCAACTAGCTAGAGCAGTAGCAGGCGCATGCAAGAATCAAGCCAACTAGTAGCAGCGGTAGGCAGGAACATGCAACAAACCTTAATTGGCAAGCAAACTGGTGGCAGTGGTAGTGGCATAAGAGATGAGATGGGGTGCTAGCGTTAGGGTTTGGAGATGGGGATGACCTGCTGCCCTTTTTATTTCCCCTAGGACGTGACCGAGTCGGCGAGCACCGAACCTATACATGAGTAGGGCTTGGCCCTATTTATTCTTTTCTTTCTCTCTCTTTCGTCATTTACAAGCCACGGGATATTACACTTGGTAAAACTGAAAATCCAAGCATGCATTTCAATGTGCAAGAATTGATCTGAAAACATGATGACTTAAGTTGGTTGGAAGAGCCATTCTCTCATGAAGAAATTGATAAAATTGTTAAGCAGCTTCCTGCAGATAAATCCTTAGGTCCAGATGGATTTAATGAAGACTTCATCAAAAAATGTTGGTATATCATTAAACAAGACATTTATGCTCGATGTGATGAGTTTTATCAGGCTCAGAGTAAACTATCAAAAAATATTCATGGTGCCTTTCTGTAGGATCGAGTATGACTCTTTCACAATCTTCCCCCAAATATCGACAACAATACGAAGCGAAAACACAAATTTATAACCTCATCAAAGCCCTGAGCCAAAGAAGGCAAAATCCCAAAAATTCAAACCCTAACCGGTTCGGCCTCTTAGCAGAGGCAGTCATACCTCTCCGCGGGGGTGATTAGACGGGATGAACAGTAAATTCAACACTATTTCAAATCCAAGAATCATTGTAACTTTTGATCCGATGATCCGAATGACTTGAAATGTGGCATATATGGTCCTTATCTAGGATGTCATAAATCTATTCTAATTAACGATCAAGAAAATCGTTGTCAAAACTATGACCTTTTTCTATTTGAAGAAGGTTGCATCAAAATCAGGCAAAAAAAGAAATCTCGATTTGCCCTTGTTTGTGGGTTTTGGTGATCTAGGAGACCAACTATGGGTTCTCACATATCATAGCAAGCTAGATCATAGTACAAATTTGATCCAAATCATTCATAAGAGCAAAACCCTAAAATCACCTCTTTCTTTAGAAAAAACTTAGCAAACTCAAGAACTTTCTTTAAATCATGCCTAGATGGATGACATCTTATCTCCAGGAAATTTCTCTACCTCTTACATGTTCTTGGCTTATCAAGAGAAGAGAAATTCAAACAAGAAAACCAAACAAATAAAAAGCACAAGAGGAGAATTATGACACAACTCACTTGGGCAAACTTTCAATGTTCATTTCACTCAGAGGCGAATACTTTACAGCCAATACCTCAGGATATCATAGCTCTAAGCCTAAAGCACACACACAAAAGGCTCCAACACAACTCTAACCCTAACCCTAATCTTGGAATTTCACATGACTCAACTTAACATAAGTCTTATGTAGTGGAGGCTACTCACCTCTCACTTAATCCTAACAACCAACCACTCCTTATTGGATCACACCACTTACAATTGCGAAAACTTGGTAACCTATACAATTGTATGATTTTCAATGTGTGACTTCCCAAAGGCTCTAATAGTCCAGTAAAACATTCTATCCACAAAGATGTGACCTAAACCAGTTAGGCCATCACTGCGATTTTGCAAACCGCCACTCCACCTATTATGGGACAATTTCCATAATTGCCACCCACCGGTCATCACGACCATACAATGCCTATGACTTGAAATGCAAGATCGTACGCCTAAGCCGAGGCCATCACTACTTGAAATGCAGTGACACTTGTTACCAAGATCGTACGCCTAAGTCCAATGTCACACCACATTATACCATAATCCGTTGTGCCCAATACTTGCTGCCAAGATAGTACGTCTGCTCCGAGAACCATCACCACTTGAAACACAGAAGACCAACTGGCATACCATATGCACGCATTGCCTCCTCACGATCTTTGTCTTTCTCTCATGCTCTCGGCTTGAAATGATTCCCCACCCAGACTTACACGATACTCCATGGCCACCAAGCCTCGGTCTTGCCGCTGGCCGCAATCGATCATCAAAGAACCTGCACATCAAAGACAAAGCAATTGATCCAAGCTTAAATGACATGCACTTAACTCTCCATTAGTAAATCATATGCATGGACCTACACCATGACTAACACATGTATGGAAACCCCATGACTATCACTTGCATGGACACACCATGACTAACAACTACATGGATACCGCCATGACTCACAAACAAATCCACAGAACACACACTTCAATAGGGGCCAGCTTGACCACGGCTAACAAGCCAATTTGACCGCCACGGTCCCACCGGTCAAAGTGCAAGCCAATGCTGGTCTGGCCGCAACCCATCAGCGATCAGGCCGCCATTCCTAGTCGATCTGACCGATGCTACGTAGAGCACATGTGACAGAGCAAAATCTCTCAAAAATCAAACTCAATTAACAAAAGTAATGCACAAGAAATGCCAAATACTTATCACTCTCATGCGGCTACCACCACATGGTCTTATAATCTCCCACTTGATGAGTATTTTGACAAACACCCTAAAGGCAACAATTTGAGTTTGAATTTTGGATTTTAAAGCACACAGTTGCAATAGTCATTAGTGGTCCAAATTTAAGAGAAAGAAGAAACAAGACTACAGTGGCAAGATGTGGAATGATGCAAAGATACAAAAAGAGCAAGTTTTCAATAAAATCTCCATCCACACGTAAAATCCTTCAAATAGAACAATCTTGCTCATGGCCTAAATAAAAAAATAATTGTTCATCATGACCATCTTCATAGCAAAATAAGGCACCAAAAGAGCAAAGAAGAACAAATGCAATATCACTTGAAAACAAAAGATCATGAAAGACTCAAAATGCATTTTTGCTCACATAAAAACTCATTTTGCTCTAATGCAACGTCACAAAACTTATTTCCCCCTTTTATCCTTTGTAAGCATTCTCCCTAAAGTTTTCACCCTTTTTGACTACAACCAAATTTTGCGTTGATCTTTCTCCCCCTTTTGACAAAATAGTCATCAAGGGCAAAGGGCTATGCAAGCTCACTACCACTCCCCCTCAAAAGAAGCATGAAAGCACTTGTAAACAACAAGGGAGCAAGAAAGAGCATGTATGCATAAATAAAAAATCATAACCCAAATTGAGCTTTGAAAATTATCCAAAGTGAGGTTCAAGCTAAAAAGATACCACTTAAAGTCATAGAATGCATACAAGGCTATCTAGAGCACGATAAGGCACATACAACCAATCTAAGCAAGATAGCACAATTTAGAGCATTCAATTTGATTTCAAGTCAAGCAAGGCTACAAAAATAAGAAGTCTATCTAAAAGTATCAATGTATGAGTTAAGTCATGTCAAGAAGGCTAAATAGAATCAACAAGCTTAAGTTGAATCAATTAAAGTGCTAGCATTCAATTTTAAATAATTATGCTCAAGCATTAGTTAAAAGCCCATTTTAAAATTTTAAAGATTATTTAGGCCTAGTCTTAGCTATGCGAGTTTTGGACTAGGAGCCATCACAACTGCCTCCTAACATTCAACCGATGAACATATTTTTTGGGGTCTATCTCAGTGAAGCAATTCCTAGACTAAGAGACTTCAACTAATTTTAATTAAGTTCATTTTCATTGATCTCATACCATTGTCGACCATCTTAAGCATTAAACTTAAAATAATGGTCTTGGTTATACAAAACTCTCCCAAAGTTCATGCCAAGTGAATGATAAGCAGTCTCATGAAAAAGAATTGCTAAGATCCAATTTTAGAAATTCATGATACCACTTACAAGTATTCATGATTTTGCACAAAAGAGATCATTTTATCAATTTAGGAACTAGTTCAATGAGCAAGATATGATTTACCAAAAAACTAGTAAAGCACTAAATAAAGCTCAATATCAGATTCAAGGTTCAACAGAGCATTATTGACATGGCATATATTATAAAAAGTTCACTAGAAAGTAAACTAGTCAAAAGATCCATCTTTACGAACTTAAAAGATACTAATTTTGGAAATTGATACCTTGTGAAATTTAGTTCAAGCTGGCAAGTTAAGGAAGCATGGTAAGGATTTAATCATACAGACAAAAGTATGAGGAAGCTAGCTAAGTAGACATAATGTGGCAATGAGCAATAACAAATTAAAATTACATAAATGAGTAATAGTCAAAGCTGAAGGATCAGGTGAGAAGGTCCATGGTTTTGTTATGATGAACCATTGTCATTTTAGAGGAGTGGAAATGTAGAATTTGTAAATTTGCAGATTTTTTTGGACAGGTTGGAAAAATAGATGATTTTGGGAATTTTGAGTCATAGGATGATTTGGTGACCAAGGTGTAACACCCCAGCCAATCAATGACCTGGAATGCTACCAAACTAATAACATAATAAGGAAACTAATATTCATCTTTAAAATTTCGGCAGAACTTCCTTTGATTATTGAGTAAATCAAAGGTTTCAACAAGCATAATCAACTGATATGAATACCAATAAGCAATAAGTTCATTTATAAGCAAAACTGGGTTATGATCACCATCGCACTCATAACCATACTACTTAGATAAAGAACGGAATCAAAGCAAATAAGTTCTATTCTTTATTACACATTGAACCTGATAGACAATAATCAAATACAACTTAAATTATTCAGCAAATAATGTTTAATGTTCTTTCTTCCTTCCATGGTGAATAGACCGTGCATGTGCATCAAAACTAATCCCTCTTTATTTCCATGCATGCCGATCTCATGTAGGGACCTAAAAACAAACAACAACCACACCAACAAACAACAACAAGAGTGAGTTCAAAGACTCAGCAAATATAAATAGTGGCAGCAAGGATAAAAGTGAACATCACTTCACAAATTCTTCCATCAATCATATGAATAAACATGCTATGCAATATGATCAAAAATCTCTTTATCTCTTCTCTTGCGCATTTTACCGGTAATGCGGAGTGTGCATCCGTCAATGCACACCCATGCTGTACCCTCTGGTACAGGGACCAATTGCCCATACTCCACAAGTATGGGGACCTTTAGCCCGTCATGACAACAACATGTCGGGGACCTCGGCGCTTGGTCATCTCGTGACCAAGACTTCAATAAATCAGCATGATGCACAAATGTGAATGTCTCAACAAATAAAACTTGCATTCACAACAACTATGCATCATAAATTCTCAGGAACTCTTTCAATTGCAATCTACCATAAACAATATCAACATATCATTATCATGATCAAGATCACATATTCTCAAAGCATGGAACAACCATCTTCATAGCAACAATCATCAACAATCCACACTATAAAATTTTAACCATCATTATACTTGCCTTAACCACGAGAAAATGGGGAATGATCACAAGGCGTGGCCCCTGGAATCCTTCCTCCTCCTGAATAATAATTATAATGATTGCTAAGACAACAGCAGCAAGTTTTTAGATTAAATAAAAACACCCCCAAACTAACCCAACGTGTTTAGCTTGAACCAAAACCCCAAATCCTTTCGGCATCCTGTTCCCTTCCACGGACAGCCAACTTCAACAATTCATATCTATTGGTACAGAAGCCTGAATGGGGCGTTCTTAGACTTTCTGGAAAGATAATTAAATTATCTAACTAAATCTAGTTGGTGAGCCTTTCTGATTCGGCCATATTCTACCCGCACCAACTGGTTTTCTTAAAACGTCAAATTCTCGTTAGGCTCTCTGGACCGAGCACTAAAAATACCATAACTTTCTGTACGAGTGTTGGAATCACGATTTCTTGGACTTCCTGGAAAGCTAAGACAATTACCTACAACTTTCATTATACTGAGGTTCTCTCGTTCTCCCAATTTCTAATCGCAAAACTCGATCTCCCAAAACCTGACGGAAAACCCACCGATCCGCAGAACAGTTCCGCTAATAAAATCATAACTTCTGCTACAGAGACCCAAATGACGCGTTCTAGCACTTCATGGAAAGATAATGACATCCTCTACAACTCTCTAGGCAAAGTCCAGACCTAAATCCCCACGAATCTTCCCCAAAACAGCCGACTAAGCCGATCTGTTCTAGCAGTCCAGAATACCGACATTGATTACGCAATAGAATATACATCTATTAGGGGAAGAACAGGGATTACCCTTGGCGAATCGCTGTAGAAATACCACGTACACTCCACGAATTCCTCCTCTCCTTCTTTTCCTCTTTCCCCTTCTTCTTCTTCCCTTCCTCCGAACCCAATCGCCTAGCTGCGCCTTAATCCTTTCCCCTGATCATTCGGCAACAATTGGAGGTCTTGATCACCGGCAATGGAGGAGAGGGGAGGAGGAGTCGCTGCTGGACGGCGCGAGGCAGAGGGGAGGGGGCGCACAAGAGGAGAGGGGGGGTGGCGGCTAGGGTTAGAGGGGAGGTGGCGCCTCCCCCCCCCCCCTTAGGCCGAAATCCACCTGGGCCAAAGCCCAGGCCCAGGTTGCAATAAAAATTCAGAAATTCCCCCCTAACACTGATATTTTACTTTTCCCTTTAAGGTCCTTCTCCCCGATTAATTGATTATTCGCCAAAACTCTTCCGGGACATTACATTCTACCCCCCTTAAACAGAATTCGACCCCGAATTCTAACCACGCTTACGCCAAGAAATATAATCACAGCTAAAACTTACTAACATTGCCACGTACCTGCTGTGAATAACTCCGGATATTGCTCGCGCATGCGAGACTCCAATTCCCAAGTGGCCTCTCTCTCGGTCAGCTGCGACAAAACACCTTGACGTACTGACGCGTTACGCCTTACTACTTGTCCCATCCTTTCAAGAGTCACTCGACGGACACGTCTCGAGGGCACGGTCTTACCCGTGAGTCAACGGCTCAAACGAAACTTCATGCTCCAGATTCCTCCAGTACTCCCTCGACACTAGGTCATACAAAACGATCTGTGCGCTACGCTAGGACTCAAGACGGTTCTAGCAATACGCTCTCTACCAAGTCTCTCCAACTTTCAGAAACAACCATTATACCTTGGGCCAACACTCCCTTGGGTACTAAACCCCACAACCTGCACAAACACACAAAATTCTTGATCCTTGTACCAATCGATCTCTTCACTTTAACAATGAGCACCTCTTTTAACCAGGGACGCACAACAGTTCCCGACTGAAAACAAAAGAGTCTTAATGCAACCAACTCAAAACCATCTTCCCTTCAGAAGAGCCCAATCCAAAGACAAAGACTCAACATGAAAACATTTCCACCTTTCAAGTAGACAGTTTAGAAATAAATGCCGCATAAGCCAAAAACGAAACCCCTCGAATAACCAGATTAACTTTTTTTTTCTTAACTGGAAAGAACCAGACAAACCGACAAGAACCCACTCAATATGTAATAGACATCCGTCATAAACACAAAGCTCAAATAAAAACTAAGAGAATATCTCACTAAGCAAGATCACACTCTTTTCCACCATCTTTCTTTTAAGAATTTAACTTTCTCTTAAACCATAGGATCCCAAATCGTCGCATAACATTCTAACTCTTTTCTCTTAAATTAGCAACCTCATGGCTATGCTCAAGCTGAACACAAATTCCACACCTATGTAAAGAGACTCTTTCAATCCACAATAACATACCCTGATCAACTTCTCTAGCAGAGGAATTACTTTGATAAATAATTCCCAACACACCACGATATAGCTTACAGCCACATTCACATCACCTAAATCTGTTAAGGATGATCAAGTTTAAATTCACCACCTTCATGCTTATTTACTGCTTCCCAAGGATTCTATCAAACATCACCATAACTCTTGGAATCTAATCATGGAAAACCAAGATGCTAGCATAAAAAATGTAAAGCCCACATTTCAACCTTTAAGACTCTTACAATGAATTTCTGGTATACTTGATAGGTAACCCTCAGATCTAATGACTAAAATTTTCACACAACTCAACCATAACCTCGGTCACTAAGGTCAACACTTCTCACCAATCAAGTAACCGCCCAAGGCGATTCATTTCACCAATCTTAGACCTTCTCTAACCCACACCAATCAAATTTAGCTACGCGACCACAAAGTAGCCATTTCTAACTGATTGACCAAGTTATCCTTAGAGATAATCTATCTCACAAAGGGTTACTCACTGAGGCCGAGTCATCCTTAACAATAACTCAACCATCCTCGCTATCCCATTAATTAACACGACTATTAGATTCCTCTATACTACTACTCTCATCATAAATCTTCTACACAATCTTACCGAGTACCCAAAATGCGATACTCTGAGAAACTAATCAAGATTTCCATACTTGCTAATTCTAATATTCTATCAAGATGAACACAAGATCTTGGACCACATCTCGCTATAGGTCCTACTAGTTGCGACAACGAAACCTATTAACTCCAAAGACAAACATTCTAATTAAATCAAATCTTTTCCAAGGATTATTCCAATAAATCGATTTATTGCGCCATGCATCTCAAACATCTTGACACCTGAAGCCTCACAGAATCATCTACTCGACCACCACTATCCAGTTGCCAACATTCATCTCTAAAGGCTTTGCAACATGAATCAGTTAATCCTTTCTCAAAAGAAGAGGCCAAAAAGAATAATAATTTCAGCGCTCAGATAAACGTTTACCAATCACGGTAAACACCAGACCAAGAGGAACAGTCAATTGGCAATGAACTCGGAAAACATAAGGGGAGTCCACAATTGAAGGCACAATCCCCCAAGAAGAGGGTATCAAATCGCAAGATACGAAACTTGGCTTCAAACCTCAAATACTCCTAATGCACTCTTTCCGTTAACATAGAAAACAATTCCTTGACTACAACAACACTTGGTCAGCTCGAACAAGACAAGTTCTTAAGACCAAACCACAAGAACCACTTAAGAACCAATAAGATCTTTCACACTTCACTTTGCTCGGAACAGTTCAACTACCAAATAAATCATGAGATCCAAATGATCTCCGCCACAAAACTTGAAACATTTTTTTTTACGAAATATCACGAAAGGCAATCAAATTAATTTCCTCTTAAAGGAATCTACATCACTCTAGCAACCATAACTGCTAGTCTTTCTAACATCACATCATGCACTCCTGGCATGAACCAACATAACTCACTATCCCATCATTAACCTTCCCAGGGAAACACAATAACCTATTTCATATATTTTTCTATAAGGTTGCAATACTCAACCTGGTCAAGAGGATAACTAATGCACAAACCCCACTATCGAAGTAAACCGTCTTTTAACTAAGGCATGCTGCCCAGGTCATCCTCACAACCCACCTATTTAGATCACTCTTAAATTCCAATCATTAACCTATTAGCAATGCTCAAGATCAATTTAGTGCACACCCATTCCAATCTAATGGTTATCGTAAACAGTTGACGATTATACCGTCATGGAAGGATTTACGGTCATTCCTCTATTTGCGTTCCAACTAGCAAACATAAGACCATCAAGAAACCAAAAACATCCTTAACTCTTCCTTCCTACACAGTTAAATGAATCCATTGAGATCAAGTAATCCAACCAGTTTAGTAAACGAAACAATTTTAAGGATCAACCTTCTCATCAAAGACATACTATTATCCTACCACTCCACCATCAGGTAACAAAAATCACCAATTACATTCCATCAGTTCATCTCTTAGTGCTGCTCAAAACCATACTTCGATACGTAATAAATGCAACTAGCAATTACATATGATCAGTACTTATCCATAAAAGGTAACTCCAAGATTAATATCCACTATGACAATACTCTAACATCTTCTGGACCTATCCATCCCAAAGGGTTAGATTAATCCGTTGAGACCCGCAGGTCACCTCTATTCGAGAAGCTTATCAAAATATATCACCTATAGTGATCAAACCAGTTTCGTCAACGCTCCCTACTTGTTATTAACTCTGTTGATTCCACCTAAATATAGTCATACTCACAGTCACAGCTCATCAAGAACTACTAGAGAACAACCTCAACTTATTCAACTTTCCTTTCAAGGATCTTAGCTAAGATCAATCATGCACACACTGCAACCCAATCTTGATAATCCATATCATATTCATTAAGTGCTTTGATTATAACCTCTCATCTTATCATGACAACACATCGTCAAAGGGTTTAACATCTTCTTTCATAAAAGAGATCCATTAAGCTTCAACACTCAAAATACCCAAGAAAGATACAATGAGTAAAAGCCTCCACGAACTAAAGGACTTGCAGAAGGAAACTTTCATTAACCCAAAAACATCAAGCGAATAAATGGATCAAGATTTCCCATGAGGAAGACAAAACTCCAATATAATGGTCAAACTTGACCACCAACCAAGTTCACCAATCGTAAGAATAACTCATCGGCTGGGAAAATAATGATTGCTTTACAGGACCAATTCAGCCCAATTAAAACACACTATCCTTTCTCAAAGCAACCGATCAACCGTAATGAACTAATAACCCAAGAGAAACTCATCGAGCCCAACTGGACTAGAGTTGACCAAATTCAAAGTCAAAGAAGAGGACAACTCTTGTAGAGATACTCACTATCAACGCCTATTCTCAGATATCCGAGGTAACCACCTTCTTACTCTCATACCGCTAACGGTGGTGCAACCTGGTACAGCCCAGGGCCACAACCACGACCTCAACCTCTCAACATGGGTTATCCCCACACATAATATCTATAGTTTTATAATATAGATATAATATATCATCTCAAACCACAATCATCATTACAACATAACGGAAACGTAAATGCAATGCTTCACCCATTCCCATCCTACTGTGCACTGTGTGTCAATTTAATTATTCAATTACCACGGACCTAAAGCCCGCTCTGATACCAACTGTAACACCCCAGCCAAACAATGACCTGGAATGCTACTAAACTAACAACATATTAAAGAAGAACCTATATTCACCTTACAAAATTTCAACAGAACCTCCTTTGTTTAATGAGTAAATCAAAGGTTTCAACATGCATAAACAAATAATCTGAATAATAGAAAACATTAAATATCCAATTCTAAACAAACTGAATTATGTTTGCCATCACAATCTCAACCACAATACTTAAATAAGAATGTAAACAATGTAATAGTTCTAAACCTTTATTACATTCTAAACATGGTGATCTTTAATCAGTTACCACTTAAGCTATTCAACCAATAATGATTAAAGTTCTTTATTTCTTCCAAGGTGAATGGACCGTGCAAGTGCAACAAAGCTAGTCCATCTCTATCCCATGCATGCCGGTCTCATGTAGGTACCTAAAAAAAACAAACAACAACCACAACAACAAACAAGTGTGAGTCCAACGACTCAGCAAATATAAATAGTGGCAACGAGAGTAAGAGTGAACATCACATCACAAATTCATCCATCAATCATATGAATAAACATGCTATGCAATATGATCAAAATTCTCTTTATCTCTTCTCTTGCGCATTTTACCGGTAATGCGGAGTGTGCATCCGTCAATGCACACCCATGCCTGTACCCTCTGGTACAGGGACCAATTGTCCATACTCCACAAGTATGGGGACCTTTAGCCCGTCATGACAACAACATGTCGGGGACCTCGGCGCTTGGTCATCTCGTGACCAAGACTTCAATAAATCAGCATGATGCACAAATGTGAATGTCTCAACAAATAAAACTTGCATTCACAACAACTACGCATCATAAATTCTCAGGAACTCTTTCAATTGCAATCTACCATAAACAATATCAACATATCATTATCATGATCAAGATCACATATTCTCAAAGCATGGAACAACCATCTTCATAGCAACAATCATCAACAATCTACACTATAAAAATTAAACCATCATTGTACTTGCCTTAACCACGAGAAAATGGGGAATGATCAGAAGGCGCGGCCCCTGGAATCCTTCCTCCTCCTGAATAATAATTATAATGATTGCTAAGACAACAGCAGCAAGTTTTTTTTTAGATTAAATAAAAGCACCCCCAAACTAACCCAACGTGTTTAGCTTGAACCAAAACCCCAAATCCTTTCGGCATCCTGTTCCCCTCCACGGACAGCCAACTTCAACAATTCATATCTATTGGTACAGAAGTCCGAATGGGACGTTCTCAGACTTTCTGGAAAGATAATTAAATTATCTAACTAAACCTAGTTGGTGAGCCTTTCTGATTCGGCCATATTCTACCCGCACCAACTGGTTTTCTTAAAACGTCAAATTCTCGTCAGGCTCTCTGGACCGAGCACTAAAAATACCATAACTTTCTGTACGAGTGTTCGAATCACGATTTCTTGGACTTCCTGGAAAGCTAAGACAATTACCTACAACTTTAATTATACTGAGGTTCTCTAATTCTCCCAATTTCTAATCGCAAAACTCGATCTCCCAAAACCTGACGGAAAACCCACCGATCCGCAGAACAGTTCCACTAATAAAATCATAACTTCTGCTACAGAGATCCAAATGACGCGTTCTAGCACTTCATGGAAAGATAATGACATCCTCTACAACTCTCAATGCAAAGTCCAGACCTAAATCCCCACGAATCTTCCCCAAAACAGCCGACTAACCCAATCTGTTCTAGCAGTCCAGAATACCGACATTGATTACGCAATAGAATATACATCTATTAGGGGAAGAACAGGGATTACCCTTGGCGAATTGCTGTAGAAATACCATGTACACTCCACGAATTCCTCCTCTCCTTCTTTTCCTCTTTCCCCTTCTTCTTCTTCCCTTCCTCCGAACCCAATCGCCTAGCTGCGCCTTAATCCTTTCCCCCGATCATTCGGCAACAATTGGAGGTCTTGATCACCGGCAATGGAGGAGAGGGGAGGAGGAGTCGCTCCTGGACGGCGCGAGGCAGAGGGGAGGGGGCGCACCACAGAGGGGGCGGCACAAGGGAGGGAGGGGGCGCACAAGGGGAGAGGGGGGTGGCGGCTAGGGTTAAAGGGGAGGTGGCGCCTCCCCCCCTTAGGCCGAAATCCACCTGGGCCAAAGCCCAGGCCCAGGTTGCAATAAAAATTCAGAAATTCCCCCCTAAAACTGATATTTTACTTTTCCCTTTAAGGTCCTTCTCCCCGATTAATAGATTAACGGTCGAAACTCTTCCGGGATATTACAATATCTATAGTTTTATAATATAGATATAATATATCATCTCAAACCACAATCATCATTACAACATAATGGAAACGTAAATGCAATGCTTCACCCATTCCCATCCTACTGTGCACTGTGTGTCAATTTAATTATTCAATTACCACGGACCTAAAGCCCGCTCTGATACCAACTGTAACACCCCAGCCAATCAATGACCTGGAATGCTACCAAACTAATAACATAATAAGGAAACTAATATTCATCTTTAAAATTTTGGCAGAACTTCCTTTGATTATTGAGTAAATCAAAGGTTTCAACAAGCATAATCAACTGATATGAATACCAATAAGCAATAAGTTCATTTATAAGCAAAACTGGGTTATGATCACCATCGCACTCATAAACATACTACTTAGATAAAGAACGGAATCAAAGCAAATAAGTTCTATTCTTTATTACACATTGAACCTGATAGACAATAATCAAATACAACTTAAATTATTCAGCAAATAATGTTTAATGTTCTTTCTTCCTTCCATGGTGAATAGACCGTGCATGTGCATCAAAACTAATCCCTCTTTATTTCCATGCATGCCGATCTCATGTAGGGACCTAAAAACAAACAACAACCACACCAACAATCAACAACAAGAGTGAGTTCAAAGACTCAGCAAATATAAATAGTGGCAGCAAGGATAAAAGTGAACATCACTTCACAAATTCTTCCATCAATCATATGAATAAACATGCTATGCAATATGATCAAAAATCTCTTTATCTCTTCTCTTGCGCATTTTACCGGTAATGCGGAGTGTGCATCCGTCAATGCACACCCATGCTGTACCCTCTGGTACAGGGACCAATTGCCCATACTCCACAAGTATGGGGACCTTTAGCCCGTCATGACAACAACATGTCGGGGACCTCGGCGCTTGGTCATCTCGTGACCAAGACTTCAATAAATCAGCATGATGCACAAATGTAAATGTCTCAACAAATAAAACTTGCATTCACAACAACTATGCATCATAAATTCTCAGGAACTCTTTCAATTGCAATCTACCATAAACAATATCAACATATCATTATCATGATCAAGATCACATATTCTCAAAGCATGGAACAACCATCTTCATAGCAACAATCATCAACAATCCACACTATAAAATTTTAACCATCATTATACTTGCCTTAACCACGAGAAAATGGGGAATGATCAGAAGGCGTGGCCCATGGAATCCTTCCTCCTCCTGAATAATAATTATAATGATTGCTAAGGCCAATCTCAATGGAGGTTTCATGATAGTTTCATGGGCATTAAATATGCTGACATGGCACTGTATTGATGAAGAGAGATGATAAAAGTTTCATGGGAGTAGAGAGAGTTTCATGGGGATGAAACTCTTCTGCACTGTTTCCAAAATATAGGTGTGTTGGAAACTGGGACATGAAACCCCCATTGAGACTGGCCTAAGACAACAGCAGCAAGTTTTTAGATTAAATAAAAACACCCCCAAACTAACCCAACGTGTTTAGCTTGAACCAAAACCCCAAATCCTTTCGGCATCCTGTTCCCTTCCACGGACAGCCAACTTCAACAATTCATATCTATTGGTACAGAAGTCCGAATGGGGCGTTCTTAGACTTTCTGGAAAGATAATTAAATTATCTAACTAAACCTAGTTGGTGAGCCTTTCTGATTCGGCCATATTCTACCCGCACCAACTGGTTTTCTTAAAACGTCAAATTCTCGTCAGGCTCTCTGGACCGAGCACTAAAAATACCATAACTTTCTGTACGAGTGTTCGAATCACGATTTCTTGGACTTCCTGGAAAGCTAAGACAATTACCTACAACTTTCATTATACTGAGGTTCTCTCATTCTCCCAATTTCTAATCGCAAAACTCGATCTCCCAAAACCTGACGGAAAACCCACCGATCCGCAGAACAGTTCCGCTAATAAAATCATAACTTCTGCTACAGAGACCCAAATGACGCGTTCTAGCACTTCATGGAAAGAAAATGACATCCTCTACAACTCTCTAGGCAAAGTCCAGACCTAAATCCCCACGAATCTTCCCCAAAACAGCCGACTAACCCGATCTGTTCTAGCAGTCCAGAATACCAACATTGATTACGCAATAGAATATACATCTATTAGGGGAAGAACAGGGATTACCCTTGGCGAATCGCTGTAGAAATACCACGTACACTCCACGAATTCCTCCTCTCCTTCTTTTCCTCTTTCCCCTTCTTCTTCTTCCCTTCCTCCGAACCCAATCGCCTAGCTGCGCCTTAATCCTTTCCCCTGATCATTCGGCAACAATTGGAGGTCTTGATCACCGGCAATGGAGGAGAGGGGAGGAGGAGTCGCTGCTGGACGGCGCGAGGCAGAGGGGAGGGGGCGCACAAGAGGAGAGGGGGGGTGGCGGCTAGGGTTAGAGGGGAGGTGGCGCCTCCCCCCCGCCCCCCCCTTAGGCCGAAATCCACCTGGGCCAAAGCCCAAGCCCAGGTTGCAATAAAAATTCAGAAATTCCCCCCTAACACTGATATTTTACTTTTCCCTTTAAGGTCCTTCTCCCCGATTAATTGATTATTCGCCAAAACTCTTCCGGGACATTACACAAGGTCATTGGTTATAGGTTGTTTGAGATATGTTATTACCAATGTGGGTCAAGTTGTAAAAAACTTGTGCCCAAAAATGATTTCTTTGTCTTTGGATGTGTAGAGTTGTTTGGAGTTAACCATGGTAAATGACGAGGATCGGAGCTATACTCATGAAGGAGCTGAGGCCCAGAACGATCAAGAATGCTGGGTAAGATGGTGAGATCAAGTATGGCATGAGAAATATGCGAAAATATTGAAGGAAACTTCGAATAGCAGGTTTGCACCATGTGGCTTGGTCGGTCCAAGTGAGACATGGTCCGGTGGAATCAGAATGGGAGAGACTTGCGAATGCATAGTAATCCAATGATTCACCTATACACAGCAAGTATGACGATTGCTTGCAATAGAAGGAGATGACCTTGTCCACTTTGCACTCCCTAAGCGATGAGCAACTAGAGAAGCTACCTAAGGATGACATAGACCTCCTATCCACAAAATTCACAAGAGTCTACAACAAAGTGAGAAACAATAGGAGAGGTAGCCTTGTCACTTGTTTTGAGTATGGTGAGCCAAACTACATTCAGGGCAAGTGCTCCAAGCTAAAGGACAAGGAAGAGAAGTACATTCGAAGGCATCCTCAAGCTCGAGACACGAAGGTCAAAAAGCCTAACTACTGGAAGTTCATCAACTGGGTCCTTGCGACTCTTGAGAACATTGATATGAGCGATGTGGATTCAAGGAAGGAGGTTGATGAGGATGACATTCACGGCAAGAAGAAGGCCTATGATTTCACTAGCATGTGCTTCATGGCCAAGGGCAGCCATGACATCGACTCCTCTTACTCCAACGAGGCCTATAGTGACCCTGACAAGGTACGCCCTCCTCCAAATCAATGAAATATGCTATTGTGGCAACTGAACAACAACTAAAGAAATAAGCCAAAATAATTAGGAATCAGGATATGATGATTGACAGCTTGAACCTAGAGGCTGTTAGGCTCAAATTGATTAATCTTGATAATAATTGTGAATCTTGCTTGTACTTACGTGATGAATTGTCAACTCCAAAATCTGATCATTCCTCTATTATTGATCAACTTAAGAATGCTCTAAATGAACTAGAATATCTCAAATCTATTTATGATCATGTTTGCTTGGATGTTATTGCTTTAGATGTGATTTCTATAGATGTTATTCCATCTTTTTTTCAAATTGTGTTTTGATTGAGATAAAATTGGATAGTGCTCTTAAGGAACTACATAAGTTTAATCCTAATCATACTTGCTCTCATTGTGAGGAGAATAAAATCAAAATAAAAGAAATGACTAAAGTGGTTATTCATTCTAGGACTATATCATGTAAAAATTATCCAAAAATCACATTTGAGATAGATGCTTGTTGTGGTTACAGACCAAACAGAGAGAGAGGTATGGCAGTGGAGAGTTAGGTGAGCAATGCTTGGGGTTTCTCCCCTTCCCTAGATCGTATATATATATCCACAAAGGGAGCATTTTACAATTTTACCCTTACACTCAAGCATCCCCTCCAGGGGCATTTATGCCACTATACATATCCTATTTTGGGCTTTACATCTCTTTAACAGGCCGGCTGGGCTTAGGTGGGGGCCACCCCTACAACAATGCTCTTAACAAGACTTTTGAGAAGAAAGCTAAAACTGAAAAGTCCATAGCTATGACTACATCTAAAAAGCTGATTAAGTCTATTTCTTGTGTATTTTCTGCTAAGATTAGTAGTGATTTAGATGAAATACATGAGGGTTTTAGGGTTAAGTACAAGGAGATATGCTAAGGCAACTAAGTCAAATGAGTGTGTCACATGAACTGAGCAAAAGAAAATGACTACATCAAAAAGACTCTTGAGAGATTCTTTTAGTGGGAAGAAGAACATCAACATGATCCTAGACCAATCTAAGGTGAGTGTGAAGAAGAGAGGCTAAGGATTCAACTTCTTAGAGCATTCCAAGAACCACCCACCTAAGTTGTATGGGTTGTTGAGAGTGGAAAGTTTAACGTAGAACCCCCTGAGCCATCTAAAACTGTCTTTAGATATGCAGATTTTGCTCAATTAAACTCCTAGCAAAAGAGGTGCTTCTTCCTCATTAGGTCAGACCCATCAAAAGTTTAAGTACCATTACACCTTTTGTAAGAAGGATGGCCACGTAGTTAAGTTATGCTTCTGTGAGCCAAGGTTGAGCTGAAAAGAGTGCGCTCTTTGATGTCCATTAGATGAGTTCCTTCATCAGTGATTGTCTCTAGAACAAGGCATCTTGTCTTTCCTTCTAGACATAGGCCTAGGTTTGTCGATGATTTCTTTGACTCCTTTGGTGGCTCTAAGTAGCGTTTTGGGTTAGATATCATGAGGGTAGACCATGGATACCACCTAGTCAGGGGAGTATCGGTCTTTTGGTAGGCCGATTTAGAGAGGGCTAGGTGGTTCTCATGTACATTCTCATGATTATTTTTCTAACCATTTTATTTCTGCTTCTGCTGTTTCTAGAGTTGTATGGCTTAGTATTGGATTCCCAAGTCTTTTATCACTAATCTCAGTACCGAGGCATAAATGTTTTCTGCTTATACCCTTTAGGTCTAGCGTGCGAGGAAGCAGTATGTGTGGCTTGTTGACTCCGAGTGTTCTCGACACATGACCGGAGATTCTAGATGATTCTCCTCCCTCACACGTGTATCCAGCAGCTAGTTGATCATGTTTAGGCATGCTTCTACTAGGACCATGACAACTAAGGGCATAGTGAATAATAACTTCATGCTCAAGGACGTCGCTCTGGTAAGAAAGCTGAGATATAATATGCTATCTGTCTCCTAGCTTCTTGATAAGGGTCTAGAAGTGAGGTTCAACAATGGTGAGTGTAGAATTTTAGACTTCTTGGGTGAGTACATCATTGGGATTCCTACGTTTGAGAGAATCTTTAGTGCTAATTTCAATATCTCTTCTACCTCTAGCCCTAGGTGTCTTGTGGCTTCTAACTCTCATGACTTAGTGTTGTGGCATCTGGGATTGGACACCTAGGCTTCGACCACTTGACTAGAGTTAGTTGCGAGAACTTGATTAGAGGATTGCCTAGGCTTAAGAGTGCTAGAGACCTAGTGTGCACATCCTGTAGATATGGTAAGATGGTTTCTGCTTCTTATCAACCTCTTACTTTAGTGATGACTGATGGACCTAGACAGCTTCTTCACATCAACACAGTTGGTCCTTCTAAAGTCTAGTCTGCAGGAGGGAAGTGGTGTATGCTTGTTATTGTAAATAACTACTCTAGGTATTCTTGAGTGTATTTTATGGTTTTTAAAGATGAGGCCTTTGATTACTTTAGAGAGTTGGCCCTTAGACTAGCAATTGATCTTCCAGGAATCTTGAAAGCCATTAGGAGTAACAATGGAACATAATTCAAGAACTCATTCTTTACCACTTTCTACAATGAGAGAGGATTAGAACACCAGTTCTCCTCACCTAGAGTCCCCCAACAGAATGGGGTTATTGAGAGGAAGAATAGAACCCTTGTACAGATGGCTAGAACTATGCTAGATGAGCATAGCACTCCTAAGAGATTTTCGGCTGAGGTAATCTCTATCGCTTGTTATGTGTCCAATAGAATTTTCTTGAGATCGACAATAGGCAAGACTTCTTTTGAGCTTAGATTTGGTCACAGGCCTAGCATCTCTCATTTTAAGATTTTTGGTTGCATGTGCTTCATTCTTAAGCACAACAATCTAGATAAATTTGGATCAAGATGTTAGATGGCATTTTCTATGGAAATCCTACTCATTCTCGTGGCTATCATGTATTTAATTTAGATACTAACAAAACTATTGAGACTTGTGAAGTCACTTTTGATGAGGCTAGTCCTGGTACTAAACCCAACAGTGCAGGTACATAGGTACACGATGATAGGGAGAATATCTTCATCTATGACGACTTTGACATAGAGGATGAGGACCCAATCCATCCTCCAGTTGCAGCAGAGCAGCCTCCTCCCACCTTCATCGGTACTTCGAGTGGCTTTGCGCCTACCTCCTCAGCCTATAAGGTAGAGGCCATGTATACGCGAGGACCTCCTCTTCATATTTAGTAATGACGCCCTCTAGAGCAGATGATTCGGGATCTCCACAAGTGAGCTACTCACTCCAGATTTATCTCTTCAGATTCCCATACACATAATGCTTTTCTTACATCCTTTGAACCCCAAGATGCCACCCATGCTTTATCATATTCCTCTTTGGTCAATACCATGCATGAAGAACTTGAAAATTTTGAAAGAAACTAAGTCTAAACCATAGTTGAACCTCCACCTAATCATAATGTAATTAGAACAAATGGGTTTTCAAAAATAAGCAAAGTGAGGATAGGTTGGTAGTTTGGAATAAGGCTAGGCTTGTAGCTAAAGGGTATTCCCAGGTAGAAGGCTTAGATTTTGAAAAAACCTTTGCACTTGTAGCTAGATTAGAAGTCATTCATATATTGCTAGCATTTGCAGCGTCTAAGAGATTTAAGCTTTTTCAAATGGATGTCAAGAGTGTTTTTCTTAATGGTTTCATTGAAGAAGAGATCTATATCAATCAACCACCTGGCTTTGAAAATCCCAAGTTCCCAAACCATGTTTGTAAGCTCTCTAAAGCCTTGTAGGATTGAAGCAAGCACCTAGATCTTGGTATGATAGGCTTAAGAGTTTTTTTGCTTAAGAATGATTTTAAAATTGGAATGATAGATAAAACCTTATTCACACTCAGGCATGGCCATGAGTTCTTACTTGTTTAGAATTATGTGGATGACATCATAGTCGGCAATTCTTCTTATGCTTTGGTATCTAGATTTTCAAATTCTATGAGTAGGGAATTTGAGATGAGTATGATGGGTGAGCTGATCTTCTTCCTTGGTCTTCAAGTCAAGCAACTAAAAGAAGAGATCTTCATTCATCAAAGAAAGTATACAAAGAACTTTCTTCGGTGCTTCAACATGGGAAGCAGCAAGCCTATCTCTACTCCCATTGCCACTTACATCGTACTAGACCCTGAAGAGGATGGAGTGTTCGTGGACCAAATGGACTATCACAGCATGATCAACTCTCTCCTCTACATCATGACATCGAGGCCGGACATACAGTTTGTTGTATGTATGTGTGCTTGATTTTCAGCTTCCCTCATGCCTCTCATCGTCAAGCAGTGCATCATATATTTAGGTACCTTCAGAGTACTCTTGACTTTGGACTATGGTATTCTTTTGATTCTGCACTCTCCATTTAGGCTTTTTGATGTTGATTTTGTGGGATGTAGAGTAGATACAAAGAGTACTTCTAGCACTTGTCATTTCTTAGACACATCTCTTATCTCTTTGTCATCTAGGAAGTAGTCCTCTATTGCATAGTCCATTGCTGAGGCAGAGTATGTAGCTACAGCTAATAGTTGTCTCAGGTGCTCTGGATCTTATCTACTCTGTGTGATTATGGATTGGCTTTAGATAGTGTTCCTCTTTTCTATGACAACACTAGTGCCATAAACATTGCCAAAAATCTAGTGCAATACTCTAGGACCAAGCACATTGATATTAGATACCATTTCTTTAGAGACCATGTAGAAAAGGGTGATGTTGTGCTTCACTTTATAGAGTCTGAGAAGCAGGTTGTGGATATTTTCACTGAGGCTCTTGATTATTCTCGTTTTGCTTCTTTGCGGGGAGAGTTAGGGGTTATTAGTCTTTTTATCCTGTTTTGAAGGGGAGTTTGACTTGTTTACACCCATTGTATCACATTGCATTTTAAATTCAACAACGTGCATCGTAATGTAAATACATGGAGCTTTGACTATTATCCCTATGTTACATGATATCTTGCTTTATATCTTGCCATGTCTTATACTAGTTTACTAGATTTATGATGCCTTTCTATGTATAGCTTAGCTTTTGCCATGCTAGATTTATTAAATATGAAAAACTTGAACTAAATAATGTCTTGTTGGATCTTGTGACTAATTTTGCTCTACTGATCCTCTCATGATTCATGCCATGTCAAATAGGATAAGTTGAGTCTTGAACCTAAATTGAGCTATGCTAGTTCTTTATTGAACCACGAGTTAGTTTAGCTCTTTGTTCTTGAATTAAGTCAAGAAAATGCAAAAACAAAATTATCACTTTTGTGTAAAAAAACTGATCTCACCAATTCTTTCTCATGAGATAGCTTGCCACTGCACTAGGCATGAATTTAGGGGGTTTTGGATGACCTAGATCACTTCTTTAAGCTCATTGTTTGGGATGGTTATAGCACGGCTTGAGATTTAGTACATGGCTAAGAAAAAATGGTTGAAGCTTAGAAGGGAGTTATGGATGGCTCCTAGTCTAGGACTTAATTTGCTAAGATAAAACCAAAAATTAATTTTAGCAAGTGTTAAATGTGCTAAATTTTCTTAATTCCAAGTTCTTGAATAAAATGATTCAACATTGAACTTGTAGCACTCTCAATAGACTCAATTGTAGCTTCTTGGTTCTATTTGGTATATTAACATAGCTTGGCTCATTTTTAGATACCTTGAACTATGATCTTAAGCAAGTTGACATGCAAAAAATCCATTTAAATTCAGATTATTGCTCAGTAGGCTTTACATTTGCTATATATGATTTGCCATGATCCATACTAGCTACTCCACATAATATGACTTGGCGTAATACTTGTAGAGTCACTTTGGATAATTGTCATGGCTCCTAATTCTAAAAATGAATGAAATACAACCATGTTATTTTATCCATACCCTATCTTTTTCCGTGCATCTTGATGATTCTAGTGTCAAAGGGGAGAAAGATTAATAAAAAAGCATATCTAGAGCATGATTTGGCATTTTTGTCTAACATTTTATTAAATTAGAGCTTTAATGTTTTGTTGCAACCTTTTATTCTCTTCTCACCATGACCAAGGTCAAATACAATAATTGTTCTTTCATACGGACTTAGAGTGAGATTTTCCAACTCAATTGGTGGATTTGAATCATTTTGTGAAAAACTTGCCATTTTCAGTAGCTGCAATCCATTTCTGCCTCATATGGTCATTTTTAGTCTTTGCGTTCCTCTTGTGACCATTTTGAGCTTCTTTTGCAAAATTTCCTCTCTAAATTCTAAAACCACCCTTTACTTGCATTTTTAAGAAATTACCAATGGATTCATCAATAGGGAAATTGAATGACCATGTGAAAAGGTCCATAGTTTTGTTGTGATGAACTATTATCATTTTAGAGGAGTGGAAATGTAGACTTTGCAAATTTGTAGATTTTTCTAGACAGGTTGCAGAAATATATGATTTTGGGAATTTTGAGTCATAGGATGATTTAGTGACTTAGGTCATTATTTATAGGTTCCATGAGACATATTATTGCTAATGTGGGTCAAGTTGTGAAGAACTTGTGCCCAAAAATGATTTCTTTATCTTTAGATGTGCAGGATCACTTGGTGTCAACCATAGTCAATGGCGAGGATTGGGCCTATGCTCAAGGAGGAGCCAAGGCCCAGAACGATGAATGATGCTAGGTGAGATGGTAAGCTCAAGCATAGCACGAGAAAGATGGGAAATATTGAAGGAAGGTTTGAATGACAGGTTTGCACCATGTGGCTTGATCGGTCCAAGTAAGGCATGATCTAGTTGAACCAGAATGGAAGAGACTTATTAACGCGTGGCAAGCCAATGGTGTAGCTACACGTGGCAAGTATGGTGATTACTTGCAATGGAAGGAGATGATCAGGATAATGAATATTTTTATAGTTTGACCAAAATACCGAAAACAGCTTTGGAAGAAAACAACGGTGCATGAGCGGTGCTTGGGAAGGTGGTTTAGGTCATGGGGAAGCTAGTATGATCAAGATAGATCAAAGCTTAGTCCTTAGCTGATTTGGGCTTATGCGTTTTGAAAACATGCATAATTGTAGTGAGTGAGTTGAAACTCATGCGGGGGGTTATCGGGTTCCCCCATTATACTAAGTAGATTGTATCCACTAAGAGTTAGATGTGGCTGGCGAGCCCATCTATTTAAGGGGCTAGGATGAAGACTTGTGGTTAACCATTCAACCGTACTCTTTTGACATTAAGTGTTCATGAGTATGGGGTTAAGGTTTGAGAGAAGTTGACTACTTGTGATGTGCTCTCTTATCCTCCAATGCAACTGGCTATAAAACCTTCATCCTTAAGTAACAATACATCAATCTTTGTTCATCTCCATGTATCTCTTTTGTGTTGATTGATTTGTTCTTGATTTGGTTGGTTTGACCTCTTCTGTTGCCCCTTCTTGATCATGTTGTGCCAAGGATGTGCAAGAGAGGGAGATAACCTCTAGAAATCAATCTCCACCTATCTAACCACTTGGTTGGCAAGTTCATCAAGAAACCCATTTTTTGCTCTTTTTGGCCTCTTCGAGTGATTTCCTGATCTAGGTGTTTCTACCGTGATTTCTTTAGCGTTCATACTTTTTGGGATCTATGGAAACATATCTAAAGACATCTTGGCCATCATTCATCGACGAACAAGTCATATTCACTGTTTATGGTTTTTGACCCATTTTTGGTGCAATCTGCCATCAAACGGAAAAAGGTCAGAACTTTGGCAATAATTTTCTTGACTGTTGATTGAAATAGGTTTCCAACATCCTAGAGAGGGTGCATGCCAAATTGTGAGTGATTTGGAGATTTAGTTTGAGAGTTAGCTCATTTTTAGGTTCTAGCTCGGTTTTTGGTGCAAGAGAGCTTCGCGAACCAATAGATTCCAATTATCTTAGGTTCTTTCAAGCTTTTTTAGTTGGGATAGGTTCTTAAGGTCATACTTGGTTCAAGTTTCAAGTCTTTTGGATCGACAAATAGAAAGTTTCATGGTTTTTCATATTTGAAATAGTGTCGTTTTTCACTGTTCACGGGCTAAAATCATAATAGCTCCAAGAATTTTTGGATTTTTGGCTTCTTGATCTTCATAGTTTCTCATAGCTACTAGAGTAAATATTAAGGGAATACTTGAGAGAAAATTTGAAGACACCATTCACACCCCTCTGTTGTCATACCGGTCCTACATATGGAAAGGCTCTGAAGTTGCTCATCGCTCATGCCTTGAAAACAATACAATGAAGTATTCTCACAAGAAGTGCCATTCTTGGTAGGATTAGTCACAAGAGCCATCATTTGTGGACTTTTGGACTTCTTAGCTATGACACCCATCTCATGGGTCTTAAAGCGTGAATATAGCTTATTCACAGTCATAGTTACCAAGTCCATCTTGTCACTGATCGATGTAACTTTCATATACCAAACACTCATGTCAAGAGCACTCAAGGCATGAGTCACATTGTTGGTATCTGTATAGGTCACACCGACAAACCTTAGATTGCTCAGTTTCTTATGGATTCTACCAAAGAAGGAATATATGGACTCTCTAGGTTCCATCTCTAGCTTCTGGTAGTCTCTTTTGAATTGAGTCTCAAGCACTTCCTTTATTTTTGACGTTCCCTCATGGTAATCAAAGAGGGTTGTCTAGATCTTATGTGCGGATGCAAGATGAGCTACTCGATTGAACTTAGATCTTCCTAGGCCTTGGATTAGAAAGTTGCGTAACACCCCATTTTGGGACCTTTAAAAATTTTGGTGGCAAATTCAAAAGTTTTAATTTGAATTCAATTTGCACCTCAAATTTTGTTTAATTTTCAAAATTTCAAAAGCTTAAAACCCTTCATGGGCCAGCCTAGCCCAACCCTGGCCTATCCAGCCCCTTCTCCCTGGCCTGGCCCAGCGTAGCACCTCCCTGTGCTGGCACTGCCTGGACCTACACCTATTGTGCCCACACACTAGCCGCATCGTGCGCATCCGTGGTGCCACCCGCCACCCCTCCCTATACGTGGCTCAGTTCCCCTGCAGCTGCATCCCCCGCGTGCTCCCTTCGCTGCCCCCATGCGCCTAGCATCCCCCTACTTCCCTTCTCTCCTCGCGAGCCACCCAGGCCCCCCTCTCCCCCTCCCCTCCGCACGCCACCATGGTGACCTGCCCCCGCCGCTCGCTCACCCCTACCCCTTCCCTCATAGCATGGCACGCTAGCTCCCTCCCTTTTCCGCACCGTGTCATGCGTCGATTGACCCGTCTACGGCCACCGCTTCGACCATCATGGTGCTAGTGACCCCTGAGCCCTCCCAAAGCTATTTAAGCCTATGGACCTTCTCCTCCCTTCCTTAATCGCACCTCGTGCACTCCCTTGCCTCAGAAGCACCCCTCCTCCCCCTTTCTTCCTCCTCTCTGACAACTCCACTACCGCCAAGCCATCTCTTGCCTTGCTGCTCCCCCCATCAATTCTCTATGCCTAGAGCTCTACCTGAAGGTCCCTCTCCTTCCTTGGTTCACCGCCCATGATGCTACCTCCATCGCCAAACTAATCACCGCCCCTAGCCCAGCTCTGGCCTCCCCAAGCCCCACCCTTGGTCTTGGTGAGCTCTTCTCCTCCCCTAGTAACTCCAACTGCGGGGAATTGAACTTCAAACCTTTAAGCCACGACCGCGCCATGCCCAGACTTCCACCTCCACCCAGCGTCACTGTCAGCCACCCTGGAGGCCAATTTAGCCCTGTGACCCCATGTGGAGGCTTGCGGTAGGGCACATGTCCTATTTTGGCCATCGTCTTCGGTCGTGCCCCTCCTTCTGCCATCAGCGAGCTTCGCCATTGATCGGCTGGGGAAACGACTGTAGCACCATCATCACTATGTCCCTATCATTAACTAGTGCAATTGACTGCCTTAATGATCTGAGTTAATCAATGACTAATGGTGGGTGCCCCCCTTTAATCTTAAGCCATGTTAGACTAACAAGTAGGCCCCTCCCTTTTAAATTTTCTTTTAAAACTGGATTTTAAATATATATAACTACTAACATGTGGGCCCCCAAGTGTTGCATGCACAATAAATGGCCCCACATGTCAGCCACTACATTTAAAAATGCGGGCCCCACCTGTCAGAGAGAGAATTCTCTCTCCTCTATTTATTTTGGATTTATTTCCAAATTTAAACATTTGAAGAGCTCGGTCTCTCTCATCTTACCTCCAAATTTAATGTAGCTTGTTTCTAAATTTTTTCTAAATTCAAGATCTATCTAATGGTGCTAGTTTTATTGAATTTGGAGTTCATTTGAAATTTCCTTTGGTATTTATTTGTACTTGCTTGTTTATGGTTCATTTTTTTTATGCGACTCGAGTAGAGTACAAGGATGCAGACGAGCCCTAGATCGAGCAAACTCAGGAGTATTAAGGCTAACCTATTTTTGGCCCAGGCGAGTCAACATTTTGATCACATTGAACCTACATTTTATGCAAATTTACATTCATTTAAATTATCAAATTGCATGCTTTATTTCTTATACAAATGTATATTAAAGCTTAAGATAGGTATATATGTCCACTTGGTTTCCTAATACTATTATTCCATCCTTAACACTTGAATTACCTGATCTTTCCCACCCTAGATAATTATTTGGTAACATCACTAGCTATAAGTCATACTTAAGTGCCATGCTAGTCTTGCTTAAGTACTTAGGGCATCAATTTACCCTGATCATCATCTTTCAAACAATAAAACTTGTTTTGGGCATTCATTGGAGGTAAATGACTGGTATTTTGGGGTAACTTAGTTTATGCTTCTCAAAATCCTAAAACTTGCTATTATCATATCTAGATGAATGGTAAGAGGTGTTGGTGTCGAAGTAGCATGAGAAATTATGGTTTGTGGTAGCACCGCCTAGATGATTTAATGACTTAATCATGTGATGACCTTTTATTGTAAAATAGTACCACCACAGGTCTGTAATGGTGTCGACTAGCTAAATAATTTGTATCCACTAGTGCAACTTATACCATTGGAGTGTTCATGTCACTAGTTTTAAGCCATTGTGGACATGGGTCATGTCACTAGCGTAAGCCGCCATGTGGCACAAGAGGGGGTCTGGGCGTGGTGCACATAAGCCACCCTCAGATGAAAGCTTAGCGGGAATAGCTTACACAAAGGGATGCATTGTAAATGCCTTGTGATGATCTCCTTGATTCACATGTCTAAGGAAATATGTGAACCGTAGCAAGTTTAGTATCTCTTGTGGGAAAGGGTACATTATCTGCAGAGTATAAATTGTTTGAACAGCTGTGCCTATGATCAAGGGAGGGCATGGGAACTTTCTTGAGTTAGTGTCTATTTCAAAAACCTTTGTGGTGGAAGTAACCTTGAATTTGGCTTTTTCCATAGTGAAGGTAACTCGGTGCTGTTAATAAGGTAGATGTAACCAAATGATCAAAATTAAGCATACGGTGGATGGAACCATGTAACAGGTGGATGAAACCTGCACCAATAAAAAATATTGCATAATTTCAAACACTTTAATAAAACATTATTGGTTAAAATGCTAAGTCATAGGATTTGTTAAGTATTGTATTTCAAAATATTGCTTTTAGCGAATAAAAGAACTAGAGCCATCCTTGTCAAACCTTGCATATATACATACACACATTCTGTCTGTTGGCTCGTGAAGCACAGTTGTATGTGCTCACCCTCGCTCTCAAAACCCTTTAGAACTTGTGGATCGAGGGCATTACGTCTACTATAAAGAGCAAGGAGCTGATGATAATGAAGACGGTGGAGATTAGTCTAGTCTCTAGTAGTCTAGGTCTCACCCCAGTCAAGCTAACATGTTCGATGGTTGCGTACATCAATATTATTTACGTTGTTGGGTAATATCGTTTGTACATAAGTCTTCCTAGTCACTACCAGTGGCGAGATTTGCCTTCCCCCTTTTTCTTTCTTGCTTCTGCTTTTTGTGTAACATAACCATTTGGCCTAATGGCCCTATTATAAACTTGACCCGATACGATCTATGTAAACTCTGATAACTTGTAATATTAATGCATGGTATAGTTCACATTGTGTATGAAATAATTTAGCAATGTATCTGTGAGCACTATCTACTGATTCAGAGAATAGTACAGTGGTTTCACAAAGGATTTTGGATTGGCTAAATCCAATATGACAAGGCTGGTATCAGAGTATACGTCTATAAAAAACTTAGCTAGTTTGGTCGTGCCTAATGACTTGAGTTTTAATTTCGAAAACTAAGAAAAGCTTTACCAAAATATAGTTTACTTATTGCTCTCACCCATCACTCTTAGTTCTTTACTTGTCTGTACGTTCTTTATGTTTAACCAATTCTAACCCTATCCTTTGTTCAAAAATGTAGATGACCAGGTCGTCTTCTGAGGGCCTGTTGGATTTCTTCTCTTATGGCAAGGATGACGGAGAGTTTGTTATCTTCCTTTGCCAGCTAATGCAGTATCTAGGTTATTGCCACCTGCCCATTTTCAGGGGCCGGAAGACCTAGATCATGGATCGAGATTCTTGGTCGATGGAGGTATTCTTGTATGCATAGGAAAGGGAATTTGACACACATACCTTCTTGATCAAGTATCCTCGAACCTGCTACCCAGATGTTATTTAGGATGTGGCATGTTTTGCCGCAGCCCAGTTGTGCCAGATGCACAAGGACACCCTGCTATAGTCAGTTGTCTACTTCTTTTCATCCACCTGTTAGGGAAAGCACTACCCAGAACCCTTCGAGATCGCAGAGGATGAATCCCAGCTGACACATGAGGTTTAGCTTACCTAGGCATTGGAAGCTACCTACATCAGTGCCCTATAAGAAATCAGACAGCTTTAGGTGCTCCTTACCTCTAGCTATCAGCACCCCGACACCCTCGTGCCCAACTCATTCAGTGCCAGGCAGATCTCTCAGTTGTGGAGCATGAGAGGATCGTTACTGAGGTTGAGCTTGAGCACCTCAGGGCCACATCTACCTATACTCCATCTTGGCCTGCACCCAACACTAACTTGACCATTGGGTGATGCTTAAGAGAGTGTGATGCCCAAGTCCACTGCTCAACATCAATATCTAAGTTTCTAGTAGAGGGTGCAGCCTCTGCCGTTCCTGCTTCTACTCCTGTTCACCTAGTTTTAGTTGCAACACTCCCATTCCCGCTCCCTAGATAACTGCACCACATGTGGTGGCTAGCACCCCGTGGAGGAGTAGGTAGTCATCATTTAGTTTAGCTAGCAGTGCTTTGTAGGGCAATCTTTTGGTTTGCAAGCACCTTCTTCTTTCTCCTTGTTCCCTTGTGTACCCAGTCTCATAGACATTGTATATTTGATGTCATGACTTAGCATAGCCTATATACTATGCCTAGAAGCCATGTAACATGTAACCCCTACTACAATGTGATGCAGCCATCTTAGGCTTTGTACTGCATCTTGTTGTTGTGCTTGTTCGTTGGTTCTTTTGTTGTGCTCTTAAAGAGTTAGTGAACACTCATATATATCCCCTAGTCCTAAACCTTAGTTGTTCTCTTAGATGGCAGCCAAAAGAGTTGTTGCTTGAGGACAAGGATAAGCCACAGGATTTACAGGCTGCGAAAGATGTTGTGGTCGTGGACCCAATCTGCCTCCCCCACCACCAGTACACCTGACCATTGCCCAGCAGACAAAGATACTTCAAGAAAATTTTGCCAGTCAATAGGTAGGAGTAGCCAGTAGCAACTGTAAACTAGCAAATTTTCTAAGGACTAGACCTTTGATCTTTTCATCAACTACTAAACCACTGGAAGCGAAAGATTGGTTACGTGACACCGAGAAGAAGCTCTGGTTAGCAAGATGTGCAGAAGAAGACAAGGTGGACTTTGTCACCAACTAGCTCAACAGATCTATAGTCGCCTGGTGAGAGAACTACCTCACCGCTCATGGAGACGAAAGTCCAATCGCTGATAAAGACACTTAGGAAGAGGAGGATAGCAGAGTTCTAAGCCTATAGCACATAAACAAAAGGCTCTAACACAAGAAAACCCTAACCCTAATCTTGGAGTCTCATATGACTCAACTTAACATAAGGCTTATACAGTGGAGGCTTCTCACCTCTCACTTAATCTTAACAACCAACCACTTCTTAGTGGATCACATCACTTACAATTAGAGAAACCTGATAGCCCACACACTTGCATACTTTTCAAAGCGCGACTTTCCAAAGTCTCCAATAGCCTAATAAGACATTAGTTCCACAAAGATATGACCTAAACCATTTAGGCCAGCGCTGTGGTTTTACAAATCACCACTTCACTTGTTATTGAACAATTTACATAATTGCCTTTCACTGGTCTTCGCGATGATGCGAAGCTCATGACTTATCACCAAGATCATACGTCTACACCGAGGCCGTCACCACTTGAAACACCTAAGTCCTATGTCATACCACATTGCACCATAGTTCTTGATGCCAAATGCTTGCCGCTAGAATCATACGTTTGCTCCTAAAACTATCATTGCTAGAAACGGACAAGACTAATTGGCACACCACATGCACGTATTGCCTTCTCATGGTCCTTATGTTTCTCCTGTGCTCTCGGTTTGAGATGATGCTCTACCCAGACTTATATGACACTTCATGACCACCAAGTCTTAGTCTTGCCATTGGCCAAAATCCATCATCAAAGCACATGAACATCAAAGACAAAGCAATTGATCCGAGCACAAATAACATGCATTTGACTCTCCATTAGTAAATTATATGCATGTGTTGGATCGTAAGGGCCTTCTCACCCCAGAAGCTAGCCAATGAGGTGAGGGTCTCTTGCACTTTTAAGTTAGGTCCCTTGCCCTTACACAATCAATGTGGGACTATTCCAACAACATGAACCTACACGATAACACGTCTATAAAACCCTATTACTAACATTTGTATGGACACACCATGACTAACAACTATATGGACACCATCATGACTCATAACCAAAACTGCAGAACACACACTTCAACAAGGGCCGGTCTGACCGTGGCTGACAAGCTGGTCAGACCACCATGGTCCCACTGGTCAGAACACAAGCCAATGCTAGCCTGACAACAACCCGTCAGCGGTCAGACTGATCAATGTTATGGAGAGAATAGGTGACAGATCAAAATCTCATGAAAATCAAACTCAATTAACAAGAGTAAAATACAACCAATGTCAAATACTCATCACCCTCATGGGCTGCCATCACATGGTCTTACATTATCAATGTGTCAGATGAGAAGATGGAGATTTTAACTAGAACAATAAATTGCCAAAAAGATTCATTCCCATTCACATATTTAGGCCTGCCTTTGGGTCTCACAAAGCCTAGAGTCGAAGACTATTTCCCCTAGTTCAAAGGGTGGAGAGAAGACTAGCAAGCTGTGCTTTTTCCTTGTCTTATGGTACCTTCATAATGATACATTCTGTGATTTCGCAGATCCCTACATTTTATATGTGCAGCCTTAAGTTGCCAATGGGTGTCATCGAGCAGATTGACAAGTACAGACGACATTGTTTGTGGTCTCTATTGGCATGGAGAAAGATTTGTGAGCCGAAAGATCCGAAAGATCAAGGAGGCTTGGGGGTTCTAAACCTAGCTGATCAAAATTCTACCCTCCTGCTTAAGAATCTTCACAAGTTTTTCAATAATGCAAATTTACCATGGGTCAAGCTACTATGGGAAGTTTATTACAATGACGCTCGCCCACCTGATAAAATTACTGATGGTTCTTTTTGGTGGCGGGATAATCTCAAATTGATGGACCTTGATAAAGGTATGGCTTCATGCAGGATTGGTAGATGAATACAATGTTCTTATGGAAAGACATATGGAATGGGAACCTCCTCTTTGTCTGAAAACCTGAATTGTTCTCATTTGTAAAATCTGACAAGAGAACAGTGGCACAAATTATGCAAGCAGAAAATTTTCAAGACTAATTTCAACTCCCGTTGTCAGGCAAGCCTATGTTCAATATCAAGAAGTGCAAGATTTGCTACAGGAGCATGTAGTCTCTGTAGAAGATGATGTCTGGGAATACAACCGGAACAATAGGCAGTATTCTTCAGTAAAAGCTTACAAACATCTCATGGAAGATACACAAATTTCTCATTACTTCAACTGGTTATGGAAGAGTACTTGTCAACTCAGGCACAAATATTCTTCGGGTTGTTACTAAAGGATCGACTTAACACAAAAAATCTACTGAGAAGGAAAAATTTTCGTCTTGGTGATTACGCTTGTGTTCCATGCTCACAGTAAGTAGAAACCTTGCAACATCTTTTCGGGAGCTGCTCATTTGTTCAGAATTGCTGGGATTACATTTGTCCTTTGAGAAATCAAAACATATCAGTTCATGAATCAATCTTTCATATTAAACACAATCTCCATTAGCCTTTTTAGATGGAGATCATTGTCTTGGCTGCATGGGGAATCTGGATTACAAGAAACAAAAAGGTGTTCCAGAAAATTGACCCAACATTTCATGATTGGAAAAGAGTCTTAAGCATGAGTTTACCATGGTTATCTATCGGGCGAAGAAAACCTACGAACTTAATATTGAGAATTGGCTTCATAGTCTTGCTCGATCTTTTACTTTTCTTTTTTTTTGATGTAACTACTTTTTTGTAACTTTTTATCCTTACATTTTAATATATATATAGTAGGATCCTTTCCTACTGTTTCTGTCAAAAAAAAAGAGTAGGAGAATTTCAAAATACGTATTATCACAAAATAAATGTTGATATTGTGAGGATACAGGGTAGGCTACACTAGTATAAATTAAAATTTCTACCCCATAAAATAGAAAGCCATACGAATAAGAGATTATAGATCATTACCATTAGATTGTCGGATCAAGCATAACCGACTAAAGGGGAGTGAATAAAGGGTTTTAAAATTCTTCAGGCTAAATCATAATTTTATAGTAAGTATGAAATTAATTAAAATTGTTTTACACAATCAAAGCATAAAATCTCTAGGTTTCACTATGACACCACAACTTTAAGTCGAACTAGATAAAATTCTAGAGACACAAGATAATTCAATAATTACTGGAAATGTAAATATGAAAAGTAAAGACAAGATAGATAAATCATCATGAAGACACACAATGTTTTTCCCGTGGTCTCAAAAACTTGTTGGTCTTTCCTAATCCATGTTGAGATAAGCCAAAATGGATTATACCGGCTCCATGAATTAAGCCTAACCACCTCAAATCCACTAGGGTTGCTCTTTCTCCACTCCAGAGATGGCGAGCACAACATCATTCACAAATGCGCTAGGTCTCTTTACAATCTACTTTGAAGAGATCTCCGCGCAAACTCCTCCAAGTCATCTAGGTGTCAGTAACCACCAAGAGTAATAAGTCAATGACGCTTGCTTGAAGGTTTCTAAATGCTACAAAGATCAACTAATGATAAAATACACTTGAATGCTCTCAATAACCTCAAAAATATGAAAATAGAACAAATGAGTTGAACAGAGAGTAGCAAAGGCTCAAGAGTATTCAGTGAGGTCCAAGAAGAAAGCCTTTGCTGCTGGTGGGGAGGTATTTATAGCTTTCACCCACTAGGATGACCGTTAGGTATGAAATCCCCAAAAATCAGGGAATGCGGTAATACCACCATGTAGTGGCTGATACTACCGCACCTACTCTTTAAGAGCTATTCAAGATTCATTAAATGCATAGAAACTAGCTGTTAACTCAATTATCGGTAGTACCATACTCACAATGCCCGGTAGTACCGATCATGTGATAGTACCGCACCTCAACTATGGTAATACTGATTTTCAGAGGAGTGAAAATGCTCCAAAATGCACCTCTCTAAAAATTAGCTACCACCAACTAAAGTGTGGTCATACCACACTCCGGTAGTACTGATCACTAGGTGTGGTTATACCACTCAGCGGTACTACTGCTCAATAAATGTGATCATACCACTCTACGGTACTACCAGTCAACAAATTGCAGTAGGTACCATTTCAAGGAAATGCCAGAAATATACCTCTCTGGAAATAAGCTACCAGCATGTAACTACCAGCAGTACCGATGCAATAATACTACCGTTCAAATGCCTATGATCTTACCAATTTCCAAAGGAAAATTCAGATAGGGTTCCAAATGCATACATGAACCATAATTGATCAAAGTGGCACAAGATTAAGTTCTAACCATGAGCCCTCATTTGAACCAAACACTTAGGCTGGTAAAAACTATAAAGAGATCACTAGACTACAATATACCTTTGCCTTAAGCCATGTCTTGATCTATGTTAATCTTTTATCACCTTTTCATTTGTTTTCCATGACATCAACAAAATTTAGGACTAAACCTTTCAGCCATGTTAATGAACATGTTAGTCTCTTTAATCATGGTCATTATAAATTACCAAAATTATTTTTTGAGCCCTAGATGCTTCATAGTCACGCAGTGTAGCGAAAGAAAAGATGAAGCAGCCCAGTTCAACATGGCATGCGTTGGTTTAATGGAAGTAGTCAATCGTCCAACGTCTTAGAAGGGCAATTGTTGGAAGTGGATTGTCCTCTAGCAGTAGTCGATCTCCATGAGCTAATTGTCTTCTCCTCGAATTGTCTCGATTAACACTGCAGTCGCAGCAGCACCTCTAATGAAGTCCATATGTTTAGGTATAGAACATTGTGCGCTAGTGTGCTAGCACCAATATGCACATTAGGGTTTATGAGAGTTGGCGGCTAGGGTTTTGGTGGGTGTGTTCAACATCTCTCCATTTATCACATCAACCCATAGCATAATACTCTTCTTTGTATAGAGCATTCAATCAGATCCTTATCCGATATGAGTAGAGATCATATCCCACTTGGAGACCCTCCGATTAGAATCCTTATTCAATACAAATAGAGATTGTATCTCACTTTGAGTCTATCATCCGAACCCTTATTGTTCCAACCCATTAAGGGTGTGACCCTGTAGGTTATATATACTTGGTTGTAACGTAGAAACACCAGTCCAATCACTAGTCAGTAGCAATCCCTAGCAAGACATATTGACCCCAAAATATACAAAAAGATCAAACTGGACTAACCTTATACAATATTATGTTCAACTAGGTTCTCAGTCACTCATGATCGGTTTATAACTCTTTACGACTAGTTCATGTCTAGTTACGACCAGTTCGTATCCCCATACGACTAGTTCACGACTATTTTGTGATATATACGACTAGCTCACAGTCAGTCAGTATACCCACACAACCAATTGGTATCTGGTCGAACTAATAGACCTGTTTGTGTATTCTTCTTTTGCCTCACAATACCTAATTGAACTCAAGTGAATAATGTGTCATCCATGGACTGTTCAATCTTTCTCGATCTAGTAATAGATTTTATGTGGTTGACTCCTCGACCACTCGTAGCATGGCTATGCACTTCCTTTATCCAACCATATCGAGGAACCCAAAGATATCTCTCATGTTATGTAAGAAGGGCAAATCCCTTATTTGATAAGTCACATTCATCCGCATGTTTCATAGTATACCCAGAAACTACCTTTATAACTATCCTATTACGGAGTAGCGTTTGGCAACACCTAAGTATACTATTACACATGTAGCAAACTATATTGATCTCAAGTACAAGGATTACATATCATCATTGCTTGAGACTAACCTGTTGATACATAAAAATATAGCAATCTCAATAATGACTCAAGATGAGTCAGTCTAACACTATGTTCTCTAACATGTATTCACATTATTGATTTGATATCCCCATAACCCTGATCCGTAAAATATGATCATCAATTAATCTTGTGTTGATCTATAAATCATAATTGTCCTATATAATGATATAAGATCAGTGATAATTTAGAATAACATTAAAACATGAATAATGAGTTCTACGAATAAGTCATATACTTGTTGATCAATATGAAAGATATTTATTAAAAAAACAAAATAACATATTATTCAAAAAATCATAAATATAGAAGTGATATAATTATCTTTATGATTAGCTCTGAGACATATTACCAACAGATATTCAAATCAAGACACGAACTTAATAGCCTGCAAGTTATTGTTTTGACCGAGGCATAACCAAACAGTCCACAACGTCCGACAATATTCATCTCAATGATTGGTCTCCACGACACATCAGTTACAAACCAAACATGACAATATAATTTACAAACAATCTGTTAGAAGGACAAATGTAGAGTTTATGCTCCTTATATTTGGGATACCTTTGCATGATCCAAGGCACTCTTTCCATCCAGTTTACTTGACATATAATGTTTAAAATATTCTTCAACTGTCACAGTCTTGTACAACACCTTGTCTCCTGTGTTAATGCCCATAACCGGTGAAATTACTCCATCAAACTTTGGGTTGTGAAATGCAGATATGGATAGTCGTTCCTTATGGGCATTTATGGTGACCCTATGCTCAATACTCTTATACTTTCCATTCGTCATAATCTATAAAAAAAAGAACTAATTGAAATCAGACAAATGGGATATCAAATTGCTCACTGATATATATTCTCAAAAAATATTTATCCATTGTAACATCCCAAATTTTTGCTAAAATAAAAATAATAATAAATAAACAAATAAAATTAATTTAAATTAAAGTAAGTATTTTTTTGCCTAAATTTTCTTTTTGGATTTGCCCTGAATTTTTGTTTTTGAAAAAGCTGTATTTGAAAAGTATTTTAAGAAAAACCTAAAAATTAATTATTAAATAAAATGGTATTTTGATTTTATATAAAAATCCTATGTCAAATTAAATATTTGGAATTATTTGGATTTTATTTAGGTTTTCTGGATTTTCTGGAGTTCAAAAATGTATTTTTGAAATTAAAAAGTATTTTAAAGTATGAAAATAAAATACCAACATTAGTTGGAAATATTTTGTATTTAATATATGAAGTCATTTGTGCTTGGTATTTATCTTTGTTGTGACTGTGTGCACTAGCTGAATCTAGACTAGTGCGATTTACACAGAGGATCCAGGGGTCGTTACTCCGGGTTCCGACAAAGGTGGTATCTGAGCTATGATGACACTAAGACGCGACCCTAGGTAGAATAGAATGGTTTGACCCTAAGGACTTATTTTGTTAAACAGTAATTTAAAAAAAAATTGCTTATTCTTACCTCTCAATCTTTGCTTATCCTTATCTCTCAATCCTTTCTCATCTTTATGTCATTTTTGAAGAACTTATTTTTGTCTCTCCCCTTGTTCTAAAGCAACTATAGATAGCAATAGTTGGAATTCTTCAATTCTGCTGCCACTTCAATCTTCACCTTGAAGAATCATGCTTTGTACCTCGAGAGCTGCGAAGGATCACACCAAGACAACCCCTACCTCTCTAGGTTAAGTTGTTAAGCTAGAAAGTAGACGAAGTTATGAGCTATCAGTTTTCTCTTTTGTCGGCAGCCGTAACTATTATTTTCTTAATAAATGTTTTGCTGGTTTGGTGTTTTGCTTTGGGTTGCACAAAATATCCCCTATTCCTCCCTTTTCCTTGAGTCTCCTCTCTCCTAGTCTTTGGAAGCATCAAGCTGGAGCACCAATTGCCAACAACCTTTGTGAAGGCATGTTTAAACCAAATCTCCGCTCAAGCCAAGCAGAGTAAGATCCAAACCCATTTCTTGCTAGCCAACCCGAATCTCGGGGACGAGATTCTTTTTAAGGGGGTAGATTTGTAACATCCCAAATTTTTGCTAAAATAATAATAATAATAATAAATAAAATTAATTTAAATTAAAGTAAGTATTTTGTTGCCTAAATTTTCTTTTTGGATTTGCCCTGAATTTCTGTTTTTGAAAAAGCTGTATTTGAAAAGTATTTTAAGAAAAACCTAAAATTAATTATTAAATAAAATGGTATTTTGATTTTATATAAAAATCCTATGTCAAATTAAATATTTGGAATTATTTGGATTTTATTTGGGTTTTCTGGATTTTCTGGAGTTTAAAAATGTATTTTTGAAATTAAAAAGTATTTTAAAGTATGAAAATAAAATACCAAAATTAGTTGGAAATATTTTTAGTAAGTCCAAAATGTCTCCAGGAAATTCTCTGAATTTGTTTGGAATATTTGGAGTTTATTTTGTATTCTTCTGAGGCTTAATGAAATTCCTAGCCTTTTCTGAAAATCCAGAAATCAGGAAAATAAAATTAAACCCCCAACCTCCTCCACCGGCCGCCACGTGGACGGCCAGATTGCGCCCACGCCCCCGCTCAGAGTCCGCCTTCCCGTCCCCTTGCCTGCCACGTGGATGGCCCCGATCGCCCGTGCCCGTCCGCCCCGGCCCGATCCGCCCCGTCCGCCCCACGCGCCTCCCTCGGCCGCCTGATCCGCTCCAAGCCGCACGTCACCATCCGGCCGCCTGCTCCCTCTCCCCCCCCCTCTCTCTCTGCCGCTGGACCACGCTTGTCAATGCCCCTCTCCCCTCCCTCCACCTTTCTCTGCCCCGCGGGCCCCGCCCGTCAGCCACCCGCGCTTCCCTCTCTCCCTCTGCGCCCCCGGTCCCACCTGTCGGCCACCCCGCCTCCGTCTTCCCCGCGCTGCCTTCATCCTCCTCGCGCCCGCCCTCCCCGGCCGCAACCGCCGGCCCGCCCGACCCAGTCGCCATCACCCCCCTCTCTCCCGGCCACGCCCCCACTCCCGCGCGACCCGCGCCCTCACGCCCACCTCCTCCCTGCCTTCTCCGCGCCCCCACTCCCCACTTCTGCCCGCAACCGCCGCCACCTCCCCGAATACGCCGGCGACCAATTCCTCTCGCCGTACTCCTCTCCGCCCTATTTAAACCCCCGCCCGAGCTCCTCCTCACTTCGCTCCACCCCCTGCCGCACTTAGCTCCCCCTCTTCGCCGCTCTAGAGCCCCCGCAGCGTGCGCCTCCGCTTCCGCCGCCGCCGCCGCCAGCTACGACGAGCAATCGCCGCCACCTCGGGCCCCACCTCGCCTCGCCGTCTCCACCACCGCCCTCTCCGTGCCCGCGCGCATCTCAGGGACTCCTCGGCCGCCCCTCCTCGCCGCCAGCTCGCCGCCGGCCGTCTCCGGTAACTCCCGCCCCACCGTCGCACTCCCATCGGCCCCCTCTCTCTCCTGCGCTACTCGCCGCCGGTCGCCGTGCACCGGAGCGCTGCCACCGCCGCCATCCCCGTGCGCCTCCGGTCGGCGAGTCCTCGGGTGCTGGCGTGGCAGCCAGGTGGCGGCCATGTGGCGCCACGTCGGCGCCTCCCTACCCCATCAGCCACCCGTGCCACCTCGGCCATCTCCTCCCTCCGTGGGCTCGGTCCACAGACCCATGGCCCACCTGTCAGCAGGAACAGCCCAGTGCTGGCGTCATGCTGGCGCATTAAATCGGATTTTTCAGTTGAAAAATAATCCAGCCAAAATCAAATTCCCTGCTGACGCAATAATCCAGATTTTCCTTTAGGAAAATCATTCCAGAAAATCCTGATTTTCCATTTTCTCTCTTTTTAAACTTCCCGGAGCCCGTTCTCCTTCGTCCTAACTCCAATTTGGCCCATTCAAATTTCTAAATTTATCAAAAATTCCCCTCTATCCATGTCTAGCCTCAATTAATTTTTTTTGGAGTCAATTTGAATTTATTTGAATTTGGTGGGTTATTTTCACGTGTAGACTTCGACGATTCGGGAGATTTCGACAACGAATATTCAAACCAAGTTGAAGAGCAAGGCAAGTCACACTCTTTGATCATGTTGATCCCAATTTTCAAAATAAAATTATGTTGATTTAAATTATATTGCATGCATATTTTTATTCAACGTATTTCAATTCTGTTTCAAATATAGTTAATGTCTACTTGTTAATTCCTCCATTGAATTTGAATTCCTCCACACCTTGTCACCCTAGATTCAAACTCTAGTTAATACATTAGTGTTGGCTAGATGAATTTATATCAAATGCTTAGACTGCTTAGATATAATATTTGTTTTGGGATATCTTTCACATAAAATGATATGCTTTTGATATGCACTCTTGACTTTGGTGAGTCAAGGAGTGTTATGAAATATTTTGAAAATAAAATACAAACCTGGTTTAGACTTAGGCAATTGGTTAGAATGGTGGGTGCAGGCATGCCCTGTTGGTTAGAGTCGCAGTGGTTGATTGTCGTGCATAGGGGTATGTGGTTGGGCCTAAATAAGATTAAGGACCGGTCTATGAGCTACTGCTGCAAAGCCCTAATCGTACTACCACATGGCTGGTATGGGACAGCTCTGGCTGAATAATTTGTAAAGTCTCAACCTAAGTCAAGTTGTAGGTTGAAAGTGAGCGTGGTTGGTGCCATGTGAAGTCTCACTTGGGCGAGCGTGGTTAAGCCATGAGAAGTCTCGTCTAGGCTCAAGAGGGGGTCCCGGTCTGGTGGATTCCTTACTGGGGTGAAACCTTAGAGTTGGCTCGACCAGGTTGAAGGCTTTGCATTGTAAAGGCCTTGTCACGACTCCTCGCCGCACACCTAAGGAAGTGTGTAAACCGGTGGCAATATGGGATGATCGTGTCTTGTGGGTAAAGCTGTACAACCTCTGCAGAGTGTATAATCTATCCTGGATAGCCGTGCCCACGGTCATGGGCATGCTGAGTAAAAGTTTTTCATGGATTAAACTTTGTTTTTCAAAATGTTTTTGAAAACCTTGTGGATGGATGGAATCCACGAGAGATGAAAACCTTGCGGATGGATGGAATCCGTGAGAGATTGAAACCTGATGGATGGATGGAATCTATCAGAGTTGCGCAGTGAAAGCGTGTGGATGGATAGAATCCATACGTGAGCTTTTGGAAAAGATGGTCCGGGTGGGATGCCCGTGGATAGGTTGGTGTTTGGTCGGAGCCTGCACTAACGGTATTATTTTCGATTACAAGTATTGTTTTTACTTATCGTATTAAATTCAGCAGTTTCAATCTATTTACTGTATTTCATTAAATGTTGTTTTATGCAAACTAACCCTATAAGCCTTCCATTGAAGCCTTTATCATTATGTTGCATTTCTCCATGTGATTTGCGGAGTACAAGTTTGTACTCACCTTGCACCCCCCTACACAGAGGAAGTTATCGTCGACTACGGTGAAGATCTGGACAAGTAGGCCGTGTCTTACTGTTGTTTGCCTGTGGGCAGGCTTGGGCTTCGCTATTTATCAGTTTGCTTCCGCAGTTATTTCCTTTATTTATTTTGCCAATGAGCACTGATGTAAGACTTGGCCATAAGGCCGTATCCTTTATTTAATATATGAAGTCATTTGTGCTTGGTATTTATCTTTGTTGTGACTGTGTGCACTAGCTGATCCTGGACTAGTGCGATTTACACAGAGGATCCAGGGGTCGTTACTCCGGGTTCCGATATCCATCTAAATAAAAAGGATAATAGAATCGTGAAAAATTATGTGAGGGTATATATGTATCAAAGTACAAACGCCCTACCGCATGCTGACATGCAAATTCCACCCGCGGATGCTAACATGCAAATTTACATAAGGATTATCTTTCAATTTATGGTGAGGAGTTGATAGTTAAATAGTATCTCTATGGATGCCTTGCAACATTAGTGTGCTACAAAATATAGATGCTATAGCATAGAGATCTTAAGATTTAATTCAACAAAAAAGATCGTTCTTACATTGATCAGACAGTTCAGTTCACACTATGAAAGGGGCTTGCACATGATGCAGCTCCCTACATTCATAGGGGACATGTGTGTTACATTTTGCATTCATGTGTTTCAGGATACAGATGTCAAACGATTAGAGAAGTACGTCTCTATGTGCTCTAAAAATAGATGGTATCCCAACATACGTGTTGTTAACATATTAATAATTTGACAACTAATATTCATAAAAATACATAGATTTGTCACATGGAAATTGTATTATTAGATTTATCATCAAAGGTATTTCCATACCATTATATTTTAGCTAGTATTTTTCTAAAATATATATACTTATAAAAAGTTATGGTCAAATGTGTCTTGTGTCCGTGTCCATCTCAAAAATAGCAAGTATACGAGAATGGAGGGAGTAATAACTTAAAGATAAATATTTTTTCCTCTTTTTTTAGAGCATCCTTCTTTTTAGAAATCAAGCTGAATTTTTGTATGATTATATTCCTTGGTATATTTGGGATAGCATCAAGTTTGGGAACGTATATGATAATAACTTAGTTTCTCTTCAAAATTTGCATACCTCAAGAATATCACCCACATTCACCAATAATGCTTCAGGACGTGGTTTCACTGGGATCCATACACCATTCCTTCTAATTTGGAGGCCTTCTACTGAATTGACATCTAAAAGGAAGGTCATAAAACATGCATCAGAATGTGGTGAGAAACCCAAAACCTTTTCGGACATTGACTTGCACGGAGGGTAGTAATTCATCCTTAGAATTTGCACCACATATTTGTCTCCCATCAATTCAAGATCAACATTTAGTGTTTTTGCAATGAAGAATGCAACAGAATGTGCAACTTTCTCCAACTCAGAAGAGTACTCTTCAATAGATTCCCTGAGATCATAGAAACAATAATGTGTTACTGTTTGGTATTTGTACGTACAGATTGAAGACAAGTGATATACACCTTTCAAAACAACTAAAAACCACGTTCAAAACATCCAAACACTAAATCTCGGCCCAAAAGTACATATATAGATGGCCTCCAAACAAAGTTAGAGGACAACTTCTGTCCAACATTTCAGTTTAATCTGTCGACACAGCACGTGCAAACTGTCTTCCCTTCCTCCTAACTGACGATGTACGCCAACAATGCCATGTTCTAAAATATAAGAACTTCACAAAATGTTGTCAAATAATTTTTATTAAATGGCCCTGTTGTGGCTATTGACCAAACAGTAAAGTGAGTGAGTAGTATAGTGGAGATAATGGATGAACAATGCTTGCCCCCTTCTCTATGTCCAGGGTGGGCATATATATTTCCATGAGATGTATTTTACAATTATGCCCTTACACCCATGTACCCCCATAGGGGTATCTATGCAGGCCGGATGAGTTTAGGTGGAGGTCACCCCTATAACATACCTATTTTTAATAATATTTAAAATAACACTCACCCTAATTTATTTTTAAAACTAAGCACCCTAAGCCGTACGACCAATGGTAGTGGAACAGTGTTCATTTGCGACACCCAGGGTTGAATCCAGCAGAAGTCATTGGGGGTCACCATAGGAACATCGCGGTCACTGTAGGTTCATTGGGATCACTATGGGCATGGATTAGTAATGATCATGAGCATGAACTTCTTCATGGGTTAAGCTGGATAGCATCCAGCATTTTTGTTTTGACGGAAATAGCATAGCATTGAGCTAGGTTACTTCAACTCAATCCTAATACGCTGGATCTGACACTGGCCACGCCACGTAATGTATAAATATAACTCTCGCCCTAACTTATTTTTAACAATAGGCACTTGCCTTGCCACCGGCGATAGCATGGCAATAAAATTTATTTTTTAGACATTTTTGTGGAATGTTATTTCCTAGTGATCTTCCATTTGGATAAAAAAATATGGACAAGATCACAAGGCGCAGCCCATTGTGCTTTTATCAAACTTAAATGTTTTTTCTTCTAAACTTAAATCTATACAAATCACGTGAAGGGCGTGCAAATGATAGTGGCAGAATTAGTTGGTGTCATATTTATTTTGAAAAAAAATTAGGCAATGTCAATTAAACTGTTCAAGAACTCAATGCCAGTTAAACTAAATAAAATTAGCTAATTCGTACTTGCATAGAAAGACAAAAAATCATTTCCAATGCTATAAATTATGCATGCAGTTTAGTATCTCGAGATGTATGTTCACGTACAAAACATATCTGTGCACGCCAGAAGGTTACTGTCGTGCGTGAGTGAAGTTACTGTTAAATACATATAGAGTTACTGTCAATTGTGTAGTATTACAACTGACAATAACTCTACATGTGTTTAATAGTAACTTCACTCATGTATGACAGTAACTTTCTGATGCGCATTCTACACCTACACACAGAGTAGTAATTGTATATATATGTGTGTATATATGTGAAGCCTTTAAGTACTATCGATGTTTTAGTATCGATCTTATGTATGATTATTTGATTCGAGGGATCTCCTGGCTACAAATCAAATAGAGAAAGACACAGAAATTTTATACAAGTTCGGGCCTTCTCCAGAGTGAATAATAACTCTACTCCTATGTGGCTATACTAAATGTAGTGATTACAATCAAGGAAAGGCTAATGTGGAATGTCTTACAGTCCTTGATCCTACATTGCTTGTCCTCTCCTTCTCCCTAACGTTGTCCCTTATATAACACACGAAGAGGTGGCGGTTGCTCCATACCAAGAGATGCCTTATCGCATTAGATGGTAACTGTCTGACGGAAGTTATTTCTAGAGACGTGGTATTTCCTCGCCACTGGGCGGTTATCGCTAAGGGCAGGGAGAAGTTATGCGCAGTTACCCCAAAGAATAACTGTGCATATTAACTGCTTTGTCAGGCAGACTTGTAATGTAATAGGTTGTCGTAGACAAGGTAGTCAGAGTCAGGCTAGTCATCATAGAACGACTTACGACTATGTCATGCTTGTAGGAGAGCTTACGATCATGAAGCGGCCATGGAAAAGATTACGAACAAGGAGTGTTCATGGAAAGACTCACGACCACACGGCTAAGTCTATCCCTTATGAATAAGGGATATACATAAGGAGCAAAGTGACGCAATAATACTATTTATAGATAAATAATAAATTGAGGATAATTATATCCTCGTTATCTAACCCCCCCCCCCCCCCCGCAATTTTTAAGTGAAAATAACTTACTTAAGAAATAGATGTCGTAGACGAGTGAAGATCAAAAGCAAAGCCTTTTCGATTTCATTCGACTAGAAGTAACTTGGTCAAGAAGGTAATTTGGCTTGAGTTGTAAAGACACGTCGGTTTCGAACAGAGAAATTTAAGAATTCCAATCGACTCTTACTGATTTGTCCTTTGGAGTGGTTCCTGAAGAGGTAGTAACTGTTGAGTTCCCGAGATTGGTAACTAACTCATGCGGCTATAAAAACTTACCATGGGGTAACCTTTGAGGTTCATACTTTCCCCTTCAATTCCGTTCCTCTTTGAGTTTTCCACCACCAGCCAAGTTATCTTCTTCCTTCGATTTCTTCCAAATCTAAACCAATCCCCTAGAGAAAATGATGAAATCCTCCTCTGTTTGGGCGGTGTCGGAGAAGGATGCTGCAATGTTGAAGGCAATGGTTGAGGCTAAAAAGATCCCTCAACAGAAACTCATGAAGTGGATTGAAGCTGCTAGACAGCACTAGCCATTAAGGAGATTGGGCAAATTCTAGTTTTCCAGGCTTACTGTGAGTGTGGCCTTTGACTACCTACTCATCCCTATCTCACACTCGTACTCGAGCACTTTGGAGTGGAATTAGTGAACTTAGTTCTTAATTCCATCACCATGTTAAGTGTGTTCGTGCACTTGTGTGAAGCCTATCTGGGAATTCCTCTGAATCTAGAGCGCTTTTGGTACTATACGAAATGAGTAGACAAACCGAGATCACCAGGAGCTTTAGTCTGAAGCTCCATGATGACAAGACTAAGGAGTATATCCAGATGTTTACTCGGTTATCATAGCTGAATTGGAAGAAGTGGTTCTACGAGGAAACAACCAGTGAAGATAGCCTTTCTTTTGTGGGGAAGGCTGCGGAGAAGAACTCTTTCTAGAATTTGGTCCCCAAGGACCTTACTCGGATAGCCCCCTACATTCAAACTATCAAAGAATTAAGGGAAAGGGGCTTACCAATTGGCATGTGGTGAAAGATTTCATCACGCGTCATATCAGCCCTCTGAAGAAATGAGCATATCCTATGTGGATGTACTCGGGGCTAAGGATATGACCAGGGACTACGAGGAAGGTAAGCAACAATATAATCAATCCTTTTTTGGTTAACTCTAAGTTTTCATTATTGATCACTTTATCTATCTATGCAGATCTTGCACTTCTAGAGATTGACACAGGAGTCAAACTCTTCTATGAGAAAATTCCATCACTCGATGTGGTGGCTCCTCGTATCTTGGTGGATTTTCCTTTTGTCTTCCATAATGTGATTTACTTCTCTTCTCTTCTTGCGATTTTAGTCTGGCCCCTCCATCTTCTGAGGATGCCTCTATTGAGAAGCCCCCCGCCATTTTTCCTATGGTCGTAGAGACGACCGAGAGAATGATCGAAGAATTGACCTCTACCACGGGGGTGGAAGCAACAGTTGGAGCTGAACCGACTACGACCACTGAGGTAGTCGTAGGACAGAAGCAAGGATAGCAGAAGATAGGGCAAAAGAAACTAGTCAAGAAGTTGGATATACCTTCACCCGCCATGTTGAGGAGGAAATCATCGAGGATGTTCCTCCTAATCTCCAAGGAGGTATAGTTGAAGAAGAAGAGCACCCCAATTTCTTCTCTAAGTTTTTAACCCTGCCTTTGTAGTGGGGTCTTCTTCATGTCGATCTCATGACCGAGTCCCTCACCCCAAAGATATTCCCAACAAGGGGAATGCCTTTGATGACAAGCACCTTGAAAAGGTGTGGTGGGAGAAGGTGGAAGAACTCAATCAATTCGTAGATTCCCAGTAGTACTTGCCAAGTTTGCTTGTACGAGCATGAAAGTTAGCATCTAATACCCAGCCATTTATAATTGGTTTTTTTGGTTTGTTTATTCAGAGAGCTTTGGATAATATTATTATTGTGGCTGAATATCACAGACAACTCATGCTCTTATGATAGAAAAATGCTGAACTTTGCAAGAAGGCAGAGAAATAGTAAGTCACTGTCACATGTAGTCTTTTACGTTTTGACCACTTGTCCAATTCTTCATGTATATCTTTAACCTTTATAGTCTAAGGGCGATGAAAAGTCCTTGGCTAACATGCTCGACAACAAGAAGGTCGAGACGCAGAAGCTAAAGAAGGAAAATGTTGATTTATTAATAACGCTTCTAAAGGCCAATTCCGCAACTAACAAGTTGCAAGACAAAATAAACAATAAGTTCTAAATTTAGTACTGTTTATTTAGATGTCTTTTTTGTTTTTTCCTAACTCTTTTCTTTTAATAGATAAAGAGGTCGAAATGAGTAAGCTCCATACTAAGGTCGAACAAAAGGTTGTAGTGATCGGTGAGCTTACTCTGATCATCAAAGAAAAAGACTGCATAAAAATGAAGTCAAGAATCTTGAGTCTCGACTAGCAGGTAATGAATTCTTTACTTATGACTAGTTCTACTAACTAGTCTTTTGGGAAGTATCTTTCTGACTAGCTTTACTCTTTGCAGAGGCAGTAGTTGAAATAAGGTAACTCATAGAAGCTTCAACTCATAGTCAGGAGGAGACAAAGTCGATGAAGATCATTCTTCAACACAAAGTTTCACTTGTAAACAATTTACTCGATGGGTTTAGTCTTGAGAAGATCACTCCTTCTGAGGATACCATGACTACTCACACAAGTACAATTAGACAACAAGTTGGAGCTTTAGAGAAGCTTATCACTACTATGGAGACCAACTAGGTTGATTCACTAAGAGAGGCAGTCAAGGGTGTAGTGAGCTATGCCTTGGCACAACTCAAGGCATACGACCAAACTCTAGACTTTTGACCAATTGAGGATGACTTCAGCTGCTCTGAAGCAGAAGCCACTTGTCTGATCAAAGAAGTGGAACCAGTTAGCCAAAAGGTCACGAAGGAGATGCAGATTGGATTTCCTTCATCAGAGTAGTTTGTAATAGTAACTTTGTAAAGACAAGTCTTTTGTTAATAAAATTATTGGCCTTCCTTTTCCCTGCATAGTATCTTATCGAGTAGTTAGTAACTCGTAAGACAATAAAGAAATGAAAGAAAGCAAAATTAAGACTAAGAATCGATGTTATATTAGTAACTCTATCCTAAACCCCAATATTTACTTAGTTTATACAGATAAACTAATGAAATAGTGTGAAATAGAGTTTCTGAAAAGTGGAGTAGTTCATCCAGCTATTGTTGTTGACTTCAATTGTCATGTTTTGGTAGCAAAAGTTAGGAACGAGTTGACGCTAGAAAGTTCCTTCTAATGGGCAGGACCACGTGTAAAAAAGAAAGACTTCAACTAGGTGACATTACATTTCTTTCACTAGGTTAATCAAATTAAGAGTGTAAACGAAAACAAGATAAATATTAAATGATCCAATTTAAATTTATTCGTCTTCTCTTAGTGAACTCAATTATTTTGTATTGACAACAAGAGTTCAAAATAGTACGACACTAGGAAGTTCCTTCTATTGGGTGGAACCATATGTAGAGAGGAAAGACATCGACTAGGGATGTTTCCTCCTCCGATCAGTTTGAACAAATTGAGCCTACCAAAAGTGGTCGAACAAACATAAATAAAGCCCTACTCAAAGTATGACAATAAAGATTGAAAAAACTAAATACTTTATTGAAAGAGTAGAAATGCTATACATAGAATTTACGTAGTTGGTCGATATTCCAAGAATTTGAGAGGATGTGGCCGTCTTCTATGGCGAGCCATATCAAACCCAGTTGTATAACTTTGACCACAATGTAAGGACCTTCCCACTTGGAGAAAAGTTAGTTCCGATTACACTGGGATTGAATTTTCTTTAACACCAAATCATCTACAACAAGGCTGTGAGGTTGGAGCTTACGATCATAGTATTACACAGGACTTGTTGTTAAACCGTCGAATGGATTAAGGCTTGATTCCTCTTCTCTTTGAGTAGGTTAATGTCATCTGCTCGAAGTTGCTCTCAGTTGGAGTTGTTAAAATTTTCGATCATTATTGACTAAATCTTTAGTTCTGGAGGAAGCATAGCTTCAGCCCCCAAAAACTAGGAAAAAGAAAGTCTCACCTATTTCCTAACTAGGAGTTATGCGAATTAGCCATAACACTAAAGGTAATTCTTGTACCCAAGCCCCTGAGCACTTTATAAGCTGGCCCAAGACCTGAGTTTTAATTCCTTGCATTATTTGGACATTTGCTCTTTTGAGTACCCCGTTTCTTTACAGATGGGTGACGAAGGCATAGCACAACTTGGTACCCAATTCTTCACAAAAATCTTGAAATTTTGCACTCGAGAATTCCTTATCATTGTCTATAGTTCTCGACTTGGTACCCAAATCGAGTAATTACACTTCTCATCATAAAACTTTTGGCGGCTTTCCTTGTTATCCTAGTTACAGGTTCAGCTTCAATCTATTTTGTGAATGTGTCAATAGCCATAAAAAGGAATTTGAAGTCCCCCGATGCCTTGGGGAATGGTCCTAGGATAGCAAGACCCTAGGTCACAAAAGACCAAGATAGAGGTATAGTCTGTAAAGCCTGAGCCGGTTGGTGCATTTGCTTGCTATGAAACTAACATTGTAAAAATTTCTTAACCAACTCTTCATTTAGGGCTGTTAGCCAATAAAAACCATGTCAAAAGGCTTTTTTCACTAGCATTTTGTAAGAAGCATGTGCTCCACAGATGCCCCCATGTATATCATGAAGGAGTTATAATCCTTTTTTCTGTGATATGAATCGCATGAGAATCTCTTGAGTACTTCATTTACAGAGTACTCCTTCAACCAAAGTATACATTTTTGGCCTTGCGGTATAAACAATCTGCTTTGAGATCATCCTCGGGTGCCATACCCTTTTGAAGATACTCGTAGATGGGTACCATCTAGGTATCCTCATATTCTAGAGAGGATGTCTCATTAGGAGGTGTCTCTATTGTTTCGACTAAAGATGACTTTTGGAGTTGTTCCAAGAAGACTCCTTTTGGTACTTGTGATCGAGAAAAGTCATTCAAGCTAACTGGTCAGTGAGAAAATTATCCTTTCGAGGCATATATTATATCTCAAAATAAAAAATGCTTTTCAAGCTTTCTGACTTCTGACAAATACTAAGACATGGTCGAATTAGAGCACTGGAATTCTTTTCTAGCCAGATTCATGACTAGTTGAGAGTCTCCTCTCATGAGTAGCCATCGAATCCTGTGCACTTTCACTACTCGTATGCCAGCCAATAAACCTTCATACTCAGCCATGTTAATAGTGCTAGGGAAGCTTAATTGAACAGCATACTTTAAGGACTCCCCCATAGGAGATTCTAGGGCCACCCCAGCCCCTGTGCCACTGAGTGTAGGTGACCCATCAAAGTACATCGTCCACTGGTCATGGGAATTGTACTGGGATCCTAAATAGGTTCAAGATTTGTCCATTTAGCGATAAAGCCTGCTAAGATCTAGGATTTAATGGCCGTTAAGGACACAAAATGGAGGTCAAATTCTCCAAGTTTGATTGACCATTTTACCATGTGCCCCACTACTTCCTTGTTCTAGAGGATCTCTCCTAAGGGAAACTCATACGGTACAACAATTTTGTGTGTCAAAACATAATGCCTCAGTTTCCTCGATGACATGATGAGGGCATATAAAAGTTTTTGAACCTAAGAGTAGCACTCCATAGGCCTGTTTAAAACTTCACTTGCGTAGTAAACTGGTCGTTGAACGCCTTCGCATTCTACGATTAGTACTACACTTACTGTCTATGGTGTTGCAGCTAAATATATTAAGAGAGTCTTCTAGTTTTGAAGTAACCAGAATAGGAGTACTCATAAGATACCTCTTAACATCCTCAAAGGCATCGTTATCTTTCTTCAACCACTCGAAATCCTCGTGCTTCCTTAGAAGTTTAAAGAAAGGAAGTTATTTTTCTCCCAATCATGCAATGAAATGACTTAAACCCGCCATGCACCAGGTGAGTTTCTGGACTTCTTTCTTGGATGTTGGAGGGTGATTTGTTCAATGGCCATTATCTTTTTAGGATTTGCTTCAATACATCTTGCAGAAACAAGGAATCCGAGCAATTTCCTTGAAGCAACTCCAAACACACACTTCTCAGGATTGAGTTTTAAATGGTGTTTTCTGAGGTTGTTGAATGTTTCTTGCAGGTGAAAAATACCATCAAGTCATTTCATGCTCTCTACGACTAGGTCATCAACGTAAGCTTCCAAATTTTAGCCTAACTGAAGTGAAAAATTCAATTGCATCAAATGTTCAAAAGTAGGACCAACATTTTTCAAACCAAATGGCATTTTGACATAGCAAAATATCCCAAATGGCATAATAAATGTGGTCTTCTCTTCATATTCTAGACACATACTAATATGATGATAACTAGAGTATGCATCCAGAAAACTTAATACCTCACAACCAGTAGTAGAATCAACCAATTAATCGATACGAGGAAGAGGAAAAATCATCTTTTGAACAAGCATTATTAAGATCAGTATAGTCTATACACATACGCAACTTACCATTAGACTTAACCATTACAGGGTTAGCCAACCACTCTGAGTGATTGAGCTCTCTTATAAAGCCTGCTTGTAGTATAGCCAACCACCCTAAGTGATTGACCTCTCTTATAAAGCTTGCTTGTAGTAGCTGACATGCGTCATTTTTATATATATTTACTCATCATTTTACCCCATTATTTTTCACATTTTGGGACCATTTATCATCATTTACATGCTTTTCCATATTTAATTTCTTGAAATGGACCTTTTTACGTTTTTTATTATTTTCTCGCAGACTGGCACGATCTAGGCGCATAAACGACAATTCTGGACTGCTCCGTATAGATGTACGCATCGTCACGGATGCGTAGGATCAAACCGCGATGAAATCGGAGTTTCCAAGGGCTAGAATAGAAGAAATCAATTGGGATAAGGATTTAATTGCAATTTCTAAAGACCTGGTGGACAAAATCTCAAAATAGCCAATTCCCAATCGGTCACAAAACCCTAGCCGCCACCGCATTTTTCCCCTGAGCCCGGTTTTCTTCTCCCTTGGCCCCCACTTTGCTTCTCTGGCTTCCTCCCCTTTCTTCTCCACCAGCGACGGCGAGGGCCGGGCCTTACCTCGCCGGGTGCCACCATCACCTCCACTCCCGAGCGCCCCCACCACTTCTCCATTCCACCGCCTTGCTCTCCTTCTGTGCGCCGCCATCTACACCACCGCCCTCTAGTCCGGCCGCCACCGCTTTTCTTCTTCCCTGGCCTCCTCTTGCTTCTCCTTCTCCCACTATTCCGGCCGCCCCCTCTACTCCGCGTCCTCACGCCTCCCTTCTCCACCTTCTTCCACCGCCGCTCCTCCGTCTCTCGCCATCCCGCTCCACCGCATCGCCCCACCAAGTGCCGCCTCTGCTGCCCTCCTCCTTCTCCACCCGTGCACCACCTCCCTTCTTGCTCTTCCCCCAGCGCCACCTCTTCCGCTTCCATATCACAACCGCGCGCCACCTCTTCCGCCTCTCTCCGCCGCCGACTTTCCTCACCTCTCCCTTGCAGCCTGTTGCTCCACCGTGCCACCATCTCCTCATCGCACCCCTTCCTATTCTTCGCCACGCTGCACCTCCTCCGCGCCTCCTCTTGCCCTACCTCGGCGCTGCCGCTCTTCGGCTACCACAGGAGAGCGCTGCCCCGACATCTCCACCGAGTCAGGCAATGCCTCCATCTCCATATCTAACCGCCGCCAGCTTCCTCTACATCACCGGCGACATCTGCACCGACCCCTTCCTCCTCGGCTCCACTTCACTGACGACCCCTTTCTGCTCTTCTTCCTCTACTACTGCTCTGCTCAGTTTGCCTCCAATTCCTTTTCCTCTCTTGTTGCTTATCTTAATAACTGCTCAAATTAACTGATAATGATCTACTGTTAGTTTGTGATTTGCTTCAGTGAGATGTGAATTGTGAATTATGCTCTATGATGAATGTTTGTGCTCACTGAGATGTTATTTGTGATTAGGTGTTAATATGCTCATGTGATTTTGCAATTTGTGCTGTTAGTAGTATTTTCAAATTGTTGTCTATGTTAGTCAGTGAGTATTGCTAGTGTCTGTGATTTATGTTGTGTTGTGTTAGCTGTTAGTAGTATCAATCTATCAGTTTTCTTGTTAATAGAATTGTTTTGTGTCGTAGTGTTGTTTGAGTTGCACGAACTAGCTAGCCGGCGGCCGTTTTCTCCCCTCGTGCTGTCTCGACCTCCCTTTGCTTCTAGACTCTCTTTTCTTCTCCGCGGTATGTCGATAGTTAGGTCGAGCGTTCGTAGTTCTGTGTTTGTTGTGTTGTCGTGTGCCGTCGACTGTTTCCTCCCTCGTTCCCTCTCGACTCCCTACGTGCTTCTAGACTCCCCCAGTGCTTCTCGACTTCCTTTTTGCTGTCTCGCGGTCGATAGTTAGTTAGATCGTCGATCGGTAGTCGTGTTCGTTCGTTTAGTCGTCGTGTCGTTCGTGTAGTCATCACAGTCTTTTGTGTAGTCAGTCTGTTCTGTAGTTTGTTCGTTCGGTCGTACGATGTCCATTCGTACGATCGTTCGTCCCGTTGTCCTTTGTTCGTTCGTTTATTTAGTTTGTTCGTAGTTTAGTCTATGCGAGTTAGAGTTTGCTCGGTAGTTTAGTTTTCCCCCAGCTTCGATTGACCTAGCTTTAGCTGAGCATCGGTAGCCTCAGTGTAGTCCCTGTGGAGAACACAACACTCGTCGCTATTTCAGTGGCAAACCGTGCACTTGCGGGTGTGCTATTTTTGCACGATCAGTAGCTTGTCCAATTCTGACCTAATGGCCTTCCGTTGATGAGGTGCAAATCTCTGTAACTTTTTGTTTTACAGGTTTCTTGTTAGGCCGTAAAGCTAGCCTGTGCTTGATCACCTCCCTCGGGACCCCGGGCATATCAGATGGTTGCCATGTGGAGACATCTGTGTTTGCCCGGAAGAACGTGATGAGGGTGTCTTCTTATGCAGGGTTGGAAGTAACACCAATGCCAATAATCTTCGAAGGCTCCTTGTTAGTGATATGCCCTAGAGGCAACATGGAGATGTTATATATATCACATACTATGTTTATGATGCATTACTTTGTTCCTTGAAATAGACATTATCATTATTGATCAATGAGTATGTGACTTATTCATGAGACTCTTAATGCTAAAATGTTGCTATTTCTAAATGATCCCTGATCATATATCATATGAGGAACAAATATGATTCAAAGATCAGCATATGTATTGATTGATGATCATGTCTCATGGATCATAGTATGGTGATACCAAATCAATAATATGGACATGTGTTAGTGAACATATGTTGGATAGACCCGCCATGAGACACTGCAGAGATTCCATGTGTCATCAGTTGGTCTCAAGTAGTGTTTATGTAGAATCCTTAGACTTGAGATCATCATGGTTCCCAACATGCGTAGTAGCTTATTTTGGGACTACTAAACACTACTCCGTAACTGGGTAGTCATAAAAGTAGTCTTCGGGTTTGCCATGAAACATGTAGTGGGATGTGAATGATCAAGATAGAATTTGTCCCTCCTTATGGGAGAGATATCTCTGGGCCCCTCGATGTAATGGATTATGAAAGTGCATGGCCATGCCAAGGTGATTGAGGAGTCAATCACAAGTTTATAATCCATCACGGAATCGAGAGAGTGATTGAGCTATTAAGAGGATGACACAGGTCTCGCCTTGAGCTCAATCTATATCGTGTGGCAAAGGGATTCGTACATGAGAACATTACAGGTTCAGCCGATATGATCTTTACGTATACTTTGGGGTTAATATGTCTTACTAGAGGCCGCTATTAATAGGGTGACCGGAAAGGCGTTTTCGGGTCGCGACCAAGTATACGTGAACCTACAGGGTCGCACGCTTAACGGGTTGGAACGCTAATTCGAATATGATTCGGATGTGGGCTCAATTCGGATAGAGATCCGAATAGACTCCTATTGGGCCTCGGTCCACAAGGCCCAAGTGAGGAGCTCTATATATATGGAGGCGAGGGGCTTAGGAACACACGTTTTTTGGTGAACCTCTAGCAAAACCCTAGCCGCCACCTCCCGAGCCAAACCCTAGCCGCTCACGAGTGCTAGTACACTCGCAATCGGCGTTCCAACCCCGGACGTGTGGATACCGGTGGAGGCACTGCTCGTTGCGGTGTTGATCGGCATCAACAACCTACAGATTGGATCTGCTCGTGGTGTGGTTGATCGCATGGAGAAGACGATCTGTTCGGGATGATCGGCTAATTCCACTACTACCTCGACGCGCGTGGTTGGATCGGCTTCTCCAACTCTTCTTCCGCTGCGCTGCGCGTCTAGTGGTAACAATCCATGATCCCTCCTTAAGCATGATGTCCTTGTGTGCGCGGTAGAAAATTTTTGTTTTCTGCTTTCGTAGCCTACGTGCATTCCTTCACTCCTCTGGATCTAGAGGAACCTCTTTGACTTGTTCATTTGTCTTTGGTGCAGCTTTAGGCTGCGAATGCATGGTCGAAGGCTATGCTTTACTTGCTTCTTGAGTTGGTAACTGGCCTACCATCTTGAAGGATTTGCAGTCGTATGAAAGCGCCATGTTTTTATCACAGTGGATTGTGATTACTCCTTTGGGACCTGGCATCTTAAGACATTGATATGCATATTGAGGAACAATTACAAACCATGCCAGAGTTGGTCGTCCGAGTATGGCATTATATGCTATGATGAAATTGAACACATCAAAAGAGATTTTCTGTCCTGAAATTTCCTGGAGAACCAAACCTTATAGGCATAGAAACTTGGCTAATAAGCTTGGCCAAAGATCCTGGTATGATTCCATAGAATAAATATCATACAGGTTTTATTCTGGTCCGAGCAACTTGTATTGCATCCAGGGCACTCATAAATAAAATATTTAATGAACTACCACCATCAATCAACACTCAGTTTACCCAACAGTTATTGATGGTGGGATCAATCATGATCGAAAACCAGCCTAGTCGAGTTGAAGGAATCAAACAGTTACTTTTCTCAAAGGAGATGGTAATTTCTGCCTACTTAGGAAAATTGTTGACAAGAAGAGGGTCAATAGAGTTTACCTCATGCTTGACAACTTTAAGTTGTCATTTTGACTGGTATGCCAAAAATCCTCTATAAATGTGCTCGATGGTGTGCTTCAGATCCTAGAATGGCATCTCCTCATCATCGTCCGACTGCTTCTGACCACTTGACTATCCTAACTCCTCGAATGCAGGAATTGGTCCTTTACTGGAGTAGTATTCCTTGAGTTTTTATTGAAAAACACGATAATTGCGAAGGTCGTGTCCTTCCTTTTTATGGAAAGGATACCATCTAGGCTTGTTATCCTTCCAAATAGGGAATTTGCCCTTACCCCAATTAAAGTATTGCTTGGAACTTTGCGGCTCCTTATCGCTTGTGGCCAAGACTTCCTTGGAGCTGTTGGTTCGAGGATTTTGGCCTTTCATCTTGCTCTTGGATTTCTTGGCCTTCTGATCTTTCTTTTTGCAGCCTTCGCCTACCTTTTTAGGACTTTTAAGGCTCGATTGATGGTTTTGCTCCACTCAACTACTTCAGCAGTAGTCGTATATCGATCAGCCATCTTAAAGAGTTCGACCATGGTAGTCGATGGATTCAAAGCAATATCATTGTTGATCCTTCTATTGTGGACTCCCTGCTTAAATGCTCTAATAAAGAAGAGTCAAAAACCTGGGGTATGGAGTTATGAACCTAACTAAATATCTAATGAATTGATGTAAGGTCTTGTTGTTATTTTGTCTCATCCTGTGTAGGTCGTTGTCCTTTCTAGGGTGATTGTATGTGCCCTAGAAATTGGCCAGTAGAAGGTCGCAAAAGTGTTGCCACGAATGGATGAACTCCAATTGTTGATTTAACAACCACGACCGAGCAGGTCCCTGGAGCACAGTTAGAAGGTAATTCACCATGACATGTTGTCCTCCTGTTGCTCGAACGATGGTCATGTAAATTTGAAGGAATTCAATGGGATTTTGGGACCCATCAAACTTATCCATGTTTACCGGTCGAAACCGTGGCAGCCAGCAAACTGCTCGGAGATGAGGTGTAAATGCCCGACATCCAATAACAAGATCATGATGCCTCCTTTGTGAAAAAGGATGATTTGTATCACTAGGCGATCGTACTCGACGATGCCCAACAGTTGTCAAACCTGACCTGTGATAAGGCTTGTCCCTGCAAGGGTAATATTCCTCATATTCCATCTACTATTGCAGATTTCTTGCTCAAAGAGGTGAATGATCATCTTCTCTATAAGCCTGCCGACCTTGGGATGTTCGAATAACCCTTCTCTGATTGGTGTTGTGGTTAGGGGAACGACATGACTTATCATCTTGTCAATTTCCATGAGGTGAGTTATTTGAATGACTAGTGTTTGTAGTCATACCTGTTCGACTCCCAAAAATGGTGTCTGGCCATCATGCTCCAGAGCCTTCATGTGATCTGCTTGGTGAAATGGTCGTAACCTAGTACTTGTCCAAGTTCTGGAGTTGGGTTTTCGAGCAAATCATTTATATGCTGAAGCTCTTGAGCCTCCTCAAATTGATATAGGATGCGCCTAGGAAAAATCCTTTGGGCTATCAACCTTCTCCTCTAGATGGTCTCAGGATCTTGTGTGTCTGAGGCTGCTTGAGTCCACCATAATGGAGAGCGATTATTTCAATGATTTCTCCCATACTCATCAGAGTACTGATCATGTTCATTACTGGAGGTCTCCTCGCCATCACCATGAGGGGTCACAGTGTGTGAGCGGTGGAGAGCATTCTCAGTCCTTCCTTTTGGGAGAGTGATTAGTATCTGAGAGGAGGGTGTAGACCTCCTGGATATAACTTCTACTTGCGTTAGACACTTGCTAGGTTAAGGAGTCCTCAAATGATAGTGACTCGTGACTTGAAGTAAACCCCTCTAAGAAGGGAAATTCTAGGTTATAACCATCCCTTGTCAGAGTTGAGCCTTGCGATGGTATGGATAGACTCGCGGGGAGCCCACTCACATTGTCTATGTGGACAACCAAAGTGTGACAACCACCAGATGTCAATTTAGCCCTGGAATATGCAGGATTCCAGGACTTGCCGAGCTAGATCAGACGGCCACTGAGAGACTCAAACATTTAGAAGTAGATCTCTCATCATGTTGCAAGTCCTGTTTATGATCAGATTGACCCTTCCCATATGGGAAAACAAGTTCCTCTGTTGGACGTAATGTTGTGGGGATAAGGATCCCTCAACCTTATCTGTGGTGTGATCTCTAGGATCTCATGATGGATGTCTAAAGACAACCTTACCATTGGATGAAAGCATGCTCTGCTCGTAGTCATAGCAAGCATCTATGTCAAGATCTGCGTAGTCAGCCATATCAAACCAATTCTCCTCGTTCCACTCTCCTGCCATGAGGACATCAGAAAGAAGAGAATTTGTCAACGAGGAATTACCAGAGTTAGGATGATCCCCACGGACGGTGCGAACTATCGATGTTTTAGTATCAATGTTACATATGATTATTTGATTCGAGAGATCTCCTGGTTATGGATCACACAGAGAAAGACATGGGTATTTTATACAGGTTCGAGCCTTCTCTAGAGAGAATAATAACCCTACTCCTGTGTGGCTATACTAAATGTATTGATTACAATCAAGGAAAGACTAAAGTGGAATGCCTTGCGCTCTGTGATACTATGTTGCTTGTCCTCTCCTTCTCCCTAACGTCAGCCTTTATATAACGCACAAAGAGGTGGCGGTTGCTCCATGCCAAGAGGCACCTTATTGTATCAAATGGTAACCATCTGACGGAAGTTATTGTCAAAGACGTGGTATGTCCTTGCCGTTGGGCGGTTATCGCTATGGGCAAGGAGAAGTTATGCACAGGTACTCCAAAGAATAACTACGTATATTAATTGCTTTGTCAAATAGACCCATAATGGAACAGGTTGTTGTAGACAAGGTAGTTAGAGTCAGGCTAGTCGAAGAAGAATCTACGACCACAGGGTGGTCATAGAATGACTTACGACTATGTCATGCTCATAGGAGAGCTTACGATCATGAAGTGGTTGTGGAAACTCTTACGGCCAAGGATTGGTCATGGAAAGACTCATGACCACACAGCTAAGTATCTCCCTTATGAATAAGGGGTATACTTAAGGAGCAGAGTGACATAACAATACTATTTATAGATAAATAATAAATTAAAGATTAGTATATCCTCATCAAGTACGTACTCCCATTTCTCATATACCGCTTAAACGTATAAGTTATACATTTTTATCCTTTCGAGCATACTTTAATAATGATTAAAAGATACTCCAAAGTGGGTTCCATAAAACATTTCATCACAGGGCAATTTTTATAGTATAATTTATGTATATACTACTTTTATATATGAAAATGGGTATATAGCAAAATAAAGAGCTCTGGTGAAAAATTTTCAACCATGTCAAATTGGAATATCTTAATAATTATTATTTAAGTATACCAAATATGATAAAGAGATATAACATATTCGTTTAAGTGGTATATTAGAAGAGGGAGTATGTACTACCAGGAGTATGCAAAAGGCTTCCTAGACCATGATTTGAAATGCGCAAATTCAAACCAATTTTGGTTATATTTTTAGAAAATTTCAGTTTTAGGGCATATACCCATCTACAACAATTCAAAAGAAATACATACCTTTGAAAAAATATACTCAAATTCAAAGTTATTCAATGATTTTTTTATCACATGCTTCGTTGATTTTTTTATAACATCAGCACATAGTTACAATTAAACTATCATAAAAAAGACAAGTCTAGTTAAATTTTAGTTCAAACTTGTTTAAACTAGTTAATAAACAAGTTGAACTCGATATACAAAAAAATTCAGTTTTTTCGTGCGCGATAACTAGGGAACGTACCTATTTTAGATCATGTTACCTATGATGCCCCTTTTATTTGTTATATATATATATATATATATATATATATATATATATATATATATATATATATATATATATATATATATATATATATATATATATATATATATATATATATATATATATATATATATATATATGAGAGAGAGAGAGAGAGAGAGAGAGAGAGAGAGGCTGACCTGAATGTATAAGGTTGAGTAGGCCAATATCTCGTATCACGGGCCTGAGTTGGCTGAGTCATGATGCCGAACATGTCTGCCCAGTCAAGCTTTTGATCATTGGACACAACAAACGCTTGGCCATAACCTTGGAGGTCTCCCGGACGCTGAGCGTAAACATTCTTTGCCTCAAGTGGAAGCTGAAAGAACTCATGCATGTCGCGCTTTATATTCACAATCATCTCTTCTGGTACTCCATGATTTACAAGCTGTAATTTGCAATAGTTTGACATTCATGATTAATATAATGATATTGTGTGATTCGATTCTGCTATTCTTGTATTCAAGCGTCAACTTTACAAAGAAATTCCAAAAAGAAACTGTGGATTTGATAAAGTGAAAAACAAGCAAGGTATCAGAAAGCATAGTAAGCACTTCGTTCAGTTATTTGCGTAACTCGGTTATGACCTCCTATGCTTTATCCGCTTTTTTCCAATATAACATTTTTTTTCAACAATTAGGGTTTTTTTTTATTTTCTAGAGTAAATTTCAGAATACCTAGGAATGGCGGTTATAATTGCAGAAAGCATGTGTGTTTTTTGTCTAGTGGCACACCAGGCTTTATGGTTGATTGAGTTTCGTAAAACTCCACCCTAAGCAAATCATAGCTCATTGGCGTTGGGATGGAGGTCAATGGACGGCACCGCAGAGATGCACCCTAACCACTCATTGAAGACTCACCGAAGGTGGCTTATACAGCCAGATGCAACGATAGATTTGGTTACGAAGGGTTACGTTAGACCTCATAGCCATCAAATATGGTTAGGACAGCTTCAACTATGACCATTAAATATGGGTTTTCTATAATCTATTATATTTTCATATATACTAATTTTACAAAATATCCAAATCAGCTCTAGCTTAAATCCAATTACATAATACGATATCATGATGCATATCAACTTAATCTAACATTTCGTCAAAAAAAACTTAACCTAACTTGTTTTGGTGATTTGTAGTATTTAAAATTCAATTTGACGGGTTTTTATTTTGATATTACTCATTACTGAACTATACTACAGTGTATACTACAATTAATTTATAGACTCTATCTTAAAAAGATACTTCATTTAAAAACTAATTATTATAAAAAAAGTTAAAAACAGTTTTTAAAAACCGAAAAGAACATGCATATACAGTGCTCGGGCGGTTACTAGCTTGTGGAGAGTTGAGTGACCCTACCTCAAAGAAGCCCCACTCCTCGCAAGCAAACCTGAGCTTAGCGGTCTCCTCTTCCACGGACTCGGGGTTGAGGAGTCTACCAAGGTCAACCACCGGAACCTCGCCGGAGTGTTCAGTGAAGACCGCGTCGCGGTCGATGTCCGGCCGGATGTACCGCTCGAGCGCCTCGGCCGTCAGCTCGTCGGCACCACAAGCCGCGAGAGCCTGCACGTTCCTGACGGGGATCGTCGTCCCCACTTGCGAAAATCTACTCTCGCTGGCCATCACGAGCACGTACGCACTCTCACCACACGAGTACTTCTGTTTGCTTCTCTCTTCTGGCTATCCTAGTAAGTAAGCCACTATATATAAGATTGTACATTAGTACTGATTCAAGTGTGGCCTACCGAAATAAACGATGCAACTTGCTTTAAGAAATTTGTTGGCTTCGCCAATCGTAAAGAAGCGTTGAACTGCCACGTTACAAGGAAAGATGCGGATGATTCCTCCAGCTCGTCCAGAATATCCAATGATCGATGTGTTTGGACAGATCATGCAAAAAAACAATTGGCCGGCGGCTAACGCTTAATTAAATAGTGTAGGACCAGCAATAGTAAAATAGAAAGTATGAATAGTGTCTTATTAAATTTTTCTCTAAGTACATAAAATCTTTTACTCCAAAATTAGAGATTTAACAGATTTCACTGTCTACAAACTAGCAACAACACAAAACAACAAAGATGCCAAGCACTACACCTGAGTGATCTGACCGATGTAGACCAACAGTCAACCGGTAGCACGCTGGCAGTTTGATTGACTTAAAATCGGCGGTCTGACCGGTGATTGGTCTAACTGGGCCTAGGAGCGGTCTAACCGCTTCTCTGTTCCCAAAACATAAATGTTGATCTTAATCTAAGTATATACATAAACATTAGTCTTAATCCTAGGCTCTAATCATGAACACCTAGCATTAACATTAGTGCGGAAGCGTAAACATACCCGAAACCGGAGATGCCGTGAGAGGAGGTCGGTGATGCTGAGGTGACCGACGGTGTGAAGGAGATCGGCTGGTGTCGCTGAAACCGTGGACGGGACGGAGAGGGCTCGGCCTTCGTTCACCATAGCGCTCCGTTATAGATCAGGTTTTGTGTGGGATTTTGTGGCCTTAGAACAACCTGATAAAGAACCTGCCGAATCCCCTTTTTTATATGGCGCTATGGTGACCGGGACCGAAACCAAGACGGGTTAGTGGCGCTTCCGATCATGGCGCGAGTGGTGGAGTTGCCTCCCTGAAATCTCGGGGTTAGTTAGCCGAGATCAACCCAACAATAAAATCATCCTAAGTCCAAATCACTTTTGTTGCAAACCTCAAAATTTATAGTAAAATGAGATCAAACTTTGTACACACCTTGCTAAGGGTCTCAGGAACCTATTTCATCCGAGGATTGGGATGATATTGGCCAAAGTCCCAACCTTTTCTCAAAATATGCAAGGTTGCACAAAAAATCAGACAAATCTCAAAAACTTGATAAATAACTTGCTTGTGGGTTAAGAATAGCCAAGATTATTCTTGATTTATTTTCACATATCCTAGCAAGCAAAAACAACCAATTAAATAAGGCCAAACCATAAGATCACAATTTCTTAAGAAAGGGTCCAAACAAGAAATAAACGGGTTAGGGACCGCTAACGACCAGTGATCGGAAAGGTGCTTTCGAGTTACAACTAAATATACATGAACCTATAGGGTTACATACTTAACAGGTTGGAATAATAAGATTCCGGATGATAGACTCCAAGTGAGATATGATCTCTAATTGTATCGGATGGAGATCCAATAGGATGCTCTCTAAATTAGATACCATCTCTAATTGTATCGAATGGGGATCCGATAGGAGGCTCTCCGAGTTGGACATGATCTCTAATTCTATTGGATGGGGATCCGATACAAATCTATATATTGAGAGAGGTGTGGAGCTGAGAGTGCTAAAGAAAATGACGATCAATGTAAATCCCGAGACATACTCATTGAAACCTTAGCCACCACCTCTTGAAACCCCTACCGTGTACGCTGGTGCTAGCACACCGACGCAAGATGTTCCATCCCTAAATATGTGGACTTCGGTAGAGGTGCTACTGCAACTGCAGCGTTGGTTAGGACTACCATGAGGAGGAGACAGTTAGCTCGAGAAAAATCTTTTATTACTCGTGGATGATCGACTACTTTCATTATATTGACGCGCGCTACGTTGAATCAAGCTGGTTCAACTCTTCTACCGCAGCATTGCGCATCTAGTGGTAACGATTTATAATCTCTTACTCATATGGCTTCCTAATTTACATGGTAAAAATTTTAATTTATGCTAGTATAGCCTATCCCATATGCCAACACTAGGAATGGCAGTGATAATTGCAAAAAGCATATGTTTTTTTGGTCCAATGGCACTTAACACCTGGGTGTTTGGTCGATGAGTTCCGTAAAACTCCACCATAACCAAATCATAGCTCATTGATTTTTTTCCTGATTTAAATATTATGGTGAGATTTTCTTGATGTTCAAAGCAAATAAGATAACTTAAATATCACCAGTTACTTGTATATGTGTATATGTATGTATATATATATTTGGAGATACCCTCGGGCTATTTCAAGGTTCTGTATACCATTTTTGTGTTTTGGATCTAAAACCAATATCTAACCAAATTTGGGATTCAGCTTATGTTGGAACTTTCCCCAAAAGTCGAAGCTAAAGCCAAAGCCGAAGTTGAGGCGAGGTCAAACGGAGTCCAAGAACCCAATCTCAGTCGTTGAAGCAATCAACAGATACATCAGGAGGTTTTTGGCGACTTTTCAGAGTGTTGATGATTTGTAGTAACTGATTTGATCTATCTAGATACGATGGCGTTAAAAAAAATAGTTTAACCTTGTGTGCTCCTTTTTCTTGACAATACAACTCAGTCGGGTGCGCAAATCTGCTGCCGCTGGCCATCACGAGCACGTACGCACTCTCTCACCACGCGAGTACTTCTGTTTGCTTCTCTCTTCTGGCTATCCTATAAGTAAGCCACTATGATTGTACGTTAGAACTGATTCAAGTGTGGCCTACCGAAGAAACGACGCAACTTGCTTTAAGAAATTTGATGGCTTCGCCAATCGTAAAGAAGTGTTGAACTGCCACGTTACAAGGAAAGATGCGGATGATTCCTCCAGCTCGATGTGTTTGGACAGATCATGAAAAAAAATGCGGGCGGCTAATGGCTTAATTAAGTAGTGTAGGACCAGCAATAACAATAGAGAAAGGGTAAATTGTGTGTTCTTAAATTTTTTCCAAGTACACAAAGTCTTTCACTTTAGAGCTAGAAAGCAAAGAAGATCAGATTTCATAGCCTACAAACCAGCAGCAACACAAAACAACAAAAATGTTGAGCCTGACTAGAGGTAGACTAGTAGTCCGACTAACTGAAGCACTACGGGTATGCTATGCAAACACAATTTTAAAAATTCTATCACGTAAACAACGAACCTCTGCTAATAATACATCACGGGATTACCGCTAGACACGCAGACTTGTAGCAAAAGTAGAGTCGATGTGGTGATGCGGTGGTAGTCGTACTAGCCGCACGTCTCCTCCTTTAGCTCCTTGTGATTGTCACAGGTTGTAGATCGTCCTAGTGCTAAAGCTTCGCATCAACATCTCCAAGGTATCCACATGTGCGGGGCAGGAACATCACGCGCTAGAGTGCTAGCACCAGCTACGTGGTATTAGATAATGAAGGTGTGGCGACTAGGGTTTCGAAAATTATGAATTCTCTCTATAAAAACTTATGTCACCGCCCCTCTATATATATGCATCCATAATGGTCCTTAAACTTAAGGCCCATAGGAACTCATGGCCTACATCAATTCAGATCAACATTTGAATTATATTCTAGCCCTTTAAGTGTGCGACCTTATAGGTTCACGTACACATGGACATGGTCTGAGTACTCTTGCTCATCCACTAATCGGTAGCAGCCCCTAACAAGACAAGCTGACTCCCAGGTATATGTAAATATCATATTGAATGAACTTCAATAAAGCTCTTATGCATTTCCCTTTGCCTCACGATATCTATCAAGCTCAAGGTGAGTGCGTGACATCCTTGTTGGTTAATTTGACCACTCTTTCTCGATTACATAACTCAAATTCGCCGACTACATATAACACTTTAACCGTGAGTAGTATGGCCATACATTTCTGGAATTCAATCACTCGAGAGGCCTAGAGATATCTCTCTCGTTACATGGAGGGGCAAATTCTATCTTGATCGACCATGCCTCGATGCATGCATCATGACAAAACCTGAAAGCTATCTTTATAACTACCCAGTTACAGAGTAGCGTTTGGCAACCCCTAAGTTAGCCATTATACATCTTGAGTACGTGCGATGACCTCAAGTCTAAGGACATAGCATACACATTGTGAATGAGACTAACTGATGACATGTAAGAATGCAACGTCCTTGTAGTGTCTCATAGTGAGTCGATCTAACCCCATGTTCGCTAACATGTGTCAATATTATTGATTTGATATCTCTATATCTATGACCTGTGAAATATGGTCATCATTCAATACAATACATATGCTAGGCTATTCATATGTGTCTCATATGTTTTCGACTAGGAATCGTTTAAAAATAATCATCGCAGAAATATAGAGCTTCACAATCAAGTCACACACTTGCTAATAAATATTGACGATATTATTCAAGGAACAAGATAACATATTATCCAATAAATCATGAACATAATAAAATATAATCATTTCTATGATTGCCTCTAGGTCATATTTCCAACACCAATAGCATGCAAACAATCTGACTAACTTGAAACCGACAGTTTGACCAGCATGAAGCCGGCGACTAGTTTCACTAGGCCCAGGAGTGGTCTGACTACTCTCCTATTTCCAGAATAGAAAATCAGCTCAAGTCCAAACCACTTTTATTGCAAACCTCAAAATTCATGGTCAAATTAGATCAAACTTTGCATACACCTTTTTTAGGGTCTCAAGAACCTATTCCATCTAAGGATCGGGATGATCTTAGATAAAGTCCCAACATTTCCTCAAAACATTCAAGGTTGCACAAAGATCAGACAAATCTCAAAAACTTAATAAACAACTTGCTCGTAAATTAAGAATAGCCAAAATGGTTATAGATGTATTCTTACATGTCATAGCAAGCAAAAAACAACCGATTAAACAATGCTAAAACCCTACGATCATGATTTCTCAAGAAAGAGTCCAAACAAGTAAGAACATGCTACTTCAAGATCTTGCAAGACACAATGCCCAGATGGATGTGATTTGATCTACATGAGTCATCTCTATCACTTACAGGTCCTTGACATCAGCAAGATCAAGAAAGGAGGAGAAGAGGCAAGGAACCAGCAAGAAGAAGAGTAAATCAACCAAAATAAGAAGGATTCATGAAAGATTAATAAATTTGATTATATTGCTACTTGAAGATGAATATTTTATAGCCACTCCATGAGGAGAACTGACAACATACTATAGCACTCACTCTTCTCTCTTAAGCCATAACCCTAACTCAAGAATGGATGAGATGATTGGCTTGCAAGCCTCTATCTCCATTCACAAAATTGATGGAGCAACCAGCCTATATCTAACCCTAATGGATACTATTCGCTAGCAAAAAATGGGAGAAACCTATTAACCCCATATAACACGGGTTTTATACTCACACTTAACTCATGCACACTTCTCAAAGCACATGACCCCAAATACGCTAAGTTTTTGTCTTTGCTGCACTCGATCTTCTTAGCATCTTCTTGGCCTAAGCCGCTTTCCCAAGTACTATAGTTATGATCCAACAAAATTTTTGGTATTTAGCAAACTACCAAACTACCCACACCTTGCCCCGATCTTCACCTTCTTGCAAATAATCGCCATGCTCACCACGTATAGGCCAACCAATGGCTTGCCATGCATCAACAAGTATCTCCCGCTTCAATTCCACTGGACCACGCCTCACTTGGACCAACCAAGTCACTTGGTACAACCCATCACTCGAATCTTCTCTTCAACATTTCTCGTCTTCCTTGCACCATGCTTGAGCTCAACCATCTCACCTAGCATTCTTGATCGTTCTGGACCTCGACTCCTCCCTAAGCGTAGCCTCGATCCTTACTGTTGATCATAGTTAACTTCAAACTTTCCTACACATCCAAAGATGAAAAAATCATTTTCAGACACAAGTTCTTCACAACTTGACCCACATTAATTCAAACATGCTTCATACAACATGAATGCACTAATCTAGAGCCAAACTACCCAATCCATTACCAATTTCTCAAATTCTGGAACTCACTGCCGAAACCTCAACCTTCTCGGTCAGACTGTTGTGCTGAGTTGGTTTGACCACTGATAACGGTAGGTTAAACTGCTAGGTGCCTGACCACTCAACCGAGCCGGTCAGACTGTTAGGATTGAAACTTGACAGAGAAATTCCAAATCTTTTGCAAACTTGAAATTCAACTACATAGAACATTGATAATGATTTATCACAGTTAAATCTAGACTTTCTCATATGGTCCTTCAAATAGAGATAGACCCACTCAGATACAAATTTGGACAACCAGACGCAGATCTGCCTTGGCCAGTAGTTCACTTCACACTTGAACCGCAAAAATGTTTTGAAAATAAGGTCTTATTATTCGAACAGCCATCTGCAAAATCCTAGCTCGACCGCTAGATTGAGAGCCATTTTCCTTCTTAAAAAAGAAGAATCTGCCAGCAGCAGAACACCGGATATCCTGATACAATGCAATCAGAACCTGGGATCTGCATGGCTTGTTCTTCCGGATGGTCATATTTATGGCCACGGATTTTGTACATAAAAAGAGCAGTGTGGACTCCAGGTGCACAATTCCTCCGTGTTCTTTTTTAGATTTTTTAGGGTATTCCCAATGATAACACTGTATAGTAATACCTATAAATTGCTACTTCATATTGGCATTAGGCTAGACATCATCATTCCAATGCACAATATCTATCATTAATCAATACTATAATTTAATATTTATTTACAATTTTCTTCCCAATGCACCGTTTAATGCAGTAGCACATATTTATAATGTGGTAGACATCACTTCCCTCCCTAATAGATATCTTAGCTGATGTCTTCGTATTGGATTACGTGCTCAAGTAATATCTTATATGAGACACTGCTTTCTTTTCTTTTTTTCTTAATTTTTTATTCATCGCAACACTAATCTTACATAGGATCATTGAGATTGCTCTTAAACCAGTTTTGAAAATTTTTCCTCATGGGAACCATGATTTCTTTTATAAAAAACCAGAATTAGGTCAACACCATCCCAAAGATCGAGCTGTATCCCATTGTGGGATCAAGTTCCAAGGGCTCAAAATAAGTAGTACTACATGCTTGTCGTTTTTGTTTGTCCAGTCGAAAGCTATGCTAATTATTTAGATGTGCTCAAGTATTCACAAGCAAAACAACGGCGCGAGAAAGGTTCGTCACAAATACATGGGAAACCCCGTCAGATGTCAACAAGAATACCATAGAAAATATCACCAACAGATAGTTCTTTACAGTTCAACTAGGTGCTTTCAAAAAAAATTAAAAAAAAGTAGTCTTCAACCCATGGACTTGCACCGGATAGATACCACTCGGGGAATAGACCTATATGTCAGTTTAAAGGGTTCTGCCGTGTAGTCTTTGGTCGCAAATTGGTATTTATTGAATACATTTACCCTCCAATCAAAGGTATAATCGGAGGACCTTAGCTGAAAATATTATGACGGCTATAATTAAGAACAAAGTATTAATTGACCTGATATGGCAATAAGGAGTGAATGATGTCAAATTCAACCCCTCCAAATGATACTCTAAAACTTTCACTCCACTAGCTATTGAAAGCTAGAAAAATCAGATTTGTCCATGAACAAAGAACTCACAAAATACGGAAGCAAATGGAGTTGAATTGCTCTAAACTAGTTAGACTGCTATGAGGGAAGCAATTGGACTGGTCTAGAGGTTGGCGGTCACCACTGGCCTAAGGGCGATCTGCCCGTACCCCTATTCTAGACCAAAAAATCAGTCCGAACCAAAATAAAAAAAATGGAGTAATCGTCAAAATACAAATCCAAATAATTTGAAACTTTGCATACACCTTGTTGATGATTTCAGGAACCTAATCCATCCAAAGATCAGAAGCCACCGCCACCATTGTTGAGCGCCCTTGTCTCTGATCCACTGGCCACGGTCGCCAAGTGCCCTTCCCTCCGATCCACCAGCCACTGTCGCCGAGTGTCGTGCCACTGGTTAGAGGGGCGATGGGAGATGGAATTGGTGGTGGAGTCGAGGAGGAGGAGGCGTGGCAGAGGGTTCAGGAGATAGAAGGAGGCGGCAGTTGCAGGAGGTGGAGGTGGGGAGGTGGCGGCGAGCAGATGGGGAGAGGAGATGGTGGGCGAATGCATTGGGGAGGTGGCGACGGGGAGATGCGGCGCTACTGGGGGAAGTAGGGGGACTGCGACTAGACGCTACCGCGTAGGGAAGGAATTGGTGGTTGCACCGAGGAGGACGAGGCATGGCACAAGGGTTCAGGGGAGATAAGGAGGCAGTGGTTGCGGGAGATGGAGATGGGGAGGCGGGGACAGGCAGATGGGGAGAGGAGGCGGTAGGTGAATGAGTTGGGGAGGCGGCGACGGGGGGATGCAGCGCTGCTGGGGGAAGTTGGGGGACTATGACCAGACACTACCGTATGGGGAATGAATTGGTGGTGGAGCTGAGGAGGAGGAGGCATGGCACGAGGGTTCGGGGGAGAGAAGGAGCACTGCTGGGGGAAACTGGGGGACTGCGACCAGACGCTGCCTTGTGGGGAAGGAATTGGTTGTGGCGCTGAGGAGAAGGAGGAGGCACGGCACGAGGGTTCGGGGGAGAGAAGGAGGCGGCAGTTGCAGGAGGTGGAGTGGTTGCGGGAGGCGGACGATGTGGGGGAAGAGAAGAGGATGAGCGCGACCCACGCGTCGGCCTGACCTTTTTTACGAGGAGCGGAAGAATTACCTATATGCGGATCTGGATAGCTGATGTTTGATCAGACGGCTGTGAAGAGAGGAAGGAGAACGAACCGATGATCACCAACTCATATTTTTAAAGAGTAGAGATAAACATGACCTTTCTTCTTAAAGAAAAAACATTCTACTAGTTTTTGTTCCGTGCCATTCATGTTTTATATCCATTGAACTTTCAATGATGCCTAGCCACCTTTTCCTGATCCGTACACAAAACATCATTTCTCATAGTTACCTTGGGGCTGGTGCCTGCAAGGTACCTTCTCTTGAAAAACAATCAAACATTGATTTGTAAAGGGGGTAACTTTGGACCTAGAGAATTATGTAAATGTGCGTAATTTAGTGATTATTACTACATCTAACCCTCTATCTCATTTCCTCCTTTCCCTAACTCTCTACCGCCTATGATCTGCCCTGCAGCATATCTCCTCCTCCACCAGTGCTCCTTCAAACCAGCCGTAGCTTCCCCACCATCCCCTCCTCCACCAACCCTCATCCACACTCCTTCGCTTCCCTCCTCTATCAGCTCTCCTCCTCATCCATCCATACCAAATTAGAAATCCGTTGGCCTTTTCTATCTTCTATTTTTGGGCTACCACCACAATCACCAATAATTGCTTAGAAACTTATGTACTTTCCTTCAATTACTCGGTCCAATATTTATTTACATAGTCTACAAAGACACAAAGTAGGTGGTTGAAAAATTATGTAATTTATTCTCAGTTACTTATTTGAGAAGTACTTTCATACTTTTTGTAGCGCCCACACAAAAAAATAGAAAAGAAAAACAAAACAAAAATCCTAACTGAACCCTTTCCCATCTCCCATCTCTCATCTCTCTCGTGTTTTATTCCCTTTCCCATCTCTCATCTCTCCTTTTCCCATTTCTCTCTTGCGCTCTCTCTCTCCTTGGCGGTGGCGGCGTAGGCGTGCGGCGTGGTGCGACGACACGCGGTGCAATGGTGGCGGCTGGCGAGGCGCCGCGCGTGGCGCAGCTCGAGGCCGCACGGGCGTCAGGCGGCGCAGCCATGGCGGTGGCGGAACGGCGACACGCGCGGCGTGGTGGCGCGCGGTAGGCGACCAGCGTGGCGGCGGTGGCCGGCTCGGCGCGCGCGGCGGCGCAGCTCGAGGCCGCACGGGCGTGAGGCAGCGCGGCCATGGCGGTGGCGGAGCGGCGACACGCTCGGCGCGGCGGCACGCAGTGGGCGACCGGCATGGTGGCGGCGCAGATCGGTACGGCGGCGGCCAGCCAGTGAGCAGCGGTGGCGCCGCGGCCACACGCGCACATCATGGCATGGAGATGGTGGCGCGGGGGGAGCGGCAGTGGCAGCGGTTGTCCTGGCAGCGGCTGCGGCGACGGTTGTCTCGGCGGCAACGGCGCGCACCCACACGTACGCCCACATGCCGCATGCCGTGTGCTGCTGATTGTCCTTGCATGACCTTGTGTGCCGCATGCCGTGCGCTACTGTTGACCCTCGCACCACTGCACGCTCATGCGCTCAGGGAGGTGGACTGCTGGCGTGCTGTTTGCATGCATGGCTAGCAGTTGTATGCAGGAAGCCATATGAATGAACTGCATGGGTTGTTGCTCCTAATCCACCCATTCCCTTAACTCTTTATCAAATTACATTGCCCTACCTGTAGGTTCACACATGGGAATAGAAGGGAACTCTGGACACCGTCACATTTTCGATCCGTCGTGCAGTGTGTCCGTCGATCTTAGCAGGTTCGCACGCAGCTGTTGAGGGAGCAACTGGGCAGTTGAGCATTTCGGATCCATCGTGCAGCGTGTACGTCGAACGTATGCAAGGCAAGTACCTCGCGGCCGTAACCTTTACGTTTCGCATATCACGTGTTTCCAGAATACCTGTCACCTTGCCATTGATTATCATTATCATATTACTAAAGTTACCTATCGCTAAGTCACCTGGCTAATTGCTAAAGTTACCTGGCCATTATCATATCACCAAAGTATCTAGCTAGCATCATATCACTAAAGTTACCTAGTCATTAACATATCACTAATGCTTGTCTGATTATCATCATATCGTTCATACTTGCCTAGTTTTAGATTCTTAATATTGCATTCTTGCAATGATGTTATAGGCTAACTTGTTTGCATGCTTTTAGGTTTATTAGAATGCTCGATTAATAATGTTCTAGAATTCATACCTTAAATGAGTGTTTTAAAATCTATGCTTAAATCGTTAATGGGGGGTAGCATATGAATATGTTTAACTTAGGTTTAATTATTGATACTCTTTCGATGTTAGGGTTGCTGTGTTTTAGTTTCTAATATTATGTTACAATAATCGTATGATGTTGTATTTGAACCATGAGGATGTATGTATTAAACATGTTAATCTGACTAATAATCACTTATCACATAATAAAACTTGATTGGTTGATAACCTTGTGTGAGCTACATTATAATACCTCTTTAGGTTGATTACTACATCACTATCATCTTATCATTATTCCACATCGCCCTTTTATCAGAAACTATGTCTTTCCATTTTCAACTCTAGCACATCTTTTCACTTCTCGTAACTTTATTACAGCCTTATCCTCGCCATCTCTTAGCTACCTTAATTTTTTTCTATTTAATCTGTCCATGATGTATCTGTTACTTGATCACCTAGTTTTACCAATCATGTCTCTTTGGTCACATTGGATTAAATCATTACTCTCATAACTTTGCCTTAATTCAATCACAACTCTCTAATTATATCTTGGATAATTCATTAAATAACAAACTAAGGGTTATCACGACGGGGCTACCCACATATAGGGGTCATTTCCACCCAACCTGGTAATGTACGGGGGGCCGTACATTCTCGTTACACAGAATATTACACCCCGTCTGCGGTTATACAATCAAGGACAAGGTTGTGCCTGGCTATTCTCATATAACCAGGTATGTGGGATGAGGTCGCCGGCACCCTTGCTATAATTTGTCACATTACAACTATCTTTAATACACATCCTCCATGATATCCATCTCCCATTTATGACAGTATCTCCGATATCAGTTGCGCGTTGCTTTCATCTTGTACCCGTTGTTTACTTGTGACGCTTGCCGTTTGTTTCATGTGGTTGCATTACTTGTCTTTACTCTTGTGTTGCGACCGTTGTTGGGTACTTTCTAAAATTTCCAAATCTCACGCTTGCTCTTTTCAGTCTCAGGTGAAAGGCCAGTGGTGTGATAGCATCATGCATGGGTGGAAGCACTCGAGTTTTCAGCACCGTGGTTTACCACCGTTTTGTTGTTTCATTTGTTCTTTATTTGGTTAGAAGTGGACCGGTCTCATGTTTTAAATATTATTCCAACTTCCGTTGGTTCTCTATTAAAGTGTTAATAAAGTTTTAAACTCTTTGTGATTTATTTTATTGTACTTATTTATTCTTCACTTTGGCGATGATGTTCCATAGTAATATCCCATATGGTTATGTGGGGTGTTACACTTTTCTCTCTAAAAAGAGTAATGCTAATCTCAAAGTATATAAAGAGATAAGTAATATCTATCCACCATTCATCGTGCTTTAAAAATTATACAAATTACTATTGAGAAAAGTATAAAAGCATCTTCCTATTTATTTTTATATTCAATTACATAATCCGCAAAAAAGTAACAAAGACTATCTAATACGGGGTCACCCGATCTTCTCGACGTAGGACTGGATACTCACAAGAATCTTGATGAATCGTAGTAATCCTCCAATACCAGTGCAAGGGATGAACACTCTTTAATCCAATACCAGTGCAAGGGATGAACACTCTTTAATCTACCAAAACACACTCGCGTTGATTTTGCCAACCACCAAACAAAGATTTATCGTGCACTCAACGCCCAGCGGAAATGGTTGAACGATCTTGATTGAAGAAACTCCCTAATTTCCTATGGAAATTCGGCAGCAAGGAAGAACTCAAACACGATCAATAGTAGATTAATTCTCAAAAAATGCTGCCTTTTTAAAGGGGTGCGCAACACACTTGGGGCCTACGGCCCCACACATGGGCTTTAGGTTTTCCACATGCACACACTAGGCCTAAGGCCTTATTCAGCTTATTTGGCCCAATCATTTACATGTTGGGCTGAATTCACAAAGTGGAAAACATGAGTTCACAAAAGTATAAACATTTGCATTTCTCTCATATTGGGCCATGGGCTGGTCGCATAAAGCTTGGGCTTGCATCTCCAAGTGTCTTGGACTCCTTCTACTCAGTTGGGCTTGAATTTCTCCTGTGGTCGGTTGCATTGCCTCCTCTAGGGTTTGGCCGCATAGACCCTTCTTCTCTTGAGTGCTAGATGAAATGCCATGTTCTTCCTGATGCTCTTCCCATGCCTTGGTCCCACAATTCATCACAATATTGAAACCTGAGAATGAACAAGAATTTGGCATGAGGTAGCATATCGTTCTCACCAATAGAAGGAAGTTCATTAGGAAACAAATTCACCTGAAAATATTCAATGCAGCTCATTACTTCTTTCCAGTCAAATATTGTATTTAACTGAAAAGTGCTAAGCATGTGTGTATCCGCATCATCCTACCCTTCTTCAAGAAAAGTCGTCATCGGCTTTTGATAGTCTAAAATTGTACTAAATAAAGAACACAATGTGTATGCATGGTATATATATTTGTCATCAACACTTCTTCTGTTTAGCACATCAAGAACATTTTCTCGTTGTTTCGCATAAAACACTTTGTACAACGATAGCCATAAGACGTAGTCATAACAATATTGTCATGCACATCACTAGTACCGTTACTGCTCTATGCCGCCGCAACCACCAACACAGTGTGAGATGGTTGTAATGCCCATCTTCCATACATGGACCTTGTGTTGCCTCTGCCCTGGGGGGGGTCTGGATAAGCATTAGGGTTCTAAACATCCTACGAATCTACATTTTTACTAGTTTACTCTTCTCCATCTAATTTGATAAGCTAAAAAAACTATTTAGCTAATCCTTCCACCTATTCGTTAATTTAATACCCAACCCACAACTTAAGTACCTTTGCAAAGGCACACACAAAGAAAGCTTAGTCCACACCCTGGATATAGGATGATGGAGTTTTTGGTACGGATAATCCGTTTTTTATTCGTAAATACATAAATATACCCGCGAGAAAATTTTTTACAAAAATAGTCTCCAGTCGCCCCCCGTTGGGCGACTTCTGCCTTTCGCCCAACCGGGAGGCGACATTTAGGGAATATGTAAACCATTGGGTGACTTATGAAGTCGCTGTACTGTTGAGCGACTACAATTGAAGTCGCTGTACGGTTGAGCGACTGCAATTGCAGTCGCCCAACGGTAGGGCGACAGGAGTGGATATTCCACCGACCGCCCACTACCCCTGCCACTTTTCCCTCGCCCAGAGAACCACTTTTCCCTCATTCTGCCCAGAGAGCCAGAGAGAAGAAACGAGAGAAGAAGAAAAGAGGAGGAAGGGGAAGAAAAGAAGGGGAGAAGAGAGGGAGGAGGGGAAGAAAAGGAGGGGAGGGGGAGAAGAGAACAGGGTTGAAGGAGGAGGTGAGGGAGGAAGAAGGAGTCCAAGCTATTCCATCGATTTGGATCCAGGTATTTTTGTTAATTATGTTGTATTTACACTATTATTTAGATGAAATATTGGTGTTAGTAAAAATTGTAGATATACTATACATTTTGTAGTATGGAATATTTTGTAGTCTAGAAATTTTACTACCCTTTTTAGTATAGAAAGTTTAGTTTAGATGAAATATTGGTGTTAGTTCGATGTTATTTGACATGTCGTAAATTTCAATCATACATGTAGGGCTACATCATTAATGGCCACTACTACATTGAGAGTGTATTATGGTGCTGGAATTATTCGTGAAGGTCCGAATGGTGTGGATTTGAGCGATTTTCTGCAAGTCACTCTCGTACTTCCGGATGACGAGAATGCTGGAATGACAGATGTGCAGCATTGGCTGACCCAGAGTTTTTCATTGGACCCCGAGGTGTGCAGCGTCGTTGTGCAAGGGCTTTGGAGCCGGTCTCCCACTGACATCAGATGGGAGTTGAAGACATTGGTGCGCTCTGCTTCTTGGAAGGGCTTTGTGCAAGGGTGCCGGCGCCGTGGATACGAGTGTGTCCTGCTTGTGCAACCGTGCTCACTACAAGCAGCTGCGCAAGCTCGTGCATCCGCCTATGCTTCGGGAGGTGCTAGCAGCTCGGGCGGGCCGCACGTTGGTGGAGCTGATGAAGTTGCTCGTGATGAAGGCAATGTGGTACATGGAGGAGAATTACGGCCGTCAAGCTATAGAGAGGGAACTGGGCCAGCCGACGCGGTACATGGAGGAGAGTTACAGCTGTCAAGCTATAGAGAGGGAACTGGGCAAGCTGATGAAGGAGAGCATAATGAGTATATCGTGCAGGAGATGGAATCTGATGACCAGAGGGCATGGGATGAAGAGCAAGCTGTAGAGGACAACGAGGAGGACAGTTCCGATGATGAAGAAGTTCCTATCCCCCAGGAATGGAACCGGTTTAATGCGGAGGGTGTTTCCGCACATGATGAGCATGAATCACCATGGGAGTATCATGAGACAGAGGTTCGGGTGCATGCTATGTTTGCTGACAAGGAAGCGCTGCAGGATGCCATCAAGCGTTGGGCCCTTTCAATGCAACGGACATTTCGCGTCGTCAAATCAAGCCAGGAGCAGTACACTGTGAAGTGCGAGCAGGCTGGTTGTCCTTGGAGGGTGCACGCACGTAGACCCAAGTATGAGACTCACTGGATTGTGTCCAAGGTGGAACCGCACTCCTGCATTTTAAACATTGTCCTGGCGAGGCATCGTAACCTCACGTCCGGATTTATAGCCAATTTGATGTATGGGGAGATAGTGGAGAAGAAAGATGTTGCGGCCACACATATTGTGATAGCTATTGAGAATAAATTCAAGTATAAGATTAGCTACGCGAAGGCGTGGCGTGCCAAGCAAAAGGCGTTGGAAAAATGTTTTGGCACTTTCGAGACAGCGTACGACAACCTTCCTCGTATGCTTAAGGTGTTGCAACAAAGGAACCCGGGCACGTACATCGCCGTGCACGAGAAGCCGTCCATAAGTCCACCGGGATTTGCAGTGTTGCAGAGAGCATTGTTTGCATTTGGTGCAAGCATTGAAGCATTCAAGCATATGCTGCCAGTGATCTCTGTAGATGGGACATTCTTGACAGGAAAATACAAAGGGCAGCTCCTGACGGCCATAGGCGTTGACGGTAAGAATCAAATATTGCCACTGGCTATTGCATTTGTGGAGAGTGAGAATTATGAGAGCTGGCTGTGGTTTCTCAGACATGTGAAGGCTGAAGTTGTAGGCACCCGTCCTGGTGTGTGCGTAATTCATGATCGCCACGCCGGTATTATAAAGGCGATACGAAAACTTCAAGAAGACCTTGAGGAGACCTTTTTTTGGCCGGACATGAGGAACCGGTGGTGTAGTTGTCACTTAGGGGCAAACTTTTTCAAGCAATTTCCGAAACAATCTTTGATGAAGCTATTCAAGAGACTGGCTAGGCAGAACTAGCAGAGAAAATTTGATGCTTTATGGGGGTTGCTGGATGAGCACACCAGGAAGAACGTCGATGAGAGGAGCAAGGGGCCGGTCACTCCTGGGGCGGCACAACCGCAATGCTTGTCAGCAATCGATGAGTCTAACCCAAGTGGTCCAAGAAGGAGGAGCGCGCGAAACATCAAGTGCTTCTCGCAGTGGATCGAGGGGGAACCATTGGAGAAGTGGTCGCTGTTGCACGACACGGATGGCGCAAGGTACGGAATAATGACAACTAACCTTGCCGAGGTGTACAATTGGGTTCTCAGGGGTCTCCGTTCTCAGCCTCTTGTCGCCATCGTGGAAGGTGTTCTTCACAGCACAATCCGCTACTTCAGGGAGAGGCACGCGAGTGCCGCACTTCATGCGGCCAATCTCGGAGCCCTGTATTCTTCAAAAATTACTGCGTACATGGAGACGAAGGCACAGAAGGGTCAATTGCACACAGTGCATGTCATGGGCAACAGGGAGCATCGTTTCGAGGTGATACTCCGTGACAGAGCCGGATTTGGGACATCTCGTTCACTTATTACTCACGAGGTATGCCTTGGAGATCATGCAAACGAACCTAGCTGCACATGCAACAAGCTTAAGTTGTTACACAGGCCATGCTCTCATGTCCTCGCTGCATGCGGAACCGTGGGCATGGATCCTTCCAACTTCATGTCCGAGTACTTTTTCAAGGAGAGAATACTGCAAGCTTGGTGTGGGGAGCTCCGGGGGTTCAGGGCGGTGGGAAACTTCGCCACTTTGGACATTTCAGCGAGGACCTGGGTTCCGGATATTAACATGCTGAAGGGTGGGAAGGGTCGGCGACAGAGCCGACGTATTAGAAATGACATGGACGAATCACAAGCTGGAACATCTGGTGCACGTTGTGGGCGATGCGGTCAGGAGGGGCACACAGCTAGACGATGCAATGCATGTCCGGATCAGTAGTTGGTGTTGTAATGCATGCTAAATTTCATGTACCATTTGTAAACCTTGTATGTTACATCCCTTTTCTGTAATGCACTTATTTCGTGGAACGTACTGTTTCCCTTTTCAGTATTGCATTTTTTTGTGGCTTGTGATAACAACTCCACGTAGATAACAACCAATCCATCACATGCTTAACAACGTTGCACATTACATCGTTATGGAAAGAGGCCACAGAATACGAAGGTCACAGAAAGTAGTACACCCAACACATCAACACAACCGTCCTACCGCCACAGCATCAACACATCAGTAAATACATGAACTAAAATACGACACAACCATAACCCTCGTGACCTACATGCCAAACGAGCCTCGTGGCACCCACATGGAGAATTGCTGAGGGGGCCGCCTCGGACGTGGCTGGCCGTCGTGGTAGTAGCATGCACATATGCAGCTCGGGTTCGCGCAGCAACATGTGGGATCATAAGAGCTTCCTATATTCACGACCTCCTCGTTGCCCCTCTCGCGTTGCATCTGTTCGCGGAGGTCGTTGTTCTCCTCAGTGAGACTCTCCATTCGGTACTCCAAGTCCCATATTCGAGCCCATAATGTATCCACATAACGATCAACATACCGTTCATGAGGAGGGTCGATCCAGCGGGAGAAGTCGCATTTTGCCATCTGCAAAAAAAGGACGGTAAACTTCGAAGGTCCATAACCAATAAAAAATGTAATATTACTAATTTGTACCCCGGAGCGTGAGCATCGGAAGAAACGTCGCCCGCCATCGTTCGGGGAATCCAAGATCTGGACGACCGCGTACTCATTGTGTCTGCATTTCGGCCACGCTGGTTGAGCACGCTGGCTTGGTATCAATCGGTACTGTGGACCGAACATCTCCCTCCTTTCTAAGGGAATGTCTTCCTTCGGTGACCCAAATCCCACTGGCCCCTCGGCTTCCGACATAGTATGTTTCACCACGAAAGAGAGAATACTTCTTTGTTCGATTTACAATGTCATGGGACCCCAACCGTGCTACTTATAGCAAAACGGGGCACCTTCATGCAGTGACCACAAAGAGGTCAGCTTTTGCTCAGTGAGATGACAAAACAGGGCAGCTTTGCTCAGTGACATGACAAAAGAGGTCAGCTTTTGCTCAGTGACATGACAAAAGAGGTCAGCTTTTGCTCATTGACATGACAAAACGGGGCAGCTTTGCTCACTGAGATGACAAATTATGCCAGCTTTTCGCAGTGAGATGACAAAATATGCCAGCTTTGCGCAGTGAAAAGCCTTCATAGCGACTGTTTCCTGCAAACGACTGAAAAGGCTACGTTGTACCACATACATTAGATGGCCTTCATAGGGACATTTATTGCTACACTGGAATCCTGAAAAAACGAAAAGATTCCCATGTCGTCCTCTCCATGGACTATGCCCACTGCACCAGATAACCTGCCTACATAAAGGCCTCCCTCCTATGTCTCTTATACCACATCTCCTCCTCAAGGCATCACAAAATACTACTACACAACAATGTCTTCCTGGAGGTCCGACCCATTTGGAGTGCCGGAGTGGCATGAGCGCCCGAAGTGCCATTGCGGCTTTAGGACGATGTTGTGCGTCTGGACGGATCCAGTACAACGAGCCAACTACGGCCGCAGGTTCTTCAAGTGCCCAGACCTGGATGACGACTTCGTGGTAACGACGACAACTAAATCCTTTGTTTCTCGTTATCGTTTTTCAACTTGATCCATGACATGTACCACGCCACACATAGCCTTGCAAGTTCATCGAATGGGTGGATCGGGTGCCGCCGGCATGGCCAGGGAACCGGCCAAAGGAGGTGAAAAACAAAGGACAATACTTTGTCAAGATGACTCAAGCTCGCGAGGTGGAACGACATATGCGGCTTGAGCAAGAGCGCCGCGTGAGGGTGGACCAAATCCGTCTGAAGGGCAAGGAGGATGAGCTGCAAAGGAGGCCGGAGCAGCTAAGTCTGCGTGAAGCAGCCATGAAGCGTCAGGAGGAAGAGCTTGAAGCTCGTGAGGCAGCTCTCAAGTCCAAGAGCGACAGGAAGAAGGATGCAGCGGAGCCATCTTCAAGGCGCGAGAAAAAGGGGAAACAACCACGCTACACCCAGTAGACAAAATGTGGCGAGGAAGGCAAAGTGGCCCCCGTCCACACACTAGGTGGTACGAGCAGTTGGGTGGGTTAGTCGCATATCATGCTATATGTTATGCATGTAATAAAAATATACGCGGCATGTTACTCCCAACTGTATTATGAAGTTTATTTCTATTCACATAAGGTTATTATCTTGTGTGTTCGCGATCAATGATTCAGATAGCAAGTCATTTAACAATATTAACATACCAGTTCTCTTCGTACACTAATTCTTAGTAACATAAAAATATCACTTGCCAATGTATATATCAAACGTTCTACAGTCAATTGTTCTTAAAAAAAATTCTCAAAATTTTTAATGCACCTACAACATACAATAAACATAAACTTTTATTACAACTATACCATATTTTTTTCCAGTTTAAAACTACAAAATTGACAAAACTCTAAAAAATCACGGGGACTGAGTAAAGTCGCCCCTCCATTGGGCGACTGCGCTTCTAAGTCGCCCACCCATTGGGCGACTTCCATGCAGTCGCCTAATGGGAAAGCGACTACTTGCAGTCGCTCGAACAACCAGCGACAGATATTTTGTCGCTTCCCGGTTGGGCGAAAGGCAGAAGTCGCCCAATGGGGGGGCGACTGGAGACTATTTTTGTAAAAAAATTTCTCGCGGGTATATTTATGTATTTACGAATAAAAACGGATTATCCGTACAAAAAATTCTAGGATGATGTGTCTCACAAATATGGGTTACATATCCATGATGCAAACAGGCGCAAGTCTCAGAATCTTGGTTAGCCATCCAAAGCCTCCAAATTAAATTGTTAGTGAGCAGCTAAAAAGGTGTTTTGGATCAGTGCTGAGGCAAAGGAACCGCAAGAAAAGTCACAAGTGCTACCAATAATAATTTTAGACGCTACAAATATGTCACGCACTCGAGCCATTACATCACATGACGTGGCATATCTAGGAAGAGCTCTAGAAAAAGCATGGCACGCCATCTTGTTTATCAAATTAGCTGTTGTTGATGGAAAAGGAACACCTCATACATCTGGAGAATACACCTTTTCGAGAGTAGTAACAAATAGGGCTACAAGATAGAACCAAGCAAGCTTATGGATATACACCATTATCCTACAGCCTCCGTTTGTATCTCTGGATGGAAGCAGGAGGGCACACACGACATCGTTTGTGCATGCTTGTGGTTGTGGCCACGCATACCCCTAACTTGTGAAGATGAGTTATCTCTATACACTTTTTTGGACAACAGAGCATGCACCATCTGTAGCCTCACTCCGGATGTTGAAAAACTCTCCATCCATCAAATCCTAAGCCACATTTCCTGGCTATAAAACCAGCTTCCATCTCACAGCACATCAATCAAGTTTCTACTGGCTTCTTCAAATAGCCATGGCAACCAATACTCTTTGTTTTCCTTCTATTTTTGCATCCTTGTCTTGAGCTATGGGTCCCTGGCCCAGCCGTTTGGTCCGAGCTTGAGCCCATGGCAAGAGGCTCACGTCAAGGAGGGTTCAGGGAGTGTAAATTTGGTAGGCTACAATCATTTGAACCGCTCCGGAGACTGAGGTGAGAAGCGAGGATTACCGAGTACTTCGACGAGGCAGATGAGCAGTTCCGTTGCACTGGTGTGTTCGTCATCCGCCGTGTTATTGATACCTCGATACACCAATGCTCCTGGTCTAGTCTACATCATCCAAGGTTTGTGCAGCAGTCGGTGTGGTGGCGTTTAATTAGGATTTGCAGTGTCAAACTGGTCCATCAAACTTTTGAGTTCACAATGCTGACACTGACATATACTTGCTCACTTGCAGGGAGTGGTACGGTAGCATTAGCTTTCCCCGGATGCCGGGGGACCTATCAGCAACAATTCAGATAGTATGGGCAAACAGAGGCAAAGCCAAAAGTGTAGAGATGAGAATCAGAAATTCCACCGCTAGGGGGATGTCATTGCACTCCCAGCCGGTGTTGCTCGTTGGTTCTACAACGATGGTGACACACCGATTATTGCTGTCTATGTTTTTTATGTAAACAACAGTGCTAATCAACTTGAGCCTGGACAAAAGGTAAACAACAGTGCTAATCAACTTGAGCCTGGACAAAAGGTAACTAAGGTTGTTTTTAGGCAATCTACGAACAGATGATGTTCTGTGCTGTTTCCCGCAGGTGCATGTGCTTAGATTGCAGCTCTTTCCGTGACACGATATTTAATTCTTTTTTACTTGATCCAAATGCTTAGGAACTCTTGTTGGCTGGTAACAACACGAGGGAGCAGCAGATGTCTGAACGTGCGGTTGAGCAACACACCGGTCAGAACGGATTCGACGTCGAGCTCATTAGTGAGGCCTTTGGCATCAGCAGTGGTGTGGCACGGAGGCTTCGGAGTCGAAATGACCAGAGGGGTGAGATAGCACGCGTACAGCATGGTCTTCGCTGATGCGGCGCCTGGATCCTCGACTCTTCCCACAGGTGAGGGAACCCCCTTCTTGCTGAGTATTTCCTTCGAGGCGTGTTTCCTTGGGGATTGGATTCTTCTGCTCTTGGCGTTTTGTTCTTGGGGTGGGGATTTGGGGCAGTTCACAAAAAAGGTCAGTGATACTACAGAAAACCATCGGTGCCGCAGTTCCGAACTCTCCGTATACTTAAAAAAAAGGTCATCACAGATGGTTCCAAAACGTCATCACAGACGGTTTTGTGAACCGTCTGAATTTATAGGTCAGTGATAATACGAGGTCATCACAGACGGTTTTCGAACCGTCTGTGGTGCAAATATTACAGACGGTTTTTAACTAATAACCATCTGTGATAGCTGATAATTGCGGACGGTTTTTAATTAAAAACCGTCTGTGATATCTAGTTATCACAGACGGTTTTTAATTAAAAACCGTCTGTGCTATTCTTTTCTACCCCTAAATCTATTCCTATTTATTAGCTAGGCTCAGGAAACGCTAGCCATGCCCTCTGAAACAAGCAGATATACATACAATTTCTGACAAACATACAACATCCAATTCACATACAAACATCCAATTCACATCGCACTTCATTTGACAAACATAAAGCATTCATTTGACAAACATAAAACATCAATTTCGCAAATCAATTAATTGAAATGAAATAAAATATCCATTAACAAATATACAATTACAAAGGATGTACGTTGCAATAAAAAATCATTGTTTGTTGTGGAACTTTCCAGCTGGGTTTATGACGTCAGCCACCAGAAAGTACGCCATCTCTCCTCGAATGTGTGAAAGCTCGGGCTGTTTCAATGCAGTTGACGGGATGAACGCAGCCTGTCGATAGGAATATCAATGTGCGTATATATATAACGTGATAAGTATGAAGTAATTATGGAAAGATTGACAAACCTTGGAATTGGTGATCCTCGAGGAGTCGAGAAGTAGTTCCATATGGTGGCAAACGTAGAATCCACATGTGTTGCCCGACGACTGCTGGTGGCACTGCAAAAAATGCAATGTGTTAATTCAAGAGGCATTACTACCAACTGTTGCATAGGATTAATTAATGTGTAATAGCGAATACCTTAAAATCTCGAGCATGTGTCAGGCCTTTGGCCCCTTGCTTCGAGACACCTCCAATTGCAATGTACATCGCGAACGCCCTACGTGATTCGAAAAGGTTAACCTTAGTCATTCGGAAGGAAAGAAAAAGTACAATATAGGTATATATGGAGAAAATGTACTTACCTATCGATTACTTGGCTGACAACTATGAAGTCCATTTTATTCTTACTTAGGGAATCAAGGTAATATACCTTGTTCCATTTTGGTACAATTACTATTAAAATCCAATGATAGTTCTGATGGAAGGGCATAAGTACATATTCCTTATTACGGTATTGCAGCAGTGCTGCTGCAATGTACCTCTCGACGATGGATGACTCCTCGTCAATGGTAGTCCTGGCGACCAAGTGTGGGTCCAAGAAACCAACCGATGATGTTTTAGATGTTCTAGCTTTAGTCAGCATGTGTCTATACAAATACACACGAAAGCAACAAATTATATATGGCATTTATCGGTATGACATGAACGGAGACTGTGATTGTACACACTTACAGCGTCCAGCATCGAATCAGTGAGATGTCAAGAGCGTTGAGCGTGAAAAGATCGAATAAATCCTCAAAGGCGACCACGAAGACACACTCTTGAAGATTGTGATGTAAATCATGCGGCGCGAATTTGACAGTGACACTTGAGATCCGTTCTCCCTCTGGCTTATTGGACTGCTCCATATACCACTTGTGCAATTGCAGGCAACTATATGCTAGGGGTTGGAGGACCTTGGGCTCGAGCAACGGCTGGCCAAGCACGAATTTGCGGGCCAATGGCAGGTACGGGATATCATCATTGGTCTTCTTTGCTTTGCCTTTGCTGCCCTTGCTGCCTCGACTGTAGGTCGACTTAATGGCAGTCGACTGTAAAGGTAGCAGCGGTGCAAGTTGCTCTGGCGAGAATAGCACCTTTGGAGATAGCACCGGTGCAGCTAGCGGTGGTGGAGACAAGTCTTGTAGTGGAGATGGCACCAGTGCATGTTGCTCTGGTTCGCACTGCCCTTCTGGTCCTGCCATCGGTGAAGAAGTCTCCAAGGAGATGTCGCTTTTGGGCCACTGGATGTATGTTCCAATGGCCTGCCCTAGAGTCACGATCTCGTCGTTGGGGGGCTTCGGTAGCGGGACGACCTCAAAACTGACATGCACACCATCCACATTAACTTTTGCGAAGCCTGGCGCTAAAGCTTGACCGTGCAGTATGGCCCCGATACCAGACGGATATGCCTGGCCCCAAGCAGCGTGCAAGGGAACGGAGGCATATCTCACTTGGAGCCTGCACTTTGCAGGCTCCTACATAACGATACAGAATTAGCTAGTCGAATAGGTCTATCAATGGAGCAAGCATTCGAGAGATAATAATTATTACCAGGATGTCGTCCACAGGAAATCTGGCATCGGTTTGCGTCGGATTGGACGCGCAACTACTCGGACGGTTGTGCGGGCTAGCTAGCACAGGAGCGGTGGCGGCGGCCTGCTGACTTTCTGTATGTTTCTGCACCTCATCTCTCACTACATCAGCCAGCTCACCCATTAGCTCCTCTCTAAGAGATGCCTTGATCTCTTCTCATAGCCGTGCATCACGCTCGGCTTTGTTTCTCTTCCTGCGCCGATACATTTCGGAGTCATCTTGGAAACCATGTTTCTAAGGAACGTAAAGGCCAAGGCCTCTCGTACGGCCCGAGTGCTCCTTGTTTCCCAGGGCCGCGGAGAGCATATCATTCTCCATTGTTCTCTGGAATGATCCCAGGGTAGATTCAAAACTCATCTCTTCCTGCAAGAGCACGACATGTCATTTCACTTCGTACGAAGTTGTGGAGTAATTACAACTACGTAGTTCGATCGATATTTTACCAGGCGCTGGGACACTTGCTGGTCTGCAGGGTTTCGAAAGGAGACGTCCCCCGATGTCGTTGTGGATGACCTTGCTCTAATCCAATTTCGAACGCGCTCATCCGGGATATTGACAAATGGCGGGGCGGTGTCCTGCAAGGCTGCCTGATCGTCCACGCTCCTCCACTGCGGGATTTTACCCGCATACCCAGCTGTGCCAAGTCTGTGGGGGTGTGTGTTTTTTGCCTGGAGGGCCTTGTGCGCCGCACTTGTACTTTTGAAATCTTCGGTCGTCTTCGAAGCCTTGAACTCTTCCCATTGTGGTTCCAAGAATGGGTATTTATAAAAGGGCGTTTCATCGTTCTCCACGTAGTCCTTGACAAGCTTGCTCTTGAAGTTCTTCCATGCTTTACACGCCCCTAGCAAGGCTTGTCGTTGCACGGTGTCTTGGTGTTCTTCTGGGATCTCGAACGATGCCAAAATTTCTGTCAGCAGCTCTCTTTTCCGAGTCACAGGCACGTCCTTCCACGAATTGAATGTGATCTCAATTCGTTCTCGTGCAACTATTCCGATCATGCTTCTCCATGCGCTTACTGCTTTGCGAGGAAGGAGAGGAACCCCAGATACAACGACATGTTTGATGGTAAATCGGCCCTCAGGCTTCTTCGATAGCCCTCTTCCTTGGCGTCTTGATTTTGAAGCGGACGCCTCCGGCGATGGTGTTCAAAAATGCGCGAATGACATGTTGCTCAATTTGTGGGTCTATTAGCATAAGATAAGAAAGTGTCATACCATAAGATAAGAAAGTAATCAAATTGAATTAGAAGATGAGGAAGCAAAAAAGTTGGAAGAGAGGAGAGAAGTAGAGGGGAGGGGGAAAAAAGTTGGACTTGCAAAATGCCAAGCTTTAATAAACACTTGGCAACATATACAAGTATACATATATTCAAGTATACATATACATATCTATGTTCATTAGCAACATACATATACATATACATAAAACATGTCAACTGGATGCTACCATTGCATATACCATCTAATGTCGTTAACGGTAAAAACACACAGCCAACTCTGGCTTTCTTCTTTTATAGATACGTTGAACCGAGACATGCTGTCATGGAGACAACACCGATTAAGTAACTAGCTATTTGACTAAGGAAAATACAACTATGAATCACACATATTAAGCTAATATAGAGTCCACACCATGCAACTCCATGATTGTACCACTACAAGTCAATGACCAAAGAACTTTCCTCTGTTTGTCATTCATTACCATATGGACTATCTAAATCACAAAAAGAACAAGAACATCATTGTCAAGAATTACAAGCAACATCAGCTATCGTCAATATATTCTATTGAAAAACATGAAAACAATACAACAACAATTCAGCAACTTTAAAGCTTTGCAGCAGTTAGAAGAAGAGGACTTATTCTTGACGACGGGCGACGTGGCGGGCGACGCGGCGACCGGAGGGGACGGGCGACGCGGTGGGTGAGGCGGCAACCGGAGGCGACGGGCGGCGTGGCGGGCGAGGCGGCGACTGGAGGGGACGGATGGAGGTGGCGAGCGAGCGGAGGAGCCGGGCGTGGAGGCGAGCCGAGCGTCGGTCTTCGAATGCGGACGGCTCGGGGAGGCGGCCGGCGAGGGCTCAGGGAGGCGGCCGACGAGGGCTCGGGGAGGCAGCGGCAACGGAGGTCCGAGGAGACAGATCGGGATTTAGATCTAGAATATAACTGCAGCATACGGGGAAAACCCTAGCCAGAGGGTATATATAGGGAGGCTTATCACAGACGGTTCTAAGTTTACAACCGTCTGTGATAATTATTATTATCACAGACGGTTCTAAACATCTTTAAATTCTCGCAGTCAGTGCATGGACAGTACATATATTCCACCCCCTTATTCAACATATCCTCCTCGGCAACTCTTGTAAAAGCAGACACGCCATTAATGTACTCTTCACTCACACGGCTCGTGGCATACATCCAGCTTCGGTCCTACGTTACGTACATATATAACAACTTAGTATTAAAAATTAAATTAACTAATTATTACTACATATATACCGGCCACATGTATTATATTGAGGCTTAATTTGCTAGCTCAATTCATATTACAAACACAACAGCTATTATATAATCAACAATTTTGCAAACCATCTTCAATTAATAACACTCACCAATTACTTAGATCTAAATTGTAATGCATGCAAAGAAAAAAAAATTCATTACTAACCATATCTAGAGCAACCAAGAAAGTATGAATCTTCAAAGCTCAATATCTGCCTCCTCCCACCAAATTAAATGGCCTGAAATCGCCTAGCTTGCCTCCTGAGCGAAAGAGTGCGCAGCAGCGGCTAGATCTGGATCGAAATGAAGACAGATGTGGTCTGAGCAGTGCAATAAATGCCTAGTGAGCATTATCACAGACGGTTTTTAATAAAAAACCGTCTGTGAATTATCACAGACGATTTTTTGTTCAAAACCGTCTGTGATAACCAGCTTATCACAGACGACTTTTTATTAAAAACCGTCTGTGATAATCTGGGATTATCACAGACGGTTTTTAATACAGACCGTCTGTGATACTTCAGTATTACAGACGGTTTATCGGTAAGAACCGTCTGTGATACTCGTTTTCTCCGACGCCGCCAACACAGACGGTGTCCAAATTAAAACCGTCTGTGTTAGTGTTGGTCACAGACGGTTTTGTCAAACCGTCTGTGATTGGCCGTCTAGTATTAGGCTTTCTGTAGTGGTGTGTTCTCTACATTTCATAATGGTTCAGGATTCTAGAATAGGTGAAATTGAAATATCTATATTCTTTTAGCTTGGCTTCCACCATTGCAAGCTTAACCACTCTTGGTGATTTGTACATACTGTATGCCAATTGCGAGATACTATATATGCAACTTGCTTGGATTGGGGTTGTATTGCATTGTGAACTAACTTAACTGACTGAACTTGTTTGTTGTGTTAACTAGTTTTACCAGGTTTGGTTTCCACAATAACCTTTAGTTAACACATATTAGCCATGATATTTTTTGGGCATGAATAGTTGTTTATCATATGGAATTACTGACTTGGGGAGTTTAAGACTGAACTTATAACGGCCATCACAGTGTTTTCATTAGCTTGTCCTTGCTAAAGAACTATGAGTTCATTAATTTTTTATTGTTTAATCTTTATTACAAATAAATATATATAAATGTATTGTTGTATCGATATTTTTAAAAAAATAGCGAATCGCCGCATCACGTATTGGTATTGAGGTATCTGAGCAATATAGTTAACACCATGATAGGACAGTGTTCAACGGCGTTGTTCGGCTTGGACAACTGTTGATCAGCGTTGTTCGGCTTGGACAACTGTTGATTATACGGTAGAAGTAGAACTACGCTGTTGTGAAGAAAAGAGCGTGATGTTAGTACATTGCATTTAAAAATAACGCGAATTCCATGGTGCGCCACATCGTAGGAAAGAACTCGTCTTGCGGGCCTTGTCAGTCGATGTCGTCGCAAATGCGTGCCGCTTCTCAAGAGAGGAGTCTTAGAAACCTTAAAAATAATAGAGCACAAGAGCTAGGGGCATTCGCTCCTAGGTATGCCGAGGAGACCTATCAAATCAATGAGAATGGAGATGAGTAATCTTCCGCCGATGGGTTTTCGGAGCCACAAATTGTAGAGAACAAGCAGAGTAAAATAAACCATCGTAAGCGTGCAGCTTTGCGGTGGTTCTATATTTGTACCCTGATAATTATTTATAAAAGTCGAGTATTTTCTAGTATACTTCTTTCTTTTCCTGTAGATTTCAGCTTTCCTTGCTTCATTTGCAATATATTAAAATGTGCAAGGAGTTAGTCATCAACCACGCACTGCCATGGGTTATATAGTGTCTGTGAAGAATGATTTGGAATGGCACCAAAACATTTCTTGTCATGTAGACAAGGGATTTCATAACATGTTGCGCAACATAGGATCCGTTGAAACAACAGAAAGCTCATAGTGACCACGGGCTGACTACTGTTACTTTTACCCTCAAAAAAACTACACGGGTAGCCAACCCTAGTATAGTCTAGCGGTGTGGCTCCCTGTCTCTTTGTTTGATGATGGGAGTTTTAAGTCTTACAACCACAAATTGGGTGAATTGTTTATATGAATTTTTCATTTTAATTATCCGGCATTTGAACCTATGATATATGAGTTGTAAGCCTAAAGATGACTACCTGTGTATGAGAAGCACAGTAATTTGCATTTGAGTAAAATCTTTGCCCTTGGATTTTGATAGAAGCAACCAGATCCATTGCAATTGTATGCTTCTGGACGGTAAAACGCTACAGTAAAAGGTTTTACTTTTCTACAGTGCGTGGGTTCTGCCTCTGCATTCTACTGTTTGCCTCTACCTTACTGCCCTAAGTAGGGGTGCAATTGGATCGGATACGCCCCGACCAACCGAACCAGTTCAGAGCATGAAACCAAATATCTGGGATTCTTGTCGGATCCGGATAATTTTTGCCAGATACAAAAACAGATTCGAGACAGAGGTATCCGTTGGATTCGGAGATATCCAGAAATTTTGTTGGATCTATCTAGATATATTCACATCGGATATCCAGATATTTGGACCGGCCCAAGAAAAATAATGAGAGGGGAAGAGAGGTGGGCTGGGGGAGGAGGGGGCCAAGAAAGAGGAAGATGAGCTGCTGCCCAGGTGGGATAGGAGGAAGGGAAATGGGCTAAGAAAAATTCAGCCCACGGGAAAAAGAAAAGAAAGAATTTTTGAATTAAAGAAAATATTGAGAATTCAAATAAGCTCAAAAAATACCAAGCGAACTCCAAAAATCCAATAAAATTCATAAATACATTTTTGAATATTAATAACCCAAATAAAATACTTTCAACGTGATATTGAAGTTTAAATTAATAAGATCAAATCATTTTAATTTAGGAAAATTCTAATTAAGCTTTAATTAATTGTGAAAAATCCAGAAAATTCTATAAAGCTATTCAGAAAATGATGTTTTTGAAAAACCCAAAAATTGGGATGTTACAACATTCTCCTAATAACTCTTGTACCCAAACTCGGCAGCCCGTAAATGCTTGAACTGCTAATGTAGTTGCATTTTGAACATCCTTTGTACTATGATCTTTCCGGCTATGTCTATGGGTTAAATTTGTTTGTTGAACTGGTAATATAGTTACATTTTTGACATCATCTGCAATTGATTGATCTTTACATGTGATGTTTATATGGTTTATGTTTTCACATAATATCCATGATCGACACTATTCGCATTCGATGTGGCATGTATTCACTCTGTATTGGTGACGAAGAATATCTGCATTCATATTTGTATCTGGTACTGTCCGTGTTCGACTCTGACTCCAAAAGAAAAATATGAAAGGATACAGAATGAGCGATATATGTCTATATCCAATCTAATTGCACCACTAGCCCTAAGGCAGAGGATACGTTTCAGGATAGATGTTGGAGGACCAATGCTGGCAAGAAGAGGGGTGAATGATTTTTGAAGCTTTCCCCCTTAGGTATTCAAATCTTTACTCAAATGACTATAAACTCAGCAAGTTCAGATTATGCCAATTGGACTTAGAAAGACAAAGCTAGAAACCAAGCCAACAAATTTAACATCCTTCAGCTGAGGCCGATTAGTCCTCCATTGATGGACCAGTCTGACCTCTCCAACCGGTTTGACCATCGGACTAATACTGGTCTGACCTCTGGGTGGTCAAACCACTGGACCAAGTCTGGTCTGATTGGCCCTCTGTTCACTGTCAGAAATCATCTTGGGACAAAAGCTAAAATCTCAAGAACTTTCCCAAATCTCATCCAAACACTTTCAAGTTTTGCATAAGACTTGTTCAAGCCATAAAAACCCTAAACTAATCAAGAATCACAAGGTTTTTGGACACAAGTCCACTGAATCAAGGAGAATCGAATATAGGTCACAAGAACATAAAAAAAACCTAAATCCCTAATTACTTCTTGCTCATAAGGATCTAAGGCATGAGGACGTTCAGATGTATTTTCACATGTCCTAGCAAGGCAAATCAAGTAGGAGATCGAGCTAGAACAACCATGAACACATAATTACAAATCAAGCTTAAAAACAACCAAAACCATGCAAGAACACAAACAAAAACATTGTCGGTATTTTAATATCGATCTTACGTATGATTTTTTGGATTTGGGAGAAATTGTTGAAAGCCTGGACTATGATCACGCAGAGGAGAGACACGGGAATTTTTATATAGGTTCGGGCCTTCTCTTGGGAGAATGACAAATCTACTTCCTATGTGGCTATTACTCAGAAAAATGATTACAACTGAGAGTAATACGAAATTCCTTGCACTATGTCTAGCTTGGACTGGATCCGATCTGATCCCCCTTCTCTCCAACATCAACCTTTATATAGTTGGCGAAGTGGTGGTGATGTGGGGTGGGGTGCCTGATCTTCATGACATAGAATCGATAATGATAACTTGGATCCATGCAACCTGAAAAACCGATGACGCCAACCACTGTTAGAACAGCAATCTACGACAAGAGAATTCACCCAACCACACGCTTGTGATCCCGTCTACTTGACCACACAAGTAGACGTGTCGCTGCTCCTGCAAACCACAAGGATACACAAGAACAACGGAGGTACTGTCAAGAAAATCGCCCAATTCCCCAAAGGCAGCATGTAGCATAAACCCAAGAATAATCAATATTATCTATCTTGAAAATAAAACCCGAGAATAATCAATATTAGCTATCTTGAAAATATCATGGTCTGACCCAAAGGCTACATATTACAAGGCTTATATAGCCCTGGGCACAGTCTGTAGGACCCCCTAATCATATACAACTTAATCTTTTATCCTATGCCTGGACGAGAAGTTGACCTAAATCCATCAAATAAATTCTTAACAAACCTAGGTTTGACATTAGACTTGGAAACACTCTGAGCAATAGGAGCACGCTTAACTCTAAGGGCATTATCTCTATCCCTCTTTTCCTTCTTGGCCCGTCTAAAGCAAAACTAAAACAAATGATCATCCCTCTCACAATAGGTGCAATGGTACTTGACTGAATGAGGAGTCTAACATGATAAAGAGGAAGCACCTACTGCACTAGAGGGTGATTGTGCAAAGCCAGCAGACTTGAAGACAGTTTTACTTGATTCAGTCTCTAACTTAAATAAGGTTTTTCTTAGGTAGTTATTTTTCTTAGCTAGGGAGACACAAGAGCTACACTCACTCTTCTTCACCGCTCTAGCATCTCTCTCCTTGTGCACAGTTACCTTAACCTTAAGAGACTCACAAAACATACAACGGCTTCTCTAGCTCTCCTGAGCTGCTGATCAAACTTGACTATAAATGCCTCATACATCTCATCCAAATCTTGACCTATCTCAGCACATAATGCACATGCAATAGATACAATAGGATCAGACTTCTTATATGTAGATAATGCAGCAAGTTTTTCTTTAGCAGTGAGGTCATTTAGGGATCTGATTAATTCAGCAATTTTGCCCACAAGACTATTAAGCTTCAAATCTAGCAAAGCATTCTTAGATCAAGATAAAGTGACAACATTCATACCCCTGGCTGCTAAGCACATAGAAGAGTTGTTAGACTTGTGTTGAGCAATATGATTATTAGCATTTTTGAGTTATTTAGCTTGAGAAGCATACACTAAGGAACCAGTAAAAAGAATAGTTTTTTATTTCACTAAGATTATCGTTAGTAACTAGCAACTCATCAATAACATAAGCATGTACAGTAGTGCCAAGAGTAAAGTATGCTTCTACCTTCTCAAGTTTATCAAGTGGTACTCTAAGCTGACTAACAACATCTGAATGAATGGTTCTTAACTTGTCTACCTTAGAGTGCAACTAACAACATCAAAATGAATGGTCCTTAACTTGTCTACCTTAGAGTGCAACATCTCGAAGTACTCCTTCACCTCCTTGCCCTTGAACTTAGGGCAGTAGGCTCAAATGTGGTTGAGCTTACCACACTTGAAGCATCGAACTGGACCTCCTCCACCTCCCTTTCTCAATCTCACATTGTTTAAGGCTCTAGTGAATTTGGTGGATAAGAGAACTAGGTCATTCTCAGGGAGTTACTCAAGCTAATCATCCTTGTAGTATGTAGAATACATATGCAACTGAACTAGAAGAAGGGCTCTCAATGGGATCAGTCATAAGTGCTATAGACTGCAACTTGTCCTTTCGAGAGAGCAAGTCAATCTCGTGAGTCTTCAATCTTGAATAAAGCTTATCCAAGGTGACCTCGCTCATGATAGTAATATAATTGATGGAAGTGACTTTCATCTCCCAAACCGACATGTCCAAGGCTCCAAGAATTTGACATGCATTTTTAGAGTTGGAATAGACCACACCGATAATACGTAAGTTGCTGACAATCTTATGAAAGCAAGCAAAGAACTTATCAAAAGACTCTAGGTCTCATCTCAAACTTCTGATATTCTTTTTTGAATTGATTTTAACGCACCTCTTGACTAGATATCATGCGCCAAAATGAGATGAGGCATACGACCAAACTCGTTTCTGTCGAGTCCCTGAATCAGAAAGTTCCTAGCCTTATTGTTTGCCTCCATATCCGAAAGATTTGTCGGCGTGACTTGATAACCGACAAGGATAATATAAGAACTCTTAACCTTTTCTCCAATTGTATAGCCTTGAGCCTGAATGTAAATAGCATCTTCACCTTTCAATATGGAAAGTCAACCCCATCGAAGATGAGTGACTTAGTGGAATACCTATTTGATACCTCGCCTCAAAGAGCTTAACTAGGCTTTGATACCACTTGTAGAATTGATGTCGACAATCAGAGGAGTGAATGATTCTCGAAACTTTTTTTCCCTTAGGTATTCAAATATTTACGCCACTTATACTTCGTAAGACAAAACTAGAAATCCGAGCCAACAAATTTAACACCTTTTAGCCAAAGCTGGTCAAACCTTCATTGATGGACCGATCTAATAGCTGCAACCGGTCAAATCGCTGGGGTGATGTCGGTCTGACCTCTGGATGATCAAACCATTGGACCAATGCTAGTTCAATCAGTCGCCTGTTCCCTATTTGAAATCCTTTGGGGATATATAAAAGCTTAAATTTCAAGAATTTTCACAAATCTCATCTAAATACTTTCAAATTTGGGAGCATATCTAGTGCTAATGGCTATTTCAGTGCTAAGGTGCTAATGACGTTGTGGACCGTTCGATCTAGATTGTGTGGTTCGGATGGAGGTGGGTGGAAACCTCATCCCACTTAAATATTTTTATAGAAACCTCGTACAAAAGTGTAAAGCGCAGGGGGTTTTTTATAAGAGTGTTTAAGTGGGATAGAGTTCCCGCCCATCTCCATCTGAGCCACGCAATCTAGATCGGACGGTCAACATCGCCATTAGCACCTTAGCACTGAAATAGCCATTAGCACTAGATATGCTCCCTTCAAATTTTGCATAAAAGTTGTTTAAACCATCAGGAACCTAAATCAATCAAGAATCATAAGATTCTTGGGCACAAGTCCATCGAAAAGAATTAAATATAAGTCACAATAAACAAATTTGCCGTTCATGATATATTGACCAGTGACAACCTCACATGGTCTCTCAGATGCATTCATAGAAAGGGACTTGGGCTAATAGAGCAAGAGACTATTAGCAAAATATCACATAAGCAAGCACAGGAGATCAATATTATGACAGTGAAACATTTAGGAACAGCATTTGTTACGGGTACAGAGAGCCCAAACTGTACTTGACGATGCAGAGAATTCATCTCCATTGTTACAATTGGGTTGAAGCATATCTTCTCACATTCCCTGGCATACCAAAGCACAAACTGTCCAGAATCATGATATGCCTCACTCAGCGACAAATGCAAGTACGTACATTTCTAAGGATGAAACAATTCGTTGTCAGAATTCCACAAGGATTGCTTGGACTTTGGATTGGAATTCAGAAAGTCAAATTGATGACGCAACAATTTAAATTCCATTTAAAATGTTACATGAGAAACCGTTACCCCTCTTCCAGATCTACCACACCCAGTGATGTGGCCTGTTTGTTCACCATAGACCTTAGTAAGCACGATAGCAGCACTTGTAAACCATCACACCATGGATCGTTTCTCCAACAGATAATAGAGTTTCTACTCTTTTCTGCTCTATATGCAGACCAAAAAGAGGGAGATAAGATCAGATCCTGTCAATTGTGTACTGTTTGATTCCATGAATTTTTTCAACAAATGTAATCAAGTTCAATCAATGTGCCCCTTCAGCCCCTTTTCTTGCAAAGTACAAATTAAAATGTGAAGGAAAAAATAAAAAGTAATAATCTCCGAATCTTTCACAAAGATGGTTCGCAATATGAGCTGCTACAAAATTAGCTATACAAAACTAGCTAGCTAACTACATAAATCTTAATAGTTGAAGCAGTGTTCTTGCTGGACTACCAGCCCTCTTGAACCTCAACCTGCACATCCTAAAAGCCCCTGGACGGAACATCATCACCATCATCTCCAAGTGATTTACATCACCATCATCTCAAGGTTTTGTCTGAAAAAAAAAACTCTCCCGGAGCAGGGATTATCCTTTGAATGGCGCAAATGATGTCCAGAAAGCTTGAACATCTAGATATCCAATATCTGCTAAAGTTTTACTAACCAGTTTTACTCAGAATGGTGAACATTTGTAAATACAAAAACATTGAGAAACAGTTATGAGCAAAATTGAAGAGCACAGGAATTTGAAGTTCATTAATCAACAGTTCTATTAAAAAAGGATACCATTTGTAAATATGAAATCTTTAAACTGAATAACAGTATCAACAAAGCTGTAGTTTGTGCGCATTTAGATCATAAACTCAGAAAAGATTGGCTTTTTTATACCAGATATATGTTTAACATAATAAAATATTTTGAATGTAAAAGTGTTCAATCATCACAATTCACATGAAACAACTCTGTAGAACATCATCACGCTCCACAAGGACCATGAGCTAAAGCATTTCTCCATAACATTGGATGCAAACATTTGTTGACTCCAATTCGATAAAGCTTATTTTAAAAAAAGGCCGCAGAAGCTTTGAATGATGAATGATGGCCGGTAGCCCTTCTTGTATTATATCACAAGATAATACAGAAATTAGCAAAAAAAACCATATCTCATGAGAATCACATGGCATGATGGCAAGACAGACATTGCAACCAGGATTTTCATGTAATAAAAATAGAGCCACTTTGTTCTCCGAAATAACATCACACATTTTAATTAACAACATTACAAATGAAGCATGGACAAACCAATCAAGTTTCACGAATGAGTAACAACATGCATTTGTAGATTAAATGTCCATTGCAACTGCAGTAAAACAATATTCAACTACAAAATAAAGAAAACAGTTTGCATGCAATGGCTTGGCCAAAGTAAACAACAATTTCAAATAAGTATTTCATCTAAAAGATCGATGCCTTGTTCAGTTGTTCCAAAAGCCAAAAGCATTTACCAACAAGATTGGAAGCAAACCCTCATGACACCACACCCAGATTCCCAGAAGGATTTCAAATGACAGCTCTTCTTATTTTGCATGATGCAAGTGTAACAAAATGTAAAACAGAAAAGGTAATTAGGTTCCATGGGAGTCTACTCCCAAACCAAATCAAATAACACGCAGGAACTGCACAGAATAGAAGTAAAAAAGCCAAAAAAATGCAATTTAGTACGTGCTAGAAAATACCTCATACTAATCATGAGCATTGTTCATCAACAAAATTGAGCAAGGCGCATACTTTAGGATCATCATGATGTGTTTCCATATCCTTTCAAGCCCATAATTAGAGAACTGAAAAATAAGTTAAGGACAAAGCATTTCATTGAAGCTTTCATTAACACTATACAAGGGACAAATTTAAGTCTCTGTTAATGTCATTCGGTGTTTCACAAACCTTTGAAATTTCAATCCCTTATAAGTGCCAGCACACATTAATGAGAACCATGAATACGCTATTACAGTAGGCAAGGTTATTAAGGCGGTAAGGCGAGGCGACCCACCCCCCTCACACCTTTTAAGCGGTAAGGCGCGAGGCGAGGCGACGCCTTACACACATCGTAAGGTGAAGAAAACGGAGCTCTGTAGAGCTAAATAAGAAGAAATTCAAAGAGGGAGAAGGACTTAATTATAATTTTATAGAAGTCTAAAGACTAAATTGCAAAAATGCTGGCTTCTCTTCAAAGTGGGAGGACTTAATTGCAATTTCATATAAGTCTAAGGGCTAAATTGCAAAAGTGCTGTTAAAACACGGCCGGTCCAGTTAATCCTAGCCAATTAACCCTAGCCGCCGCTGCAGATCGAATCGAGCGCGACTTCTCTCGTTCCCTTTCTTCTCCCCCACAGGCGACGGGGCGATACCTCGCCGGCAGCCACTCCACCGCTCCACCTCTCCCCTGCTGCTCCACCAACCAGCTACCTTGCCGGCTGAAGAGCGCCGAGCCGAGATGCCGACGGGCAATGGGGATGACGCTGAGACCGGAGCGGGCAGCGACGAGATGGAGGCGCCGCCGAGATGGACGATGGGGATGATGCTAAGATGGGAGCGGCCAGCGGCAAGATGGAGGTGTTGTCGCCTAGGGTTCCAGGTGTGTTCACCCTTCTCTCTCTGCTTCAGCCGCCTTCCGCTTGGGTCTGTTCTGGTTTAGTCGCTCGGCGTTCACTCCTCCGACCGCCTTGGAGATGCACGGCAAGGCGGGGCGATGCCTTGCCCCCTCCGACCGCCTTATCGCTTAGGCGACGCCTTAATAACCCTAACAGTAGGGACAATCTATAGCCCAAGTAGCAGCAATGAGTGCTACTACCACGCATTCAAGAAAGCTTACAGCTTATCTAGCTTAACCAGGAGAGAAATCACATTTGGAAACCGAAAATTCTTACAAAATTGGTACTAACTGAAACCATTTCAGGCGTATCAGGTCCATAAGGGTTTCATGCCATCATGGTTATTTACGAAGCAAGTATGTAGGAGCAATGTGATTGGAAGATAGGAGTTTGCAAAGAACTGCTTCCAGCAAGGGGACAGGTAGCCGCCATACAAATGGGAGTGACAATAGGAGCAGCAGCCGTGGTGCCATCTGTATTGATGGTGCTGCTTAAGATGTGGCCAGCTTCACAGGCAACTCTGGTGAAAAGCAGGCGCCATCTCAAGCGCCTCGAAACATCAGGAGTAGGATCCATGGTGACATCATTATGACCAGGAAGATGAAGGATGAAGCAGAGCATACAAAAGATATGAGAACAAAGCTATCCAATGTGCCTTATCAGGTTGAACTGAAAGCATGATGATGATAGTGGGATGGGGCAATGCAATAAGCTAAGCAGCAGAGGTGAAGCTCTTGCTGCTTAATGGAGTGGAGGCCAGTTATGCGGAAGAGCCACTTGTACAATTTCTATCACCTTAACTGGGCAAGACCTCTGTTTTAGTCAAAAATTGCATCATTTCCTAACAAATCCAATACATTAAAGTCCAAAACAGTTCAGGACTTCATGAGTCTTTCCTTTATCGGGTATAATTTACAGATGCAACTAAGCATAATATATAGCCCCCAATAAGTCATCATCGCAATAATATATGCATTTTAGTTTCACCACTGTTCATATCAGGATATTTGTAACTCAGTCACATGTCCTTCACTAGAAATATGTATGAACAGTTTGTATAACTATGAATTTGTTCCAGTAATGAATCAGTACCACCTTTCGGTAAAACTCATAACTCTATGCTAAGATAATAAGACAAGATAATAGCACTAATCATTGACGGGTAAATGACTAACCAATACTGACATCCAAAAAAGCACAATAACCTGTGGACTTGGAGTGATCAAGTATTCTGGGAAAAATACATGCAAACTTACATATTGAAAGGAAAATGATGGCATAGTAACATACTAGAATCACGTACTCCACATATTTAGCTTGCGAGAAATTGCAGGCATCTGTATGGCTTAATCCATCGTAGTGTTTTTGCTTGCTGCAGCATGATAATGCTTCATAACACCTTAGAAAGATCATGTCAAGAAGCTACTTCTAAAATAAAAAATAATATAGCAGAACATTCATACCTGAATCTGTACAGCCATATTAGTGAGTCCAAAGTGCATGATCTTGCCTAAGCATTCGGTTCAATAAACTAACTGGATCTTCAGGCGCACACTTAATGCACTCAAAGATTGCTATTGATCAGAAATGCAATGAAAAAGAAATAACTATAACCATTATACAAAGTCATCATCATGTTGAAGCTTAAAAGTAGAATTTGTTTCTTAAACATAGAGGCATCAACCAAACGGAAGACAAAAATGTAATCATTACTACTACTGTTCTCTCTTGTGCACGGCACTAAGTATATATTCCAAAGTAAGTGGTTGAAGTGTACATGTCGAGCACCTCATTGCAACAAAAAGAATCTTGATACTACAGATGATTGCACAGGCCTTTATGAGATGTTTATTCGCTCATGGAAAAGGACAGGTATTTTATTTGACTTCCAAACAAGCAAAGTAGCAATGCAAACATGCAATTGATGTTAACACTCTCCTGGTCGTCCGAATGCAACAAGATGCAATTTCATGGAACATATGACCTGACTACTAAAACCCATCGAAATGAATGCCAAGCTAGTTTTTTTTTCCCTGCTACTCTTTGCATTTGAGTTTGGAAAAGACATAAAGAAGCAAAAAGTTGCAATCAGACAAGCAACAAATAGGCCAATTTGATGACTTTCCAAATCCCACAGTCAGCAGTTCCTATTATGATAAGAATGAAGCAAACACCATGCCAATCTCATCTGCTGCATAACAAAATCCTGTTCCTAGTCAGGCCAAACGACAAAGCAAATCAACTACATGCACATAAAGAGAACATACAGGAATGAAAGGAGAAAGCACACCATGAAATAAAAATCAGCAGCACTAAACCATTCACAAGAACGGAGACATTGTTCACTTCCAACATCAGTAGCACTCACTCAGCCACCAGTTACATAAAAGTGGCTTTTTTCCGCCTCTTATGCTGTTAACATTTGAATCCCCCTCCCTTGTTTACCTGAATCTCCCATCTGAAGAACCTAACCCGCGCCGTGACCATAAGATTAAATTATTCTGGAGGGGGAGACAAAGTCTAAAGAACCCAATAAACCCTAACATACTAACCCTAATAAGCCCCTAACCCTAGCCGCCCTGCCAACTTAATTATTTTCCTCGGCGGTGGTGATGGAGGCGGAGGCGGCGGGGGCCATGGTGGCCTCGTCGGCGTTGGGCGGCTGCATAAGGAGCGCGGTGTAGTACGGGACCGGGACGAATGGGACGCCGTGGCCCACGGAAGAGCCGACGGGGACGGAGGCGGGGGGCGCCTCCTCGGTGGAGACGCCGGTGCCGGTGGCGGCGATGATGGAGGGCTCGGCCTGGCGGAGGAGCCACTCGATGGTCTCGCCGTCGGTGCGGTGGCCGAGCTCGCGGGTGAGCTGGAAGACGCGAGCGGCGACCATGGCCGGGATGCGGACGCGGCGGCCGCGGCCGGCGACCTTGGAGTGGCGGTCGGAGGAGGAGCCCCCCGAGCGGCGCCCCCGGCCGCGGCGCGGAATGTCGGAGGGCGCGGCGGCGGCGATGGAGAGGTCGGCGGTGGGGGGTGGGGTAGGGTTTAGGGTTTGGGCGGGGACGAGGTTGTAGAGGATGAGTTCGGAGGAGGAAGACATTATTGGATTGGGGTCGGATTTGGGGCTCGGCTCTGGGAGGTGGGGTCGGCGGTGTGGGGCGGCGGGGGTGCCTGGTGGTGGGGCTAGGGGAACGCGCGGGCTTATATAGGGTTCAGGAGGTTTTCTCCCTCTGGGGCAGGGGGTTGGGTCATTGGGTTGAATTGGATTTTAGACTTTTCGAGTTTTGATTGACTGGTTTGTAAGGCTGCATTTGCTACCTCCCTTGGGAGCTCCGCTGCCCTTCCCTTCCTATCCTTCACCTTTAAACCCTTACCCTGTTTGGAATGCGGGATTTTCCTCCGATTCCTGCGGGAATTGAACTGTTTCCTGTAAAATTCCTGCGAAATTCCTGCAAAATTCCTGTGTTCCAAACAGGCCCTAGATTTGGTCCCATCTAGAGGTGCAATCGGATCAAATTCGAACGAATATTACTTATACCGTATCCTAACCCATATTTTTTTCTCGGATTTGGGGTCGGATACGGTAAAACCGGATACAAATACAAATTCGGAATATTCGGAATTTCGAATACGGTGCCGCCGGAACGGATACTTGACGGTTTCGGATCGAAAACGGATAATGTAGACGAATAGTACGTGCATACGGAAAGGAACATATGCTAAACCATACCACCATCACTTCAAGCCTTAAACTGTTAGACATAAGTACATAATAGTGATTATAATTCATCAGCCGAAGATGGTGTGGCGTTTCCCCCAAAATTGCCCATTGAGGTGTGGTGTTTCAAGATGAATCTTGATTCTTGACGGACAGCATTTTCTTTTCCTAGGCTAAAGAAATTTTACTAAATTAAGGTAGAGACAGTAGACAATTGGGGATAATAGACTTTTGAGAAATTTACCTGTTCATTTACTAAAGCATGCCAAAGTCCATTACCTAGGAAGAGTGATCTTAATGAGCAAATTTAGGATTCCAAATGCACAAGCAGCAGAATTAGAAATAAAACACTATTTTAGTATTTGTATATATATAGTTGCCACAACTGAATGTCATATTCCTTTTAGAGAACTTAAACTTGCACGATCCAGGAAAACTTTCTATACACTACACACCTCAACCAACCAACATGATAAAAAAATAAATACTAGCAAAATAAAAGGTGAATTCTTAGCTCTTACCAGATATCCGACCGAATAACCGACCGAATGTCCGACCAGACATCCGACCGAATATCCGACCGGATAATTATCCGGTATCCGAATACCGATACTATTCGGTTGGATAACAACTCTCCCGAATCCGAATCCGACCGGATACCAAATTCCCTTCCCGAATCCGGTACCGACCGGATTCGGTATCGGATCGGTCGGGATTAACCCAACCCATTTGCACCCCTAGCCCCATCCTCCATTTCCAGTGACCGGCTGTGATGGGAGAGGGACCCATCCCTCTAGCTATATTAGTAGTCGATTAGGTCTCTCTTAGGTCCCCTTCCTCTAGATTTGCCAGTAGTTTCCTTTGTATACTGCGGAGAATTTCTTCATTGTCGATGTCGTCAAGGTTCAAAACTCGTCTGACTATGGCGTCAGTGCAGCTCGGGCACGACGAGTAGGCGTTGCAAGCGTCGTCACGTAAATAGCCAACCGGCCAAATAATTCGTATAACAAGTAAATAGCAGCGGAAATAATGATAAATGGGATAAAAATTCTAGTAAGCATGTCATGCCCCACCACAAGCAACTGACTAAAGTTAAACCTTAGCAAATAGCGTTGTCTTTGCTGAAACCTACAACGCGGAGGTAACCGATTTGGAGATCTCCTTCTTCTTGCTCTGATAATGTTCAACAAGCAATGGTGAGTACAAAATATACTCCATAAGACTTTATAGCAAAGTTATATAGTATGCAAACTGAGACAGAGATAGCTGTCTAATCTAGTTTTACTTTGCAAAAACCTACTTTTATTTGTGATAATGAAGAATATATTACAAACAGAAATTGTAAAAGCAATTAACATTTGATACAAAGTAACAAAGTAAGTAACCGAAGCATAAAATCGCAACTAGCTCTCTATAGCCATAAGCAACAACTTTCATGTACTCATGTCTATGTTTCAAAAGTAGCAGTGTAGATACCAGCTTTGGCAACTCTATTTTTAGAGTGTCCTCATGTTAACATTTAAAGGACATGAGTGTCAACATCAAGAAGGGATTGAGGTAGCCATGGTTATCAGGTGCGAGTGTTTCCCATGCAATAGCTACTAGTTGTAAGGACCGCATTGGGGTGGGAGAGTGGAGACCATGGTGTGAAAGATGTGGATAATATAAAGCTAATAAGGTTTAAAAAAATGCAACTTGGAGACATTGCATTAGATCTAGTTTTTTTATATATTCAAATGTAAGGTACCCATAACACAATTGTAATTCCAATGGCAAATAGCTACTCTTCTGCTCTATCTCTATGTGCTACAAAATTATATCGAAAGGATTGGTAAAATCAATTTTTTTACACAAAAAGGATCATTTGATTTAGTTCAAGAACAAAAAAGCTAATGCTAACTCATGTTTCAATAAAGAACTAGCATTGCTCAATCTAATCCTCAATCTAAGTTCAAGACTCAACTTAGCTGATTTAACATGACATAAATCATAATAAGAAGTAAGACATGATTTAGTTCAAGTTTTTTACATTTAAAGAAGCTAGCATGGCAAGAGTTAAGCTACACATAGAAGGTTATGATAAATCTAGCAATCTAACACAAGTCATGACAAGATGTAAAGCAGTTTTACCATGTCACACAAGAATAATAATCTAGACACCATGTATTTATATTACAATGCATATTGCTGAATTTAAATAAGATGCAATAAAAATCCTTGCCTCCCTCAATAATTGAGTCAATTTTAGAAACAATTTAGTTCAATTTAAGTTATGTCATCATTAAGCTCCAGAAAATCTCAAATGAACTCCCCCTAAACTAAAGCAATAAACAAAAGAGAAGAAGTTTGGATAGAAAGAAGAAATGATAGTCTTTAAAGCATCGGCAAGAGAGAGGGATCACTATGGCTTAGACTGGCTCTCATCTACCCCATATGACTCTAAGACTATTACCTGATCATCTAAAACACAAAGGAGTAAACATGTTCTTTGTCTACCCAAGGGGGCCCATCCCCTACTAGACCTAAAAGAAGTGAGTGAACTCAACCTGATGAGAAAGAGAAGCAACTAATAAGCAGCATTATATATCACAAGATAAAAAGGAAGAAGTCTAAACAACTGAGAATGAGAACCACTCTAGTCTATGCTAGAAAGATTAACCCGAATGCAACTAATAAATAAAGTGCAACAGAATACAAATGTACATATAATACAAAAAGTACATGATGCTCCCCTCAGATTAAGCCATAAGGACAGACCACCCCAAACTCTCCCTGCATGGTAATGAACCTCGAGCTATCTAAAGGCTTGGTGAAAATGTCAGCTAATTGATGGTCACTCTCTGCAAACTAAAGCACTATGTCACCCTTCTCAACATGGTCTCTATGGAAATGATATCGGATATCTATGTGCTTGGTCCTAGAGTGCCACACTGGGTTCTTAACAATGTTAACGGCAAAAGTGTTATCACAAAAAAGAGAAATAATATCTATGGCTAACCCAAAGTCCCGCAAGGTCAAAGCCATCTAAAGCATCTAACTACAGCAACTAGCGGCTGTAACATATTCGGCTTCTGTGGTGGACTGTTTCCTATATGACCAAGAAACAAGAAAAGTGCTAATGAAGTAGTAAGTGCCGAAGTGCATTTTCTATCTATCCTATAACTAGTAAAATCTGCATCAGAATAGGCTCTAAAGGAAAGACAGGAAGACGAAGAGTATCAGATACCATAGTCTAGAGTAGCTCGAATGTACCTAAAGATGCGCTCCACCGCCTGACAGTGAGAGGCACGAGGAGAAGCCTGAAATTGAGCGCACAGACACAGACGAAGTGTATCTCTAGCTTTGAAGCAGTAAGGTACAGGAGGGAACCAATCATGTTGTGGTACTCCTTCTGATCTACAGGCTCACTATCCTCATCTAGATTGAGTGTAGTCAAGGTCGCCATCAGAGTTGACTCTGGCTTACATCACTCATATCGATGAGTCTCAGAAGATCTCGAGTGTACTTGTCTTGATGCAAGAAGGTGCCCTTCCGAGTTTGCTTGATCTGGAAGTTAAGGAAGAAGCTCAACTCACCCATCATGCTTATCTCAACTCTATGCTCATAACATCAAAAAACTGGGAAGCAAAGATAATGTCATCTACATAAATCTAGACGAGTAGAAGGTCATTGCCATGCCTGCGAATGAATAGGGTCTTGTCTACCTTACCCATCTCAAACCTATGACTCAACAAATAGGACCTAAACTTCTCACACCAAGCTCTAAGGGTTGCTTAAGGCCATATAAGGTTTTGGAAAGCTTGAAGACATGGTTTAGATATTTGGGGTTCTCAAAATCTAGAGGCTATCTAATATGGACATCTTCCTCAATATACCCAATGAGGAAGACACTCGTGATATCCATCTGGTACAGCTTGAACCCTTTAGACGCTGCGAATGTAAGCAAAATCCTAATAGCCTCTAGCCTAACTACAAGGGCAAAGGTCTCCTCAAAATCTAAACCCTCAACCTAGGAGAAACCCTGAGCTACCAGTCTAGCCTTGTTTCGAATGACTACCCTATCCTCACTCTGCTTGTTCTTAAAGACTCACTTGGTTCCTATGACATTATGACCACTAGGAGGCTCAACAAGTGACCAGATCTTGTTCCTCTCAAAATTCGCTGACTTCTCATACATGGCATTAACCCAGGACTCATCAAACAGTGCATGACAGATATCCTTGGGCTTGAAAGAGGCAACAAAGGCAGAATGTAGATAGAAGTGAGACAAGCCATATTTTGAACGTGTGACACGCTCGAGGAGATCTCCAATAATCTGCTCAGGAGGATGTCGACGCTGAATGTGTCTAGGAGGTCCTGGATGAGAAGAAGAAATGGCCTCTATCTCATGAGCTGTGGAGGTCGGAGCAGAGTCACAAGCTCCAGAAAAGCTAGAAGGTAAGGGATGATCCCCTAAGGCACAGTGATAGAGGTAGACACCGCAAGAGAAGAAGGGGCTGGATCAGGCAAAGAACCTACATCACTATCCTGAGATGTCGGGCCTAGTACCAGGACTGGTCTCATTGAAAGTCATTTCACAGGTCTCTATAATCCTACTAGTCTGGCAATTCCAAACCTTATAATCCCGCGAAGAAGTCGAGTAACCTAGAAAGATTCTGTCAGAAGAATGAGACTTGAACTTATTTAGGTTCCCAGACTTCAGAATAAAATACTTGCAACCGAAAACACGAAAATCAGATACACTAGGCTTTCACTCATACCTCAACTCATAAGAAGTGCGATGCAAGTGTACCCTAAAAAAACTCTATTTGAAACATGGCACACGATGGCTATAGCCTCAACCCAAAACTTTCTAGATGTAGCATACTTATCTAGCATCGTCCTGGGCATCTTGACCAAGGTATGGTTCTTCCTCTCCACAATGTCATTTGCTGAGGGGCATGTGGGGGAAGAAAACTGATGCTTTACACCTGACTCATCACAGAAACTCTCAAATTAGGAGTTCTTGAACTTTGTGCCATTACCACTGCGAATCACTCGCAAGGCACTAGGGAGTTCAACAGACAACCTACCAAATAGACCACGAAAATAATTGAAGGTCTCATCCTTTGAGGCTAAGAAAAACACCCAAGAGAACCTCAAGAAATCATCAATCACAACAAAAATGTACCACTTCCCACCCACTGACTGCACTCTAGCTGGACCAACAGTATCCATATGAAGAAGCTGTCTCGACGCATCAGTCATAGTCACAGTGACTGGTGGATAAGAAACGGCAACTATCTTGCCATACCGACAAGGAGCACAAACTATGTCTTTGACCATCTTGAGTTTAGGCAGACCACGAACAAGGTCATGGCCACTCACTTGAGTCAAATGATCAAAATCAATGTGACCAAGCCTCCTATGCTAAGCATCAGAGAGAATCAGCAGAAGACTCGATAAAATTAGCACAAAAGATCCTTCCAAACCTAGAAATCCCACAAACTAGACTTCCTGAAGAATCAAGGATTTTACAAGCATTGTTCTTAAAGCTTACCTCAAAATCGTCATCGGTAAGCTGAGAAACAGATAACAAATTATAACATAGCTTACTCACTAATGCAATATCCTTAAGAATAAAGGAATCATTAATACGCATAGTACCTTTAGCGATGACTTGACATGAAGAAGCGTCTCCAAAGGTGATTGGCTCCTAAAGAAGAGTCCCCGGTCATGTGCCGAGAATAGCTGGAATCCACAAGCCAAACCTCTTCCTTCCTAGCCCGACGGACCTGGGTCAGTGAGAAGAAAATATTGGTGGCTTAGTACTGGGATAAATAAGAGCAAATCTAGGAACCCAGTACTGAGTCACACGAAGAGTGGTAGATATAATCACAAAAGCAAAAGACTGATCTCTACATATGCTACACAACTCATCTCTCACAGAAATAGATGGTCTAGAAGCAGACCTCGAGCCTCTGTTATGTCTGGCCACTATGGAAGAGCGGGTCTAGCGCTGACATTTTATTACTCCCTCTATTTTTTAGTAATATTTTTTTTTTAATTTTTCACGGTTTATGAGATGTGACTTTGACCATTACTATTCTAGCTTTATCTTGATATATACTAATAAAATTATAATATTACAAAAGTACTTTTAGAGACAAATCTAGATAGTTTTAGACATATTAGCAATCAAATTTTAGAAAGTTTGACGGTATGGATTACAGGATGTTTATTAAAAATTTGTGTGGATAGCACGACTAGTCAACAACTACAAGGGCGTGTGCCAGGAGATGCCCGACAAGTGGCCCTAGTGAGGGCATGCATCTAAGGAAGCATAGCACGGTGATTGGGGGTGCATCCAAGGAGGTATGACACGCACAGTGTGCACACCCAATAAAAATTTTCTATCTCTGCCACTGCATAAGGAATCCAAAATGTGCACAATTGTATTATAATTCTTTTGGAAAAAAGAATACCACATTCCATGAAAACAAAGCTATACAAACAGCATATTTTTAGTCAAAATTAGCTATAGGACACTTATAATTTGTAGTATTTGCTTCAGGACACTAGTTTTTTTGTGCCTTTAAACACACTAATGAAAAGTGGCTCTTTGCTCTGGGACACTCCGACCAATATAAGTATCATTTTTGTCAAGTTGGAGAGAGAAATTTTTGTAAATGATGGTTAATGTAACAGCCCAGGTTTTTAGTAAAATAAAATAAATAAAGAAATAAATAAAAATCAATTAAAATTAAAATTTAATCAAAAATAAGTATTTTTGTTGCCTAAAGTTTAAAGTTGGATTTGCCCTGAAATTCTGTTTTTGGAAAAGCTGGATTTGAAAAGCATTTTCAGAAAAACCTAAAATTATTATTAAATAAAATGATATTTTGATTTTATATGAAAATCCTAGTTCAAAATAATTATTTGGAGTTATTTGGCTTTTGTTTGGGTTCCTGGATTTTCTGGAGTTCAAAAATGTATTTTTGAAATTAAAAAGTATTTTAAAATATGAAAATTAAATACCAACATTAGTTGGAAATATTTTTATTAAGTCCAAAATGTCTCCAGAAGATTCTCTGAATTTTTCTGGAATTTGTGGAGTTTATTTTGTATTTTTCTGAGGCTTAATGAAATTCTTAGCCTTTTCTGAAAAAAAATCAAAACCAGAAAAATAAAAATATACCCCTCCCTCCCCTTCGGCCGCCACGTGGACGGCCTGAATCTCGCCACGCCGCCCCGCTCGGCCATCCGCTCCATCCCGCCTTCCCCACTCCCCTGCCCGCCACGTCGCTCCCCCGCCCCATCTCAGCCGTCCATCTCCCCGTGCCCACGGCCGCCCGATCTCCCCTTCTCTTCATCTGCACCGCACGCGCCTTCCCCCTCTCCCCTCTCTCTGCGCGTGGGGCCCGCCTGTCGGGGTCTTCTTCCCCGCGCGCCGTCTCCTTCCTCCCGCTCGGCCGCACCACCGCCTTCGCCGCCCCACCGGGATTTCTTTCCTTCTCCCGCCGCCCGGGTGACCCGCGCCTTTCCTTCTTCTTCCTCCCCCGATTCCCTTCCTTTCCTGGCCGCCCTTTCCTCCCTTTCCCCTCCGCAATTGCCGCCGCCCGTAATCAACGGCGAGCAATCCCCGGCCGCCCTCCCCTCCCCGACCCTATAAAAACCCCTCCCCGGCTCCGTCTCAACTCGCCCCACGTCCCTCCGCTCCTCCCTCTCCCTCCCGGCCTCCCGACCGCCTCCGCACCTTGCGCATCCGCCCCGCCGCCGTCGCCAACTCCGGCGAGGCATTGTGGCCACCTCCGGCGTCCTTGCGCCCCGCCGCCACCTCCCTCGGCCTCCCCGTGGCCGTGCGAACACCCTCCGCCCCTCGTCCACACCTCTCCGCCACCGGAGCGCCGCCGTCGCGTGAGACCCGAGCGCCGCTGCCTCCTCCCTCGTCGCCGGCCCATCTCCGGCCTCCCTCGGTGAGCCCGCGCCCTCCCCCGAGACCCCCGTCGCCCCCTCTTCCCGTTGCCGCCCACGCCGCCGCCCGCCGCCCGCCGGAGCGCCGGCGAGCACGCCGGGCCCGAGCGCCGCTCCGTCGGCCTGGCCACGTCAGCAGCTGGCGCTGACATGGGCTCCGCGTGTCCGCCCGGTGGCCGCCACGTCGGTGTCGTCCTGCCCCGTCGGCTGCCACGCCACCACCCCGCCACCTCAGCGCCTTCACCCGCCCGTGGACTCGGTCCATGGACCGGGCCCGCATGTCAGTGTCGGTACACCCCTGGCTGACGCAATGCTGGCGCAATAAAGCCCTCCATTGAAAAATAACTCCAGTCGAAATTCCCTGGCTGACGCAATGATGACGCCATAAATTCTTTTCCTTTAGAAAAATAATTCCGGAAAATCCCTTTTTCCATTTTCTCTCTTTTCAAACTTCCCGGAGCCCGTTCTCCTTCGTCCTAACTCCGTTTGAGCCCATTCAAATTTCTAAATTCATCAAAAATTCCCCTCTATCCATTTATATCCTAAATTCAAATATTTGAAGTCAATTTGAATTTAATTTGAATTTATTTGAATTTGGTGGGTTATTTTCACGTGTAGACTTCGACGATTCAAGAAATTTTTCGACGAAGATTCAAGCCAAGTTGAAGAGCAAGGCAAGTCACACTCCTTGATCATGTTGATCCCAGTTTTAAAAATAAAATTATGTTGATTTAAATTATATTGCATGCATAATTTTATTCAATGTATTTCAATTCAGTTTTAACTTTAGTTAATACCTGTTTGTTAATACCTCCTTTGGCATTGCAAATCCTTATACCTTGTCACCTTAGAATCAAACTCTAGTTAGCACACTAGTATTGGCTAGAGAAATTTTATATCAAATGCTTAGACCTGCTTAGACATAATCTTGTTTTGGGGTACCTTTTCACATGAAATGATAAGCTTTTCAGCTGAACTCTTGACTTTGGTAAGTCAATGGGGTTTATGAATTATTTTGAAAACAAAATATAAACCTGGTTTAGACTTAGGCAACTGGTTAGAGTGGTGGGTGCAGGCATGCTCTGTTGTTCGGAGACACAGGGTTGATTGTCGGGCACAGGGGGTATGTGGTTGAGCCTAAGTCAGATTAAGGACCGGTCTGTGAGCTACTGTTGCAAAAGCCCTAGCGTACTACCACAAGGCTGGTATGGGACAGCTCTGGCTGAATAATTTGCGGGTCCCAACCTGGGTCATGCCGTAGGATGAAAGTGAGCGTGGCGTAGGCCATGAGAAGTCTCACTCGGCTCAAGAGGGGGTCCCGGTCTGGTGGATTCCTTACTGGGGTGAAACCTTAGAGTTGGCTTGGTCAGGTTGAAGCTTTGCATTGTAAAGGCCTTGTCACGACTCCTCGCCGCACACCTAAGGAAGTGTGTAAACCGGTGGCAATATGGGATGATCGTGTCTTGTGGGTAAAGCTGTACAACCTCTGCAGAGTGTATAACCTATCCTGGATAGCCGTACCCACGGTCATGGGCATGCTGAGTAAAGTTTTTCATGGATTAGACTTTGTTTTTCAAAAATGTTTTCGAAAACCTTGCGGATGGATGGAATCCGTGAGAGATTGAAATCTGGTGAATGGATGGAATTCATCAGAGTTGCGCAGTGAAAGCGTGTGGATGGATGGAATCCATACGTGATCTTTCGGAAAAGATGGTCCGGGTGGGATGCCCGTGGATAGGTTGGTGTTTGGTCGGAGCCTGCACTGACGATAATATTTTCAATTACAAGTACTGTTTTACTTATTGTATCAAGTTCAGCAATTTCAATCTATTTACTGTATTTCATTAAATGCTGTTTTATGCAAACTAACCCTATGAGCCTTCCATTGAAGCCTTTATCATTATATTGCATTTCTCCGTGTGACTTGCGGAGTACATGTTTGTACTCATTGTTGCTATCTCCACACAGAGGAAGACGACTTCGACTACGGTGAAGACCAGAACGAGTAGGCCACGTCTTGCAGTTGTTTGCCTGTGGGCAGGCTTGGGCTTTGCCTTTTCAGCTTCGCTTCCGCAGTTTCCTTTGCAGTTATTTTTGCCAATGTGCGATGATGTAAACGCTGGCCATAAGGCCGTACTCTTTAAATTAAATAAAGGTCAATATGCTTGGTATTTATCTTTGTTGTTCACTGTGTGCACTAGCTGATCCTGGACTAGTGCGATTTACACAGAGGATCCAGGAGTCGTTGCTCCGGGTTCCGACAAAGATGGTATCAGAGCCAGGTTGACTCCAAGACGTGACCGTAGGTAGAATATATTGGTCAGACCATAAGGACTTATTTTCAATAATCAGTAGTTTTAAAAAGTTTTGCTTAAACCTTACCTTTCAAATCTTTGCTTATCCTTATCTCAATCCTTTCTCGTCTTTATATCATTTTTGAAAAGCCTATTTCTGCCTCTTCCCTTGTTCCAAACAACTACAGATGGCAGCAGCTAGAATTCTTCGACCCTGTCGCCACTTCAATCTTCGCCTTGAAGGATCATGAGTAGTATCTCGAGAGCCATGCAGGATGACTCCAAGACGACCCTTAGCCCTTTAGGATAAATTGTTAGGCTAGTTAATAAAACGTTGTTATGGGCTGTCAGTTTTCTCTTTTGTTGGCAGCCCTAACTATTAATTAATAAAAGGGTTCTGCTGAATTTTGTTTGGGTTGTGCAAAATATCCCCTATTCCCCCTTTGCCTTGAGTCTCCTCTCTTCTAATTCTCAAAGCACCCAGCAGATGGTTAACACAAGGAGCAATAACAACGACAATGGCCACGACAACAACAACACTACTGGCAACCAGGCTGCACCTATCCCTCCACCACCTCCTGTTAATGGACTAGATTGGGCTCAGATGATGGCCAATCAGAATCAGCTTATCCAACTACTAGTGTAGACCATCAACAATCCTGCACAACCTGCTCCACTAGTGCCAGCACAAGCTCCCCAACCAAGCCTGGCTGAATTTATGAGGTTACGTCCCCCGACCTTCTCCAGCAGCGCTGACCCCATGGATGCAGATGATTGGCTTAGAGTCATAGGCAAGAAGCTGGACATTATCCAATGTAGTGATCGGGAAAAAGTCTTATTTGCTTCTCATCAGTTGAACGGACCAGCATCAGAATGGTGGGACACCTACACCGCTGCTCATGCCAACGCACAAGCCATAACATGGGATGAGTTTATGCGGAGTTTCCGCAAAGCTCATATTCCAACCGGCACCATCACTCTCAAGAAAAAGGAATTCCGAACTCTACGCCAAGGAAGCTGCACCGTGAATGAGTATCTACGAAAGTTCAACCAATTGGCACGTTACGCGCCAGAAGACGTTTCTACCGACGAAGCTAAGCAGGAAAGGTTCCTTGAAGGACTCAATGATGACCTGTCGATTCAACTTCTCTCCAACAACTACGCTGACTTTCACCAGCTTGTCAGTAAGGCGATTCGCCAAGAGTCCAAGCACCAAGAAATGGAGAATCGAAAGAGGCGAATGAACACCCAGCACATGAACACCAGAAGTTTTCCCAAGATCGGAAGGACTCCACTACAGGCCAACAGATTTCAGTCTTCATCTTCAGCCGAAGAACAAGTCCAGACCAACACTTTCCCCAACAACGAAGACAACAAAGCCCTGGCAATTGACTTTTCAAAGGACTCAAACCCTACAGCAGGAGTCACCTGTTTCAACTGCCATGAGACAGGGCATTACGCCAACAACTGCCCCAAGAAGCAACAGGTAGTGAAGAATGGAACACCAGGAGCACCAACTGCCAACCACCTTCAAGTAGGAAGAAAAAGGCCCCAGAAGTTCATGAAAGGACGACTGAATCAGATCTCGGCACAAACAATGCCGGGTAAGACCCAAACCCATTTCTTTGCTAGCCCGTGCGAATCTCGGGGACGAGATTCTTTTTAAGGGGGGTAGATTGTAACAGCCCAGGTTTTTAGTAAAATAAAATAAATAAAGAAATAAATAAAAATCAATTAAAATTAAAATTTAATCAAAAATAAGTATTTTTGTTGCCTAAAGTTTAAAGTTGGATTTGCCCTGAAATTCTGTTTTTGGAAAAGCTGGATTTGAAAAGCAATTTCAGAAAAACCTAAAATTATTATTAAATAAAATGATATTTTGATTTTATATGAAAATCCTAGTTCAAAATAATTATTTGGAGTTATTTGGCTTTTGTTTGGGTTCCTGGATTTTCTGGAGTTCAAAAATGTATTTTTGAAATTAAAAAGTATTTTAAAATATGAAAATTAAATACCAACATTAGTTGGAAATATTTTTATTAAGTCCAAAATGTCTCCAGAAGATTCTCTGAATTTTTCTGGAATTTTTGGAGTTTATTTTGTATTTTTCTGAGGCTTAATGAAATTCTTAGCCTTTTCTGAAAAAAAATCAAAACCAGAAAAATAAAAATATACCCCTCCCTCCCCTTCGGCCGCCACGTGGACGGCCTGGATCTCGCCACACCGCCCCCCTCGGCCATCCGCTCCATCCCGCCTTCCCCACTCCCCTGCCCGCCACGTCGCTGCCCCGCCCCATCTCAGCCGTCCATCTCCCCGTGCCCACGGCCGCCCGATCTCCCCTTCTCTTCATCTGCACCGCACGCACCTTCCCCCTCTCCCCTCTCTCTGCGCGTGGGGCCCGCCTGTCGGGGTCTTCTTCCCCGCGCGCCGTCTCCTTCCTCCCGCTCGGCCGCCCCACCGCCTTCGCCGCCCCACCGGGATTTCTTTCCTTCTCCCGCCGCCCGGGTGACCCGCGCCTTTCCTTCTTCTTCCTCCCCCGATTCCCTTCCTTTCCCGGCCGCCCTTTCCTTCCTTTCCCCTCCGCAATTGCCGCCGCCCGTAATCAACGGCGAGCAATCCCCGGCCGCCCTCCCCTCCCCGACCCTATAAAAACCCCTCCCCGGCTCCGTCTCAACTCGCCCCACCTCCCTCCGCTCCTCCCTCTCCCTCCCGGCCTCCCGACCGCCTCCGCGCCTTGCGCATCCGCCCCGCCGCCGTCGCCAACTCTGGCGAGGCATTGTGGCCGCCTCCGGCGTCCTTGCGCCCCGCCGCCACCTCCCTCGGCCTCCCCGTGGCCGTGCGAACACCCTCCGCCCCTCGGCCACACCTCTCCGCCACCGGAGCGCCGCCGTCGCGTCAGACCCGAGCGCCGCTGCCTCCTCCCTCGTCGCCGGCCCATCTCCGGCCTCCCTCGGTGAGCCCGCGCCCTCCCCCGAGACCCCCGTCGCCCCCTCTTCCCGTTGCCGCCCACGCCGCCGCCCGCCGCCCGCCGGAGCGCCGGCGAGCACGCCGGGCCCGAGCGCCGCTCCGTCGGCCTGGCCACGTCAGCAGCTGGCGCTGACATGGGCTCCGCGTGTCCGCCCGGTGGCCGCCACGTCGGTGTCGTCCTGCCCCGTCGGCTGCCACGCCACCACCCCGCCACCTCAGCGCCTTCACCCGCCCGTGGACTCGGTCCATGGACCGGGCCCGCATGTCAGTGTCGGTACACCCCTGGCTGACGCAATGCTGGCGCAATAAAGCCCTCCATTGAAAAATAACTCCAGTCGAAATTCCCTGGCTGACGCAATGATGACGCCATAAATTCTTTTCCTTTAGAAAAATAATTCCGGAAAATCCCTTTTTCCATTTTCTCTCTTTTCAAACTTCCCGGAGCCCGTTCTCCTTCGTCCTAACTCCGTTTGAGCCCATTCAAATTTCTAAATTCATCAAAAATTCCCCTCTATCCATTTATATCCTAAATTCAAATATTTGAAGTCAATTTGAATTTAATTTGAATTTATTTGAATTTGGTGGGTTATTTTCACGTGTAGACTTCGACGATTCAAGAAATTTTTCGACGAAGATTCAAGCCAAGTTGAAGAGCAAGGCAAGTCACACTCCTTGATCATGTTGATCCCAGTTTTAAAAATAAAATTATGTTGATTTAAATTATATTGCATGCATAATTTTATTCAATGTATTTCAATTCAGTTTTAACTTTAGTTAATACCTGTTTGTTAATACCTCCTTTGGCATTGCAAATCCTTATACCTTGTCACCTTAGAATCAAACTCTAGTTAGCACACTAGTATTGGCTAGAGAAATTTTATATCAAATGCTTAGACCTGCTTAGACATAATCTTGTTTTGGGGTACCTTTTCACATGAAATGATAAGCTTTTCAGCTGAACTCTTGACTTTGGTAAGTCAATGGGGTTTATGAATTATTTTGAAAACAAAATATAAACCTGGTTTAGACTTAGGCAACTGGTTAGAGTGGTGGGTGCAGGCATGCTCTGTTGTTCGGAGACACAGGGTTGATTGTCGGGCACAGGGGGTATGTGGTTGAGCCTAAGTCAGATTAAGGACCGGTCTGTGAGCTACTGTTGCAAAAGCCCTAGCGTACTACCACAAGGCTGGTATGGGACAGCTCTGGCTGAATAATTTGCGGGTCCCAACCTGGGTCATGCCGTAGGATGAAAGTGAGTGTGGCGTAGGCCATGAGAAGTCTCACTCGGCTCAAGAGGGGGTCCCGGTCTGGTGGATTCCTTACTGGGGTGAAACCTTAGAGTTGGCTTGGTCAGGTTGAAGCTTTGCATTGTAAAGGCCTTGTCACGACTCCTCGCCGCACACCTAAGGAAGTGTGTAAACCGGTGGCAATATGGGATGATCGTGTCTTGTGGGTAAAGCTGTACAACCTCTGCAGAGTGTATAACCTATCCTGGATAGCCGTACCCACGGTCATGGGCATGCTGAGTAAAGTTTTTCATGGATTAGACTTTGTTTTTCAAAAATGTTTTCGAAAACCTTGCGGATGGATGGAATCCGTGAGAGATTGAAATCTGGTGAATGGATGGAATTCATCAGAGTTGCGCAGTGAAAGCGTGTGGATGGATGGAATCCATACGTGATCTTTCGGAAAAGATGGTCCGAGTGGGATGCCCGTGGATAGGTTGGTGTTTGGTCGGAGCCTGCACTGACGGTAATATTTTCAATTACAAGTACTGTTTTACTTATTGTATCAAGTTCAGCAATTTCAATCTATTTACTGTATTTCATTAAATGCTGTTTTATGCAAACTAACCCTATGAGCCTTCCATTGAAGCCTTTATCATTATATTGCATTTCTCCGTGTGACTTGCGGAGTACATGTTTGTACTCATTGTTGCTATCTCCACACAGAGGAAGACGACTTCGACTACGGTGAAGACCAGAACGAGTAGGCCACGTCTTGCAGTTGTTTGCCTGTGGGAAGGTTGGGCTTTGCCTTTTCAGCTTCGCTTCCGCAGTTTCCTTTGCAGTTATTTTTGCCAATGTGCGATGATGTAAACGCTGGCCATAAGGCCGTACTCTTTAAATTAAATAAAGGTCAATATGCTTGGTATTTATCTTTGTTGTTCACTGTGTGCACTAGCTGATCCTGGACTAGTGCGATTTACACAGAGGATCCAGGAGTCGTTGCTCCGGGTTCCGACAGTTAATGTCCGTGAACCTTACAAGCTTGGCTTGCACGTCATTGATTACAATGCAATCTTTTTCCTTATGGCCGTCAGTGGTTACAACACAATCTTCATCCTCATGTCTTCTTCCCATTCCTTCTTCCCTATGCATTGGTGGTCCGATCACCATGAACTGGCCCTACCCACCTCACCTCCCTAACCAGAGCTAGCGTGGGCGCAATTTTTTTTGCTTATGCTTAGGCTTTGGCTTCTATTTCTATAGTAACTCGTCATTAAACGGTGCGTTTTTTGAAGTCGGGGTTTATAGGTAAATTATAGTACAAACTGTACTGAGTTCAGTTGTACTGGTCAAAATCACATTCGATTATTTCCCTTTACGTACTTTCTCTCACGAACAAGTCAAAATTCAAAAACTACAGCTATAAGCCTCAACCCAAGAACCCACCCATGACCTCACTCTCTGACAGTGGTGACCCAGCTATAGCACACTGCCAATGGCAACTGGCCATGACCATCATCAGTCCAATCACCACAATTACTATCAACATCTTGCCATTTAGAACGATCAAATGAACACGAAATTAATTGCATCAATCCATTCAATACAATCAATTACATGAACCACGTAATCTTTCTAAATAATAGAAAAAGGATCGAGCAAATCCATGCCACTAATTGAGAAGAAAATTGCAGCCCAAATTGCGAAGACGCCGGTATGACATGGGCGCAAACACTAGTCACTGGTTGCTGCCATGGAAGAAGATGCTGGAGCTAAGGACAATGGCCTAGGGGAGGCCATCCAAATTTGGATGCAACCACCTCATGAACACAACAGTGCGTGTGAAACACTCCTCCACCTCACCCATCGCCAGATCGATGGTGGCATGCACCGAGGTGGGTGGGGAAGGTAGTGGAAACTCCGAGACACGGTGAGGATAGCAAGGACGACCTATGATCGGCAACAGAGCCTGCCATGCTCATCGTGGTGAGATTTGGTCATAGGAGCAGAGCAGAGGTAGAGGCGCCCACCGAGGGATTTTTTTACCGGTCGATATGGGCTGAAAATCGGTAGTGTTTGGTTTTACCGGTGATCCTGGTAAAATTTCAATCCAGCCCAAAAAATTTGTTTTGCATGGATTTTATCAAATTTAGAAGATTTTTTTGTTAAAATTTGTTTCAAAATTTTCGACCAATATTTTCAACCGATTTTTGGTCAAAAATTGTCAATTTTTAAAATTCAAATTTGATTTGAAAATTTTGACCTAAAATTTTTCAATTTTCGGTCATGCCGGTCCTATCAACCACTTCTGCTTAAAATTTACAATCGGTTTTTAAACTCTGCCACCGATGCATGTGGAGAAGAGGAAGGTGCCGCTGCTGGAGGTGGAGTTGGAGGTACACGGGTGGGGCTACGGTCGGTGTGCCCCATAAGGGCATTTGTAGTGTATGAAAAGAGGAGGTCTTAAGTCACTTTAAGGTCAACCTTATACACTACAGGGATGACCTTAAGCAGACCCTAAGCAAAAAAAAGCTTAAGGCTGGTCCTCAAGCTAAAGACCTGGCCATAAGCATTAAAATACAATTTTTCTTTATCTACCAAGTGGGACCGTCTTAAGGCCCCTTGGGTTATATACACTATAGAGTTGGTCTTAAGGTTTAGATGGGACCCACCTTAAGACCCTTTGGGTTATATACACTACAGATGCCCTGATGCAAGACGTTGGACCTCATGGCCACATGCACGGACACAAAGTGGCCTAGAAAGATGAGACAGTGTGGGACAGACAGAGATGGTCTGATTCCAAAGGGCAATATTGACATTTCCCCAATGTTCTCTTTCCTCAAACAACTTGAAATTATATTATATTGGCCTCATTGTCCTAAGCACATAGCTATATTTTAGTAGTATTTTTCTGGTAAATCCATAAAAAAACTTAGTTCTGAAGTAAATGCCACCATTTATGAGTGTGTTGTAGCTAATTTTTTTTTCTAGTTTTATATTAAGCTATATACAAAACGTCAGTTATAAAAGCAAATTGTCACCAAAAAAGATGAGAAAAACAATTTTGCTCTTTCACATCTATATTATCATAAAAGAGATTTTTTAATTTGATCGTTTTAATTTATTTTTGTGAATAATCCCTCACCAACTTATTTCTATTGACCCTTCTGGCCATGTGGCGTAGATAAACAACACTACCATATCACAGTCTACGGTGGTGATGAAAAGAATCGGATTTACAAATAAGTTGCACAACAGATTATTAATAAAAATAAATTTAAAAAGAATTAAATAAATAAAAATTGCTCCACAAAAGAACCCTCCGTTTTTGCAGAACAAAATATGATGAATGTTCTGGAAACACCTCAATCCCTCTGCATCCAAACCCTCTCCCGCTGTGCTTATAAAACCACAACCTCATCCATCCCTAAACCACAACCTTATCAACTCAGCACCAGCTACCAGCTCCCTTCCTCCTCCCCGAGCCTCTCTAATGGCCTCCGCCAACGCCATCTCCACCGCCTCCCTCCTCCGCCCCTTCTCATCGCAGGTCAACCCCGCCTCTCTCATATGCGGTTTCTTGCAAAGTTATAGCATTTCTTGTTTAGTGAGTTGTGGTTTCTTGGGCAATTTAGGCCTTTATTGTTTCCTGAATTGTAGTTTGTTGCTTAATTCAGGCCTTTCTTGTTCATTAAATTGTGGTTTCTTGGTCAATTTTGTTCTTGCGAGCTGTAAAGGTCTCGTGTGTAACGTGTTCTTGGCTGCAAGCAGGGCAGGGTGAGGAGGGCCAAGAACGGCCGGTCGCAGCGGCTAGTGGTGCGGGCGGACGCGAAGGACATCGCCTTCGACCAGAGATCCCGGGCGGCTCTCCAGGCCGGCGTCGAGAAGCTCGCCAACGCCGTCGGCGTCACCCTCGGGCCGCGAGGTGATGCTCAGCCACGTTTGACACTGGCTGTTAGATTGCACTGAGAGGCTGTTGGCCGCTCGGTTCAGACTCATTCACATTTCTTTCCCAAAAATGCAACTTGCATTGACTATTTCATGCTCAAATGATGTATCACTAGCTTTTCTGTGTTATTGTGGTGCCCATAGTTCCATAAGGTTATCAAAAAGCTTCATAGGTGAATAGGTTCAGTATCTCTAGTGACAACTGACGAAGTGTTAGTTAGTTGCTGATTCCATCGGAATCGCCTCTGGTCCATTGTGTTAAACAGTTTTGGGGGTCTAGTTTTGAGTTGATAAGAGGCCACAAAATAGCATGGAGTCATGAACGTGTAACTTCGAAGTTTGGATTGTTTTCGCCTCCGGGTTTCCCTTGCCGGAGATGATGAAGACAAGCACACAACACGCACATAAGCACAAAGAGCACAGGATGAACACAAGTATTTTTGGTGCTTCCGAACTGCACACGTTTTCTGATTCATTTCTTCTCCTTTTATAGCAAATACAAAAGACCCTTCTAACTTCCCACTAACTTCAGTTTTTTTCATGTATTAAACTACTTGAAAACTGCTGCATTAAACTACTAATTGCTGCATGCTAGAAACTGCTGCATGCTACTAATTCCAGAGGACTGCATGCGACTAAAAATAGCAAATGCTCAAGATTAAATCCAACAATTTCCCCTCTAATCTTGAGCTTGCTAAACTCATGCTTTGGCTAATCCAAACAAATATGCGTGCTCTCAACTCCTGGCTGGTGATCCGCTCACTACACACTCCAGATCCTGCCACTACGCCATGCAGCTCGCACTAAACCAGTTTGGACCAAGCTTATTACATGCATTGCTGACACACTGCTAACTAATGCAAAACAAGATTAAACTAACAATCTGATACCAATCACCTCCTCGTCGGTTTTCAAAGTAGCGTTGGCTCATCGTCGGCGTCCGCCATAATGAGATGCACTTCATTCTCCTTCTTCGACTCATGGCATTTCTTCTCCCAAGAATAGTGCCCGTACTCTTGGCAGTTATAGCAACGCACCTTCGCCTTGTCAAAGGTGCTCTTCTTCTTGCCGAAGCCGTAGCTGCCTTCCTTGTTCTTGGCTCTGGACTCCCATTGGGCGCGGGTGAGCAGCAGGTGCTCACCTTTCTCCTCATCAACCATGTGGCGCTCCTCGAACGCCCTTAGCCGTCCGAACACTTCTTCGACCGACATCACATCCAAGTCCTCATGGTTCTCGAGGGTGCAAACGATCGGTAGAAACTTCGGTGTCAAGATCCGAAGCTTCTTATCCACCACACAAGAGTCTTCAACCCTCTCTCCCAGCGTCCGCATCTTGCTAAGAGCGAGGGTGACCCTCATGGCAAAAGCATCAATTGACTCACCTTCACGCATATGAAGGTTGTCAAATTCTTTCTTGGCAGTTTGGAGCTTGGCCCTTGTCACGCGCTCAACTCCAACGTACATAGACTTGAGAGTCGCCCATGCCTCCTTCGCCGTCCTCTTGCCATTAAGAGCAAGAAGGGTCTCCTCGCTAACACCATGGTAGATGGCCGCAAGTGCCTTCTTGTCTTGGCGCCTCTCGACGCCGTCTTCTTCAACGGCATCCCACACTCCTTGCGCCTCCATGTACACTTGCATCTTCATTGACCATGCAGCATAGTTGCTACTAGTCAACAACGGGTACTGGAGCGTGACGCTCTCCTCCTTCCCGACTCGCGCCAACGGCCTAACGCGAGCCACATGCTCGCTGCCGCTAGCCACATGCATGCCGCCGCTGGCCACCTCCTCTAGGCCACCGGCGATACGCCTCGACAACGACGGAGACACCGATCTTGCCATCCTCGCCATCACAACACCGGCTCTGATACCAAATGTTGTTTTCGCCTCCGGGTTTCCCTTGCCGGAGATGATGAAGACAAGCACACAACACGCACATAAGCACAAAGAGCACAGGATGAACACAAGTATTTTTGGTGCTTCCGAACTGCACACGTTTTCTGATTCATTTCTTCTCCTTTTATAGCAAATACAAAAGACCCTTCTAACTTCCCACTAACTTCAGTTTTTTTCATGTATTAAACTACTTGAAAACTGCTGCATTAAACTACTAATTGCTGCATGCTAGAAACTGCTGCATGCTACTAATTCCAGAGGACTGCATGCGACTAAAAATAGCAAATGCTCAAGATTAAATCCAACATTTGCCACTGTTCTTTTAGTGATGGTGGTAAACTCTTAGTGACAATGTACCACAAGAAAGCATACAATTCAACATATATGGTTTATGTCTGAAGGTGTCCTGGTGATATTTTATCATTGTGGTATTCTGATCCTCAAAAGGTTGATTGTGCTCCTCATTGGCATGTTTAGATGTCCTGCTCTTGTAAAATTGGTTGCTCAGATAACAGACATCTTGCATTCTGTAGCATTTTCATACTTGTTTTGTAAAATTCAGTTTTGTTTAGCTTAAGTTGCAGTTTTTGGTCATGCAAGCTCTGATCCTTGGGATATTTTACAGGGAGGAATGTTGTGCTGGATGAATATGGCAGTCCCAAAGTGGTAAATGATGGAGTTACTATTGCCCGGGCTATTGAGCTAGCTGATCCAATGGAAAATGCTGGTGCAGCATTGATTCGTGAGGTGACTTGCTTTTTTATTAAGATACGTTATATCATTGTGTAATTTCAGAAGTTTGAATTCCTAAGGCATGTTCTCCGCTTTTTCATTGTTGAAGGTTGCTAGTAAGACCAATGATTCTGCTGGTGATGGGACTACTACTGCTTCTGTCCTTGCTAGAGAAATCATCAAGCTGGGCCTTTTGAGTGTAACTTCTGGTGCAAACCCTGTATCACTTAAGAAAGGAATAGACAAAACTGTTCAGGGTCTAATTGAAGAGCTTGAAAAGAAGGCTAGACCAGTCAAGGGCGGCGGTGATATCGAAGGTGATCGTTGTTTTTGCCATATTCTACCATGTATTTCTTACTTTTCACATCTTAGTGCCAATATATCAAGGTTGGTAAGAAATTTGTTATTACTTCTAAGAATGGGGTTGGAGTTACAGCAAAATGAGGATTCAGAAGATAATAGGTGCCTAATTTTGAGTTTGTTTTGTATTTCAGCTGTTGCCACTATCTCTGCTGGCAATGACGAATTTATTGGATCCATGATTGCTGATGCTATTGACAAAGTGGGTCCTGATGGTGTCCTTTCGATCGAGTCTTCATCATCTTTTGAGACTACTGTTGACGTTGAAGAAGGAATGGAGGTTTGTTAAAAAATTTAACCTATATTTGTGTTGCCTTTTTATCAAGTCGAAGCTTCAAATTTTTACATATAGTATGTCAATACATATATACTATCACAACTTCTTAAGCATTCTTAAATTTCCTATGCAGATTGACCGTGGTTACATTTCCCCTCAATTTGTGACAAACCTTGAGAAATCAATTGTGGAGTTTGAAAATGCTAAGGTTCTTATAACTGATCAGAAGATCACAAACATAAAGGAAATTCTTCCAATTTTGGAGCAAACTACACAGTTGAGAGCTCCGCTGTTTATTATTGCTGAGGACATTACTGGTGAAGCTTTGGCGACTCTTGTAGTTAATAAGCTCCGAGGAATTCTTAATGTTGCAGCTATCAAAGCCCCAAGTTTTGGTGAGCGGCGGAAGGCTGTCCTTCAGGATATTGCCATCGTGACAGGTTTTTCCCGCAACCAACAGTGACATTTTCCTTAAATTTGACTTTAATTTGGTAAATATTGTTGTTCTGTGCTGTGGCTGCATTCCCTTTGAATGATCTCTTAAGCTTTATTAGTTGCTTGATCTCCGTGAAAGTGTGAAAGATGTATGCATTAAATTTAGCTTTTGAACCACTCTCGGAGCAATGTCACTGCAAATAGAATGAATGAATGATTAAGTGCATTGTTTTTATTTTTTTCATTTCATTTGTATTAGGGCCTGGCCATTTTTCTATAATAAATTCAGAAGACCTTTAATTTGATCAGTTGTTGTCATATCATCTTGCCTTTTGTTGACCAAAATTGGATGGAACAAAGGAAACACAATGCAGGCACATTTTTACATTTCAAATGTCTTTGCCAGTGCATTGCTTTTTCAGTTGTATCTTGCATGGTACTTCAGCTTACTGAATATGATAAGAGCTTGCGGCAAACGAGGGCAATACCTTAATGGATGGTCCAGAGATTGCCTCCACACTCAATATTTAAATCCCTCTATCAGATTGGTTATTTATGTTTCTTCTTTTCATTATCCATTGACTGTTTATAGGGTATAGCCTTTTTTACTATCTTTATTATGCTTGCATTTTTATTTCACAGTTTTCCTGCTTATCCTATAACTGCTTCCAGGCGCTGAATACCTAGCAAAAGATCTGGGTTTGCTGGTAGAGAATGCAACAGTAGAGCAACTTGGGACAGCTAGGAAGGTCACAATACATCGGACTACAACAACCCTCATAGCAGATGCAGCTAGTAAAGATGAGATCCAGGCAAGGGTTGCACAGCTAAAGAAGGAGCTTGCTGAAACTGATTCGGTATATGATTCTGAGAAATTTGCTGAGAGGATTGCGAAGCTTTCTGGTGGTGTTGCTGTCATAAAAGTTGGAGCTACAACTGAGACAGAGCTCGAGGACCGCCAGCTACGAATTGAGGACGCAAAAAATGCCACTTTTGCAGCTATTGAGGAGGGCATTGTTCCTGGAGGTGGCACAGCGTATGTGCACCTGTCTACTGCTGTCCCTGCGATCAAAGAAAAGATCGAAGATCCTGATGAGCGCCTTGGTGCAGACATTGTTCAAAAGGTAACTTGCTGTTTTCTATCAAGGATTGAACTGCATTGGTTCTCATGGTATGAAATGCATTACGAGAGAACCAATCTCAGTTGTATCTGTGCACATATGTTCCATCATTTAGGACATGCATAGTTAAGTTGACGAGTAGTGACTCAGTAATTTTGCTGGCATTGACGATGTATAATTGAATACTAGTTCTTGTCAGAACTATATATCTCCATGCTACAGTTCAGTAGAATAACAACTCTCTACAATCTCGTCAATTCTGCAGGCACTGGTAGCACCTGCTTCATTGATTGCACACAACGCTGGAGTGGAAGGGGAAGTGGTGGTTGAGAAGATCAAGGACGGTGAGTGGGAAGTTGGCTACAATGCGATGACTGACAAGTATGAGAACCTGATCGAGGCTGGTGTTATCGACCCAGCTAAGGTGACAAGGTGTGCGCTGCAGAACGCCGCATCGGTGGCTGGAATGGTCCTCACCACACAGGCAATTGTCGTTGAGAAGCCGAAGCCCAAGGCTCCTGTGGCCGAGCCAGCGGAGGGAGCCCTTACCGTCTAAACTGTTAACATTCAAGAGGCCTTCATTTAGATGGTTCTGATACGCGAAAGGGTAGAATTTTGGTTTGCGAATTTTGGTTCAGATCAACTGAAAGTTAGGATTTCCATTTTTGAGGATGAAGGGCAACCTTGCCTGATCTGAACTCATGTGTATGGAAATTTACATCATCATTTTTGAAATAAATCTGTGGTGATGTTTGCATTCCGTGTGAGATATTCAATTTTATTTTGATTTTTTTGAAGCATTTTGTCATGACTCATGACAGGTCAGCTGGTATGTTCATAAGACCACACTGTTCACTGTTTGCTACTGAACATAGCATTGCCTGTTACGAATAGCAAGGTATAGTGTTGCACAGCACAAGATGATTGCTGCATCAACTCGCAACTTGTGGAAACTTTCCTGGGGTTGTCTATCTTGCACAACAGAGCGTGGAGAAACCTGAACAACTAGAAGCATGACAGACCTTACATGATAGGCTCGTTTATAAAGTCACGATTCTTAAAATTGTAATGTAACGTTCAGATTTTTGTAATGCAATTCAAATGCATAAAAGTACGGATTTTTCTTTAAAAAAAAAAGAGGCATTCTGGTGTTGTTCGAAATTCCCTGGACTTCATTTGTATCTTTGCTGGGATTCGAAACTTCAAAAGGCAATTTGAGGGATAAAGTTCAAACCGAAGTCAAACCATGAAGTCAAACCAAAATGAATGCGAATTCAATTCACGTGGAACTATCCTCGAATGTTTGAACTCCGGTTGTTAATTCTAGAAATTCAAATCAAATTCAAAATCGAGGTTCCCCTCAATTTCTCCATATGGGCGGAAACCCTATGAGCCAGCCCATCCCTTGTTTTCTTTTCTACCCTCTTTATCCTGCGCCAGCCCAAGCCTTCTTGCCCCATGCACCTGCCCATCCTCGCCCGACATCGTGCCATACCGTCGACTGTGCAAGGCATCATCGCCGTCCTCACCGTTGCGTGGCCACAGCGTCGCCGTTGCCTCGTCCACGTCCACGCCACCCCCTTAAGCCTTGCTGACGCTCCTTGCCCGCTGCCTTCTCCCCCATATCCTTTCCCCTTATGCACAGGAGGAGAGTCAAGCATCATATCCACAATCAAATTGTCAATCTTACAAATTGTGAAAAAAAGAGCTAAGTTTCTTGGAAGGATTTAAGAGGAGAATGTATACTATGTTTATTACTATGAACTGATTTAAGATGCTCTCGATAAGATATTACAAAAGGAATGTTAAGCACTACTTGCCTTTGTAATCCCCTTTCCGATCGAGAGATCCTCCTTGATTCTCTAGAATCTCTCTCTCTAGCTTTTCTGTTGTATCTTTCATCACTTGTTAGACTTTAAATAGCACCAAAGAGGTGTCAGTTGTCCACGTGAGCGAACGCCTTGTCGATTCCTCATGTCCGGTCGAGTGAACAGTTGCTGTTAGTGAAAGAAACCTAACAATAACTCACTACTAAAGAGAAGGTCATGTTGGATGTCTCATCACATATGGTTCCCCTAACTATTAGTGTTGTAATTATTATAGACGGTTTTACATGTGTGGCCGTCTATATTAGTAGCGATAGATAGAACCGTCTGTGATACATAATTATCATCGAATTCGGCGGCGGGAAGACCTCACGTGGCGCGAACGGGAGCAGCCGGTGGAGGGGCCGGCACCAGCGAGGGCTCCCTCGCGAGGCGTGGAGGATGGCGGCCCGCGGAATGGCTTGGTCATGGAGAACTGGAGAGGGTAGGAAGGGAGGGAGATCTTACGCAGAGATTTGTGCAACACGTGTCAGCGATCTATGATAGTCCCCATCAAGAGAAATTGGAGACACGCCTTAGGGAAGTTCCTTCCCTGAAACGCCGAGAGAATAAAGGAGGGGTGGACAGGGCGTGACGTGAGTGCAGCGTGAGGGCGGGTGATTGGGTGGTCAGTTGCCGCTTGCAAAAATAATAACTGGTCATATGTTGTTGCGCATGCATGTCTCCAAAATACGAGTGCAAAAATACGAAAAATATGTACATGTAAAAGCCATGATGTTTATATTGTCCAGACCCACAACGACCAACAATCCATCATGCAAAAGTCATCAACAGGACACCGAACCATCCCTTCAACAACTGACCAAATACTTTTCTATCACGAACAAAAGGCATAAAAATGAGCACTAATTCAACGTTAACAACACTTCAGACTAGTCTAATGTGGACGTCACGCTAGGGCATAAGGCAAAAACGTGTGGATTTCACACCAAGACGGGAAGTGGTGTTTACACATTATACTCTGTCATTGTTACCTCTACACCAAATGCATGATCAAGATCCAAAAACCATTTTTTTATATAAAAACGCCTATATAGGAGGATAGCAAAAACCGATCAGTTTCCAGTTCTTTTTCTTATAAATAAAATTAATTTTTTAAGATTTAACATATGGGTCATGTCTAAGAAGTAAAACTATATCGGTGCCACCAAAGATGGAGATCAATTTGTGCCAATTTCTTGAACCAGCTCTTTATAAAAATCTGATTAACCAATTTTTCTGGTTTTTCGGTGCAAAACCGGCTTGTTTTCACTCTTTCTTGAACCCTTGGCATGATCGCATTCGTTTTTTAGAAACATCATCTTATTTATATTAATAAGAATGAATAGATAAAGTACATGAGTTCCCAACTTTTACATTGAAGATATCTGAAGAATAACTTGTTACCATCAAATTCTTGAGTCGATGAATGTGCGGAACATTTTTATCTTCCTCGTCAGAAACTCCGGATCTTGCAACAATAATAGGATTATTGACGATCACAAAAGTTGAAAAAATAGATTGTCAAGGATCTCTATAGATGCATAGGATCTACGTCTTGGTAACAGGGTTGTTCGTAAGAAGAAAACTAGAGGAGATTTATTTAAAATCAACTTGGCCCAGTAATGATTTTCGGTGTAGGTGTCACAGTTGTCATCCAGATGAGTTGGTACAGTAAAACCCATCACGGCACAAAACTGGCGCACGAAAAAACTAGAACAATTTGATCGAAAAAAATACAGAAGGAACTAAAACAAACCTAAAACTACTCTGGAAAATGAGAGGTGCCCCACCCACTCAACTCCGGCGATACCGAGAGGAGGGGAGAGGGGCCGGCTACGGAGGTTGATGGCGATGCTCCTGGGCGGCGGCTGCTAGGTTATGTCCTCCTCTCTTTAGTCGAGCCTCGGCGAAGCCGTTCGCATGATCACAATCAAGAGGGTATCGAAGAGACGCAAATGAAATCACAAGAGCTCACGTAAGCGTCGTCCGTTGGGGTGCTGAGTTTTATAAGGACTTTGTGGTTGGGCTTTTGTCCATATTTGAACCTCAAAGCGAGGCCTTGCTACTGCTGACACGCACCAAATGACGTGCAGCATCAATATCGTATTCATAACCACAAAATGGTGTCTGTAGTGCTTAAATGCACCAAACCTGATTTGAAATTAGCATTCAATCCTATCAACAAATAGTAGATGCACGCCAGTGGTAACACTGCGGGAGTTTTCACAATGTTTTTTCACTACTACATAAAACCGTATTACAGACGGTTCAAAAACGTCATCACAGACGGTTTTGTGAGCTGTCTGAATTTATGGGTCAGTAATGATACGAGGACATCACAGACGGCTTTCGAACCGTCTATGGTGAAAAATATCACAGAATCACAGACGATTTTTAGTTAAAAACCGTCTGTGATTTATAAATATCACAGACGGTTTTGAGTTAAAAACCGTCTGTGATCAGTGGCGGACCTAGAACTTAAATATAGGTGTGGCAGACTCACAAGTACGAAGCAAACACTATTATCCAAAAGCAAAACAATCCATACAGTAACTACGTTGTAATCGCACTAATAAGAGTATATGACACTAAATAAAAGCAACAACTACATTTTACACGCAAACATACGAAGATGACAGTAGGATGTTGAAAAATACCACACTAATGAAGCTTAGTTCCCAGTCTTGCTGCGCCCCCTTGGGCTTTGGCCGCCGCCCGCCACGCTCTCTTGGGCCTCGGACGGACCCCACGCGCAGCCGGCAAACCTGAACTGACCAACCAACAAAAACAAACCACCATGAGCCGAGAGGCATATCAACAAACACCTAGTGCGAACGCTCCAACGGAACTAGAGCACTCCACAGAGGCACAGACCTTGTAGCTAGTGGCCACAGCCCTTGGTCGACGTGCCCCCCTCAGCCGTGAATTATAACTATCATCACACACTCTTTGCTTTAGCTTACCACAATCAATCTTACACATACCAATTAATCCTTTATGCTGCCAAACTAAAGCTTCCAAAAGGCCACAAGAGGAGCCCAGGAGAGTCCAAGAGGACATCTTCGGGCCAGTCCAAATCGAAGATGTATTCTCAGCTTCTGAACCTCAACTTGGCGGAAATCAATTACTGCAAATACGACGCCAGGTCGTTGAGATTCTGCTGGGTTTTCCAAAGAACCTCCATAAGACAAGAATTATGCTTGCCAAAGCTTGAAAGAAGCCTTGTTCTCGTAGTAATATTACTAGTAACCAGCTAGCAGCCTAACTAAGATGAGGTCCGGTCGCCGAGGAGATCGGGCGGCTGCCCGGCCTCGCCTGAAGCGAAGGTCCGCCCCTGTCTGTGATATTATATATCACAGACGGTTCTTAACTAAAAACCGTCTGTGATATTCCCTTCTACCCCTAAACCTATTTCTGTTTATTGGATAGCCTCAGGAATTGCTAGCTATGCCCTCTGAAATAAGCAGATCAACATGTACATGTATACATCCAATTCACATCTCAATTCATTTCACAAACATAAAACATCCATTTCGCAAATCAATTAATTGAAATGAAATAAAGTATCCATTAACAAATACAAAATTACAATCAATGTCAATATCTTATCCCAAACAAAAAATTACTGTATGTTGTGGAACTCTCCATTTGAATTTACGACTTTAGACATAAAAAAGAACGCGCACTCTAAGGTCTGGCTGTTGCAATGCAGTTGTAGAGATGGGCGCAGCCTGTCGATAGGAATATCAATGTGCGTACATATATAACCTGATAAGTATGAAATAAATGTGGGAAGATTGATAAACCTTAGAATTGGTGATCTTCGAGGAATCGAGGAGTAGTCTCATATGGTGGCAAATGTAGAATCCACACGTATTGCCTGGCGGTTGCTGGTGGCACTGCAAAAAATAAAATGTGTTAATTCAAGAGGCATTACTACCAAGTGTTGTATAGGATTAATTAATGTGTACTAGCAAATACCCGAAAATTTCAAACATGTTTCAAGGGCTTGGCCCCTTCCGTCGAGCCACGTGTCTGTGCAACGTACGTGGTGAACGATCTTCGTGATTCGAAAAAGTTAACTTAGTCATTCGGAAGGAAAGAAATAGTACAATATAGTTATGTATGGAGAAAATATACTTACTTATCGAGTAATTGGGCGATAACTATGTACTCGGATTTGTTCTTACTTAGAGAATCAAGGTATATAGTCTTGTTCCATTTTGGTACAATTACAATTAAAATCCAATGGAACCGCTCATTGTATGGCATAAGAACAAATTCCTTATCGTGGTGAGCCAGCAATGTTGATGTAATATAGCTCTCGATGAAGGATGCATCCTCGCTGATGGTATCCATGGCGACCAAGCGTGAGTCCAGGAAACCAATTGGTGATTTGGATGATCTAGCTTCAGTCACCATGTATCTATATATATACACAGAAAAGCAACATATTATATATGACATATATCGGTATTATATGAATGGAGACTGTGATTGTACACACTTACAGCATCCAACATCGAACGAGTGAGGTGTCGAGAGCGTTGAGATTGAAAAGATCAAATAAATCCTCAAAGATCACCACGAAGACACATTCTTGAATGTTGTGCTGCAAATGATTTGGCCTGAATTTGACAGTGATACCTAAGCGCCGTTCTGCCAGTGGCTTATTGGTCTGTTCCATATACCAAGAGTGTAATATCTGGCAACCAAGTCCTTTGGTTAGGAGCTCTTCCAGGACCATCATCGGCTCGCCTAGCACAAATTTGTGGGCCAATGGCAGGTAGGGGATATCATCATCTGTCTTCTTTGGTTTGGCCTTGCCTTGCTTGTAGGTCAACTTCACGGTAGTCGACTGTAAAGGTACCACTAGTGCAAGTTGCTTTGGCGAGAATAGCACCCGTGGAGATAGCACCAGTGCGGGTAGCGGTGGTGGAGATAGGCCTTGTGGAGATGGCACTAGTGCATGTAGCTCTAGTTTGGACTGCCCTTGTGGTCCTGCCACCGGTGAAGCCTCCAGGGAGATGTTACTTTTGGGCTACTGGATGTGTTGTGGCTACAGACCAAACAGAGAGAGAGATGGTAGTGGAGAGTGATGAAGATAAGTGTAATGGCCTGGGTCCTCCCCATGGCTTCTCATCATATATATATACATGAGGAGTGCTTTTACGGTTTTACCCTTACATCTGGTTGTCCCCCCTGGGGGCAGTTATGTCATTACACATGGCCTATTCTGGGCCTTATACCTTCCTACCAGGCCTGCTGGGTTTAGGTGGGGGCCACCCCTACGACAGGAGCCTCTCATGGTAACGGGCTTCACAAGGCCGAAGCCATGTTGCCGAGTCTTTTGGCCCCCTCCGTCCCGCGGCCTGTGAACCTGTCCAGACGTGACCCGGGGCTGCGCTGCGGCCGAAGCAGCTGCGTGCTCTTCTGGTCGTCCACGCGGTGAAGCGTGCTCGGCGCGGTGCAGGCCTTGAGGCGTCGTGACCGTCCATGTGACGGCGGACTCCCGGCATCTGGACTTCCGAGGCGCGCGCATTCTGCACTCGTTGCGACCTTGCCGCCTGGCTGGGTGCTCTTTAATGATGGTTGGCTTGCCAGGGGGCAGGCTGTCGCATCTTGCAGTGTGCCTTCTCATAAGTGGAGCGCGCGACGGTTTCCGGATAGCATGCGGTGGAGTGCGGACGATTGCTCTTACGCGCCTCTGGTAACTGCACCGCCCGACGCCTTGCGCTTGTGCTTCCGTCGGTTGGCCTGCCTCCCTGCTGGCGACTCTTCGCCTAGCGAGGCTGAGTATAAATATGCTGGCGCCAGGGGCTGCTCCCTAGACATCCTTGCTGCACATCCCGTACCTGTTCATGGTTAACTTCTCATATGTAGGAAAAGTTTTGTGCACCTGTGTTTGATGACCGCTACGACCGGCGTCAATGCCCGCGAGCGCCGGCGAACCAAATACCGTCCCGTTTGTGGGAATGCTTCACCGCTTGACGCGGAAATGGCAAGGCCTGACTTGCTCTCGTAGACAGATATGGAGTCATCCGTACGCTCTGCTCGTGCGAACGAGCATATGCTGGTGTGGCGACTCATATCTGCCTACGAGATCATGTCTGCTCTTGCCGCAACATTGAGCTTTGCCTGTTCGAGTTATGGTGGTCGTATGTGCTGTTCTCCGTTCTCGGCTGGCGCCGAAGTCTAGGTAAACGCGCGCGCTCCGTTCCCTACCCTTCGAACGGGTGGCGGCGAAGCTGGCGCATAGTCGAAGTAGGCGCGCGCGCTCCGTCCCCTACCCTTTGAGCGGGTGGCAGCGAAGCTGGCGCCTAAGTTGAAGTAGACGCGCGCGCTCCGTTCCCTACCCTTCGAACGGGTGGCGGCGAAGCTAGCGCCTAGTCGAAGTAGGCGCGCGCGCTCCGTCCCCTACCCTTCGAGCGGGTGGCAGCGAAGCTGGCGCCTAAGTTGAAGTAGACGCGCGCGCTCCGTTCCCTACCCTTCGAACGGGTGGCGGCGAAGCTGGCGCCTAGTCGAAGTAGGCGCGCGCGCGCCGTCCCCTACCCTTCGAACGGGTGGCAGCGAAGCTGGCGCCTAAGTTGAAGCAGACGCGCGCGCTCCGTTCCCTACCCTTCGAACGGGTGGCGGCGAAGCTGGCGCCTAGTCGAAGTAGGCGCGCGCGCTCCGTCCCCTACCCTTCGAATGGGTGGCGCCGAAGCTGGCGCCTGGTCGAAGTAGGCGCGCGCGCTCCGTCCCCTACCCTTCGAACGGGTGGCGGCGAAGCTGGCGCCTGGTCGAAGTAGGCGCGCGCGCTCCGTCCCCTACCCTTCGAGCGGGTGGCAGCGAAGCTGGCGCCTAAGTTGAAGTAGACGCGCGCGCTCCGTTTCCTACCCTTCGAACGGGTGGCGGCGAAGCTGGCACCTAGTCGAAGTAGGCGCGCGCGCTCCGTCCCCTACCCTTCGAATGGGTGGCGGCGAAGCTGGCGCCTGGTCGAAGTAGGCGCGCGCGCTCCGTCCCCTACCCTTCGAACGGGTGGCAGTGAAGCTGGCGTCTAAGTTGAAGTAGACGCGCGCGCTCCGTCCCCTACCCTTCGAACGGGTGGCGGCGAAGCTGGCGCCTAGTCGAAGTAGGCGCGCGCGCTCCGTCCCCTACCCTTCGAATGGGTGACGGCGAAGCTGGCGCCTGGTCGAAGTAGGTGCGCGCGCTCCGTCCCCTACCCTTCGAACGGGTGACGGCGAAGCTGGCGCCTAGTCGAAGTAGGTGCGCGCGCTCCGTCCCCTACCCTTCGAGCGGGTGGCAGCGAAGCTGGCGCCTAAGTTGAAGTAGACGCGCGCGCTCCGTTCCCTTCCCTTCGAACGGGTGGCGGCGAAGCTGGCGCCTAGTCGAAGTAGGCGCGCGCGCTCCGTCCCCTACCCTTCGAATGGGTGGCGGCGAAGCTGGCGCCTGGTCGAAGTAGGCGCGCGCGCTCCGTCCCCTACCCTTCGAACGGGTGGCGGCGAAGCTGGCGCCTAGTCGAAGTAGACGCGCGCGCTCCGTTCCCTACCCTTCGAACGGGTGGCGGCGAAGCTGGCGCCTAAGTCGAAGTAGGCGCGCGCGCTCCGTCCCCTACCCTTCGAACGGGTGGCAGCGAAGCTGGCGCCTAAGTCGAAGTAGACGCGCGCGCTCCGTTCCCTACCCTTCGAACGGGTGGCGACGAAGCTGGCGCCTAAGCCCCGCGAACCCCGCCGCTGAGCGGTGACTTGGGGCCTTGTGATGCGGTCTTGCGCTATAAAGACTCCTGGAATCGCGCCGCCCCCTGATCTGCCAGGGTTAGGTTTCCGTACTCTGCGACCTGGCGCGTCCGGGGCACGCGGCGGCCTTTGACTGGTGGGTGGTAGGATGTGGACGGTTGCGTGTTTGCAGCCGCTCGCCTCTTCCCTAGGCAAGGGGGACACGGGGCGGGCAGTGGATGGCGCATGTAGGAGCTGTTGTGACGGCCCTTGGCGCCTGTGAGCCGTGTCCTTCCAGCGGTGGGCTGGGTTGCGCTAGATGGGCGCTTGTACGACTGCGGTTGCGTCTCGTACGCGGGCCTTCGCGACCCTTCGCTTTTAATCACGGGGAATCGTGCGGGGCGGGCCTTTACACCGCTGCGGTTGCATCCGGCACACGGACCGTTGCGACGCTTCGGTAGCGGCGGCATGGGCGAGGTGGCTTGAAATAGCCCCCCCGTAACAGCGTCCCCGCACCTTTACGCCCTCTTTCCTGTCTGCTCTGCCTTCCACACCTTCGCGCTACACTCACCGCTGCAACCTTTCCATGGAAAGCGATGGCTTCCAGTGGCGAGCACGGCCAGATGGCTGGTGGCTCTGACGTTCGCCGGCGACCCGCGCAGCTAAAGGTGAAATACGTGCTCGAAAAGCGCGACCCGGCGGCGGTTGACAAGGAGCGGCTGGCGGTGGAGGAGGGAGGCACGTTCTCCGGCGAGCTGGGCCCCTCGCTCGTGACTGAGAAGACGATCCAGGGGCTTCTGCGCGCGGGGAAGTTGTCCGAGCGCCAGGATGTACGACTGCCTGTTGCCGACGAGACGGAACCGCATCCCGAGAGATCGGAGGCGGTCGTGTTCGTCGCCTTTTTTGACGCGGGGCTCCGCATCCCCGCGACGGCTGTTGTGGGCGATGTGCTGCGGACCTTCGGGCTGGAGCTGGCGCAACTGACTCCGAACGCCGTGGCCCGGCTCGCGGTGTATAGCTGGGCCTTGCGCTCGGGAGCGTGTTGGCCCAGCGCCTCGCTGTTTGCCTACCTGCACGAGGCACGACACCAGCCCAAGGACCGGAAGAACGGGACGGTGTCGAGCTTCGGCAGCGTCACCTTTATCCTTCATCCATCGTGCAAGAGGCTCTTCCCCGCGAACTCAACTCGCGGGAAGTGGGAGTCTTACTGGATGAAGCGGTGGTTCTACCACCGCGTGGAGAGCGGGAGCGGCCTTGAGTGCACAGGCCAACCCATCGCGTTCAAGCCCTCGCCCGGCCGAACGCTCGACGATGAGGACAAGCAGAGGGTCCGACGGCTCGTAGGCTTGGCCGCCCGCTTCAACATGCGCGACCTCGCCGAAGAGTTCGTGATGTACGGCGTGGCACCGCTTGCCCGCGACTGGTGTCTCACCGCCGAGAGGCGTCGAGACGACAATGTCTTGCCCTCGGTCTGCTTGCTGCCGGCGCCCGGCGATCTGCGTAAGCCTCGCTCGTGTCTGTACTTTGCCAACGCCGAATGCGTTGTATGCTGATGATCTTCTCCTTTGTTTCAGGGATTCCCTTAGAGGAGGCGGAGCAAGCCGCGCGCGTGTTCCTGGGGCCGTACACCGGCAGGGAGCATAAGCAGCGTGCGGCGGCTGTTGCCGAGGCGAGTCTGGGGCGGATCAACCGTGTGTGCGAGGCTCTGGGCCTTGCTGCGCCGGACCGTGTCGCTCCGAACGACGGTGCAGCGAAGGAGAAGAAGAAGAAGAAGGCCTTGTCTCGGAAGAGGGGGCGCGGCGGGGCGCCTGCCGCTAGTGTTTCCGAGGGCACGGCGGACGTGGAGTCGGACTCGGCGAGGTATGCCGACTCCGGTTTGTGCGGCGCAGATGTCGAAGGCGAGGTATCTTCGGCGAGCGCCCCGGACGGCGGGGGTGCCGCGAGCGGCCGAAGGGGGGAAGCCTCACCGCCCGCCGAAGTCACGGAGGCGGAACCCGTGCAGACTAGCGATGCCGAGGTGGAGGTTTCGGCCATAGCCGCTGTGGTGCCAGTGGCGCCTCCCGCGGGGGCGCACGAAGCTGCGCTGCCTTTACCGACGGCAACAGAAACCGAGGTGCCCCCTGCGGCTCCCGCCACCATGGAACTTTCGCCCCCGGGCGTGGCAGCGACGGGGGCTTCGCTAACCGCGGCTACGGGGGCAGTGCCGCTGCTGGCTGCCCTGGCTAAACGGCCGTGCGTGCGGCCGGAGCTCCACCGGACACCGCGGGGATTTGTCGTGGCCACGGGCATCAGAAGCCTGTGGGACGCAAGCGCTGGAGGCCCTGCGGCATATGCACCTTCTGCCCCCCTGACGACGCCGTCCACCGCGCGGGGACAGCCGCCGGCCTCCCCGAACGCGGAGGCTTCCGCCCGCGGCGGAACCATTCCTTCGGCTACCGAAGGTAAGGTGGCCGAGCTTACTCTGGTGTATGCTTTTATGCCTTGGAGTGGTCACCCGCCTCCTTATTTACAGCGTTGCTAATCCCGGAGGGGGAGCATCCGACGGAATCCGAGGCCTCCGAGCCCATGAACCCTGCGGACTTCGTGCCGCCTCCAGAGACGCTGAGGGCGTGGCGCGGGATTGTGAATGACGCAGCCACGAGCGTTGACCCGCAAGTGCTACAGGCCTACGGTGCGGGGCGCCTCGAGGACGCTTTCGAGGTGTCTGGGGTGAGGGTAAGTACTCATGCGACCACGCCTGAGTTTAGCTGAGTTTGCTAAGTCTTTTCCCTTCTACAGACACTCGTGCTGGGGCAGGCCCTGCAAGCGACCTATGCTCGTAGCCAAAAAGCGCTCGAGGATAGGCTGCGGGCCGCCGAGGGGGAGCTGCGCGAAGCCTCTGGCGCCCGCTCTGCCCAGGACGCCCGCATCCGCCAGCTGGAAGCGGAATGCGCCGAAGCGAGGGCGCACGCCGAGGGGCTTGTTGCGTCAGCGCAGGAATCAGCCGCCGCAGCTGCTGATGAAAAGTTCGCGGCGGAGCGGGACGGGCTCCTGGAGCAGGTCGCCGCGCTAGAGAAGGAGAAAGGCGAACTTGCCTTGACTCTAGCGGAGCGCAACCGGACGCTGGGCGACGCCTCGGTGGTTGTCTGGGACGCCATGCAAGCGCTGGAGAGCCATCTTCAAGGGCTGGTGGCGAAGGTGCCGGGACGCGCCTTCGGTCCGGAGGAGCTGTCTCGGACGCTCCGCTGGGTCGGGGATGCCGCCAACGTCGCGCGCGACGCGGCGACGTCCTTCGGCACCCACTGCGTGTACACTTCGGCCTGCTTGGTGTGCGCGCTCCTCCAGCACCGCGGCTGTACGCATGTCGCCGGGCTAAATGACCTCCAGCTGGAGATGCCTGGCGGGGCCGGAGTAATGTCCGGTGCCGTCCGCTCCGCTCGCCGTGCCCTTGGGCCCTTCTGCGATCGGATATGGGATCCCGTCGGGGCGGAAGCTGTACGGATCGAGCTCCAGAAGTCGCTCTACGGGACGGGGAGCCTCGGCCAATTTCTGGACGGGGTCCCTCGACGCGATGATGGCGGCGCTGGGCCCTCCGAAGGCGCCGGGAACCCGCAGGTCTGATGCCGCGGCGCCTAGTGTAGGCGTGCGTTGTACTGTCCCTTGTCTTTGCTAATAAAGCGCACACTTTCTGCATGCATGCTGATTTTTACCTATATCCCGGGCAGCTTCCCTGCTGGGGCCGGCTTCGGGCAGCCGACCTTTCAACCCGACGACGCCTTCGACGGTGGCGAAGGGCCGAAGATTCGCTCGATTTTTGGGCGAGCCGGCCTTCTTCGAGCGAGGCCCCAACTTTAGCGCGTGTTAAGGACGAACCCGCGGGGTAGCGGCTTAGAGCGGCCGGGGTGTTGGCGGAGCTTTGTACATGTGATTCTTCCGGTAAGCAGACCTCCTGGTATTTTAAGATGTGCGCTGTGTGTTGATGCCGCCGTTGGCGACGTAGCTGCGCCAGGGTTCCGTAGAACGAACAGTCTGCAGACTGACGTATGCGGAGGCAGACCTCCGCAATTTGCCTTGCTTTATAGTCCGGAGACTCGCGCGTGCGGAGGCAGGCCTCGACGCTACGTCTTATTTAGAGTCCGTGGACTATTGCGTGCGGAGCTAGGCTCGACGCTACGTCTTCTTTATAGTCCGGAGACTCGCGCGTGCGGAGCTAGGCTCGACGCTACGTCTTATTTAGAGTCCGTGGACTATTGCGTGCGGAGCTAGGCTCGACGCTACGTCTTCTTTATAGTCCGGAGACTCGCGCGTGCGGAGCTAGGCTCGACGCTACGTCTTATTTAGAGTCCGTGGACTATTGCGTGCGGAGCTAGGCTCGACGCTACGTCTTCTTTATAGTCCGGAGACTCGCGCGTGCGGAGCTAGGCTCGACGCTACGTCTTATTTAGAGTCCGTGGACTATTGCGTGCGGAGCTAGGCTCGACGCTACGTCTTCTTTATAGTCCAGAGACTCGCGCGCGCGAGGGCGTCCCCCCGGTGCGTATTTTGTTTATACTCAGCCCCGTCACCTTGGCGACGGCGAGTGCACACGCTAACGTGCGTCTTTGGTTTATACTCAGTCCCGCCCCCCTGGCAACGGCAAGTGCACACGCGAACGTGCGTCTTTGGTTTATACTCAGTCCCGCCCTCCCTGGCGACGGCGAGTGCACACGCGAACGTGCGTCTTTGGTTTATACTCAGTCCCGCCCCCTGGCAACGGCGAGTGCACACGCGAACGTGCGTCTTTGGTTTATACTCAGTCCCGCCCTCCCTGGCGACGGCGAGTGCACACGCGAACGTGCGTCTTTGGTTTATACTCAGTCCCGCCCCCTGGGAACGGCGAGTGCACACGCGGACGTGCGTCTTTGGTTTATACTCAGTCCCGTCACCTTGGCGACGGCGAGTGCACACGCTAACGTGCGTCTTTGCTTTATGCATGTGACGAAGAAAAATTAACGGCAAACGGCGATCTTCATTATATCCCCGTTTGCGCGGGTGAGCGACTACAAAGGGTGAATATACTGACCGTTTGCCCTTGGTGCGGCCGCAGCCTCTAGTCGCTAGACATCTGCAAGGCCCACGCAGTCGCCTATGGATGACCCCACGGACCTTCGCGCTGTGACGTCGGCTCTAAGGGCGTCGCTGGGCTTCGCGACGCGGGCATCTGGTGCCTGGCTCGATGCGCCGAGCCATATCCTGGTCGCCTCGGACGGTGATGATGGTCCTGGGGCCCGGGATCTTCATGCATAGATAGCCATGATGTGGTACCGCGCCGAAGGAGTTGAGGATTGGGCGCCCCAGAATGGCATTGTAGGGATACGGGAGGTCGACCACGTCGAAGGTGGCATCTTCGGTCCGCACATTGTCATCTCGGCCGAAGGAGACTTGAAGGCCGATCTGGCCCAGCGCCCGCAGGGGCTGTCCCCCGAAGCCCTGCAGTGGGATTCCCGAGGGCCCCAGGCGGCTTCGAGGAATCCCCATCTGGTCGAAGGCCGCCGCAAACAATACGTTCGCGGAACTACCCCCGTCCACCAAGGCGCGCCCCACGTCGCATCCCACGATGGTGACCCGGATGACCAGGGGGTCCTGATGAGGGAAGTCCACACCTTGGGCATCATCAGGTGTGAATGTAACCTCGTGCCGCGCCCATTCCGGCGGTGCTTGCGCTGGGTATGCCGCCACGTGATGTAGTCTTCGCGCGTAGGCCTTCTGTTGCCGCGCCGAGGTGAATTCCAGCGCAGAGCCGCCGGATATGACATTAATGACCCTGCGGTAGGTTGCGTCCGGGGCCTGCAACGACAGGAGGCCCTTCCGAGGCTGCTGTACGTGAGCTTGGATCCGCAAGGTGCCTTCCTGGGGTTGCATTCCCTGCGCCTGTACCTGCATCCCCTGCGCCTGTACCTGCATGGGGGCCTCGTATGGGAATTGGACGTGGGCCACCGCAGGCGGGCGCGCCTCCGGGTTCCTGTCCCTAGCGACGCTGTCGCGTAGCGCCGCGATGGAGGTGCAGTTACGGGTATCATGATTGCCGCGGCCGTGGACTAAGCACCACAGTCCTTGATGCTGGTCGTCGTAGTCTCCACGACCCTTATCGTCGCGGCCCCTGCCACGGCCGCGGCCCCGGCCACGGCGCCCCCGGCCGCCTCGGCCCGCTGGAGCACCCTCGTCGGACCCGCCTTCGATGTCGAGGACGTACCGGTTTCGCCTCGACCTTTGCTGGCCGCGCTTGGGCTGATCCGACGACTCCTTATGCGGGTTGTCCCTGCGGTCGGGCGCGTCCCTGGACGACTCCTGCTTACGCTTTCCCTTCGAAGAGCCGCCCTTCGACGGATCTTCGGTTTTTGCCGAGGCTCCGGCCTGGTTAGTGTCGGAGTCGTCACCTTGCCTTCGCCGCGCGTCTTCCTCCGCCCTGGCATATTCTTCCATCTTGTCGAAGAGCTTCGCCGCCGTCTTGATTGGCTTCCGCGCATTGTATTCGGCCATCGGGCCCGGGCGAAGGCCCTGTATGGCTGCATTGACGATGGTGGTCTCGTTGACGTCCTTCACTTGACATCGAATCTTGGCGAAGCATTTGAAGTAATCCCGGAGCTTCTCCGAGGGTTTTTGCTTCACGGCGAAGAGTTGGTCCGCCTCGACCCGGTCGACGTAGTTTCCTTGGAAGTTGTTGTGGAGGCGGACGCGGAGCTGCTCCCACGCATAGATGGAGCCCGGCTCTATGGTAAAAAACCAAGAGAGCGCCACTCCTTGTAGCGCGAGGGGGAGTCCCTTTGCCTTCGTGGTGTCGTCTCCGCCCGCGGCTTCGATCGCGGTTTCGTATACGCGCACGAACTCACGGGGGTCCGTGTCGCCTTTATACGAGTCGATGGCGCTAGGGAACTTGAAGTCTTCGGGCCATGCCACCTGCTGCAGCCCCGCCGAGAGCGGGGACTCCGGATCCACGCGCCGCAGCGGCACGCGGCTGGACGTGGGGGCTTCGCGACTGTCCGCCCTCTCCGGCGCGGGCTCGGACGCGACTGCTGGCGCGGCCGGCTGACTCCGAGCCTCTTGTATATCTCTGACGGCTCCGCGAAGGTCCCCCAGCTCCCGCTGGAACGTGTTGAGAGCCGCCAGCAGGGTACTTTCCATCGCCGGTGCAGGCGGGGTCGCCGGTACTCCCGGCGGGCGGATCGGCGCGGGGACGACCGCGTCGCGAGGTCCCGAGCTGCCGGTCGCTCCGTCGTGGCTACTGCGGACCCCCCGGTCCGCGCCACCAGCGAGGGTTGCCGTGGGGGCGGCGAGGTCGGCTGCCGTTGCGTCGGCGGGGTCGGTTGTCGCCGCACCCGCGTCGACGTCTTCGACCGCGGGGTCGGCCGCGGGGCCCGTCCCCGCGACGCCGGTAGCGGGGCGGGTCATCGCGGTGCCGGTGCCGGGTGCGATCGTCGCGGTGCCGGTGACGAGGTTGGTCGTCACCGCGCGAACGCCGGCGTCTTCGGCCACCACGCCTGCGTCGACGCCCGTGTCCGCCGCTGCCGATGCCGAAGCCCTGGTGCTCATACGGTGCTCCGGGCCGACCACCTTCTTTCCCTTCGCCGCCGCTGAAGAAGCTTTTTTCGGTGCCATCTTTTTCCTTCGGTCTTCAGGCTTGTCTTCGTCCTCCCCACGGACGGCGCCAACTGTTGTGGCTACAGACCAAACAGAGAGAGAGATGGTAGTGGAGAGTGATGAAGATAAGTGTAATGGCCTGGGTCCTCCCCATGGCTTCTCATCATATATATATATATACATGAGGAGTGCTTTTACGGTTTTACCCTTACATCTGGTTGTCCCCCCTGGGGGCAGTTATGTCATTACACATGGCCTATTCTGGGCCTTATACCTTCCTACCAGGCCTGCTGGGTTTAGGTGGGGGCCACCTCTACGACAGGATGAATGTTCCAATGGCTTGCCCTAGAGTCACGATCTCGTCGTTGGGGGGCTTTGGTAGCGAGACGATCTCAAAATTGGCATGCACACCATCCACATGAACTTTTTCGAAGCCTGGTGCTAAAGCTGTATGGTGCACCATGGCCCCAGGACCAGACGGATATGCCTGGCCCCAAGCAGCGCACAAGGGAATGGAGGCATATCTCACTTGGAGTGTGCAGTTCGTAGCCTCCTACATAACGATACAAAATTAGCAACTCCAATAGGCCTATCAACGGATCGAGCATTCCAGAGATAATAATTATTACCTGGATGTCGTCCATAGGAAATCTGACCTCGCTTTCTGTCGTAGGATTGGACGCGCAACTACTCGGATGGTTGGGCAAGCTAGCTAGCACAGGAGCGGCGGCAGCGGCCTGCTGATTTTCTATAAATCTTCGCATCTCATCTATGACATAATCAGCCAGCTCCTCTCTAAGAGATGCCTTGATCTTCTCTCGTAGCCGTGCCTCACGCTTGGCTTTGGTTCTCTTCCTACTCCGATACAATTCGGAGTCATCTTGGAAACCATGTTTTCAAGGAACATAAAGTGTAATACCCCGAACGTCGTTTCAGCGTCAGCTTTAAATTAATCGCGGAGTCACCGGTTTTTCGGTAAATCGCGGGAAGGGAAAAATAAAAATTGTAGAATAGTGTAAAATAAATAAAATAAATAAATAAATAAAAACCTCTAAGTGGGCTGCCTGGAGAGTGGGCCGACCACCTTGGGCCTTCCGGCCCAAGGGGTGGCCGCACCCCCTCCCCCTAAAAACCCTAGCCGCCTCCCCTCTTCCCCCCTTGGCCACCACCCCCTCTTTTCCCACCCCCTGGCCGCACCCCCCTCCCAGGTTGCGTCTCCAACACCCCTCCACAACTGCTGTCCATTGGAGCAAAGAAGGAAGAGAAGGAAGAAGAAGAAAGGGAAGAGAAGGAAGAAGAAGAGAAGGAGGAGAAGAAGAGGAGGAAAGAAGAGGGGTGATCCCAAGGGATCCTCTAGGTAAAATTTCCCAATCCCAAACCCTTCTGGTTTTAGAGTAATTAGGGTTCATGGAACGGGATTAGAAGGGGATTAGCAGATTGATTACCCGATTAGAGATTTTCTGCTGTCTGTTTGCGCAGTTTAGACTTACGAAACGATTTTTCCTGCGGATCTTTCCAAAAGAAAAATTGTATAGGACGACGAAACCCACCTACTGTAATTTGTTTAGAATTTTTTTCCGCGGGATTTGGGCGTAGCAGGGTCGGAAACTTTGCTGTCCGATAGGGGCACAGATTGGGGCAGATTGCTGTTCAAGGGTGATTTAGGGGTAGAAGATGATTTTTATGATTTTGGTCGAAATTTAGAAAAATGTAGGGAATTCAGTAATATAACTTCTGTATAAAAATTATAATTTTTAGAGCCTTACACTGTGGTTGGGACGCTTTAGAATCTGGCTGCACAAATTGCCAGAACAGAGAACGTCCTCTGCTTTGCGCATTAAGTTACACCTTGCTGGGATCAAAATAAAAATATGTGATCTACATGAAAAGTGAAGGTATTTAAGTGAGAAATCCAGAAATATAACATTTGCTATAAATGACTTATTATTGTTAAAGATACAAAAATGTTAAGCAGCGCTGCTGCAGTGGGTAGATTGAAGAATCGTTAAGCGGAGAGGATTATGTGTGGGTTCGGGGTTCTAGCGACGTCTTTACTTCTTAAGATGCGTTTTCATTGCTGTTGTATTGTGCTGAGAAGTACTTTTGGACAGGTGGTTTTGCTCCTGAACGCATGTGATTTGCTTCGCTTCGTGGGTAGAGGCAAGTAAACGTAGCGGATGTGGTACCGTTTAACTCGTTATTCTTACTACTTGCAATTTACATGATTCTCATAAATTGATATGTTATGAAATAGTTGTATGATTTCTAAATGAGGTTGTGGTAGCAATTATTGATCAATTGACATGCTTTGGATGAATTGCTCGTAGTCATGTGGTAATCTGTTTAATGTGTTAATTGCGGAATATGAAAAATAAATACATGATGGATATGTGGTTGTGGATATGTTGATGCTCCTTTGAGGTCGGAATTCATGTGGTTTATGATTATCATATCATTCATATCATGTCATGACATTTGCATATGTGGATGTCGCCGCACTTAGCCGCGACCGTGCCGGTACAGCATCGTATATTGCCGTAATACGATGCACACTCTTATCCTGTTGGGAAAGAGTGCTGTGGAGCATAGCATGATAGCATTCATATGCATTCATTTGTGGGTGGAATGACTGTATTCAAATGCCAATTAATTATGAAATTTATGAGGTATGATTCATGGAAGTCTGTGGTGGTTTAAATAATTGTGGTCAAAATTTGTGGTTGTGGTTGTATGGAAATATAAAAGATGATGTATAATTGTTTATAGTTTGAATAGCCTGTTAAACAGTTTGCTTGCTGAGATTTTTATCTCACCCTTGTTTTCCCCCCTACAGGTGATCAATGAGCATGCATGGGAAGGGTAGAGCGGCACCACAATAATGCACTTAGGTCATAGATTTATGCTGTAATAAAGACGAAGTGATTCTAGTCTTTCGCCTAGCTATCTCGTCAATGTTTACTTTATCTTAATAGTGTTAAACTTGTGAGCTATTCTTTGGTTAAATTGTTGGAGGTTGATTTTAATTATTGAATTGTTATCACTATCCTATTTCGCTCAGTTGATTATGCTTCCGCTTATCTTATATTGTTTTTAGGAATTGTTGCCAGTTTAATTTATCCTGTAACTTGGCTTGTTGTGGAGTGGTTTTAGTGGCATCTTAGGGTAATGTGGGTCTTGGAGTGTTACATAAAGCCCAAGGCCTCTCGTACGATCCGGGTGCTCCTTGTTTCCCAGGGCCGTGGAGAGTATATCTTTCTCCCTTGTTCCCTAGAATGATCCTTGGGAAGATTCAACACTCAGCGCTTCCTGCAAGAGCATGATATGTCATTTCGCTTCCTACGAAGTTGTGGAGTAATTACAAGATACGTAGTTCGATCGATATCTTACCAGGCACTGGGACACTTCCTGGTCTCCAGGGTTTCGAAAGGAGACGTCCCCCGATGTCTTGGTAGATGACCTCGCTATAATCCAATTTCGAGCGCGGTCATCCGGGATATTGGCAAATGGCGGGGCGGTGTCCTGCAGGATTACTTGTTCGTCCTCCCTCCTCCACTGCAAGATTTTACCCGCATACCTAGCTGTGCCAAGTCTGTGTGGGTGTGTGTTTTTTGCCTGGAGGGCCTTGTGCGCCGCACTTGCACTTTTAAAATCTTCGGTCGTCTTCATTGCCTTGAACTCTTCCCATTGTGGTTCCAGTAATGGGTATTTATGAAAGGGCATTTCATCCTTCTCCACGTAGTTCTTGACAAGTACGCTCTTGAAGTTCTTCCATGCTTTGCACGCCACTAGCAAGGCATGTCGTTGCACGGTGTCTTAGTGTTCTTCTGGGATCTCGAACGATGCAAAAATTTCTGTCAGCAGCTCACGTTTTCGAGTCCCAGTCATGCTCTTCCACGAATCAAATGTGATCTCAATTCATTCTCGTGCAACTGTTTCGATCATTCTTCGAAATGCGCATGCCGCTCGGCGAGGAAGGAGAGGGGTCCTAGATTCATCGACCTCTGTGATGGTAAATCGGCCCTCAGGCTTTTTTTGATAGCCCTCTTCTTTGGCGTTTTGATTTGGAGCAGACGCATTTGGCGATGATGTTGAAGAATGCGCGGATGACATGTTGGCCTTCTCATATATGAAAAGCGCAATGTAGCATATACATACATACATACATACATACATACATACATACATACATACATACATACATACATACATACATACATACATACATACATACATACATACATACATACATACATACATACATACATACATACATACATACATACATATATATATATATATATATATATATATAGAAATATATCAATATGAAAATGACATGGAAACATATACACAAACAACAACAACAAGTAAGATTTAACATATATTCATAAGTATATATATTCATGAAACAACCATTAATGATCATTTCCTTTTTATTTTGAAATTGCAGTTCATACAAATACATCTACTCCTATGCCTTGTTCTGGAGTGAGAGAATATCAGGCGTATACATCAGGTCAAAGAAAGAAGATTTGATGATCTTTAGAAAGAGCTAAATGCCTAAATGTATTCATGCTACATTTGTTTTGATCCACATTTATATGGCTCAACCAACCTTTTCATTTTTCAGTCTAGCTAGGATTCATACTATTCTCAACATTTAAAGTGTCATTACAAATTAAAACCCATAGGTTAGTTTGTTCTGATCACAAATTGATGTTCATTGTAACAGCTTTCTGATGCCATCATGCCACAACACAGAAGTCCGAACACGCATACAACCTGATTACCTAAAGTTGCCTAAGGGGGACTGAAGCAAACCAACATTTTGATGGACTTAAATAAAGGGAACAAAACAGTAGTATGCTACATCATCAACATGATAGTACTACTAGTTCGTGTGATATTTATTACCTTCCTTGATGACCGTTCTTGTTGGTCTACTCAACGGAAAGGAGGCGGACAATGTAGAGGGAGTGGGAGAGGAGCTGGAGAGATCTCGCGAAGCACAGATGATGGAGATCTCGCAAAGCTTGAGGCGGTAGACTAGAGGAGGCAGCGGTGGACTGGAGGAGTGGAACCGACGCCGTGGTGAAGGCGGTGGCGACGGGCTCGGGGAAGTAGGCGGCCGGCAACGAGCTCGGGGAAGGCGGCCGACCACGGGCTAGGGGGACGGAGGCGGCGATGAGCTCGATCGGGAGAGCGGCGAGACGGTATGTAGATGTATAACTACAGCGTACATGCAAAACCCTAGCCTGGGGGTATATATTGGAAGGCTTATTACAGACGGTTCTAGTTTAGAACCGTCTGTGATAACTATATCACAGACGGTTCATATTATAAACAAAACAGCTATTTCCCTAGCGATCGCTGAAGGTATATAACCAACAATTTTGACAAATTTGGCCTCCCACATGACGGGAAATGATCATATATGGTCAAGTAGATGCAAACCATCTTCAATAACACTCACCAAAACTTAGATCTAAATTGTAATGCAAAGAAAAATAAATTTCATTACTAACCATATCTAGAGCAACCAGGAACGTATGAATCTTCAAAGCAAAATCTCTGCCTCCTCCCACCAAATTAATTGGCCTGAACTCGCCAAGATCTGGATCGAAATGAAGACAGATGCGGTTCTGAGCGGCGCAATAAATATGTAGCAGGATTATCACAGACGGTTTTTAATAAAAAACCATCCGTGATAATTCCAGATTATCACAAACGGTTTTAAATAAAAACCGTCTGTGATACTGGAATATCACAGACGGTTCATCGGTAAGAACCGTCTGTGATACTCGTTTTCTCCGATGCCATCGACACAGATGTGTCCAAATTAAAACCGTCTATGTTAGTGTTGGCCGCAGACGGTTTTGTCAAACCGTCTATGATTTGGCGTCTAGTATTAGGCTTTCTGTAGTAGTGTTTGGTCCTCTTAGCCATCATATTTGTTATATCATAGCTCTACAATTATGTTGGGCCTGTCCTAAAACTAGAATCGAGGGTTCATTCTCCCACTTTCTGAGCTCAGAGCCAGGAGAATGAGTGGCGCTGCCTCTCCTCCGACACAATGAACTTTATATCTCAAATTTCCCAACAAAATAAAGAAGCAACTAACCCTTGGAAAGAGTCACATACCTTGGATTCGGCAATGGTGTGCTGAGGCTCTCCTCATGATGTGGATGGTGAGGGAAGACGATGACGGATGTGATGGGTTGATGGTGGCGGTGAAAGACACGCGGTGCAATGAATGGCGACGGTGACTTCGGTGACGTCATGGCTCGGGCAAAGTACCATTAGAATCGCAAGGAAGTGAGGATAAGGATGGCACAAATAATTTGAGGAGAGAAACAATGACTAGGACAAATTTGGGTATTTACCCGAGCGACTGAAAAGAGGGTGGTGCTTTTGCTGGACTTGTGAATGACGATGTGGCTCAACGGTGGTGTAGTTGTCTTTGGGAGTGAAGGGGAAGGAAAGAAGCTACCTGCCGTTACTGCTTTGGCTTTATAGAAGCTCAGAGGCGATGCTGCACAGAAGTGGCTAGCAGCATGGGCGAGCGAGCGCATCTCGCGGACGTGTTGGTGAGCGATGGTGCGGAAGTCATCACATGGAGTTAAGGCGGCGCTGGCAAAAGGTGGCTAAGCGGCGAAGCTTCGGCATCGACGTTTGACCGGGCGAGCAAGGTGATGCAGGAGCAGCTAAGGTGCGAGCTAGCGAGAGACACTAACCGGGAGAAGATGGGCCACAGGAGAAGGCCAAGTGATGGGTCAATTGAAGGAAAAAAGGAAGAAAAATGAAAAGGGGAGGTGGGCTGTAGCCCACAAGAGGAAAACGAAAGGAAGAAAATAAAAGGCCCGCGCGCTAGGCTAGAAATGACCCAAGCTAGAAAAAAAAGAAATTTGAGAAATTAAAATGATTTTACAAGGTTTTTGGGAAAAGGAGATAGCATTTCCAGTGCATGAAAAACACAAAAAAACTCAGAAAAACGCAATAAACAAATTGAGATATTTTGCAAAGAAAATTATACATTTTTGGAATTTTTCATATTGTTTCAAAAATTTATTGTAAATTAGCAAACTGATTTGTATATGTATTCCAAGTTAAAACTAAGAAGAAATCCAGTCAAGTACAATACAAAATATATGCTAAATTGTGATAAACAATAAAAGAAAAAATAGAGATTTGATTTATACATGAATTTAGAAAACATTAAAGTTCGTAAGAAGAACTAAATGAAAATCAACAATTGTGTTTTATTTAGGATACAATTTTAAAAATATGCAAATTGAAATAAAAACCTAAAATAAGGTTAGTAATTTGATATGTATACTGTCGTGGATACTGGCCAAACAATAAAGAAGGGGACTAGTAGAAGGAAAAGAGAGCCAACACAGGGAGAGATGGTGAGTGAGAATGAGAGGACGCCCCTCCTCCTACCCCTCCTAGGGGTTTATATACATGAGTGGGGTAGAATGGGAAATCCTCATTCTACCCCTTAGTATTTACAAAGAATACAAAGGATGAGGGTACATTGGTATATTTACATTGGTATATTCCTCTACACTATCGGGCCTATTATATATTAGGCCAGTTGCAAGGCCTAGTCATGAGGGGTTGGGCCACCCCCATAACAGTACTCCCTCGACAGCAAGCGCAGAGGTCCCGATGGGCGAGCTGACGTGCCAAACTATCCTAGCCCCCATTCCCCGACAGCAAGCGTGAGGATACCGACTGGCGAGCCAATGCAACTAGTAACTTGCAGGCCCCTAAGGCAATGCCTACGAAGAGATCCGCGGAATCCCACGCGAAGCCGGGTCGTCTAACCGAGGCAACACCTACAAGGCAGACAACAAAGTCGTCGCCGCCCCACTGAGGCGATGCCTACAAGGTGGGCGGCGAGGCGCTGCTCCGAAGCCAGGTCGTCCCGCCGAGACATTGCCTACTAGGCGGACGAACGATGAAGTCGCGCTGCTCCGCCGAGGCGATGCCTACAAGGCAGGCTGCGAGGCGTTGCTCCAAAGCCGGGTCGTCTTGCCGAGGCAGTGCCTACAAGGCGGACGACAAAGTCCTGCGCCGGAGCCGAGCCATCCCGCCGAGGCCTGGGCTACTAGGCGGACGGTGAAGTCGCACTGCCCCGCCGAGGCGATTCCTACAAGGTGGGCGTCGAGGTGCTGCTCCGAAGCCGGATTGTCCCACCGAGGCTGTGCCCATGTAACATCCCAAAAATTTAAATCTGAAATATGTGGAGTTTTTGAATTGTTTTGCAATGTATTTCATTTGAATTTGGAGTTTATGAGATTTTCTGAAAAATTTGGTGAAGGTTCCAAAGGTTAAAAGGAACAAGAAGAAAACAAAACCTGTTTAAACAATAGAGAATTAAAATTTAAAATAAGAATCTAAAAAGATGATCCATAAAACAACGGAAGAGAATTGGGTGTAAACATAAAATCTCATCTCTAAAAAAATAATGGCATGGATGACAAGGAGGGAACAATTAAAATGCTAACCTATATGGGAGTACACACACACACACACACACACACACACACACATATATATATATATGAAAAGACATTAAATTTCTGTATTTACAAAATATGTGCCAAAAATATAAATACAAATTTAGGTGAACAAAAGGGAAGAAATAATATACAAGGGCATACTCCAATACAAAAGGAGAATAAAAGCAAAAAGGGAAAAAGGAAATTAAAAAGAAAAAAGGGGAAAAGAAGAAGCCAGGCCGGCCATCACCCCGGCCTAGCCCCACCTTCCCCGCTTCCACCCCGCGCGGCCCAGCTCCTGCGCGCGCGCTTCGCAGCCCAGCTCGCTACCCGCCACTGCCACGCGGGCCCGCCTCTACTCGCGCCTCCTCTCTCTGGCGGGTGGACCCAAGCTGCCAGAACCATCTTCTCCCTCTCCCTGTTCCTCCCCTGTGCACTGGATCGCTCTCCTCCGCTCAACGCCGGTCAAAAAGCCGCGCGACCCGGGCGCACGACACAGCCGACGTGCGGGATCTCCTCGAACCGTGCGACCTTACCCGTGCCACCCACTGACGCCGCCGCCTGACAACGCCGCCCACGGTCGCCGTTGCTCCCGGACGTGCGCGCATGTTGTCGCCTTAGCAGCTGCGTTCCGCTCGCCTATAAAGCCCGGAGTAACCCCCATTCATTTTGCCACACTCACCCCAGCCTTTCACCTAAAGCAATTGAACTCAAAGCTCTCCAATAGCCGGCGAGCCATTTTCTTCCTCAACTACGGCTCCGCGCCCCGCCGCCGATTGGAGCGAAGCAAAGCCGATTCCTTTCGGCCGCACCCCCTCCGGAGCAAGGCGAAGCTCCTCCGACCTTCACTCGAGGCTTCCGTTGCCCGTACGATGCCGGCACCGGAGCCCCTTCCGAACCGCCGCCACCACACGCCGCCGGCCCGCCACCGTACCCTTCAACCCCCGCCGACCTCACCGCCGGCACCCCCGAAGCACAAGGATCGCATTTTGCTCCTTCTCGGTTCACCTCCGGTCACCGCCCGCCGTCGGCACCGCAGACCACTGCCGCCTCCGACCTCCTCTGCCCAACTCCCTCTGCGGGTTAGTATAAGGGAATAAAGCCCCCTTATAGGGTAAGCAACACCGAGCGGTTCCCCTGGCTAGCAGCGTTATCTCTTCCTCCCCCTGGCTCCCTCGGCGCGCATTCGAGCCCCTGGCTCCGCAGCGCTGAGGTTGAGCCTTTCTTTTGATTTTACGCGCTGACAGCCGAGCCCCACTCGTCAGCGGCTGCCAGTCTGTGGGCTGCTGACACCTGGGTCCCGCCTGTCAGTGTTGACTGCTGGCGTGTGGGTCCAGAGCCCAGGGTCCCACCTGTCAGTGGCGATAAACACCTATGGCCACTGACAGTGGGGTCCCACTTGCCAGAAATCGTGCACCATGGGTCTCACTGACATGAGGGCCCCACCTGTCATAGACATAATGAATAAAAGATAAAAGAAAAGAATAAAAATTAAAATAAGCAGTGGGACCCACCTGTCAGAAATCTTATAATTTCTGGATTTAGTTTGAACTGAGATTTTTAAATGGACATAACTTATTCATTTTAACTCCAAATTGAGTGAAACAAATTTCTAAATTCATCTAAATTCAAGATCTATCCAATGGAACTGAAACCATAATTTTTAGAGTTCATTGGAATTTCTGGTGATATTTCGTTGATTTGTTGCTTTTCTTTTTATATGAATTTCGCACACGATAAAATAGCGTACGAAGCTCAAGAGGAAGAAGCCGAGGCAGCCACTCTAGAAGCTCAAGAGAATCAAGACCCAGACCACATATGACCAAGGCGAGTCAATACTTTGATCACGTTGAACCTACATTTTGCGCAAATCTACTTTTGTTTAAATTATCAAATTGCATGCTGTTATTTCATGTGCAAATATATGTTTGTTCGAAGATTCTAGTTACCTACCTATTAATCAACTTGCTAGTATTATACCTCCTTTGGAAATAGTTGAATATCTGAGCCTTGTCACCATAGCAAAAATTATAATGGTAACCTTTCGAAAATAAGTCTATAACTATACGCTAAGCTTAGTACTGCATAGATGATCAGGGCACCAAAAATGCTCCAAAGCATCACTTTGAATCATGAGAAATTGGTTTGGGCAGTCATGGTGGTAATGATTGGTATATTTGGTTATGGATATTTCATACTCCTAAAAACCTCAAGTTGCTTAATTATCTAGGCGGATGGTTCGAGGGTGTGTGTGTGTGGTGCAGTGGAAGCAAAAAGGGGATAGTGGTAGAACCGCCCAGATAGCCCTAAGGATCGAATCTTGTGATGACCTCCCAGTGTACGACAAGTATAACCACAAGCTGGCAAAATGTAGGCAGGGCTAACTAATTTGCATCGACTTAGTAAGAGTTGCGCCGGTGTGACCACGGGCGGGCAGAGGATGGCCACATCCTCCGACGTGACGGCGCAAGAGGGGGCTTCTGAAAGGGTGGTCGTACCCCGAAGGAAGTGGAAACCTTAGCGGACGTAACTCTGCTAGGAAAAATGCATTGTAAAGGTCCTGTGATAGTCTACTCAACCGCATGGCTAAGGAATCATGTGGGGCAACGAGTGGATTTATCTCTTGTGGGTAAAGGTTGCAAACTCTGCAGAGTCTAAAACTATTTGAATAGCCATGCCCACGGTTAAGGGCGGAAATGGGAACTTAACTATATATAGTTCTATTTCAAAAACTCTGTGGGTGGAATTGGTAAAGTGGAGGGCAGAGAAAGGCCCTTATTTGTGTTGCCCTGGGTGTCGCCCCAGTGATAAGTTAAGCGGTTATGACGCTGAAGGTTTAAGCATATGGTGCAGATGCCATGTAACGGTGGATGGAATCTGGATCGCTATTATTAATGCATTCTTTCATACCTTATGTTTCAGTTCAAACTGTTAGGTCTTAAGGAAATTTCTATGTTTCATATTTCAAAAGCAATTTATGGCAAATAAAATAACCCGAGCCTTTCCTTGATAAGCCATGCATATTATTCAATTGCATCCTGTGTATTGGCTCGCTGAGCACGGCGGATTTGTGCTCACACTCGCCTACCCAAACAGAAATAGGTACAGAAGATCACTATGCTCATGAGGACACTCCTGCGACTGAAGGGAGGTGCAATGAAGGAAACTAGGGCGTAGCCTACACTTTTCTTAAGCCTAGACAAGTTGACAAAAGGCATTGTGTGCTCATATATTGTCAAAGTCTCGGTAATATATAATGCACACATTACCCATCAGTCGCTTGCCTGTGGTTGTGGTTTCACTTTTGCTTTCGTTCTCCGCTGCTTAATTATTGTAATGAAGACATTTGGCCTAAGCAGCCCCTTTTGTAAACTCTCACCCGATGTGGTGTATTTTAATTCTGTAATATTATTAATATTCCTGCGATGTATGAAATTATTCAGCAATGTACCTGTGTGCACTATCTACTGATCTAGGGAATAGTGCAGTAAACACAGTAGATTCTGGATTGAAAAATCCGGGTCTAACAGCCCACCAAGCGGACGACGAAGTCCTGCGCCGGAGCCGAGCCGTCCCGCCGAGGCATGGCCTACTAGGCGGACGGCGAAGTCGCGCCGCAACGCCGAGGCGATGCCTACAAGGCGGGTGGCGAGGTGCTGCTCTGAAGCTGGGTCGTCCCACCGAGGCAGTGCCCACCAGGCGGACGACGAAGTCCTACGCCGGAGCCAAGCCGTCCCGCCGAGGCCTAGCCTACTAGGCAGACTGCGAAGTCACGCCGCCCCGCCGAGGCGATGCCTACAAGGTGGGCGGTGAGGCGCTGCTCCGAAGCCGGGTTGTCCCACTGAGGCAGTGCCTACAAGGCGGACAACGAAGTCCTACGCCGGAGTCGAGCCGTCCCGCCGAGGCATGGCCTACTAAGCGGACGGCGAAGTCGCGCCACTCCGCCGAGGCGATGCCTACAAGGCGGGCGGCGAGGTGCTGCTCCGAAGCCGGGTTGCCCCGCCAAGGCAGTGCCCACCAGGCGGACGACGAAGTCCTGCACCGGAGCCGAGCCGTCCCGCCGAGGCCTGGCCTACTAGGCGGACGGCAAAGTCGCATTGCCCCGCTGAGGCGTTGCCTACAAGGCGGGTGGCGAGGTGCTGCTCTGAAGCCAGGTCGTGCCGCCGAGGCAGTGCCCACGAAGCGAACCACGAAGTCCTGCGCCGAAGCTAAGCCATCCTGCCAAGCCTGGCCTACTAGGCGGACGGCGAAGTTGCGCCACCCCACCGAGGCGATGCCTACAAGGTGGGGGGCGAGGCACTGCTCCGAAGCCGGGTTGTCCCACCGAGGCAGTGCCTACCAGGCGGACGACGAACTCTTGCACCGGAGTCGAGCCGCCCCTCCAAGGAAAAACCGCCGCCGTTCCCCTACCTTCAAAAACTCGCGCCCGCGGAGGGCGGGCATGAGGGGCGTAGGCCGAAGGCGCTATGCGCGCCGAGGCAAGGAGGCGAGGCGAAACCCCCATTCCCCTACCTTCAAAAACTCGTGCCCGCGGAGAACGGGCACAAGCGGTGTAGGCCAAGGGTGCTACACACGCCGAGGCAGGGAGGCGAGGTGAAACCGCTGTTCCCCTACCTTCAAAAACTCGCGCCCGCGGAGGGCGGGCATGAGGTGGGTAGGCTGAAGGCACTACGCGCGCCGAGGCAGGGAGGAGGCAAAACCGCTGTTCCCCTACCTTCAAAAACTCACACCCGCGGAGAACGGGCGAGAGCGGCGTAGGCCAAGGGTGCTACGCGCGCCAAGGTAGGGAAGCGAGGCAAAACCGGCATTCCCCTACCTTCAAAAACTCGCGCCCGCGGAGGGCGGGCACGAGGGGTGTTGGCCGACGGTGCTACGTGCGCGGAGGTAGGGAGGCGGGGCCGCTGTTTCCCTACCTTCAAAAACTCGCGCCCGCGGAGGGCGGGTGCGAGCGGCGTAGCGCGCGGAGGTAAGGAGGCGGGGCCGCCGTTCCCCTACCTTCAAAAACTCGCGCCGGCTGAGGGCGGGTGTGAGTGGAGTAGGACAAGGGCGCTACGCGCGCCGAGGCAGGGAGGTGAAACCGCCGTTCCCCTACCTTCGAAAACTCGCACCCGCGGAGGGCGGGCACGAGCGACGTAGGCCGAGGGCGCTACGCACGCTGAGGTAGGTTATCCAGGGGATGCGCCGCTAAAGCGATGCACACCCTGGTGGGACGCGCGGAAAGGCGCGATATCCAGGTGGTGCGGTGCTAAAGCGATGCACTCCCTGATGCAACACGCGCGAAGGCTCGATATCCATGTAGTGCGCCGCTGAAGTGAGGCACTCCCTGGTGTCTCGGCCATCGTGCGATTTTTATACTCCATAGAGTGTGTGGGAACAACATCCACGTCATATTTATACTCCGTAGAGTGCGTGGGAAGAACGTCCATGTCTTATTTATACTCCGTAGAGTACGCGCAGGGGCGTCCCCCCGCGTGTCTTATTTATACTCCGTAGAGTGCGTGGGAACAACATCCACGTCTTATTTATACTCCAGAGAGTACGCGTAGGGACAACATCCACGCGTGCACGGGAACAACATCCGCATCTTTTTTTATACTCCGGAGAGTACGCGTAGGGACAACATCCACGCGTGCGCGGGAACAACATCCGCGTCTTTTTTTATACTCCGGAGAGTACGCGTAGGGACAACATCCACGCGTGCGTGGGAACAACATCCGCGTCTTTTTTTATACTCCGGAGAGTACGCGTAGGGACAACATCCACGCGTGTGCGGGAACAACATCCATGTCTTTTTTTATACTCCGGAGAGTACGCGTAGGGACAACATCCACGCGTGCACGGGAACAACATCCGTACCTTTTTTTATACTCCGGAGAGTATGCGTAGGGACAACATCCACGCGTGTGTGAGAACAACATCCGCGTCTTTTTTTTATACTCCAGAGAGTACACGTAGGGACAACATCCACGCGTGCGTGGGAACAACATCTGCGTCTTTTTTATACTCCGGGGAGTACGCGTAGGGACAACATCGATGCGTGCGCGGGAACAACATCCGCGTCTTTTTTTATACTCCGGAGAGTACGCGTAGGGACAACATCCACGCGTGTGCGGGAACAACATCTACGTCTTTTTTTATACTCCAGAGAGTACGCGTAGGGACAACATCCATGCGTGTGTGGGAACAACATCTGCATCTTTTTTTATACTCCGGAGAGTACGCGTAGGGACAACATCCACGCGTGCGCGGGAATGACAACCGCGTCATTTTTTATACTCCGGAGCGTACGTTGAGGCGCGAGGCCATCGCGCGATTTAAGTCAGAAAGAGGACGAAAACCAAGGCATAAAAGAAATGGCCAGAGAATTGCGATAACACAATGCTTCAGAATGCTATTCTGGGAAAGCATTAGATGCTGCGATAACCCAGAGCAGGCCCAAAACCGAAGAAGCAAATATGGCCACATTAAGTGCTCTTAGAATGGAACTGTAGCCGCAATAAATGGTATGATGCACAACCGTCTCCTTTATGCCATGCACGCAAGAAATGCAGCGGGGATTATTAAAGCCTCACGCATCATTACATGCAATGCATACCAGGCAGGGTGGAGGCGACAGAGTACACTCCGTAGGTGCGGAGACCCTGACTGCGCAGAGACCTCGTCCTGAAGTGCAGGGCTGACGCCATGAGCCAACGCTCTGGTCGCAGCCGCCTGGCGTGACGCCTGGTTTGACATCGTCTCTAACTCACGTGTAAGTGAAGCGCACAAGCCATGCCTGTGCATGGGCCATGCATGCAATGCAGTATGAGTCTGCTTGCACTCCGTTTCCTCATGCATGCACCGGAGCTGAGGCGAAGTAGCGCTGGCAGGCCGACGAAGTCATCGCGGAGTTGAACGAAGGGCGACAAAGACTTCCCGGAGCCAAGGCGAAGTCAACGTGGCCAGCGCATACTCCGGCGAAGTGAAGGCCGGAGACACCATTGCGGAAGCGGAGCCTTCGTCGAGGTTAGGGAAGACCCCATCCAGTGGCGGAGCTACAGGGTGGTCCGTGTGGGCCGTGGACCACCCTGCGTCCGCCAAAGCCCAGCCCCAGAGACAGCATCTTGAGTCCGCACGGCCTGCCGCAATGGACGAGTTCGCGTGAGAGTTGAGATCGAAATACCGAATCACCGAGAGTTCGCGTCACGTGGCCGCTCGCTCAGACTGCGCCCGACGCCGACGCCCGTTCGTATTCCATTTTTTCTCCGTGCGGCGTGCGCCCGACGGCCCGAGTCCAAAGTCCAAATGGCGACGCTGCGACTGCAACTGCAAGCCTGCGACGGCGTCACAGCGAGCGAGTAGCAACGCCGACGCATACTGTTTTATCGGCGAGATCGGCGCGGCGACTCCAGGTCTCCAGTGGCATCGGCGCGGCGCAGGTAAGTACATCAAATTTTTTAGTTGGAGATCATTCAATCACAGTGATCGGATTTGATTTATTTGGCATCCGACAAGAAGAACATTAATCTGAATAGAAGAAACATGGGAAGATTCAAGCGTTTCATAGATGAGGTGGAATTAAAGGACTTGTACTAATCAAAATCCTAAGATGAAGACTCAATTGCTAAGCCTAAGCCAAAGACTCAATTATATGTTTTTTTTGCAGTATTAGATTATTGGTTTGGTAAATTGAAACTTTATATAATTCTCTTGCAGATTTGTTAAAACATGAAGAGGAGTGGTGATATTGCCTCTCTTTTTCAGAAATATACATCAAAGAAGAAGGCTTCTTCTCCATCTCCTTCCGTGGCTGCAGCTGTTCCAGAAGAACAAATTGAAGAACATGAAGGTGGATCGGATCAAGATAGAGTGATTGAAGAAAATGTGACTCCAACTCCAATGCCTCCAAGTCCACCTCCAGTCGCTGAAAAAGAACCGGTTTATGATATCAATCAGCTTCCACTTGATCCAGGGGAGAGGCAATCCATTGCAAATTATTCCGTCAATGATCAAGATGCAGTTCAACAATCATATATTATTAAAGGCCCATTCCAACCTTATGCACATGAATTTGAAAGTAGAAAAATCGGAAATAGGGATAGGCAATTCAATCCTATATGGTTTTATAAATATCCTTGGATCGAATATAGTATCAAGAAGGAAGCTGCATTTTGCTTTGTGTGCTACTTGTTTGCAAAGGAGAAAACTAAGAAATCTGCATTTGTTGAAGGTGGTTGGAGAAATTGGAATAGAAATGATGCACTTGATTTACATGTGGGTGGTGTAACAAGTGCTCACAACGCAGCTCAAGAAAGATACAACTTATTTATGACTCCCCATGGAGCGATTGATGATAAAATTGTGAAGGTGGATAATGAGGAGCGACGTCTCTACAAGATCAGGTTGACTTATTCACTTAGATGTTTGAAGTTTCTTTTGCAGCAAGGATTGACATTCCGTGGGCATGATGAAAGTGAAGAGTCTAGCAACAGAGGGAACTTCATTGAACTTTTGAAGTGGCTTGCAGCAAATAATGAAGAGGTAGACAAGTTTGTTTTGAAGAATGCTCCAGGTAATTGCACATTGACTAGCCCAGACATACAAAAAGAAATTATTCAATGTTGTGCTATGGAGACTAGAGATAAAATCATTAAGGAAATTGGTGAAGAGCACTATACAATTTTAGCTGATGAGTCTAGTGATGTCTCTCATAAAGAACAACTAGCCCTTTGCTTGTGTTATGTTGATAAATCAGGAAGGCCATGTGAGCGGTTTCTTGGAATTGTTCATGTAGATGATACTACTTCTTCATCGCTTAAGGAAGCAATTCAATCTTTACTAGTTAGTCATGGTTTGACTATAACTCAAATCCGTGGTCAAGGCTACGATGGGGCTAGTAACATGAAAGGAGAGATTAAAGGGCTGAAAACCTTGATCATGAAAGAATCACCTTCTGCTTATTATGTACACTGTTTTGCACATCAACTCCAATTGGTTCTTGTTGCTGTTGCCAAAGGAAATAATGATTGTGTGTGGTTTTTTTATCAAGTATCACTCTTGCTAAATATTGTTGGTGTTTCTTGTAAGCGTCATGGTATGCTTCGACATCACCAATATGACAATGTCATGAAAGCACTTGAGTGTGGTATACTAGAATCTGGAAGTGGGTTAAATCAAGAGATGGGGCTGCCTAGACCTGGTGAGACTCGGTGGGGCTCTCATTATAAAACTGTGGTCAACATGATTGCTATATATCCCACAATTCGTGATGTACTCATAGCTCTTGGAGAAGATACATCACAAAGGGGTGAATGGCCAAAAATACATACTATGGTTGGAGTGCTTGAGTCATTTGATTTTATTTTTAGTGCTCATTTGATGCTTGAGATTCTTGGACACACAAATGAATTGTCTGAGTGTTTGCAAAGAAGAGACCAAGATATTCTTAATGCAATGTCACTTGTCAGTTTGGCAAAGAGTAAAATGGAGCAAATGAGGTCTGAAGGGTGGGTTTCATTTCTTCAAAGGGTTACAATATTTTGCAACAAACATGACATTCAAGTTCCTGCAATGCAACATAATTATGTGCCGTATGGAAGATCAGCACGTTTTGCTCAGAACCAAACAAATGATGATCACTTCAGAAGAGAAATATATATTGGAGTCATTGATAAAATTAGTCAAGAGCTTGACAGTCGGTTTGATGAGGTAAATATGGAGTTGCTTACTTGTATGGCTGCTTTGAATCCAGCGGATTCCTTCGCTTCTTTTGATGCAAACAAGGTACATAGACTTGCTGAATTTTACCCTAATGATTTTTCAAGCTCTGACTTGCTAAGACTCGACTTGCAACTTGAAACCTTTATTGATGACATGAGAAAAGATGAAATGTTCAAAGGCCTAAACAATTTTGTTGACCTCTCAGTAAAACTTATTGAAACAAAGAGGGATAAAGTTTATCATTGGGTCTATTTACTTATCAAATTGGTATTGCTTCTACCGGTGGCTACCGCAAGTGTTGAAAGAATATTTTCTGCAATGACCTTTATCAAGAATAAGTTGAGAAATAAGATGGGTGATAGCCTTCTGGATGATTGTCTAGTCACTTTTATTGAGCGGGATATCTTCTTACAATTGAGTGAAGAAGAGATCATCAACACTTTCATGGCTATTAGAAGGCGCAGGCCTGACAAGAAGAAGTAGTGACGTACTGTTTTTCAACTACTATGGGTATGTAATATTTCAATTCTATGTTAAGAAAACCATATTCGTCTATTTTATGAAGTTCTTATGTCCTTTTTAGCTTAATTGTATTTCGTAATTCATATACTTATGTACCGACATGTTAAATTTATAGCAGTTAAATAAATTTTAGACAATGGACCACCATAACTACAAATCCTAGCTACGCCACTGACCCCATCGGTGCGGGGACCGTAGCTAGCCCGGAGCGGAGGGCGGCACTGAGGTAAATGCCATCGTGCCTTCCCCCTGGTTGCTGGCGCCGAACGCTGTGAGGTCGGGGACGCCACGCGGATGTCCGGCCAAAGCAGAGGCGGACGATACGCATGCGACGTGCCCATGCATGGGCCATGCATGCCGTGCTTGCAATGTAGCCCGAGTGTATATATATGATGGTTGCTAATGCTTCGCATACACAGGGGCGGATCCAAAGAGGATCCAGTGAGGGCACAGGCCGCCACTCAATTCGCAGAAGTCCAGGTATATAGCCTAAGATTTAATGCTAGTGCCCCTACTCAGCCCAACTAAAAGGCCCTCACTCATCTGTGATTTATCAAATTGATGAAGGAAGTCTTCATTTTGCCCTCTACTAAAAGGCCCAGGTATACTTGGCTTTGTGGGTGTGCCCCCTCTCAGATTTTGTCCTGGATCCGCCCCTGCGCATACATACGCTGGTCTCTCTTGCATGCAGCATGGCTTTTCTCTTGTAACGTCCGACGACTAGAGACGGAACCTGAGGCACGGATGCTGCGGGAGCTGCCTGCGCGATGTCCGATGGGCGGAGACGGATCCAACGACGCAGGCTCCGAAGGCCGTGTACTGCTCGGCGAAGACCACTCCGGGCGCGGCGAAGACTCTGAAGACATTGGTGAGACCCTGGGGCTTGGCGGAGGCTCCGGAGACCTCGCTGGGACCTCGCCAAGGAGCGTGGCTTACTTCAGAGAAGACCTCTCCGGGGCGTCGCCGACGTGGAGACGTGCGCAGCCTACTTCGAAGACCTCACCGGGACATCGCCGAGGTGGAGCTCGGGGGAGGCCTGCGTTGCGCAGGGGCGTGGCCTACTCAAAGGAGACCTCGCCGATGTGCGTGGCCAACCTCGGAGATGTCGTCGGGATTTCGCCAATGGCGGGGCATGGCGCAGAGGCGTGGGTTGCTTCGGAGACCTCACCGGGATGTCACGAATGGTCTGCTCGGGTGGTCGAGCTCGAGTCTGGAGCTTCCGGTTCCAGATAGAAGCCCTAGCACAGCTCGATCGCTTATGCAAACTGGGAGAAGACGACGATGGCAACGAGGGAGCCTCACGAGGCGTCTCAGCGCGAGGGGTGCGACCAACACGGGAGCCCGTACATGATTGCATGCAGCCGCTACGTACATGACTGCATGCATATACCATGTAGCCATTGAGGCATCAAGCAATGCATGCATGCGCGGATGTTCAGCGTGGAGGCTACTTCAGGCTCCGGTGCTAGTACACTGACGTGAGCCATGGCTATAGGCAGCGTCGTGATGTCCTCACGGTGGTGGAAAGCCACAGGCGTACGTGCATGCGTGCGCACTGCCTTCCCTTTGACGCCACACCGAGCAAGCGGGCGCGGTGTCCCCGTCGATGCTAGCACTCTTCATGGGCTTCGCACGCCAGGCGTGGCAGGACGCTGGCGCGGCGAAGCGTGCGGGGGCCCCGACCGACTCTGAAGTACGTGCCAGCTCCCCGCCAAGATAGGGAGGATGGATATTTCATGTACGTGCCTTGCTGCCCACGAGCGGAGCGGAGCGAACACTGACGAAGTCACCGTGAGGCCGGGCGAAGCCGTCGAGTGGAGGCCGGCGAAGTCATCGCGGAGCCGAGCGGAGTCACCGAGCGGAGGCCAGCGAAGTGTGCGCCGAGGCTAGGGCGTGACTCCTCGAACAGCGCGACCACCTGGTCTTCTCTTGCATGCAGCGTAACATGGCTTCCGCTGGAACCAAGCTGAAGGCCGGCGAAGTGTGAGCAGAGGCTAGGGCGGCTTCGAAGCCGGTGTAGTCGTCTCGAAGCCAAGCCGAATGCCGGCGACGTCGCCACGGGGCTGAGCGGAGGCCGCCGAGGACGTGCGAAGGCCCGGGCCCGGGGCGCAATGCATGCATGGCGGCCGGCGGAGTTTGACTAGACGTGCAAAGGCCCGGAGCGCAATGCACGCATGGCAATGTAAGACGTGCATGTGCCATGCCAGTGGCGTAGCTAGGATTTATAGTTATGGTGGTCCATTGTCTAAAATTTATTTAATTGCTATAAATTTAACATGTCGGTACATAAGTATATGAATTACGAAATACAATTAAGCTAAAAAGGACATAAGAACTTCATAAAATAGACGAATATGGTTTTCTTAACATAGAATTGAAATATTACATACCCATAGTAGTTAAAGAACAGTACGTCACTACTTCTTGTCAGACCTGCGCCTTCTAATAGCCATGAAAGTGTTGATGATCTCTTCTTCACTCAATTGTAAGAAGATATCCCGCTCAATAAAAGTGACTAGACAATCATCCAGAAGGCTATCACCCATCTTATTTCTCAACTTATTCTTGATAAAGGTCATTGCAGAAAATATTCTTTCAACACTTGCGGTAGCCACCGGTAGAAGCAATACCAATTTGATAAGTAAATAGACCCAATGATAAACTTTATCCCTCTTTGTTTCAATAAGTTTTACTGAGAGGTCAACAAAATTGTTTAGGCCTTTGAACATTTCATCTTTTCTCATGTCATCAATAAAGGTTTCAAGTTGCAAGTCGAGTCTTAGCAAGTCAGAGCTTGAAAAATCATTAGGGTAAAATTCAGCAAGTCTATGTACCTTGTTTGCATCAAAAGAAGCGAAGGAATCCGCTGGATTCAAAGCAGCCATACAAGTAAGCAACTCCATATTTACCTCATCAAACCGACTGTCAAGCTCTTGACTAATTTTATCAATGACTCCAATATATATTTCTCTTCTGAAGTGATCATCATTTGTTTGGTTCTGAGCAAAACGTGCTGATCTTCCATACGGCACATAATTATGTTGCATTGCAGGAACTTGAATGTCATGTTTGTTGCAAAATATTGTAACCCTTTGAAGAAATGAAACCCACCCTTCAGACCTCATTTGCTCCATTTTACTCTTTGCCAAACTGACAAGTGACATTGCATTAAGAATATCTTGGTCTCTTCTTTGCAAACACTCAGACAATTCATTTGTGTGTCCAAGAATCTCAAGCATCAAATGAGCACTAAAAATAAAATCAAATGACTCAAGCACTCCAACCATAGTATGTATTTTTGGCCATTCACCCCTTTGTGATGTATCTTCTCCAAGAGCTATGAGTACATCACGAATTGTGGGATATATAGCAATCATGTTGACCACAGTTTTATAATGAGAGCCCCACCGAGCCTCACCAGGTCTAGGCAGCCCCATCTCTTGATTTAACCCACTTCCAGATTCTAGTATACCACACTCAAGTGCTTTCATGACATTGTCATATTGGTGATGTCGAAGCATACCATGACGCTTACAAGAAACACCAACAATATTTAGCAAGAGTGATACTTGATAAAAAAACCACACACAATCATTATTTCCTTTGGCAACAGCAACAAGAACCAATTGGAGTTGATGTGCAAAACAGTGTACATAATAAGCAGAAGGTGATTCTTTCATGATCAAGGTTTTCAGCCCTTTAATCTCTCCTTTCATGTTACTAGCCCCATCGTAGCCTTGACCACGGATTTGAGTTATAGTCAAACCATGACTAACTAGTAAAGATTGAATTGCTTCCTTAAGCGATGAAGAAGTAGTATCATCTACATGAACAATTCCAAGAAACCGCTCACATGGCCTTCCTGATTTATCAACATAACGCAAGCAAAGGGCTAGTTGTTCTTTATGAGAGACATCACTAGACTCATCAGCTAAAATTGTATAGTGCTCTTCACCAATTTCCTTAATGATTTTATCTCTAGTCTCCATAGCACAACATTGAATAATTTCTTTTTGTATGTCTGGGCTAGTCAATGTGCAATTACCTGGAGCATTCTTCAAAACAAACTTGTCTACCTCTTCATTATTTGCTGCAAGCCACTTCAAAAGTTCAATGAAGTTCCCTCTGTTGCTAGACTCTTCACTTTCATCATGCCCACGGAATGCCAATCCTTGCTGCAAAAGAAACTTCAAACATCTAAGTGAATAAGTCAACCTGATCTTGTAGAGACGTCGCTCCTCATTATCCACCTTCACAATTTTATCATCAATCGCTCCATGGGGAGTCATAAATAAGTTGTATCTTTCTTGAGCTGCGTTGTGAGCACTTGTTACACCACCCACATGTAAATCAAGTGCATCATTTCTATTCCAATTTCTCCAACCACCTTCAACAAATGCAGATTTCTTAGTTTTCTCCTTTGCAAACAAGTAGCACACAAAGCAAAATGCAGCTTCCTTCTTGATACTATATTCAATCCAAGGATATTTATAAAACCATATAGGATTGAATTGCCTATCCCTATTTCCGATTTTTCTACTTTCAAATTCATGTGCATAAGGTTGGAATGGGCCTTTAATAATATATGATCGTTGAACTGCATCTTGATCATTGACGGAATAATTTGCAATGGATTGCCTATCCCCTGGATCAAGTGGAAGCCGACTGATATCATAAACCGGTTCTTTTTCAGCGACTGGAGGTGGACTTGGAGGCATTGGAGTTGGAGTCACATTTTCTTCAATCACTCTATCTTGATCCGATCCACCTTCATGTTCTTCAATTTGTTCTTCTGGAACAGCTGCAGCCACGGAAGGAGATGGAGAAGAAGCCTTCTTCTTTGATGTATATTTCTGAAAAAGAGAGGCAATATCACCACTCCTCTTCATGTTTTAACAAATCTGCAAGAGAATTATATAAAGTTTCAATTTACCAAACCAATAATCTAATACTGCAAAAAAACATATAATTGAGTCTTTGGCTTAGGCTTAGCAATTGAGTCTTCATCTTAGGATTTTGATTAGTACAAGTCCTTTAATTCCACCTCATCTATGAAACGCTTGAATCTTCCCATGTTTCTTCTATTCAGATTAATGTTCTTCTTGTCGGATGCCAAATAAATCAAATCCGATCACTGTGATTGAATGATCTCCAACTAAAAAATTTGATGTACTTACCTGCGCCGCGTCGATGCCACTGGAGACCTGGAGTCGCCGCGCCGATCTCGCCGATAAAACAGTACGCGTCGGCGTTGCTACTTGCTCGCCGTGACGCCGTCGCAGGCTTGCAGTTGCAGTCGCAGCGTCGCCGTTTGGACTTTGGACTCGGGCCGTCGGGCGCACGCCGCACGGAGAAAAAATGGAATACGAACGGGCGTCGGCGTCGGGCGCAGTCTGAGCAAGCGGCCACGCGACGCGAACTCTCGGTGATTCGGTATTTCGATCTCAACTCTCACGCGAACTCGTCCATTGCGGCAGGCCGTGCGGACTCAAGATGCTGTCTCTGGGGCTGGGCTTTGGCGAACGCAGGGTGGTCCACGGCCCACACGGACCACCCTGTAGCTCCGCCACTGTGCCATGCACATGCATGAGACCGTGAATACACGCACTTTCAAATTTAACCCTCCATGTATTATCGACACGTGAGCTCTAAAACAGTATTTAACAAGATACTGGTAGTAAATTCTAAAGTAAATACATATTTGATAGTTACAAATGATCGGAGCCCGAGGCGCTAATGCTGAGTAGAGGCCTAGGCTATGCGCGACGCGGAGACTGCGGAGCGGAGGTTCGGCGCACGGAGTGGTCCCGCCGAGGAGGGGCACGCGCTCGGTGGCCCCCCTGGCCTACAGAGGACTAGCGGTGTGCATGGCCCATCCCCCTCGGCCTACGGACGACCAGCGCATGCACGGATGTATATTTTGGGTGGATGCATGGATACGTACATGCATGGATGGATGAGGCTTACATGGATGCGTGGATGGATGAAGCTTACGTGCATATCACACACTAGAAGTCTACTTCGAGTGCTTCGTGCATGCATGGATACGTACATGCATGGATGGATGAGACTTATGTTGCTACGACATCACTCGTTGTGGAGGCTCGGCGCGGAGGCTCGACATCGTGCGGAGACTCAGCGCAAAGGCTCTGACGAGGTAGATGCGGACTGCGACTCCACGACAACCAGGCCAAAGGCTTCTTCGATCACGCTCGGCGGTGAGGGATCACGCTCGGAGGCTGCGATGTGGAGACTGGCACGGAGACCTCGATGTTGCACTTTGCTACTCAAGCAGTACTCAATAATACTAGTGAAAATCAGCTTTGAAGAAACATACATCAGTTGCGCATAGACTCACAACTATCCTGCAACATGGGTTTTCGAGTAGCACTTACGATGGTGGATTGATGGATCTATCAGATCCGCATGAAGACTTACATGCAAAATCGATGGATCTATCAGATCCGCATGGAGACTTACATGCAGGATCGATGGATCTATCAGATCCACACGGGGGCTTACATGCAACAAAGCCTGATGAGTGAGTTGAACTATTTAGAGACGCTCTACCTTTTCTTACCTTTGACGGTATTTTTTGTTCTCCAGCGTGCCAGAATGTATCCCAGCCCTGCCATGGAGCAAATCTTCTTCGCTGTGGCGACTCTTCTATTGCGCGACTTCTTGCCTAGTCCCCACAGTCAGCGCCATCTGTCGTGGCTACTGGCCAAACAGTAAAGGAGATTAGTAGAAGGAGAAGAGAGCCAACACAGGGAGAGATGGTGAGTGAGAATGAGAGGATGCCCCTCCTCCTGCCCCTCCTGGGGGTTTATATACATGAGTGGGGTAGAATGGGAAATCCCCATTCTACCCCTTAGTATTTACAAAGGATGAGGGTACATTGGTATATTTACATTGGTATATTTCTCTACACTATCGGGTCTATTATATATTAGGCCAGTTGCAAGGCCCAGTCACGGGGGGTTGGGCCACCCCCACAACATATACATATAAATTAGGAATCAAATTTTAGATTAAAAATGAAAACTCTATATTAAGGATTGTCTGAAATTTAGAATAAAATTTTTAAAAAATTAGCAATTTGATTGCCGTATGAACTTCAAAATAAAATCCAAAATATCTGAAATTAACAATTGGATTTGATATCAACTCCAAATAAAATTCCAAAAGAAAGACTCGATGGCACGACAATTTCATTTATGTATGGATTTCAAACTACAATCCCAAAATATTAAAATTTGCAATAATAACTGATAGAAGATGCTGATCACATCCTATTTCAATGTCCCATGGTACGATTTGTTTGGAACAGCTTGGCAGAAATCTTTAACTGGAGTCAGATACCAAATTCTTCAGTAGGCTTTGCTAACTATTGGCTAAAATCAGCAAGCTAAGAGATTGAAAGAGGAGAAATTTACCACCCGACTGACGTCCTGTATAAAATGATTATGTTGAGGCAGACATGGAGCGTGCTTCTGAAGACCCAAGAGAAGGAAAGGGTGGACTCAGTGATCGCTGTCTGTAAGTCTTGCCACATAGGATATGAGATAATGAGGAGGAGAGAGAGGGGGGCATAAAGAATTGGACCATCTAGCATACAAACCGTCTGTGATATTCTGTATATCACAGACGGTCTTGATTACTAACCGTCTGTGATAGGCGAGTATCACCGACGGTTGTTTATAAAAAACCGTCTGTGATACTCGCCTATCACAGACGGTTAGTAATCAAGACCGTCTGTAATGTTTTCATCACAGACGGCTCGGGAACCGTCTGTGATAACCACCAACTATCACTGACACCTAAACACTGATGGTTCAGGAACCGTCTGTGATGACGGTTCCGAACCGTCTGTGATAGGGCTGTCTGTAGCAGTGACCATCTCTTATGCAACAGTCAACTGTAATACTAGAAACAAGATATATTATGTCATGGAGGAGCTGTCTATAAGGACATGTAAAAAGACAACCATTATACGAGCTACATTTAGTACCGTCTATATATGATATGCACAATATTATAAACAATAGTTGTCTATACCATTGTACATGCCTTAAAGAACAAAGCAAGAAACCTTAAGAAGTCATTGCAATGTGATCAGGTGCTGTGGTTAGGAGGAATTAGAGGGGGTGAATGACTTTTTCTAAATCTTCCTCCAAATATCAAGAATAATATGCAGCAGAAACATAAACACTTAAGCACACCAAAGCTACATGTTGAAGATGGCAAAACACCATAAAAGCAAACCCTCACTAGTCTAACCTCCATACGGGGGCGGTTAGACCTCTACATGGTGAACAGTAAAATCAATATGATTTCAAAAAAAATAATCCATGTAGATTTTGATCCAATGATCTAAATGAGTTGAAACTTAGTATGCACCTTTTCTAGGATGTCACAAACCTATTTCAATGAACGATCGAGAGAATTGTTGCCAGAGTTGTGACCTTGTCAATTTGAATGTAGGTTATACTAAAATCAGACAAAAGAGGGAAACGTCGATATGCTCTTGCTCGTGAGTCCCAGATGATCTAAGTGACAATGGATGGGTTTTCATATGCCACAGCAAGCTAGATCGCAAACATAAATTCAACCCAAATCAAAAGCTTTCCCGAAAATCACCTCTCATTAGGAAAATAAAGCAATCTCAAGAACTTCTTCTGGATCGTGCCTAGATGGATAAAATCTTATCTCTAGGAGATGTCTCCACCTCTTACACATCTTTAGCACCATAAATGATCAAGGAAAGAAATCCAAACAAGAAAGCCAAGCAAATTAAAAGAACAAGAGAGGATCCATGGTACAACTTATTTGGACAAATTTTGGATATTTATTTCACTTAGAAATAAATATTTTACAAACAATCCCTTAGGATAGCAAATTTCTAAGCCTAGGGCACACATACAAAAGACTCCAACATAGGGAAACTCTAACCCTAGAAATCTTAGAGAGACTTACCCCTCACAACTCAGCATGAGGCTCCTCACCTCTCACTTAACCCTAACCAAAATATCATTAATGGATCACACCACTTACACATGGGGAAACCCAGTAACACACATAAATAGTTTTACTCTCTCACACACTTACACACTTTTCAAAGCATAACTTCCCAAAGGCTCCAATAGTCGGATAAGACCTTTCATCCATAAAACCTAAACCACTTAGGCCAGTGCCATGGTTTTGCAAATCGCCACTCCACCCAGTATTGGATAATTTTCATAATTACCACCCATAAGTCTTCATAAACGATGTGATGCCCATGACCCCCACAAGTCTTCATGAATGATGCGATGCTCATGACTTGTCACCAAGATTGTACGCTTGCGCCGAGGTCATCACCACTTGAAATGCGCAAGTCCATGGCACACCAATATCACACCATAGTCTGTGATACCCAAGGCTTGTCGCTAAGTTCATATGTCTATTCTGAGAATTATTACCACTTGAAACGCACAAGACCAATTGGCACACTACATGCATGCATTGCCTCCTCACGATCATTGTCTTTCTCCTATGCTTTTGGCTTGAGATGATGCTGCACGTGGACTTAAATGATATTTCATGGCCACCAAGCCTTGGTCTTGCCACTAGCCACAATCCATCATTAAAGCACCTGCACATTAAAGATAAAGCAATCAATCCAAACACAAATGACATGCGCTTGGCTCTCAATTAGTAAAACATATGCATGGACCTACACCTAGGGTAGACGCATATTGAGCAATAGGGGGCATAGGCCCCTGGGCAGATTTTAATTTTTGTTGCTTAGAGTCCAAGTTTACATAGTGTGTGCCCCACATGCCAAAAACTAGTATCTCCACATGTCAAGGACTATATCTATCTACAAGAAAAGAAACAAGGGAGAAAAGCAAAGAAAAACACGCAGGATGCTGACAAAGCAAGGCACCTCCAAAAAATGCGTGTAATTTGAAGTTGGCACGATACAACATATCAACTGACCATGAAAATAGAATAAAATAACAGAGGCTACTTGAACCAACTGAACATGGGCCACCAGTCAGTCTAGCCCTAAGCCAATGCAAGACCAAGGCCCAAGCCAGCACCAGCCCTAAGCCAACCAAGTAGCTAACGCTAGGTCCAGACGAAGCTTAACCTACCTTCTCCTGTTCTCCACGCAGCACGCCACGCAAGCAACCTTTCATCTACAGCAGTGATGGGCTTGGTGCTGAAGTTGCTGTAGTCCAAGAGCACGTCACCTACTTCTCACTTGCACCTACATGCATCGGATGGTATAGTTAGATTTCTCATTGTGTTGATCTCACTATTCATACATGCAAATGGAGTAAATCTCAGTGTATGTATGTTGTATGCAATATGGCTGACGGTCACGGCAATAGATGGGGTCATCCACTTGTCGTCTCGTCCTGGCTCCTTGCTTTCAAAGTTTAAATGTTCAATGATCTTCGTAGATAACGAAGTAATGATCATCCAACCAAAATAGGTACTAAATTTTATGATTTATATTTTAGGGTTTCAATTATATGATCTTTAAAATATTTGTGGGTTAGGCTTTAATATTAGAATGCCCTATTTTGATTTTTGTAATAATTGAATTAGGGAATTTTTTAATGTGTTTCAATATCTAATTCAATGTGTTCTAACTTTCAATAATTGTCATCTCCCATGGTAGGTAGTCTGTAGACTGTAGACATGGAGCTATTTCTAAAAAGAAAGGCACCAAGTTCAAGTGTAAATGCTACGAATATAGAAAGTCCAAAAATCAATTGGGAAGAGGAGATTCAATTTGATCCAGGGAAAAAAAGAATAGACGACTATCTCTCCAATCAGAAAGATGTGGTAAGAAGAAAGTACTTGTATAATGGGCCTTGCCAACCTTGAACATACAATTTTCAATGTACAATGTTTGGGTAGAAAAAAGATTTAACCTTGCATGGTTTGATCAGTATGGTCGTCGGTTTGAGTATAGCGAGTCCAAAGATATAAAATTTAGAACACATTACTATCCACTATATTATTGATGGATGCTTCGATATGTACACGTATGAAGCATGAGGCCTCCGTGTTATTTTTGTTCAAGATCCGCCACTGCCTACACCTTGACTAACCCTTGCATGGACACACTACGACTAACACCTACGCATAATCCCGCCGTGACTAACACAATCAAAACCACATAAAACAACTCAAAATCAATTCCTCTTAGAAATATGGGCTGCTCTGACCGTGGCCACCAAAGCCGGTCATAATGCCCTACAAGCACCAGTTAGACCACAAGCACTCTCCTGGTTGGACTGCCGATGTGGTTGGTCATATCCTACCGGTTAGACCACCAAGGCACGACCAGTCTAACCACAATCGCACAGCTATCAGACTACCACCCCAGGCCGGTCTGACTGTGCTACCAGAACTACATAGGTAAAAATGCAAATTCATAAAAATCAAACTCACTTAACAAAAGCAAGGCACAAGTAGTATTGATATGAGGGATGCCTGATCTTCACGACATAGGATCGATGATGATAACTTAGATCTATGCAACCTGACGAACCCCAAACGCCAACCACTGTTAGAATAGCAACCTGCGACAAAAGAATTCACCCAACTACATGCTCATGATGCCATCTTCCCGACCACACAAGTAGACGTGTCACTGCTCCTGCGAATCATAAGGAAGCATAAGAACAATGGAGCTGTCCTCAAGAAAATCGCTCAATTCCTAAAGGCAGCGTGTAGCATTAGACCGAGGATAAGCAATATTGGCTATCTTGAAAAATAATGTGGTGCCCAAAGGTTACATATTTCAAGGCTTATATAGCCCCTGGGAAAGTCCGCAAGACCTCCGATGTGTTCATTTCAACCCTATACAGTTTTAGACTCAAACTCACACAAAAGAAGAAACTAAAATAAAATAAGATAAAAATCCATGATGTTTCTAAAGATGGAGTCCCTTCCATTACGTAGTCTTTGAAATAAGCTTTCCAATGAGTCCAAAAACTCCTCAATCGGTCTCAGTATGTGAATGTTATTGCCGTTTATACACAAGGTATACCTTCAGATTACTCCAAACATAGTCAAGGGTTTGATCGGACTGGTCCAAACATCACCGAGGTCGATCGAACAGTTTTGAGTATCTCTAAGGCCAATCGAACAGTGCAAACATTTGGACTGGTCCAAACGTCATGAGGGGATCTGCAGACTATCAAATGGTGCGAATGTTCAGATTGGTTCGAACGTCACCAAAGCAATTAGGCGATCCGCAACAATCGAACGATCTAAACATCAAAACCGTTTGGAGTGGTCCAAATGTTTTTGAAGTCATCTGAGCATCCAAAGCGGATTGGACGGTCTGGAGAGTCGAAATCATTCGGAGTGGTCTTAACATTTCTGAAGCCATCCGAGCATTGATGCTAATTGGACGGCCTAGACATCACCGAAGCATTGGACTCCTCTTTTGATGGCCTTCCTTTTAGTGATAGCCCACAATCAGGCCATAGCTATCCTTCTTCTTCCTCTTGCACATCGTATTGATCCAAATACCTAAGCTCAAGTAAATTATGAAATTTAGTATTATAAAATTCTCATTAAAATTAAAGATATGTTCATTAAGAAACAAGTTCACATGATCTTGTAGTTTCTTAGCACGTGCTCTTGTAATTGGCCCTGTCAGCAACTCGATGTGTATATCTAGATTATTAGGTGGATGAGAAGAAGGTATCTTTGAGATGTTCTCACCATCCTCCCCTCTAGGAAATGAGTCGTCCTTGAGTCTGGTTCTTCCGGTCCAAAGAATTGTGATAAATAAGCAACATTGAGTATAGAACTCACAGCATAATTATCACCCGGAAGCTCTATCTTATATGCATTGTCATTGATTTTCTCAAGTATTGAATGGACCATCTCCTCAAGGTATCAACTTGGATTTACGCTTGTCCGGAAAGCATTCTTTGCATAGATGCACCCAAACCAAATCACCTGGTTCAAATAACACCCTCTTTCTTGACTTGCTCGCCTTCTCAGCATAATAATGTGCCTTCTTTTCAATTTCTTATTTAGTCTTAACATAAATCTGCTTTACATATTCAGCACGTTTTGACGCCTCCATATTAGCATGTTCATGTAGCGGAAGTGGCAGCAAATCAAGTGGTATGATTGGTTTAAAACCATACACTACCTCGAATGGGCACAATAGAGTAGTAGAATGTATCGCCCTATTGTACATAAACTCCATACGCGGCAAGCAATCTTCCCACTCTTCGAGTTTCTACTTGATCATTGTTCGTAGCAGCATTGAAAGTGTTCTGTTCACCACCTTCATTTGTCCATCCGTTTGTGGGTGACAAGCTGTTGAGAATAACAATTTTGTCCCAAGCATGGCCCACAAAGTCTTCCAAAAATAGCTCATGAATTTGACATCACGGATGAAACAATCATCATTGGCATGCCATGCAATCTTAAAATTTCTCTGAAAACAAGTCAGCTACATGCGACACATCGTCGCTTTTGTGATAGGGAATAAAATGTGCCATTTTAAAGAACCTATCCACAACTATAAAAACTGAATCACTCTCCCTCTTAGTCTTAGGCAATCCTAAAACAAAGTTCATACTAATATCCTTCCAAGGTGCACTAGGAATAGGAAGTGGAGTATACAAACCATGTTTATTAAGTTTATATTTCGCTTTATGGCATGTCACACATCGTTGTATAAACCTTTCAACAATACGCCTCATTTTAGGCCAATAAAAGTGATTGCTCAACATCATGAAGGTCTTTTCTCTCTGAAAGTGTCCCATCAATCCTCCTGCATGAGATTCCTGCAATAAAAGCAAACTCACGAATGAATTTGGAATACATAATTTGTTAGCATGAAATAAGAATCCATCATAAACATGGAACTCGTCCCATCCTCTCCAATCTTTACATTTAGAATATGGTTATGAAAATTCATAGTCGGAAGCATATAAATCTTTTAAGCTCTCTAGTCTGGGTACCTTTACTTTCGATTAGGTTAAAAGTATATTCTTTCTAGATAAAACATCAGCTACCACATTCTTTTTTCTTTTTTGCACTTAACAACATATGGGAAAGTTTCAATGAATTCTACCCACTTGGCATGTCTACAGTTCAGTTTAGCTTAGCTTTTCAAATATTTTAAAACTTCATGATTAGAATGGATAATAAATTCTTTAAGCTAAAGATAGTGTTGCTAAGTCTCCAACACACGCACCAAAGCGTACAATTCTTTATCATACACAGAGTAGTTCAATAGAGCACTTCCAAGTTTCTCACTAAAATATGCTACTGGTTTCCCTTCTTGCAATAAAATACCACCAATACCTATTCCACTAGCATCATATTTAATCTCAAAAGTCTTAGCGAAATCAGGTAAAGCGATCAATGGTGCTTTAATTAATCGTTTCTTTGGTTCTTGAAAAACTTTTTCTTGTGGTGGACCCATTCAAATACAACACCTTTTTTAGTCAATTTATTTAATGGGCAGAAATGGTGCTAAAATCTTTAACAAAACGATGATGAAAGTTAGCAAGACTATGAAAGCTTTTGATTTAACTAACATTCACAGGTATAGAACAATTCTTAATTGCTTGAGTTTTATATTCATCTACCTCAATGCCTTATCCAGAAACAACATAACCTAAGAATATAACTTTATCGTTACAAAAAGTGCATTTACCAAGATTAGCATATAATTTCTCACTTCTAAGCACTTCTAGCATTTGTCTAATATGATTAATGTGTTCATCCATCATTTTACTATAGATCAATATGTCATCAAAGTATACTACAACAATATTTAAATCCTTCCATCAGATTGGTTATTTATGTTTCTTCTTTTCATTATCCATTGACTGTTTATAGGGTATAGCCTTTTTTTACTATCTTTATTATGCTTGCATTTTTATTTCACAGTTTTTCTGCTTAACCTATAACTGCTTCCAGGCGCTGAATTCCTAGCAAAAGATCTAGGTTTGTTGGTAGAGAATGCAACAGAAGAGCAACTTGGGACAGCTAGGAAGGTCACAATACATCGGACTACAACAACCCTCATACACTACTACAGAAAGGTCATCACAGACGGTTCAAAAACGTCATCACAGACAGTTTTGTGAACCGTCTGAATTTATGGGTCAGTAATAATACGAGGTCATCACAGATGGTTTTCGAACCATCTGTGGTGCAAATATCACAGACGGTTTTTAACTAAAAACCGTCTGTGATAGTTATAATCACAGACGGTAACTAAAAACCGTCTGTGATTTATAAATATCACAGACGGTTTTTAGTTAAGAACCGTCTGTGATATTTATAAATCACAGATGGTTTTTAGTTAAAAACCGTCTGTGATATTCCCTTCTACTCCAAAACCTATTTCTGTTTATTGGCTAGCCTCAGGAAATGCTAGCCATGCCCTCTGAAACAAGCAGATCAACATGTAAATGTATACATCCAATTCACATCTTAATTCATTTCACAAACATAAAACATCCATTTTTTATTAAGATTAGAGCCTACCATTACAATATCCCAAACAACGAGCAGGTTACACAACAAGAACAGAGAAAAAGTAAAGATCCTCTATGCCTTCTCGCCCCTGATGCAACGCATGAGCTGGATGTTTTTGACGCCCACCATCGTCGGCATTGATTGAGTGTCTGCACGGTTGGCACGAGCTAGTTGCTTCTGCGGTGTCTTGCCTCCCGTAGACTTATACGTCGTCTGCAAGGAGGAGGACAGCAAGGAGGAGGAGAACAGCAAGTAGGAGGACAGCAAGGAGGAGGAGAATAGCAAGGAGGAGGACAGCAAGAAGGAGGAGAACAGCAAGGAGGAGGATAGCAACGAGGAGGAGGCTATGATTTCTATTGGCTATGATGGGGTTGAGGGGGATCGATGGGCCCAGCGGTCAGATTATCACAGACGGTTCTATATATAGAACCGTCTGTGATGAATGAATATCACAGACGGTTCTATATATAGAACCGTATGTGAATTAGAGCACAAAATTTTATATACCGATGCAATATAAACAACTAGTCTGAAAAGATAAAATAGCAAAGTTTTATATAGCTTATATATACTCATTTGAAAGGTTTCGATGAGATCTACAACTTTTCAGTTAAATCAAAATCCAAATTCCAAAAGGAAGACCAAGAAAAAGGGCAAAAATAGAAACCAAAAACTTGCGACGCAGGTTTAGGTCCAAAGATGGCCGATTTTTGGGGTCTTGGAGGGAGACTAGCACAAGTCGGTCATTTTTTTTATCGGGCTCGTCGTTAGCTTTCCAACGAGTACAAAAACGTCGAAAACGGACACCGTATGCAAAAGTTATGCCCGTTTTACTAAAGGTGTCTCAAAACTGAATCATTCTCAGACTTAAGCGGGGAAATATGAAATTTTGAGGGATTGCAAGGCGGGAAACATATCACAGACGGTTTTTATTGTAAAACCGTCTGTGTTTATAATAAAAACCGTCTGTGATATTCCAGTATCACAGACGGTTCAGCGGTAAGAACCGTCTGTGATACTCCTTTTTTCCGCCACAAATACCATAGACGGCCTCCAAATTAAAACCGTCTGTAATAGTGTACATCACAGACGGTTTCATAAAACCGTCTATGATTTGGCATCTAGTATTAGGTTTTCTGTAGTAGTGATAGCAGATGCAGCTTGTAAAGATGAGATTGAGGCAAGGGTTGCACAGCTAAAGAAGGAGCTTGCTGAAACTGATTCGGTATATGATTCTGAGAAATTTGCTGAGAGGATTGCGAAGCTTTCTGGTGGTGTTGCTGTCATAAAAGTTGGAGCTACAACCGAGACAGAGCTCGAGGACCGCCAGCTACGAATTGAGGATGCAAAAAATGCCACTTTTACAGCTATTGAGGAGGGCATTGTTCCTGGAGGTGGCACAGCGTATGTGCACCTGTCTACTGCTGTCCCTGCCATCAAAGAACAGATCGAAGATCCTGATGAGCGCCTTGGTGCAGACATTGTTCAAAAGGTGACTTGCTGTTTTCTATCAAGGATTGAACTGCATTGGTTCTCATGGTATGAAATGCATTACGAGAGAACCAATCTCAGTTTTATCTTTGCACATATGTTCCATCATTTAGGACATGCATAGTTAAGTTGACGAGTAGTGACTCAGTAATTTTGCTGGCATTGGCGTTGCATAATTCAATACTAGTTCTTGTCGGAACTATATATCTCCATGCTACAGTTCAGTAGAATAACAACTCTGTACGATCTCTTGTCAATTCTGCAGGCACTGGTAGCACCTGCTTCATTGAATGCACACAACGCTGGAGTGGAAGGGGAAGTGGTGGTTGAGAAGATCAAGGGCGGTGAGTGGGAAGTTGGCTACAATGCGATGACTGACAAGTATGAGAACCTGATCGAGGCTGGTGTTATCGACCCAGCTAAGGTGACAAGATGTGCGCTGCAGAACGCCGCATCGGTGGCTGGAATGGTCCTCACCACACAGGCAATTGTCGTTGAGAAGCCGAAGCCCAAGGCTCCTGTGGCCGAGCCAGCGGAAGGAGCCCTTACCGTCTAAGCTGAAACATTCATCAGGCCTTCATTTTGGTGGTTCAGATCAACTCAGGGTAGAATTTTGGTTTGGCAATCTTGGTTCAGATCAACTGAAAGTTAGGATTTCCATTTTTGAGGATGAAGGGTAAACTTGCCTGATCTGAGCTCATGTGTATCAAAGAAATTTACGAAATTTTTGTACGGATAACCTTTTTTTTATTCGGAAATACAGAAATATACCCGCGGTTTCATTTTTTACAAAAATAGCCTCGAGTCGCCCAATGGGGAAGCGACTCAAGAATTTCGCCCACCCGAAAAGCGACATTTAAGGAATCTGCGAACCGTTGGGCGAATCAGTGCTGTCGCCTTCACGTTGGGCGACTTAATATAAGTCGCTGTACGGTTGAGCGACTGCAATGCAGTCGCCCAACGCTAGGGCGACACAGGGGGGGTTAAGGCTGCCTGCCCAGCCGACTCCCACTACCAACCACCTTTTTCACTCATTCAGCAAACACATTCAGCGCACAGAGAAGAGGAAGAAGGAAAAGAAACAAGGGGGAGAAGAGAGGAAGGAGGGGAAGAAGAGGAGAAGGAGAGGAAGGAGGGGAAGAGGAGAAGGAGAGGAAGGAGGGGAAGAAGAGGAGAAGGAGAGGAGGAGGGGAAGAAGAAGAGGAGAGGAGGAGGTGAGGGAGGAAGGAGGAGTAGAAGCTATTCCATCAATTTGGATCCAGGTATTTTTTTTGGATTATGTTGTATTTGCATTATTATTTATATGAAATGTTGGTGTTAATAAAAATTATAGATGTAGAATAATTAGTACCATGTTAGTATGGAAATATTATTGTAGAAAAAGTTTGGTATGCAATTTGTAGTATGGTATAGGAAGTTTAGTATTGTGCGATATTATTTGACATGTCGCAAAATTGAAATATATATGCAGGCCGACATCATCAATGTCCACTACATTGAGAGTGTATTACGGAGCTGGAACCATTCGTGAAGGTCCGAATGGTGTGGATTTGAGCGATTTTCCGCAAGTCACTCTCGTACTTCCGGATGACGAGAATGCTCGAATGGGAGATGTGCAGCTTTGGCTGACCCGGAGTTTTTCGTTGAACCCCGAGGTGTACAGCGTCGTCGTGCAAGGGCTTTGGAGCCGGTCTCCCACGGACATCAGATGGGAGTTGAAGACATTGGTGCGCTCTGCCACATGGAAGGGCTTTGTGCTAGGGTGCCGGCGTCGTGGATACGAGTGTGTGCTGCTTGTGCAACCGTGCTCAGTGCAAGCAGCTGAGGAAGCTCGTGCAACAGCCGTTGTTGTGGGAGGTGCTAGCAGCTCGGGCGGGCCGCATGTTGGCGGACATGATGAAGTTGCTCGTCATGAAGCCGATGCGGTACATGAAGGAGAGTTACAGCCGTCAAGCCATAGAGAGCCAACTGGGCAAGCCGATGAAGGAGAGTATAATGAGTACATTGTGCAGCAGATGGACTCTGATGACGAGAGGGCATGGGATGAAGAGGAAGCTGTAGAGGACGACGACGATGACAGTTCCGATGAGGATGAAGTTCCTATCCCCTAGGAATGGAACCGGTTTAATGCGGAGGGTCTTTCCGCACATGATGAGCATGAATCACAATGGGAGTACCATGAGACAGAGGTTCGGTTGCATGCTATGTTTGCTGACAAGGATGCGTTGCAGGATGCCATCAAGCTTTGGGCCCTTTCAATGCAGCGGACATTTCGCGTCGTCAAATCAAGCCAGGAGCAGTACACTGTGACGTGCGAGCAGACTGGTTGCCCTTGGCGGGTGCACGCCCGTAAACCTAAGTATGAGACTCATTGGATTGTGTCCAAGGTTGAGCCGCACTCCTGCATTCTAAACACTGTGTTGTCGAGACATCGTAACCTGACGTCTGGATTTATAGCCAATGTCATGTATGGGGAGATAGTGCAGAAGAAGGACATGGCAGCCACGCATATTGTGGTAGCTATTGAGAATAAATTCAAGTATAAGATTAGCTACGCGAAGGCGTGGCGGGCCAAGCAGAAGGCGTTGGAAAAACGTTTTGGCACTTTCGAGGCGGCGTACGACAACCTTCCTCGTATGCTTAATGTCCTGCAGGAAAGGAACCCGGGCACATACATCGCCCTCCACGAGAAGCCGTCCATAAGTCCGCCAGGGTATGCGGTGTTACAGAGAGCAATGTTTGCATTTGGTGCTAGCATCGAAGCATTCAGGCATATGCTGCCAGTGATCTCAATTGACGGGACCTTCTTGACAGGCAAATACAAGAGGCAGATCCTGACGGCCATAGGCGTTGACGGTAACAATCAAATATTGCCGCTGGCCATTGCATTTGTGGAGAGTGAGAATTACGAGAGCTGGCTGTGGTTTCTCATACATGTGAGGGCTGGAGTTGTAGCCACTCGGCCTGGTGTGTGCATAATCCATGATCGCCACGCCGGTATTATCAAGGCAATAAGAAAACTTCAAGAAGACCCCGAGGAGCCCTTTCCTTGGCCGGACATGAGGAACCGGTGGTGCAGTCGTCACCTAGCGGCAAACTTTTTCAAGCAATTCCCTAAACAATCTTTGATGAAGCTATTCAAGAGGCTGGCTAGGCAGAACCAACAGAGGAAATTTGATGCTTTGTGGAGGTTGTTGGATGAGCACACTAGGAAGAACGTCGAAGAAAGGAGCAAGGAGCCGGTCACTCCTGGGGCGGCACAACCACAATGCTTGCCGCCAATCGATGCGCCTAACCCAAGTGGTCCAAGAAGAAGGAGCTCACGAAACATCAGGTGCTTCGCGCAGTGGATCGAGGGGGAACCGTTGGAGAAGTGGTCGCTGTTGCACGACACGGATGGCGCAAGGTACGGAATAATGACAACTAATCTTGCCGAGGTGTACAATTGGGTTCTAAGGGGTCTCCGTTCTCAGCCCCTTGTCGCCATCATGGAAGGTGTTCTTCACAGCACAATCCGGTACTTCAGGGAGAGGCACGCGAGTGCCGCACTTCATGCGGCCAATCCAAGAGCATTGTATTCGGCAAAAATTACTGCTTACATGGAGATGAAGGCACAAAAGGGTCAGTTGCACACAGTGCAGGTCATGGGCAACAGGGAGCATCGTTTTGAGGTGATACTCCGTGATAGAGCCGGATTTGGGACGGCTCGTTCACTTGTTACCCACGAGGTATGTCTTGCAGATCATGGAAATGAACCTAGCTGCACGTGCAACAAGCTTAAGTTGTTACACAAACCATGCTCTCATGTCCTCGCTGCATGCGGGACCGTGGGTATGGATCCTTCGAACTTCATGTCCGAGTTCTTCTTTAAGGGGAGGGTACTGCAGGCTTGGTGTGGGGAGCTCCGAGGGTTCAGGGTGGTGGGAAACTTCGCCACTTTGGACATTGCATCGAGGACCTGGGTTCCGGATGTTAACATGTTGAAGGGTGGGAAAGGTCAGCGACAGAGCCGACGTATTAGGAACGACATGGATGAATCACAAGCTGGAACACCGGGTGCACGTTGTGGTCGATGCGGTCAGGAGGGGCACACAGCTAGACGATGCATGTCCTGATCAGTAGTTACATGACTTTTCTGTAATGTACTTGGTTATATACTTATTTAGTACATGTATTTGCTGTTTGTTAAAATGAAATACTTTTGTGGCTCATGCACAAGACAATCAATTCATGACATGCTTAACAACAAGGCGCATTATTTCGATCGACCCTTGTACATACTACGGTACAACCATACACATCGTTGCTTATATGCCAAATGAGCCTCGTGGCACCCACATGGAGAACTGCTGAGGTGGACGCCTCGGACGGGGCTGGCCATCGTGGTAGTGGCACGCACATATGCAACTTGGGTTTGCACAGCAACATGTCGGATCGTACGAGCTTCCTATGTTGACAACCTCCTCGTTTCCCCTCTCGCGTTGCATCTGTTGGCGGAGCTCATTGTTCTCCTCATTGAGAGTCTCCATTCGGTACTCCAAGTCCATTATTCGGTCCCATAAAGTACCCATATAACGGTCAATATACCGTTCATGAGGAGGGTCGATCCAGCGGGAGAAGTCGTATTTCGCCATCTGCGAAAAAGGACAGTAAACATGGAGGGTCCATAAGCAATAAAAAAATGTACTATTAGTAGTTTGTACCCCGGAGCGTGGGCATCGGAAGAAACGGCGCCCGCCATCGTTCGGCCCTTCCAGGACTTGCACGACCACGTACTCATTGTGTCTGCATTTCGGCCACGCTGGTTGCGCACGCCGGCTTGGTACCAAGCGGTACTGTGGACCGAACATCTCCCTCCTTTCCAAGGGAAGGTCTTCCTTCGGTGACCCATATCCGACTGGCCCCTCATCTTCCGCCATGGTATGTTCCACCACGAAATAGAAGGTGCTTCTTTGTTCGATTTACAGGGTTTTCTGGCTACAACTTCATGGGACCTCAACCGTGCTATTTATATCGAATGGCGGGACAAAAGAGGGTTGCTTTGCCCAGAGACATGACAAAAGCGCTCAGCTTTACTCGGTGAGATGACAACACATGCCAGCTTTACGCAGTGATATGACAAAACGGGGCAGCTTTGCTCAGTCAGATGACAACACATGCCAGCTAAACTGCCTACATAAAGACTACGATCTGAAAAGCCTTCATACGAACATTTATTGCTACTCTGAAAAGCCTACATAGGAACATTTATTGCTACTCTGAAAAGCCTATCGCTACAGAAACCAACAAAATAGGGGCGTAGGCTGTAGCCTTTACAGTGAGTGTTCACGTCATAGGCATGTATCCTTTCCAGTGAGTTTTCATGTCACCTTTCCTTGTTGTTTCATAAATACAGGATACAGGCTCTGAAAAGCCTACATAGGGATATTTCCATGGACTATACCCACTGCACCAGATAACCTGCCTACATAAAGCCCTCCTATGTCTTCCATACCACATCTCCTCCTCAAGCCTTCACAATACTACTACACAACACAATACTACTACACAACAATGTCTTCCTGGAGGTCCGACCCGTTTGGAGTGCTGGAATGGCATGAGCGCCCGAAGTGCCATTGCGGCTTTAGGACGATGTTGGGAGTCTGGACGGATCAAGTACAACGAGCCAAATACGGCCGTAGGTTCTTCAAGTGTCCAGACCTGGATGACGACTTCGTGGTAACGACAACAACTAAATCATTTGTTTCTCGTTATCGTTTTTCAACTTGATCCATGACATCTACCATGCCACACATAGGCTTGCACGTTCATCGAATGGGTGGATCGGGTGCCGCCGGCATGGCCACAGAACCGGGCAGTGGAGGTGGAAAACAAAGGACAATACTTTGTCAAGATGACTCAGGCTCGCGAGGTGGAACGACAGATGCGGCATGAGCAAGAGCGCCGCGTGAGGGTGGACCAAATCCGTCTGAAGGGCAAGGAGGATGACCTGCAAAGGAGGCGGGAGCAGCTAAGTCTGCGTGAAGCAGCCATCAAGCGTCAGGAGGGAGAGCTTCAAGCTCGTGAGGCAGCTCTCAAGACCAAGAGTGACCGGAACAAGGATGCAGCGGAGCCATCTTCAAGGCGCGATAACAAGGCGAAACAACCACGCTACACCCAGTAGACCAAATGTAATAGACCTAGCAAGTTTTATTCCCTAAGGCAGTACTGTCGGAGTTGCTCTTAGTCGCATATCATGCTATATGTTATGCATGTAATAACAATGTACGCGGCATGTTACTCCCAACTGTATTACGAAGTTTATTTCTATTGACATAAGCTTATTATCTAGCATGTTCGCATTCAATGATTCAGATAGCAAGTCATACCGGTTCTCTCCGTAAACTCTTTCTCAGCAACATCAAAATATCACTTACAACTCTATGTATCTATCGTTCTACGGTCAATCATTCTTCAAAAAAATATTGGAATTTTTTTATGCATCTACAACATACAGTGCACATAAACTTTTATTACAACTATACCAGATTTTTTCTCTGTTTCAAACTACAAAATTGCCAAAACTCTACAAATTTTAGGGGGACTGAATGAAGTCGCTTACCGATTGGGTGACTGCATTACAAGTCGCCTACCTATTGGGCGACTGCATTACAAGTCGCCCAGCCATTGGGCGACTTCGTTAAATCGCCCAGTGAGAAAGCGACTCCGTGATGTCGCTTTCCCGTTAAGCGACATAGCTTCTTGTCGCTTTTCGGGTGGGCGAAATTCTTGAGTCGCTTCCCCATTGGGTGACTCGAGGCTATTTTTGTAAAAAATGAAACCGCGGGTATATTTCTGTATTTCCGAATAAAAAAAAGGTTATCCGTACAAAAATTTCAGAAATTTACACCATCATTTTTGAAATAAATCTGTGGTGATGTTTGCATTCTGTTTTGAGTTATTCAATTTTATTTTGATTTTTTTTTGAATGCTTGATTTTTGACAACATGAGTGGTTGCATTTTGTCATGACTCAGGTCAGCTGGTATGTTCATTAGACCACACTGTTCACTGTTTGTTACTGAACGTAGCATTGCCTGTTACAAATAGCAAGGTGTAGTGTTGTACAGCACAAGATGATTGCTGCGTCAACTCGCATCTTGTGGACCCGGGGGTTGTCCATCTTGCACAACAGAGCTTGGAGAAACGTGAACAAATAGAAGCATGAACAGAAATATACCTGCGCGAACATTTTTTTTACAAAAATGGCCTTTAGTCATTCAACCGCTAGGCAACTGGAAGATATCGCCCAACAGTCAAACAAAAAGAAAGTGGGTGTACAAAAAGAAAGAAGAGGAGAGAAGAAAGGAGGAGAGGAAAGAAAAGAATTTTTTGGCAATAATCCATGTTTTATTTGAAATTACAGAAATATACACGTGCAAATATTTTTTTTTATAGAAATGGCCTGCAGTTGCTGAGCTGTTGAGCGATTGGCTCCTATCGCCCAACAACTCGGTGACTGCATTAGCGACTGTAAACAACCCATTACAGCGCTGGCTGGGAGGCAATGTCGGTTGATATATTTGTGACTTTCATAGTTTATGAATGGTAGATAATATGTCAGATTCGCAATAATAATTTATGATCGTCGTATGCTGTTGTAGTGCAAGAAACTTTGTGAAATATTTTTTGAGAAGGATTGAAACAACAACACTATAGTGAGAGAGCTTGATGGAGGATTAGGAGAAACCTTTGTTCCTAGGCTACAATCCATAATACATAAGGTTGTCATTAGTTCTTGAACTGCTAAATTTGAAGGCAAATAATGATTGGTCCGATAAGAATTTCACGACATTGTTAGGTCGCCTAACGAACATCCTTCTAGAGGGAAACGTGTTGTCAAGAACCACCTACCAAGCCAAGAGTTCTTTGTCCATTGGTAATGGAAGTAGAAAGAATACATGCATGTCTGAACGATTGTACCTTCTACCGTAAAGAGTATGCAAACTTACATGTCTGTCTGGTGTGCAAAGCATCCCGATATAAGCGTAAGAATGACTCTGATAACGGTGATGACATTGAGGTGAAGTAAGGACCTCCTGCTAAGGTGTTGTGGTATCTGCCTGTAATTCTCTATTTGAAGTGTTTATTTGCGAATCGAAAGGATGCAAGATTGTTCCGTTAGCACTTGGAGGAGCGTAAGAAAGATGGAAAGATGAGATACCCTGTTGATTTTGCCTAGTAGAGTAATATTGATAGAATATTTGTAAACTTCGGTGCAGAACAGAGGAATATAATGTTTAGATTAAGTACAGATGAAATGAATCCTTTGGTAACAAAAGTAGCAGATATAGCACGTGGTCCGTGAATGTACACGCATGTGTGCGTGGTGTGTGCTATGTCTCACTCGAGCGCGGTGCGTAGTCCTCTGTAGTAATCTAAAGAAAGATGTGCAAGTGCTAGGGAGTTTAATCGTGCATTAGGACTCCAGAGTTCTAAGGAGTCAAGAGAGCATGGGCCAGTGGTTGAACGGGGCGTATGCTTTTGGTCCTAGGTGGAGCCGGTGTGACAGGGATGATCAAGGAACGTGGCAGGTGGGCCCTACGACCGCTGTCATCGCTGACTCGTGGCAGCCAAGCTGTGCTCTCATTCTAATATTTGTTTCTTAATAAGGATTATCTTTTCTTCTCTTCTAAATTAAGAAGAAATGTATTTTTAAGCTATAGGATCTTGTGCATTATGCTATAGAGGAGGAGAAGATAATTATGGAGAAGTATACACCACGGTTCAACCTGAGTCCACACTTTAGTTTGCATGTCTTTACCAACGCATCGCATGAGAAGATGACTGAGCATGGGACTTTCCCTTCGGTCAAGGTGTCATGTAGTGCTGCCCCGTTGCTACATGAGGAGATCGTGGTTGATGGTAATTGCGCCATTGTTAACCCACGATCCATAAAGGATGAGATGTTTCAAAACCCATATGAGAATGAGAGCCACATAGCCAATTGAGTGAGAGCGATAAAAACAATGAGTTGTGCAATTTGACCATATGTAAGGTTGAGAGCATTCAAATTGAGAGTGAGAGATATACACAAAAACAAAATAGAGAAGTAGATGATAGTAAAAGTGAGATTATTTTTATACTAAAGACTTACTCTCTGTTTCTAATGTTGTTTCTCACATTGTGTAGATTGATATTAAAGAAGAGGAGTTAAATGTTCAATAGCCGACATCACTGGAGATAAAAGATGAAGAGATAACCACGGGTGAAGATGAAGTACTTGCTGCGCCATGAATACATCATGATGATTTCATACCTATAGCACCTACACCGTCTGAGGAGAAAAATAAAGGTAATAATATTGGTGCTGAATTTAATTGTGAAACAGTGAGTAATTGTGACAACTCATATGTGCAATTGAAAATTCCATGTTCTGAATTTTCTAAGCTCAATTTATATAATGTGGAATTGATTAGTCATAAGAAAGTTCTTATTAGAATATCTCCTTATGATTCTTTATACTATATCATGTTTAATGATTCTAGAGAGTTATCTAGTGTGATTGCAAATGTAGTTGAAATTTCATATTTAAAATCACTAGTTAGTACCTATGCCTACACTTTTAAGTTCAATTTGATTGGAGATTATGGTACAGATGAGAAGTTCTATGTTTATCGAATATGCATTACATGTTATAAGATTGCTGAATTAAAATTGCATATTTGGGATAAACAATCTTTTGTGCTATGTCATGATCATAATGAGATGAGTTTCAACAATAGTGCTTATTATTTAGAAAGATTTTGTAAGCCTACTAGTTCATCCCTTGATGTACAATCATATACAGGTATTCAGAGTAGCACAGTTAAAGCATGCAAGGCACTTAAAAGTTTCTCCCTTATTTTGAACAACTTAATCTAGTTTTGCCCTTGAATGACTTGTCCATGTACTTAGAAAAGTTGAGAACGACTTTTTCTCATAGAAGGGAGAATGATGTAAAGGATAATATTGCAACGTATACATCTTTGGGCTGCTATTATACTATTTGGTTTCTGTAAAACAACAAGAGAATAATAAAAATTGATTCATACATATACCATGCATATGTGTTGTTCTTTTTTTCTATGATTTCAGATGAACATGATGTGCTAAATAGGAGTAGTGTGAATGATAAATATATCTATTATGCATACACATTGTATTATTTGTTTAGTACATTTTTAGGTTATCAAAAGCCGAGCACGGCTTTCCTTGAAGAAGGGGAGGATGATGCATATACACTCATGTTTTGCGCTTTTCAGTTAAATATATTATTTAACTAGAAAGAATTATTGAGCAGTATTAAAAATTATCAGGTGAACCCGCTTCAAAGTGAATTTAATTTTTTATTTATGTGTGAATTGTTTACTACTTTACAAGGACGTTTTGTGTAATTTCAAGGGCGCACCAACCAATAATGTCTGCATGCTGGAACTAAGTAGAACTGAAGAAAAAGAAAAGACGACGATTAAATCTGTTATTTTCCAAGAGAGAGCTATACGCTTGTTCTTCCTAGGGTTTGACATATGATTGCAACCCAGAGAGGAATTGGGCGTTCTCAATACCGTTGTTTTTGTGATTCTTTGGGATTTGTAGGAGCGGCGACATGTCTGCTTGTGTGGTCGAGCGACAGGATCACGAGCATGTGGTTGGGTGAATTATTTTGTCGCAGGTTGATGTTCTAACAATGGTTGGCACTATCAATTCGTTAGGTTGCACGAATCCATGTTATCATCATCGATCCTACGTCATAAAGATCGGGCATCCCCTGTATCATTATGTGCACTGACAAACCCGTGTTGTGTGGGGTTAACAGGTTTTTCCCATTTGTGCTACATGGATAGTATCTATTAGGGTTAGTTATGGCTGGTTGCCTTGTCTATTTAACGGGTTAGGATGGAGACTTGCTAATTAACCATCCAACCATTCTAACTTTATTCATTAAAACCAAGTATTTTAGAGTTAGGGTTTGAGAGATGTGAGTGCTGTGGTGTGCTCTCTTGTCCTCCAGTTGGAGTGGATGTAAATCCTTCATCCTCAAGTAGCAACATATCAACTTTGTTCATCTCTTATGGATCTCTTTTGTTTTGATTGATTTACATTTGATTTGGATGGTTTTGATATTCTCACCCCTTCTTAATTTTATTGGATGTCATGGAGGAGTTAGTGATGGAGATATATAATGGAAATTAATACATATCCATTTAGGTATTAGTATTGGTAAGTTCATGAAGTTGTCCAGTTTTGCTTGGATTTGACAATCAAGTGATTCCTTGTTCCAGTTATTTTTGCCTCGATTCATTAGGTATTCTATCTTGTTGTGATATGTGATAATACATTTAGAGCTATCTTAGCCATCATTCATCTATGAGTTGCAAGTCATATTCACAGTTTTTGGTTTTGGCTTAGTTTCAGTGTAACCTTCCTTCAAGTGAAAAAATATCACAAGCTTTGATAACGATTCTCTCGATAGTTAGTTGGAATAGGTTCGTGACATCTTAGAGAATTTGTATGTCAAGTTTCAAGTCATCTGGATCTAAGGATCAAAAGTTACATGAATTCTTGGTTTTGAAACTCACTGGTATACCATGTTTACTGTACTGTTCACCTGTACGACCGAATTTATTGTTCATCGGTATGACTGGATTTTGCTAGAGGTATGACCCGTGGGGTTTTGAATTTCTTGGATTTTTATGTTCTTGATTTGCTTGCTTTTGTATTGGTTTTTCATCATAGATCCTTATAATTCTGTAGCTATCGGAGTGATAGATCGATGAATACTTAGAAAAAAAATTTGAAGACACTCCTGCAGTCTAGCTTCAAGCGCATGCTCGGCGAGCCATCGGAGACAGTGTACGTCACATTATCCAGCGCCTGTGTGGACATCCTCTGGTACATCACGGAGTTGGTGTTGCTCAGGAAAAAGCCAACGATCAAAGCACCACCCACGCTGAAACAAATCAAGAACAGGAGGATGAAAACGGGGAGCCAGGTCAAATCCATTAGGCCTTCTTTTGCATGCGCTTCTGAAGAACACAGCGGGGGCGGGGGATAAGAGTAAGTACAATAATGGTCTTATAGCCAAACTAGTCAGTATTTTTGCTGATGTGGAGGAGAGAAGAGAGGAATAGGAAAGAGAATGTGAGACATGGTACCACATAATAATAAAAAAAACCTTTTGTAGACAAATTATTGTATAACTTGGCTCTTATAACTTGACTTATAGCTAAACACTTGGCTCTATTATTAGACTTGCTCTAATGGAAGCACTTCTCGAACTTTTCAGTCCCTCGAATTGAAATGAGGCGCTTGCTTGTCGCATTTGCATGGGAGGAATCCAGTTCCCCAGTTCCGCATAGGGGTCTGGGCGGCCGCGGATCAACTTGGGCCTTAGGTCTACCAGCCCCGCTCATGTCAAATGCCTGCCTGCATAACCAACGGTGGGCTGCCTCTGCACTACATTGGGCTGGGCAATAGCCTTCCTGGGACGTACGGCCCACCTGCCGGTATGTTTTCCGGAAGAACGACGGCCTGCCCATGGTTAGCCACTTAGCCATGGGGTCACAGAGTAGCAGCAGGCAGTCAGAGAGAGAGAGAGAGAGAGAGAGAGAGGCCAGCAGCATAATTCCACGACAGCACTACACGTCTGCATGAAAGATTGGGGAGATCACAACTAGTAATAGTGTAAAACTTAACATGTCGGCAATAAGACATAACTTTTTTTTTCCTGATACACTAGGCTATACTATGTGAGCATCGGTAATTCGGTACGACTTTCCTTATACGACTTCCTCTGTGACAATAGAGAGGTAGAGGACGTCAGAGGGGCAACGAGTAGTACCTAATTGTCGGGCCTCCGTATTACAAACCCGGACCCTCTGTGTATTACTGCACTAGTCCCAGATCATAGCTAGTGCACACAGTTAAACAGAAATGATTCATGACCAACAACGTATTTATTACAATTATAAAGAGTACTGACCACCAGGTCTCATTATTACAATTGAGGTTTCAAGACCTCGCACAATCCAAACACAGCGGAAGCAAAGAAAACTCAAAGCAGACCCATCAATATGCCACAGGCAGTTGACTGGGGAAGCGCGACCTAGTCCTCCGGGAAGAATCCGTCACAGCCACAGACGAAGCAGTAGTTGTAATCACCTTCTTGAGCTTCATGTTCCTCTGAGGTTTTATTTTAAGTGTAGCATGTGAGTACATAAAGTACTCCGCAAGTCTTGGGAAAAATGCATAGATGCAAGGCTTAACAAAGGAAGGCTATATGGTTCTTTTGCACAAAGCAACATTTTAAAATTTAATTACTACTAATTATTTTCGAAGGCAACATTTTAACCAATTAACTGTTTTAACAAAACTATCATTAATTCTCTAGTGAAGGTTCCGTCTACCAACACTAGCCAACCAATTACAATTGGTCAAGTTTAAAACTGCGGGTTCCATCCACCCTCTCTGGCTCCAACTGCCAGGATACCCTTCCAAGAGTTCCCTCCACCCTCGGAATACAAAACTTTTGATTTTAAAATCCAAAACCAGAAATCTACCATGTGAATGCATTCCTTGCCCGCCCTTGACCGTGGGCACGGCTATTCGAATAGTTTTACACTCTGCAGAGGTTGTACAACTTTACCCACAAGAGATAAATTATCTTAATAGTCAACATGCTTCCTTTGGCATGAGACCCAGATAAAATATCACAAAGCCTTTCACCTACTCCAGTATAGCTAGAGACCACCCGCTGAGGTTTCACCGCAGAAGGGTTAAATCCGCCCAATCTGAAGCCCCCTCTTGCGCCATATGAGTACAGTAAACCCTGTCCCTCACTATGAGTAACCAGTACACCCTGGCACTCAATACACCACTGGTGATATCTAAACTACACCTTTATAGGTTAGTTAGCTAGGTCGTACCCATATAGACTTGTGGTTGTACGGTTAATGCTCAGTTTGGACAAACACAAGCGTCGGTCCTTAATTGACTAGGGTGGAACATACACTTAACAAGTTCTCGTGCTTACTGCACCAACCCAAACAGCCATCCACCCTAATCTAAACCAACTTTCACATTTTTATTTTATTTTAAAATCACAGTGACAACTCCAATTGCCACTTCACTTTCACACACAAGGATTTAATAATAAATCATAATTTCCCATTTTCAAGATTTTCCAAAGGATATTAGATAGCATGACTAAGCATTATCCTACCATACTAACATCAACAAGTAATTATAATATTCTCATTCATGAGACAAAGGAAATTCTATGGTGACAAGGGTACATGACAATCAAAGTCAAATAAGGGCATAACAAGGTTGGATTAACTACTACCTTAAGATTTGAATTATCATTTTATGTAAATAGCAATGCATAACATTTAAAATACTTTAAAAACATTTCGAAAGCATAGGCTCAAGATGATCAAAGGAGACTTGCCTTCTTGAATGCTGACTGGTTCTTCTTGCTGCGACTCGACGAAATCTTCGGCAATGTCGGGGTCTACGCGCGAAACGACAAAACAAACGAACAAATAAACACAAATAAAATCTCAAATATAATATATATATACTGGAAGGAAGTTTATGATTTCTTACGAATTTAGGAGAAAGATTCAGCGGATTTGGGGTTCACACGAGGGAGAACGAATATCTGGACGATTGGTTGGAAAAAGAAATTACTGAGACAATATTTGGACCAAGAAAGATTGAATAGATTTTATGGAGACTTGACAAGATTTGAATTTGAATTTTGAAAGTGCACAGGATATTTGGAATGGAACTGAGGCTTTGAATTTAAACTAGGCATTGGAATTTGAAATTTAAATATTTGAAATATCAAATAAATTTCAAATATTTGAAAGGATGGAAGAAATGGATAGTTTGGAATTTTTGATGAATTTAGAAATTTGAATGGGCTCAAACGGAGTTAAAATGAAGGAGAACGGGCTTCGGGAAGTTTGAAAAGGGAGAAAATGGAAAAATAAGAATTTCTGGATTTATTTTTCTAAAGGAAAATGGGTTTATGACGTCAGCCTTACGTCAGCCCTGGAATTTTCAATTTCGGCCGATTTATTTTCTCTCTGGAAAATGAGGAGAGGGGCTGACATGTGGGCCCGGTCCATGTGGACCAAGTCCATGGACCCGGGAAGGACGTGAGGTGGCAGGGGCGTGCGGTGGCGCTGACTGGACCGAGGGAGGCCGAGGTGGCTGCCACCGGGCGGTCACATGGCGTCCACGCGGGACGGCGGGGTGAGGTGGCCGGCCGGCGGAGGAGGCCTTCGGGGACCAGGAGCTCGCCGGAGCTCCGGTGGACGGCGGCCGGTGGCGAGGGGCGGAGGAGGGAGAGAAGAGTGAGGGGAACCCGGGGGTGGGCGCGGGAGTTACCGGAGACGGCCGGAGGGTGGTCGGCGGCGAGGAGAAGCGGTGGCGCGGCTCGGGCTACGGCGGCGACGTGGCTCCGGTGGTGGAGAGGCGCGGCAGAGTGGCGGAGGACCTTCGCACGGGCGTGGGGAGGCCGAGGGAGGTGGCTTCGGGGCACGAGGACGTCGGAGACGGCCGCAATCCCTCGCCGGAGTAGCTCCGGCGCTCGAAAGCTTGGGCGCACGGCTCGAGGGCGCTACGGTGCCCGGGGAGGGGAGAAGGGAGCGGAGGGAGGAGGTGCGGTGAGAGAGGAGGCCGAGGGGGCCTTTTATAGGGGTCGGGGAGGGGGAAGGCGCCGGGGATCCCTCGCCGTTGATGGCGCGAGGCGGCGGCGTAATGGCGGAATTAAGGGGGGGGCACGGCGCGGGGAGAGGGGAAACGGGCGCGGAGATGGCGGGATCGGGTCGGGGAAGAGGAGAGGGAGAGAAAGGAAGGAGATCGGCGCGTCCGTTGGGTGGCGGAAATGGCGGCGGTGATGGCGCGTCCGCGCGGGAGGAGGAAGAAGGCGGCCGGAGGAAGACGAGTCCGACGCGTGGGCCCGGGCGGTCGGCGGGAGAGAAGGCGCGGGCGGCCAGGATGGCGCCACGCGGTAGGGGGCGGGATCGGGCGACCGAGAGCGGGCGAGGCGCCGACGGGCGGATGGAGGCGAGGAAGGAGGCGTGGCGCAATCCCGTGCGCACACGTGGCGAGCGTAGAGGGGAGGAAGGCGGGATCGGGCGGCGACGTGGGCAGCAATCTGGCCGTCCACGTGGCGGCCAGAGGGAGGGGCTGGGTTTTGGGAATTTTCATTTTATTTTCTTGATTTTCAGAAAACCCGAGAAATTGCAATAAAGCTCAGAAAAATACAAAATAACTTCCAAAAATTCCAGAAAAATTCACAGAATCTTCTGGAGATATTTTGGGCTAAATAACATTATTTCCAACTACTGTTGGTATTTAATTTTCATACTTTAAATACTTTTTAAATTTCAAACATACATTTTTAAACTCCAGGAAATCCAGGAAACCAAATAAAAGCCAATTAACTCCAAATAATTAATTTGAATTAGGATTTTTATAGAAATTCAAAATATCTTTTTATTTAATAATAATTTTAGGTTTTTCTTAAAATACTTTTCAAATCTAGCTTTTCAAAAACAGAAATTCAGGGGAAATCCAAATGAAACTCAAATACTTTAAAATAATTAATTTGAAATTAAACTTTTCAGAAAGCAAATTTTTGGGATGTTACACTAATCCCGCAAGGTGCCGATCCCAGTCCTACAGTGACGATGTGTGTTGCTGGAGCATCCTCAATCGGCAGTCGTAGTAAGTAAACAGCGCCGGACATCGTACGCCGATTGCACTAGGCTATACTATGTGACTTCCGCCGTGCCGCGTGAGGCCTAGAAGCTGCCCCATTTCACTTTCTTAGCCAGCCCTACAGAGCTAACCTTGGCCGGAAGCCAACCAGTCCACGCAGGCACGCATGTCATTAGGCCATGTGCTGAACTCATGTACTCACCATTATCCATCAGGGCTTTATCTGGTCTCGATAAATGAGACCGAAGAGGCTATGTGCTTCTTCATTTTTTTTTTATAAAAAAAAATCATCAGGCTGCAGAACCAGAGGGGGCATCTCATTTACATAACTAGGATCTACAACGTCAGCAATATAGCCTTCTTCCATTTAGCAGGGGAGCCATTCAGCCATACAAGATGAAAACAACCACATATTGAATGCACTGTTTTGAATGGAACCATTTCGTCTACAAACTCGCGTTTGTTAATGTATCAGACACAGACAGCTGCATACCTAAATTTACGAAACATGAAGGAAAATGATGCTAAACATTCAACGCCCCTCTACAAACATGCAAGTTGAAATTCCAACAACGACGAGGCCGCCTCCGGTGAGCTCGAATCCGGCGGCCGGCACCGCCAAGGCAGCCTCGCGCGGTTCTGTTCTTTTCCAGTTTCTCTTTCTTAGCCTGGCTGCAGAATAAACTTGGGCCGGACGTTCATACTTGTAACCTTACTGCTGTTAGTGATATGCCCTGGAGGTAATTATAGAGATGATTGTATCACTTCTATATTTGTAACCTTTTGAATAATATGTTATTTTGTTCCTTTAATGAATGTTTTTTTATATTGATCAACAAGTACGTGACTTGTTTGTAGAACTCTTTATTCATATTTTGATGTGATTCTAAATTATCCCTGATCTTGTATTATTATGTGACTTGTTCGTGGAACTCTTTAATCATATTTTGATGTGATTCTAAATTATCCCTGATCTTGTATCATTATATGGGACAATTATGATTTACAGATCAGTACATGTATTGATTGATGATCATGTTTCACAGATCATGGATATGGATACCAAATCAATAATGTAGACACATGTTAGAGAACATGATGTTGGATTGACCCACCATGAGACACTGCGAAAATTTTTATATTTTTAAGTGTCATCAGTTGGTCTCATACATAGTGTATGTAATATCCTTAGATTTGAGATCGTCATTGTTTTCTACATGTATAATAGTTTATTTGGGTGTTACCAAACACTACTCCGTGATTGAGTGGTCATAAAGGTAACTTTCGGGTTTATTATGAAACATACGAAGGGGTATGAACAGTTAAGATAGAATTTGCCTCTCCTATATAACAGAAGAGATATCTCTGGGCCCCTCGATGTGGTTGGATTAAGGAAGTATATAGTTATGCCGAATGTGGTTGAGGAGTCAATCACAACTGAGTAATCTATTGCAGGTTCGAGTAAAGGATCGAGCTATCATAGGATGGCACGCTTTTTGCCTTGAGTTCGATCTGTTATCATTAGGCAAAAGGATTAGTACATAAGCACTATTAAGATTCATCCCATATGATCTTTATATATGTTTGAGAGTCGTTATGTTCTGCTAGGGATCGCTATCAACTTATGGCCCAGAAAAGAGTTTTCGGCCCATGGCCAAATATACATAAACCTACAGGGTCACATGTTTAATGGGCTGAAACGATAAAGGTCCGAATGATAGTTTTCAAGTAGGATTCGATCTCAACTCATATTGGATAAGGATCCTATTGGAGGTTATATACAAAGAGGTGTGAGGCTGAGAGAGGTATCCTGAAACACACCCATCAAAACTCTAACCACCACCTCTCATAACCCCTACCATGCGCTCTGGTGCTAGCACGCCGACGCACGGTGTTTCATCTCTGGACGTATGGATTTCGGTAGTGGTGCTGCTGCGACTGCGGCACTGATCGAGACGATCGTGAGGAGGAGACGGTTAGCTGGAGGACCATTGACTACTACTGCTATATCGATGCGCTCTTCGTTGAATCGGCTGGTACAACCTTATTTCCGCTGTACTGCGCATCTAGTGATAATGATCCATGATCTTTTACTCACATGGCTTCTTGTTTTACACGATAGAAAATTTTAATCCGCGTTAGTGTAGCCTACCCGTATCCCAACAACTGCTCCTGGGCAATCCGCGTTAGTGTAGCCTACCCGTATCTCAACAACTGTTCCTAGGCTGTTCGCCGGCGCTTCCTTGCCTCGGATCGGGGACGGCAGCGGTTGTTCAGATCGACCTCCCTGACCGTGCTCAAGTGAGTTTTCATAACCCAATAGAACTTCTTAGTTCCAATCGCTGGTAGATGTTAAAAGAAGGAATTTTGCTCCCTTGATTTACTAGTTGGATTGGTTAAAAAATTTACTTGTTCGTCACATCTCCTGTCAATACCATGGGTGCCTGTTTCTTGCACTTACGCAAATTCGGAACTTGTAGGCGTGCATCATGGGGCGGAGAGTCGGGCGATACATTTGCTCGGTGCTGTGCGGCTCAGTTATGAATCGGTGGCTGTACTCTTTTTGGTGGACTAGAAGCAGCAGCGGCCAGTGATTCTCAAGAGGATTGAGAACCGGGCAAACGATTATCCAATCAACAGCATGAACCCGGTGGCGGAGGAGGTGGTCAGGGCTACTGAGATTTGTCACTGGAGGTGTCCCAATGCTGCTCAGAATTGTTCGTCTACATTCATGCAATTAAAGGCAAGAAACGTGGAATTATTATTTTCTTGTGTTAATTTTAGAAAGTAAACTCAGTCTTCTTGTTTTGCTAAAACAAATTAAAGTCCTTCCACCTTAGCACGTATAATCAACGCACACCTTCTATGAAACACATTCTTTCGAATATCTACAAATCTTAGTTGGTAGTGAATTATACAATTACAAAATTACTGAAATCTTCGTACACTATAATAGCTTTTACCGTAAACATTTAGCGGCCTTCTAGAGCCGTCAGACTCACGTTATTAATAGAGTTTTCCAAGTCTTCTCTTACTTCTTCGGCTCCATAATTCCTCCGTGCAAAATACATAGGTTGCTTCGGCATTGAGCGTGGTATGGCTTCATTGTCCAGCATGGACACAACTACTGACATGAGTGGCCTAGCATTTGGGCTGTCCTGAACACACAATAGTCCTATATGGATGCATTGGAAGACTTCACTAAGTGAATAACTCTCCAAAACCAATGCGTCCACGAAATCCCTTGCTTTTCCATCTATCCATAAGCTCCATGCCTGAAACATGACAATAAAGTTTCTATTTATATTGGCTATGTTCTGTTTGAGTTGTCCAAATTTGAAGCATTTGGTAATACTTACATAAGCTATAAGGTTTGGGAAATCCACCATAAGATGATGAGGTGGGCTGATCTTCAATCCACTTACAATCTCCAGTACCAAAATACCAAAGCTATAGGTGTCGGTCTTGACCGAAAAAATGCCCTCCATCGCATATTCGGGTGACATGTAACCGCTATTTGAATTATTTCACATGCAAGTATGTAATTTGAATTGTTCCAAGCACATAAATAATATTCTTGCAAAAAAAAGCACATAAATAATATGTTGAGAATAGCTAGTGCAAGAGTTACTTACTATGTCCCAACAACTCGTTTAGTACTTGCTTGTTGCTCGTCGCCTCCAAAGATCCTTGCCATTCCGAAATCTGATATTTTTGGGTTCATCTCCGCATCCAGCAAGATGTTGCTTGCTTTGAGATCTCTATGAATTATCGTCATTCTCGAATCTTGGTGGAGATAAAGAAGTCCTCTAGCTACACCTTTGATTATGTTGAACCTTGTTGCCCAATCAAGCATAGACTTCCTTGCATCATCTGTCAAGAACGAGATGGATAGGAGTGAAAAGCACGTAGTTCAGTCAATTCAAGATACATTTGTTAGGTCAATTCAAGATTATTTTTGTAGAGTACGTGATTAGAAACAAACCAAAAAGGTATTTGTCTAAACTTTTGTTGAGCAAGTATTCGTAGATAAGCAGCTTCTCATCCTCACGAATACAGTAGCCGAGAAGTCTAACTAGATTCTTGTGCTGCAATTTGGCAATAAGAACTACTTCATTTCTAAAATGCTCTATCCCTTGGTCAGAACCCTTGCTAAGCCTTTTAACAGCAACTTCCTTGCCATCCTCCAATGTTCCCTGTGTGATTTCAACATAATTCAATTAACCAGGAGCATCGCATTTTCCATCGTTGTAATTGACAAGGTAAAAAAAACCTTATAAACATTGCCAAAACCTCCTTTTCCAAGCATGTTGGCGTCATGGAAACTGTTTGTTGCAGCGGCAATGTCTTCGAAGCTCACACATGGATATTCTAGATTTTTATCCCAAAGTTCAGGAAAAGTGCTCAAGTGTCCCAGCACCGGTCTTTTCAGGGTTTCCTTGTTTCGTCGTTTGGCTGATAGAAATACCAGTAATGTCAAACTCAACACTATTACATGAACAACTGTATATTACAGGTAGGTGTTAATCTGTTATCTCTTTTTCTACCTCTTGACTTGCATATACTGACAGGATATATGCATGCGAGTATCAGCAGGCATGATATAATTGGGAGTACAATCTTTATTACCATACTGCTCTTCTTCTTGTTTACTGCAGAATTGTGTCCTGTGAAGAAAGCGAGTGAATAGAGTTTACTGCATCAAGCTTAGCTTTCGAGAGTATGGATTTACCTTTTTTTGCGAGGAGTATTGATTTACTTGCATATAATACTACCACCAATCTGTCAATCTAATTAAGAATCCCCAGCATTAATCGTCAGTTGTCTAATAGTTTTTTCCAGATCGTGTTTCAAAAATGTACTTGCAGGCACCAAAAGTATGACACTAGGACAGGTAGCTATTTTCTGGAAGAAATGGTGTCAGTATATTCAGCTCTGATATATGAAAAAAGCACGCTGTGCCATTTCATAAACAAAATGGTGAACTGGTAAGTTTGTTCGAATAAATTAATTATAATGACGATATGTCCCCGGTATAAAAGTTGGTGTGTGTAGTTTGACGTGTAGGTTGTGCTACGGCACACTTTGAGGGCACCTATGTCGCTCTGAAAAAACAACCCGGGCATAGAACGGTACATACCAGGAGAACCGGCGAGCCGAAGGTACAGGTTCTCACCAAAGTCGCTGGCCGTCCCCGTGTCGACAAGCTCCCCCATCCAAACCAAGCACCTTGAGTGGTTACCCACGGTGATGGCATAAAAGTTGGCATAAGCGTATGCCGTGCACGAGCAGTTGCGATTGCACTCAGCAGCGCACTCCTCGAAACTTCTGTTCCTGACATACAAGAACTTGTCGGGCACCTTCATCCGTGGCAAGGTCAAGAATTGGTCTTCGCCGCCGCATTTCAGCGCCTCCTTTCTCAGGCATCCTCTGGAAATGTCGAGGTTAAAGCCACCAGCCGGCTCGAACCCGTCGAGGCACTTGCACTCCTGGATGGCCCCTGTGATGTCGCAGTAGCCGAACGGTCCGCACGAGCCATAGTGGAGACAGCCATTGACAGAGATCTCAAACCTATCCGTCCACGACGACGATTGGTTATTCCATATCCGGTACCTCACGTTGCCCATGAAGTCCAGCTTCCAGTGCGTTCTCTGTGAGCCCTCAGCTTCGTTGTACGTTCCGGAGATCTCCTCCCCATCGTCGACGATCTGGTTGAGGAAGGGGTCCCCCGCTACGTTACACCCCCCGGCAAAGCTGCGCCAGTACGGACTCGCTCCGTGCCAGATAAGGACCTGGAAGCCCAAGATGGGGTCACCACCGAGGGAGAAGTTGCCACTGGACGGGTCTTGAGAACCCTTCCAAGCAACGATGCGCCCTGCTTTGTGGGTCTTGTAGTTCACCCACAACTTGAGGCCGGGGAGAACAGTGTCGGTCGGGTGATCGAAGCTCTGCCATATCTCCGTGCCGTTCGGCGAGCGGAGGACAAAGTTCCCTGTGTTGAGTAGCACTGCGACAGCTCCGTGGCCTCCGGCGATGTTGTTCTTCGCCGTCCAAAGGATACCGCCTTTGGAGTCTGACAAGACAAGGTCAGAGTTGTTGGTCACAACTAGCTTCCCGGACGAATTGCTGGCGATTGGGTTGTCGCGGTTGGCAACCCACACATATGTTCGCTCGGGAATGTTGTGGTACCATATGCCAACATATAAGTTTGCAGTTGAGTTTGTTGGCGAGAAGAAGCCAAGAGCAAAGATGCCATCCTTCGAGATGAGCTTGTCACCTGGGGAGAGTGGCTTTGCAGGTGTTAGGCGCTCATCGGATTTGCACAAACAAATCAAGAGCAGGAGGATGAAAACAGGGAGGGAGGTCATATTCTTTTGCATATTCTTGTGAGGGCTGAACTACATTACAGCACTATATTATAGAGAGAAATACGTGAGGTCGTCTTTCACTGTTAGAGATGCCCTACTGTTTGGTAAATCATAATTTTCCGTGCAGTAAGTCATGTCGGCGCGGCAGAAAGTAATGGCCTAACACGAATAGCATGATGATTTCCCGAGAAGTGTCATTTTCTTGATCTGGTATTTTCATTTTGCATAGGGCATTTGTTACTTCGTTAGTAGCGATGGAAGTGCCCAGCGGCAACTGCTCTCGAGTCTCGTCGCACTCCTTTTCCAGCGCTGTGCCGTGCATCGCACGCGTGACGGAGACTACCTGGACAGCGAATTCAGCGTGGGCTTCCAAGTTTCTCGTTCATAGCAGGGCTGCAGAATAAACTTGGGCGGGACTTCCATATTTTCCCTTTTTATCTCCATTTTCATAGCAAAATAAACAGGTTGCTTTGGTGCTGGAAGCAATGTGGTTTCATTCTCTAACACCAATCTGAATCATATTGAGAATATCCTTGGATTATGTTTGTTGAACAATTAGCAATCGTATCAAGTTGAGATTTGAATTTACGAAAGTTTGCAAGTTTTCGTTGTTGCTATCAGGTCCCAGGCGGTAGTACTGGCCTGGCAGGTAGTACTAGAGGTGAGCGGTGGTACTACCGCAGGTGCGGTACGACCGGTCTCTAGATGGTGATAGCTATTTTCCAGAGATGATCGTTTTTGGGGGGTTTTGGGCTATGGCCAGATCCGATAGTACTAGAGTTGAATTCATGGTATTACCGGAGGACAATATGACCAGGCTTTGTTTGGCGGTACTACTGAGGCGGTATTGGCCTTGTGCGAGGGGTCATACCATTCCCCTGTTACCGGAGTTTGACTAGTGCGGTCTGATCGACCGATCATACTAGCTTTGGCTAAAAATATCTGAGGGGTTTTGGATATTTGTGGGAAACGGTCATGGGTTGAGTTTTCAAGTTCTAGGTCATTGCATTCATGTTGTATGAAACATGTTAGACTAACGTGGGTCAAGTTATGAAGAACTTGTGTCCAAAAATATTTTTTTGATCTTTGATGTGCAGGGAGCTTAGAGGCAACCATAGTCGACAGCATGAATCGGGACTAGGCTCGGAGATGAGTTGAGATATGGTCAAGGAAGCCAGGTGGGATAGTTGGGCTCAAGCAAGGCATGGGGAAGATAAAGAGATGTTGAAGGAAGGTTCGAGCAACGGTGCATTGAATGATGCGATCAGTGCAAGTGAGGTGTGGTCAGGGGGAATTGATACAGAGAGACTTGCCGATGCATGAGCCATTGGTGAAACTACACGTTGCAAGCATGGAGATTGCTTGCAAAGGAAAAGTTGACCATGGACTAGGCTAGGGGAAAAGGTGAAGTCCATGGTCAAAGTGAGAGTATTTTGGTGGAGAAACCAAAATACTAGAAACGATGATGAGACCAAAACCACAGTGCTTGGAGGGCGCTTGGAGTAGGTCAAGGATGCACTGAGGAGGTCAAGTGGATGAAAGCTTACTCCTTAGCTGGTTTAGACTTATGCGCATTTAGAAGTGTGCACAAGTCATGTATTGAGTGTAAAACCTAGTGTGTGTGGGGGGGGGGGGTTAACGAGTTCCTTGGTTGTTTTGATGGATTCTATCCATTATAGTTACATATGGGCTGGTTGCTCCATCTATATGAGTGGAGGGGGTTGGAGGCATGTTGCAAGGCTAAGGGAAAAGTGTTGTGGGGATGGCCCTCATCCTCACTCATTTGGCCTGTTGGGCCAAGAAGCCCAAGAAGCATGTAAAAGGACATTTGTATCTCTAGCATAGTAAGTCACCCAAAGGAGCATTCCTGTAATCAGGCCATGAGACTATGTATATATGGCATTAGTGAAGGAATAGAGGAGAGAGAGCTCATTCTTACACACATCCTCATTTCTAAAATATGCAAAGCTTTGGGTGGCCCTTAACAGCCACACCATAGCTTTCTGTTTACTGTTTGGCCTATAGCCACAATAATTGGCACCGTCTGCGGGGACGACGAGCAATCTACGAGCTTGGAGGGGAAAATGGCACCCAAGAAGGCAGCAGAGGCCAAACGAAAGTGAAGCATGGTAGAAACGACCACCGAAGCCAGCATGCGAGGGCAGGTGGTTGAGGGCCCCCGCCCCCATGGCAGTGATGCCTCGATGTTGTGAGTGGTGAGCAGCAAATGGTGACACAGGGAGCTGACTCTGATGCCTACGCCATCACAACCGTCAATGATGGCACCCACGCCGGCATGTCCGTCGACCCCCTTGCCCGCGCTAGCACATTCATCGACCCCGAAGCCTGTGTCAGCACGTTAGCCGACCCCAATGCTCACGGTAACATGTACGTCGGCCCCGACACCAGCACTGGCCTTGTCGTCAATCGCCATGACCACACCGGCACACTTAGCGACCCCGACGCCCAAGCCGTCATTACCAACGACCTTGCCACACGCGCCTCCACGCCCGCAGACCTCAACAACCTAGTGGCGGTCCTCAGAATGCTGCAGCATGAGCTAGTAGACCTCTAGAGTACCATGTGGGGGATGCAAGAGACTCGGAGTCAACAAATGCCTGTGGCAACGGTAGCGGAGGTCGCCACAAAGAGGGCGGACAGCCATGAGGTCCACACTGGCGCTCGCAGTACCCTCTAGCATATGGATCTAGAGTCTCCTCTGTCCATGGGTCTACAATAATGCACGTAGCTGAAAGACTTCAAGATGCCCATAGTGGAGCAATATAAGGGCAATACAGACCTCCAAGAATTTCTATGCATCTATGAAATGACCATCAAAGCTACGGGGGTGAAACTTGATGAAGGCAAAAGGACTGTCGCTCACCCTCTAAGGGATAGCGTTCTCTTGGTTCTTCACCATCACGCTGGGCTCCATATACGCATAGGAGCAAATCTGGGGCCGCGTGCACAACAACTTCTAAGGAAATTACATCGAGCGGGTGGATGTTGACCAGCTCTTCACGATCAAGAAGAAGCTATTAGACAAGCTGTGAAAGTACTTCAGGTGCTTCGTGAAAGTCCATTGCCAAGTTAAAGATGTAAATGAAACCACTATAATCAATGCAGCGATACGAGGCCTCTGCCCCAGGCCTTTAACCACGCATAACACATGCAAGCCCATAAGAACGGTGGCAAAACTCTTTGACAAGATGAAGAAATATACAAGAGCTGAAAAATGCACAACGACGTGAGGGCGACACTTCCAAGGCCCAACACACACCCATTTCTTCGAGGGACGGTTCCAACCGCAAGCAGCGGAAGGGGCAATAGCCTAGATATGTCCTCGACATCGAGAGCGATAGAGATAGCAACAACAGCCTGGCTAGCCGAGGGTGTGGCCAAAGAGGCCGCTGTCGTGGAACGAGACGAGGCAGTGATGACGGACAGTAGGATGTACTGTGGTGCGAGGTTCACAAGCGGGGTGAACACCTCACTCGGCCCTGTCCAACCGTCGCAACACTCCACAAAAGTGTTGTCAAGGAACAAGCCCTTGACGCAAGTGCACCAATAGTGGTGCATGTGCAGCAGCCCCCCGCAAGCCAACTCGTCCAACCCACCCCCATCGCCTTGCACATATAGGCCCCCGACGATGGATCACGCCGAATCATTAATGTCATCATGGGTGGTTCCTCATTAGAATTCTCATCGCAAGGTAGCACAAAGCCTATGCCCACCAGTTACATCATGTCACCACATACCTTGTGCAACTACCCCTGAGCTAGCACAGGCCAACATTACTTTCATGGTGGCAGATGCAGCAGGAGTCAACTTCCCTCACCAGGACCCATTGGTGGTGCAGGCAATCATGGTGGGCTACGACGTCAAGCGAGTCCTCATAGACGGAGGCAACTCGACACATATCTTGTTTTCCAGCGCCTTTGACTAGATGGGCATCCCTCAGAGCAGGCTGGAGCCTCTGGTGTGCCCGCTTCAAGGCTTTGAAGGACAACCACTAAGGGCCCTGGGACAGGTGCTGCCAGAGGTGTCATTCGACCAAGGTGACCTAGCAAGAAGCGAGGTGGTAACCTTCGACGTCATGGACCTTCCCTACCCATACAATACCATCTTTGGTAGGGCAACACTCAATGCCTTTAGGGCAATCCCTCACCATAATTTCCTATGCATGAAACTCTCGGGCCCAAAGGGGATCATCACGGTGTTCGGAGACTAAAACCTCGCTCATCGGAAAGAGCTGGGCGCGTGAGGCCCCCTCCGCAGGTGTACGCCATTAGCGAGACCACCACAACACCCCCACCATCGTTGCTATCAGCCCCAGGGTGGACGCCCAAGCCAGGGCGCGAGGTCAAGAAGGTCCCCCTCCATGAGACAGATGCCTCCCAGCAGGTCTCCATCGGTGAGGGCCTCACCCCGAAAGCCGAGCAGGGACTTCTCTATGTCCTTTGTAGCAACGCAGATGTCTTCGTGTGGTCACTTGCTGACATCACAGGAGTAGATTGTTCCATCATTGAGCACAAGCTGGTGGTACAACCTGACATCAAGCCGGTCAAACAAAAGCTGAGGCATATGTCCCTCGAACGCTAGGAAGCTGCAAAGATGGAGGTTGCCAAGCTACTTCAGTTGGGCGTCATTCGTGAAATGCACCACCTGGAGTGGCTCGCTAATCCGGTGCTGGTTAAGAAAGCCAATGGGCCATGGCACATATGTGTTGACTTCACAAATCTCAACAATGCGGGGGCCATCTTCACCTGCCTGGTAGCCCTCGCACCTGCCTCCTAGCTCAGGCAAAACTATTGGGATACGGGTAGGCTATACTAGGGTAGATTAAAATTTTCTACACGTAAACTAGGAAGCCATGCGAGTAAGAGATCATAAATCATTACCATTAAACGCGGAGTGCAGCAGAAGTAGAGTTAAAGCAGCCAATAAGACGAAGAGCGCGTCGGTGTAGTGAAAGTGGTCGATCATCCTCCAGCCAACCATCTCCTCCTTGTGATCGTCCCGATTAGTGCCGCAGTTGTAGCAGCACCTCTACCGTGGTCTACATATCCAGGGATGGAACACCATGCGTCGGTGTGCTAGCACCAGTGTGCACTGTAGGGGTTATGAGAGGTGGCGGCTATGGTTTTGATGGGTGTGTTTCAGGATACATCCCTCAGCCTCTGCACCTCTCTTTATATATTCTCCAATTGAATACTTATCTGACACGAGTAGAGATCGTATCCCACTCGATGACTGTCATTCAAACCCTTATCGTTCCAACCCATTGTGTGACCTTGTAGATTCATGTATATTTGGCCATGGGCCGAAAACTCCTTTCTGATCCATAAATCAGTAGCAGTCCCCAGTAGGACATAATGACTCCCAAACATACATAAAGATCATATTGGTCGACTCTATATAGTGCTTATGTACTGATCCCTTTGCCTCGTGATACCAGATCAAACTCAAGGCGAGAAGCATGCCAGCCTATGATAGCTCGATCCTTCACTTGAATCTGTAGTGGATTACTCAGTTGTGATTGACTCCTCAATCACATTCAGCATAGCCATGCATTTCTTTAATCTAACCACATCGAGGGGCCCAGAGATATCTCTCCTGTTATTCCTCCACATATTTCATAATAAACCTAAAAGCTACCTTTATGACTACCCAATCACGGAGTAGTGTTTGGCAACCTCTAGGTAAACTATTATACATGTAGGAAACAATAACGATATCAGGTCTAAGGATCCTACATACACTATATATGAGATCAATTGATGACACTTAAGAATATAACAATTTTTGCAATGTCTCATGGTGGGTCAATCCAACATCATGTTCTCTAATATGTGTCCATATTATTAATTTGATATCTCATATCCATAATCCGTGAAACATGATCATCAATCAATACATGTGCTGATCTGTAAATCATAATTGTCCCATATAATGATATAAGATCAGGGATAATTTAGAATAACATCAAAATATGAATAAAGAGTTCCGCGAACAAATAACATACTTATTGATCAATATGAAAGACATTTTTTCAAGCAACAAAATAACATATTATTCTAAAGATCATAAACATAGAAGTGATACAATCATCTCCATGATTGCCTCTAGGGCATATGACTAACAGAAACGTCGAGGCCTACATTGATGACGTAGTGATCAAGAGCATGCAGACCATGTCCCACAGAGCAGACCTCCAAAAAACTTTTGATAACCTTTGACGAGAAAAAATCAAGCTAAACCTAGACATGTGCGTCTTCGGAGTGCAGGCAGGGAAGTTGCTTGATTTTTTCATGTCAGGGTGAGGAATCCAAGCAAACCCAAAGAAAGTCGATGTGATCCTCTCCATGGAGCCGCCCAAAATGACAAGAGAGGTCCAAAGGCTAACAGGCTGCTTGGTCGTGCTCAGGCAATTCCAATCCAGGGCGGCAAAGTGAGGTCTCCCATTATTCAAACACTCCGCGGCTGCGACGGATTACATTTGATCGACAACTGTGCACTGGTGTTAGACCATGTGGATGGTTGTGAATAAAGTGTGATGAATAACCAAATTTTGGATTGCGGTGGATTTTGCGTTTGTGAATGTTTCGGTCGGTCGTAGTCAAGAGTTTTTGCTCGAGTCATTTTCTTTGCATTCGAGTGGTTTTACTCAAGTCTGAGTGGTTTTCATCACTTGCACTTTGCTTCGAGTGGTTTCAGTTGGCTCCGACTGGTTTCAATCTTTCCTGAGTGTGTCTTGGTCTTCCTCAAGTGTTTCAATCGGCTCCGACTACTTTCAGACTAGTTCGACCAAGATTTAAGTGACATCAGATGGCTTGCGAGTAACAGCGGAGTATTGAATGGTGTTTGACCAGTCTGAGTGGTTTTAAGTGGCATCGGATGGCCTTCGAGTACCAGCAGAAGATCGGACGGTGTTCGACCAGTCCAAGTGGTTTTAAGTGGCATCGGATGGCCTTCGAGTACGAGCAAAAGATTGGACGGTGTTTGAGCAGTCCGATTGGTTTTATGTGGCATCAAATGGCCTTCGAGCACCAGCAAAAGATTAGACGGTGTTTGAATACTCAATTCAGCTATTGCGCTCTGACCACATCTTGCTTTCGACCATAGTTGAATGACTTCGACCACGACATTTCAACTATGACCACGTCTATACTTCAACCACTACAGTCTTTCACCACAGCGCTTCGCTACGATCTTGTCCAGCTTTCGACCATAGCGGAACAACTTCGACCACGACATTTCAACAACGACCATGTTTGGACTTCGACCATGTTAGTACGACTTCAACCTTACGACCACGGTAGGTAGTAGTAGCTACAATACTTTTCAATGGTCGTAGCTATAGTACTTTTTCGTAGTTGTAGCTATAGTATTTTTTCCATGGTTGTAGCTACACTACTTTTTCATGCTCATAGCTAAAGTACTTTTTCATAGTTGTAGCTACAGTACTTTTCCATGGTCGTAGCTACAGTACTTTTCCATGGTCGTAGCTATAGTACTTTTCTATGGTCGTAGCTACAGTACTTGAAAGACCATGTGGAGGTCATCCCATGTGTGTGATGAGTAATTAACATCAGTTTAGGAAAGTCGAGTTTGATTTGGATGGTTCGGACCTTGACGTTGCGTGGTGCAATCGGGCTCGGTCGGACTTGGTCAAACCTGGTCAAAGTGGTTAGGATGCATATTATGTTGACTTATCAGGTTTGGGCTATCTCATGCTTAATGTGGTTTCATTAATGCATTTATGCTTATATGTGCCGAGCGGTGCTATTTGATGTGTTTCTTGTCTGTGATGGCTGCAGGACGTCGAGGCAGAGTCATGGTGAGACACGAGGTGACTGGACTAGACACAGGCGGTGTCGAGGTCAGAACGGTTGGATGTGTCGAAGACGGCGGAGATTCGATGTGGTTGCGAGTCGTGGATGACAAGGAGCGCGTAAGCTTCCCGGAAGGTGCAGGAGGGGAGAATTGGTAATTTCGCGAGGTTGCACAAGCGGGAGACGGTTCCGTTCGGGTTTAGCGGGCATAACGGGTTGGAGACCCGTTAGCTAAGGGCTATAAATAGGTGTTGGTGGCTGCATGTATTCCCATGGCTTTTGGGAGAGAGTTAGGGTTTGCTTTAGTCAAAAGAGCCTTTGAGAGGTGGTTTTGGCTTTAGGCTTTAGTTGGTGAGGAGTTGTTGGGAGAGACAGAGGCTCTGTGTTGTTTGTCTCCTCTCTCTGTGTTGTGTTCGTGTGTTTTTCCTCTCCAAGAAGCATGTAGGGTGTGAGTTTTGGGAGAGGGAGAGGATGGATTGATGAACTTGTAATCATTCCTCTTGTTCTAATGTCCATGCGTATGGGGACTCCTCTGTAATCGTTTGATTGGGAATGAATTTTCTGAGTTTTTCTCCCGTGCTCCCTGTTTTCCTTCGATACCTCTCTGCATGAATTCTTGACTTTCTAATTTTCTTGTTGTTTCTTGTTGAGAAGGGCCAAAATGGGTTGCTGTATGTTGGGATGATGTCTTGAGATCATTTGATCAGTTAAAATCCCAAGAACCCACTCTTGATTCTAGATTTTGGTTATTGGACTTCTCTGTTCTTCATTTCTTCTCAAGGGTTTTGGTGAAGTTCTTGATTCCCTTGAGGAAATGGCTTGAGATTCTTGCAGGCATGTCCTTAGATTATTGCTAACTTATCTGCAAAATCTCTTGAGCAAAGGTCTTAAGACCATTGAGCAATTTGAGTTCTTGTGCACCTCTCTGCACTTTTTGGGTTTTTGTCCCAAACCCTAAATTCTTGCCCTATAAATGGGTCTTTTTGTTTCTCTAGGTTCCTTTGGCTATTTTGAATATTTCCTTGCTGGTCTGGGCTAAGCAGTTCAAGAGGAAGTCTCAAATTTCACAGTCGAGGGAAGGTATCAGTTTTCAGTTTGAAAAACTGCCTCTGCTATTCAGATTTTCAAGAGGCGGTCTGACCGGGTTCTGGTAGCCGGTCTGACCGGAGGCTATAGAGCGGTCTGACTGGCCATATAGAGGCGGTTTGACCGGCCTCTACAGAGCGGTCTGACCGGCCTGGTTGGTCTGTGTGCTGTTTTCTGTTGTTTTTATTCTGTTTGGCTGAATGCTTTGCCTCAGTTGTTTTTCCTTGCTTTTCTTTTTGTTAGTATAGGGTTCCAGTGATCTTTTGAACTCAGCTTCATAGCTCTCGTAGTTATTGAAGAGGAGTTTCTTTCGGGGGTTCATTTTGGGGGTAAGATTTTGAAAACGACATTCACCCCCCTCTGTCGCCATTTCGGTCCAACAGTACTTTTTTTTCAAAGTTGTAGCTATAGTACTTTTCTATGGTCGTAGCTATAGTACTTTTTCATGGTTGTAGCTATAGTACTTGATAGTCATAAATTTTACTGGTCGATGGTCGAAGGCTTTACGTCGATAGTCGTAGATTTTGCGGACTGATCTTATAGTCGAAGATTTGACAGTGTTTTCAATACTCATAGACTTTGCAGTCTGTTGTTATTGTCTTCAGTAGTCAGGGGCTTTGCGATCGGTTACCATAGACTGCATGGTTGGTACGAGTGCTTTAACTCTTGCTATCTTCGAGTACATCGAGTGCTCGTGTTGGACCAGTTGGTGATTGGTTGGTGTGTGTGTAGTGGTCAATGGTTGATGGTCATTGCTACAAAACCAAGGGGTGCTCTGTGAACAGTATTTGGAGAATTGAATTTCTCGAAGTCGGAAGGACTCGATACTAAAAAATAAAGACAATGCGACTGGTGTGAGTATTAGGGTTTTGTACTCGTAGGCTTCGAGTATGTGTTGCGGTTGTGATTTGTGTTCGGTAGTCGGTATTCGATGGCTCTGGTCGGTAGCAAAGCGATGGTATTTCCTACGTACTTATGGTTTTCGAGTACTCAGTAGTTCAGCAATTTATATTGAGTGGTCTGCGGATTGATTTTTGGAAAGCAACAGACTGTGTGATCGTGGACGACCTGGTTAGTGGTTGTAGAATGTTTGGTAATTGTCCAGGGATTGATAAGGGTTGTTTTTATGTGTATGTGTTGATGACATTCAAGTTGTGAAGAAGTTGTGCTGGGTAAATGTTTCTTTGGTCTTTGCATGTGCAGGTGGACATGGAGGCTGCCGTTGTCGGTGATGAGGAGGACCAGAACTAGGATAGGGAGTTCTGAGGTTCGGACGGTCGGGATGTTATGCGAGATGGTCGAGCTCATGTTGGAGCACATGGAGATAGAAGCTAGTGATGCGTGGAGCCATGAAGAAGCTACGAGCAGTGGTCCTGGAGGCTTCGACACAGGCGTTGACAAGATGTGATGCAGATACGGGAGGTGGTGTCCTGGAGGCTTCATCACGTGTTGTGTTGGAGATGTTATGGAAGGAGTCCGTAACGTGGAAGATTTGGAGTTTGATAAAAACCCGTGTTAAGAAGGGTTTCGGTCCCTTGCTTTAAGGAAGAGATAGGATTGCGTGTCTAGGGGATAATAATACGGTTTGTAGTGTACAAGTTTGAGTCGAACACGGTTGGGATGTTAGCCTATAAAAGTAGCGAGAGGCTAAGAGCTAAGAGAATAAGTTTTTTTAGGGCTTTCATCTAGAAGGTTTTTAGTGGTGTTGTGAGGGTGCTTTGTAGCCAAGAACATGATACAAGAATACCATATCAAATTCTTTCCAAAAAAAGGTTCTTTGGTGGCATGTGTTCCTGAGCATTACTCATAAAAAGGTTCTTTTTACGAGTTCTGTGCTGTGTACGGCTTGTATTCGTTCGTACAATTGAAGTGATCAAGCGGCTGGAGATTTCAGGCTAAAGGAGGTTATGACCATGTGCATCGTTGTAGAACCGAGTGGTCGAAACTCACAGGCGATCGATCCAAACACCCGTAAGTGAGCGGGCGAACAAGCAATTGGTTGTGATCTTCAGAAAGCATTAGGAGATTAAGAAGTGGAGACGATCATTCACCCCCCTCTGATTGTGTCATTCGATCCTATAAGTGTTATTAGAGCAAGGTTCCAATGGCATCAGATCGGGAGTGATTCTTTGGTAAGCCACTGTTTTTTGATGGAACAGATTATCTCTACTGGAAAACTCGTATGGAGGTAATTTTATCTCGCAAAAAGTTGAAAATTCATACGAATTGTCTTCTATCAATACCATTGAGAATATTGTCGATGTAGAAACAAATGCTAAGGCTAGAAATATTTTATTGCATGGTTTGAGTAGAAACAAGTTTGTTAGAATTGCTTATCTTAAATCCGCAAATAAAATTTGGACTACTCTAGCCGACTATCACGAAGGATCCAAATCTCTTAAGGGTGTGCAACAAAACCAGTTTAAAAAGGAGTATTCTAAATTTGAGATAAAATCTGGAGAATCAGTAGATCCTCTTTTTGATCACTTCAATCATTAGTGACTTGCAATCTGTTGGTGTTACATACACCGATTCTGACACTACCCTCAATGTTGCATTCTCTAGATATGTCTGTTTGGAATGTTTTAGTCACTACCCTCAATCGTTCTATTAATATGAAAACACTTACCTTGAATGATCTTTATTCCAAGATGAAAACATATGAGATTGATATTTTGGCTAGGATAAACAAGACTAATTCTTTGGCCTTAATGACTAACCAAGCTGACAGTGCATCTAGTACGTCTAGTGCCTCTTTGTCTACTTTGTGTACAGTTTCAGATGAACAATTGGAGGAGATTCCTGAAGGGTAGCTTGTACTTCTCTCCAACCGGGTGACCAGGGCAATTAACAACATCAGAGTAAAGCGGAGGGGATGTTCTATCAGGTGCTATGAATGTGGTGAGCTCAATCACATTAAACTTAACTGCCCCAAACCGAAGAATAAGGAAATCAATGATGACAAAGGACCAACTCGTCGATTTCGGTTCAAGAACGCCTCAACCAGGAAGCACAAGTGTGCAAGGCGGTTAATAAGGTTCTCTCAGCACTTGAAGAGATTGATTTGAGTGATGTTGAATCTGCAAGTGATGAAGACATCAGCAAGAAGGCAAAGGAGACAGACTTCACAGGAATGTGCTTGATGGCAAAAAGTGAGGAATTCGACAGCGATGACCTCTACAGCGATCCTAATAGGTAAAACTTTCTTATACTGATTTATCTTGTGTAGTACTTAGATTGACAGAAGAGCTCAAGAAGTACAAAAAGAAAATGAAAAATCATGATCTTGTTGTTGGGAACTTAAACTCTGAAATTTATAGACTTAGAGCTTCTCTTACTGATAACGAATCTTGTGAGTCTTGTCAAGTTCTACATTCTAAATTAGAATCTGCTAGAGAAATTAACGCATCAACCACTGGTAAATTTGATGAATTAAAATTGACATACAACTCATGAGATGAAAAACTAAAACTTGCGAGAAATGAAATTGACAAGATCACGTTTAATTCCTCTGCCCAATCTAAAGTTTGCACTAAGTGTGACCTGCTTTAGGCTAGACTCAACTCTTCTCAGGAGTCAATTCAACAAATACTTTATTCTGAGACTCTCTCTTGCTTTAACTGTCTGAAGCTTAACATTGAGATAGAAGCACTGACTAGACAACTCAATGATTTTGCTAAAAAGAAGAAATTGGTTCAGTCTAGTGCTTCTAAGGGACTTTCAAATGAATATGCTAATTGCTCATTTTGTTCCTCACTGGCTAAAGAGATTGAGTACCTCAAGAACACTTTAGAGTGGTTTTTTTGGCAAGAAAAATTTGAATATGATTCTAGACAAGTCGAGAACTAGTGTAAAAAATCATGGACTAGAATTTAATTTCATTGAACATGCTAGAAATAATCCTCCTAAAGTAATCAAAGTACTCGAACAAGGAAAATTTGAAGTAAAGTCAAACCCAAAATGAGTCATTTTTAGGTCTGCTAGTTTTGTAAAAGATTACTCTAATAAATCAAGTGATGTTAAGGCAGCTAATGCGACCACTCAACAAGTCAAGTACCAATGCACTCATTGTGGAAAAAATGGCCACCTAGTTCAATTTTGCTTTAGAAAAGTAAAGAAAGAAAAGAAAGATACGATTAAAAGGCATTTCTGATCGGTTGCTTCCTGTGGTCATGTCTGTGTGAATAGATCGGGTGCTCGACCAGTTTGCTCTCATGGTCGGACCAAAGTGGTCGAGCGAGTGTTCCGACAAGTTGCTTCTTGTGGTCGAAACAGCTCAAGAGACCTCTGACCAGTGTTTACTATCTGCTTAGACTGACCAACGGACAAACTAGCTTTTCCAAGGAAGTCAGATCATTCTGTAGTTGGTACTGCTATTCATCGAATATCTAGTCAAAACATGAAACCTACTAATGCCTCTCTTAAGCCTTCATCAGTGCATACTTTTGCTCCTGTTCATTGAGTATCTCAGTACTGGATACCGAAATCCTTATTGACTAACCCCAGTACTAAGATACCGACAACTATCCATGTTCTGTAGGCTCGTCTCAAGAGGAAGAAGAACATATGGCTCATCGACTCCGGTTGTTCTCGCCACATGACCGGAGATTCACAATGGTTCTCATCCCTCACTCGTACCCCCGGTGATGAGATGATCACTTTTAGGGATAATTCTCAAGGATGAGTTCTTGCTAAAGGCATCGTGTGAGTCAATGACAAGTTCATCTTAAATGATGCCACTCTCATCAGTAAGTTGAGCTATAACTTGCTTTCAGTTTCATAGTTGGTAGACGATAATCTTGAGGTGAACTTTAAAAGACATTCATGTTTGTACTCATGTTGCTATATCTAACTCTTTCCAGAGGAAGCTTTCGACGACTTCAGTGAGGATTGCGACTAGGCCACGTCTTACAGTCATTCGCCTTGTGGGAAGGCTGGATGGGCTGCTGCTTTATGTATTTCTTCCGCTGTCTTCTTTTGCTATTATTGTAAACTTTGGCCATCAGGCTCATATTAGTTAAATAAAGTTTGTCATTACGCATGATATTTGTCTTTGTGATACTGTGTGCACTAGCTTTTCCTGGGATAGTGCGATTAACACAGAGGGTTCTGGAGTTGCTGCTCCGGGTCCCGACAGAGATGGTATCAGAGCAATAATGACTCTAAGACGTGACCTTAGATAGAATAGAATGGTTGGACCTTAAGGATATATTTTAATAACAAGTAATTTCAAAAGTTTTCTTATTCTTACCTCTCAATCTATGCTACCCTTATCTCTTAATCTTTGCTTACTCTCGTCTTCCAATTCTTCCCTATCTGTATGTCATTACTTGAAAATTTATTTCTAAATCTTCCCTTGCTCAAAACAACTATAGATGGGCAATGATTGAACTTCATCGACTCTACCGCAACCTCAATCTTTGCACCAAAGGATCGTGCTTCGTACGTCAAGAGCTGCGAAGGATCACTCCAAGACAACCCTTACCTCTCTAGGATAAGTTGTTGAGCTCGAAAGTAGACGAGGTTATGCGCTGTCAGTTTCCTCTTTTCTCGGCAGCCGTAACTATTGCTTGTTATTTGCTTAGTAAAGGTTTTGCTAGTTGTTTTGTTTTGGGTTGCGCAAAACGTCCGTTGTTCCCCCTTTGCCTTGAGTCTCCCCTCTCCTAATCTTTGGAAGCATCAAGCTGAAGTGCCAACTGCCAACAACCTCCAGACAGCAACCAGAAGGCCATAAGAGTTTGCAAATGGACATCTAAACCAGATCTCAGCTCAAGCCACAAAGAGTAAGATCCAAACCTATTTCTTTGCTAGCCGTGCGAATCTCGGGGACGAGATTCTGTTTAAGGGGGGTAGTTTGTAACAGCCCAGCTGTTTATTTCAAAAATTTTAGTGAAAAAAAATTAATTTAATTTAAAAATAAAAATAAGTGTTCTTTGGTTGCCTAAATTTTGGAGATTTTATTTGTCTGTTTTCAGCTTTGGAAAAAGGCTTTTGCAAAAAGTAATTTAACTAAAAACATAAAAATTACTATTAAATAAAAAGGATATTTTGAGTTTATGTAAAAATATCATTTCAAATTAAGTATTTAAAAGCATTTGGCTTTTATTTGGATTTTCTGTGTTTTTCTGGAGTTAAAAATCAATTTTAAAGGTTAAAAAGTATTTTATAAAATTATTAAATGAAAATCTGAAATTAAAAATATTTTTCCTATGTCTAAAAGATCTCCAGGAATATTCTATAATTTTTCTGGAATTTTTAGACAATAAATATTATTTTCCTAAGTATTTATAAAGCTTCTAGTATTTTCTGAAATTTTATTCCGAAAATAAAAATCAAATTCATCCAAGCCCGCCATGTGTCGCTCTCAGATTGAATCACTCTCTCTCCACGATTTAATCCTAGCCACACATGATCACTTACCCCTTCATAAAATCCAAAGACCATGAAACACTCACTTGCCACGTGTCAACAATCCGACGGCCCGTACCCCTTCACTTACTCTCACTCTCTATGACACATGGGACCCATATGTCATATCCTTCTTCAACCTCACCTTCTTCCTCCTCCCACCTTCTATCTCTTCCTCCATGAATGACAAATGAAAGCTTTTAATCCCGGCCGTTACTACCACTTTAATCCTCGTTTAAGCGTGCGTTTAAGCCCCCCCATCACTCCCCACTCACGCCCGGCCGCCTCCTCCCTTTAATCCTCTCTAAACCGCCAGCCCTTCATCTCTCTTTCTCCATCTATAAAAAGCCCGAACTCCGGTGGTTCTTCTCCCATTCGGCCTCCCTCTCACTGCCGCCCCTCCCCTCCCGTTCGGCCGCCACCCCGCCGCCTCTTGCAGCGCCCCGGCCACCTCCCGGCCCACCTCCCACCGCCGCCCAAACCCCACGGCCGGCCGCCTCCTCCTTGCGCCAACCGCCGGCCACCCACCTCTCGTCGCCGCCGTCGGTAAGCCGCCGCCGCCTCTCCTCACCCCGCCGCCGCTCGCCGCCCCCGCCTCTGGCCGCCGGCAAGGCCGCCGGCCGTGCGCCTCCCGAGCCCCGTGCGCGTGCGCCCGCGTGGCCGCCACCTCGCGTCCGCATGGCGCCATGTGGCCGGTGTGCCACGTCAGCAAGGCTCGTGGTCCGTGGATTTGGTCCACGGTAGACCGGGCCCACCGGTCATTCAAATTATTTTCCCGCTCGGAAAATTCAAAATAGCTGACGTCATAAATAGCATTTTTCAGTGTACAAATAATTCCCGAAACCAGCCTTTTCCTTTTTCCCTCCTGTTAATCTTCCGAAAGCCATAACTTCTTCATCTTAACTCCGAATCCAGTGATTCAAATTTCTAAATTCTTCTAAAATCGTATTCTATATGCCAGTATATATTTTATAATTTTTGGATTTTATTTCGATTTTATTTGAATTTATTTGTTTGGTTCTTCTCGCGTAGATTTCGACGAATTCGGAGAGAACGACGCCGACGATTTGCATCAGGTCTTCGAGCAAGGCAAGTTACACCTTTGATCATGTTGAACCCATTATTTTAAATTATTTATGTTATTTTTAAAATTAGTATGCATGCGTACTTTTATTCAAACATAGTTTAAATCTGATTTAAATTCTAGTTATCCCCAATTCCTTTGTTTATGGCCAAATTTGACATTAAACTTTCTATGCCTTGTCACCCTAGATGAAAACCTAGTTAGACATTAGTATTAACTGGGAATTTTATGGAATTGCTTAGCCATGCTTAGAATAATTCGGGTGGGAAGAATTGTTTCACATAAAATGATAACCTTTTTACATAAAATGATGAACTTTAAAATTGTATTCTTGACTTTGGTGAGTCAAGAAGGATTATGAAATATTTTGAAAACAAAATATAAAACCTGGTTTAGACTTAGGCAATTGGTTAGATTGGTGGGTGCAGGCATGCCCTGTTGGTTGGAGCCGCAGTGGTTGATTGTCGTGCACGGGGGTATGTGGTTGGGCCTAAGTCAGATTAAGGACCGGTCTGTGAGCTACTATTGCAAAGCCCTATCGTACTACCACAAGTCTGGTATGGGACAGACCTGGCCGAATAATTTGTGAAGTTCCAACATGATCTCGCTATAGGCTGAATGTGAGCGCGGCGTAGGCCGTGAGAAGTCTCACATGGCACAAGAGGGGGCTCCAGCATGTGGATTCATGTTGTGGTGAAACCTTAGTGGCGGCGTGATTATGTTGACAACAGATCATTGTAAAAGCCTTGTCATGATCTCCTCGCCGCACACCTAAGGAAGTGTGTAACTCGCGTGGCAAACCGGGATGATCATGTCTTGTGGGTAAAGCTGTACAACCTCTGCAGAGTGTATAACCTATCCTGGATAGCCGTGCCCACGGTCATGGGCAAGCTGAGTGAAGTTTTTCACGGATTAGACTTTGGTTTTCAAAATGGTTTGCGAAAACCTTGTGGATGGATGGAATCCACGAGAGATGAAACCCTTGCGGATGGATGGAATCCGTGAGAGATTGAAATCTGGTGAATGGATGGAATTCATCAGAGTTGCGCAGTGAAAGCGTGTGGATGGATGGAATCCATACGTGAACTTTTGGAAAAGATGGTCCGGGTGGGATGCCCGTGGTTAGGTTGGTGTGGGGGATGGACCTGCACTAACGGTATCTATTTTGTGTTACAACATTGTTTTACTTAATGTATCAAATTCAGCTTTTGCACTTACTTATGATATTTACTTCAAAGTCGCCTTTTATGCAAATAAACCATATTATGCCTTCCTTTGATATTCCCTATGCATGCATCTATTCTGTTAAACCTCCTGGTGTAACTTGTGGAGTACTTTTTGTACTCATGTTGCTATATCTAACTCTTTCCAGAGGAAGCTTTCGACGACTTCAGTGAGGATTGCGACTAGGCCACGTCTTACAGTCATTCGCCTTGTGGGAAGGCTGGATGGGCTGCTGCTTTATGTATTTCTTCCGCTGTCTTCTTTTGCTATTATTGTAAACTTTGGCCATCAGGCTCATATTAGTTAAATAAAGTTTGTCATTACACATGATATTTGTCTTTGTGATACTGTGTGCACTAGCTTTTCCTGGAATAGTGCGATTAACACAGAGGGTTCTGGAGTTGCTGCTCCGGGTCCCGACAAGTTGGTTATTTATTTAAAGGTGACTTTTCGTTTTCAGCATCATCTGGTCTTAGGTGTCTTGTTTCTTCAGATTCTAAAGATTTGTTCTTTTGGCACCATAGATTAGGACACGTTGGTTTTGATCATCTAGCTCAGCTTAGCAATATGAATTTGATTAGAGGAATTCCTAGTCTTAAGATTGAAAAATCAATGGATCTAGTTTGTTCACCTTGTCGACATGGTAAGATGGTAGCATCGGCTCATCCCCCCACTCACTCTGGTGATGACTGATTCTCCTGGACAATTGTTGCATATGTACACTGTAGGTCCCTCCAGGGTTCAGTTTGCTGGAGGTAAATGGTATGTTCTTGTTATTGTCGACGATTACTCTAGATACTTTTGGGTGTATTTTATGGCCTCTAAGGATGAAGTTTTCAATCACTTTCGAGTTTAGCTCTTAAATTGGCTAACAATCTTCCAGGAGTTCTTAGGGCAATAATTAGAAGTGATAATGGAACTGAATTCAAGAACTCATCATTTTCTTTCTTTTGTTCTGAAAAGGGTATAGACCATCAATTCTCGTCAGCTTGAGTGCCGCAACAGAACAATGTGGTCAAACGTAAGAATAGAACCCTAGTTGAGATGGCTAGAACAATGCTAAATGAACATGTTACCCCTAGGAAGTATTGGGTTGAAGTTGTCTCAACCGCCTGTTATATGTCAAATAGAGTCTTCTTGCGAGCCAAATTGCATAAAACTTCCTATGAGCTATGTTATGGTCATACGCCAAATGTTTCTCACCTGAGGGTGTTCGGGTGTCGATGCTTCATTCTCAAACATGGCAATCTCAAAAAATTGGAACCTAGATCCTCCGATGGTATTCTTGTAGGATATGCAACTCACACTCGAGGTTATCATGTACTTAACTTAGAAACTAATAGAATCGTTGAGACCTGCGAGGTCACTTTTGATGAGGCTAGTCCTGGAACTAGACCTAACAATGCAGGTTCACAGACGCCTGATGCACTCGATGACATCTTCTATGACTCCGACGACAACTACAGGGAGCTCTTGAGTTCTACTACGGCTACACCTAAGACAACTGGCAACTTGACTACTTCTACGATGACTACACCTAAGACAACTGGTGCCTCGACTACTTCTACGACAAGTACACCTATGACAACGGGTGCCTCAACTACTTCTGCAACTACTGCGTCTGCACCAATGGCAATAGCCACTACGATCATTCCTACGACCAGTACGACAACTGCTCCGACTACTACAATGACAACGTCTACGACCACTCTGCAAGCTCCTTGGCACATTCAACAACTCCATCCTCTAGAACAAATTATTGGTGAGTTTAATGAGAGAGTTCTTCGTAGCAGGTATAACTCCAATGCCTCATATTCCTATATTTCTTTCGTCTCCTTGTTTGAGCCCCAAGATGTATGTCACGCTTTATCTGATGAATCTTGGATTAATGTCATGCATGAGGAATTAGAAAACTTTGACTATAACAAAGTCTGGACTTTAGTTGCACCTCCTCATGATCATAATGTTATTGGAACTAAATGGGTCTTTAAAAACAAACAAAGTGAGGATGGTGTTATTGTTCGAAATAAGGCTAGACTTGTGACTCAAGGATTCGCTCAGGTAGAAGGTCTTGACTTTAGTGAAACAGTTGCTCCTATTGCTCGATTGGAAGCTATTCGAATTCTGTTAGCATTTGCTGCATCTAAAGGTTTTAGACTATATTAAATGGATGTGAAAAGTGCTTTTCTTAATGGCTATATTGAGGAGGAGGTGTACGTTAGACAACCACCTGGTTTTAAGAATCCAAAATTTCTTGATTATGTCTATAAACTGTCCAAAGCATTATATAGTCTAAAACAAGCACCTAAAGCATGGTATGATAGGCTTAAAGCATACTTGCTTAAAAAAAATTTCAAATGGGTAAGGTAGATAAAATTTTGTTTTCTCTCAAGCATGGCAATGATCTTCTGCTTGTTCAGATTTATGTGGATGATATCATCTTTGGATGTTCTTCTTATGCTCTTGTTTCCAAGTTTTCAGATACTATGAGCAGGGAATTCGATATGAGTATGATGGGAGAACTCACATTCTTCCTAGGCTTTCAAATCAAGCAATCAAAATTAGGTACTTTTGTTCATCAGACTAAGTACACCAAAGATCTACTTCGTCGCTTTGATATGGGGACAGTCAAACCAATTTCCACACCTATGGGATCTACGGCGGTGTTGGATCCTGACGAAGATGAAAAGCCTGTTGATCAAAATGAATACAGAAGCACAATTGGCTCTCTTTTGTATCTCACTGCTTCAAGGCCAGACATACATTTTGCTATCTGTCTGTGTGCTCACTTTCAAGCTTCTCCATGAGTTTCACATCATCAAGCGGGAAAACGAATTTTTAGGTATCTTCAGTCAACTTTAGAATTCGGCTTATAGTACTCTTCCTCATCCTGCCTTATCCTTAGAGCTTATTCAGATGCGGATATTGGGGATTGTAGAATTGATAGAAAGAGTACGTCTAGCACTTGTCACTTTTTAGGCTCATCCCATGTTTCATGGGCTTCTAGGAAACAGGTGTCTATTGCACTTTCCACAGCTGAGGCTGAATATGTAGCTGTTGCTTCTTGTTGCTCACAATTGCTTTGGATGATAGCTACGCTTAATGATTTTGGCATAGAATTGGATAGTGTGCCACTTTTCTGTGATAACATTAGTGCTATAAGTATTGCTAAAAATCCCGTGCAACATTCAAGAACCAAACACATTGATATTCAGTATCACTTTCTTAGAGACCATGCGGAAAAGGGAGATGTTGTTTTGCACTTCATTGATTCTGATTCTCAAGTTGATGATATTTTCATCAAACCACTTGATTCTTCTCATTTTGCTCAGTTGCGTAGTGAGTTGGGTGTGTTACATGTGTTTAAATGTTTCGAAAGCTTTGTTTATTATACTTGTCAACACACACACACACCCCAAGTCCAAGCCTTGAAATCAAATAAGTAGAAGAGTTTGTAGCCTTGGTCATGACTGGTTTTAACAACTTTGTTACACTTGAACGAAAGTATACATGGCGAAGTGCTTTGACTAGATTAATTATAACTAGCACTTTGAGATGTCCATCTAAAATGTTTAGCTTGACTATGAGTCTTATTTTAAATCTTGGCTATGAGGCTAGTATATCTCATGTTGCAATCTTTTTATGTCTACTCAAATTGGCATGTTAAAAATTAAAATGTTACGATCATTCAAGTGATTTCAAATGCAAATTAAAGAAAGATGTATGCTACAAGCATGCCATGGTTTAAAAAAATGGGGCACAACAAGTGCTTACATCAAAAGAAGTATGCTTCAAGCATACTACCATTCAGAAATGTGCTACAAGTGGCATTATATCACAAGAAGTATGCTCCAAGTATGCCACATGCTTTTAAAAACTGAGTGTGAAACAAAAGGCTGCTATATGAGATGGCTAGCCTGTCTACACTTAAAGTTTGCTTCATTTTTTGGCTTTGAATTTTCTTTGTGATATCTCATTGGGCTCTGTATAATTGGTTTAGCCATTGTTGTCATGTCTGTCATTGATATAAATTGCCTCATCATGTTGGAAAACTTGTTTTTGACATTACTATATGATATATGGCTTTATATGATCTAGAGAGCTCTACCAACAAGAAATGGCTTGGTTAAATTCTAACTTCATGCAAAGTGACTTCGATAATCTACAAAGTTTTTGGCTGTTCACTCTCATTGCTCCTTCTTAGAATTACATTGATGATTACATTGCCAAAGGGGTTGGAGAAAAGGGAGAGAGAAATTCGAAGTTTGAGAGGTTTTAAAATTTTTCTAAAAAATTGCTCTCTTGTGTTGAGGGGGAGTCTTATGACTTTTTGCCGAATGCTTGTTGAGTTTGCATATTATGTTTTTCTTTCAAAACGCAACTCATTCGAGAGATTCAAAGGTGTTGTCAGTGTATTCATCAAGGGGTAGATTGTTAGACCATGTGGATAGTCATGAATAAAGTGTGATGAATAATTGACTTTTGAATTGCGGTGGATTTTGCATTTGTGAATGTTTCGGTCAGTCGCAGTCAAGAGTTTTTGCTCGAGTCATTTTCTTTGCATTCGAGTGGTTTTACTCAGGTCTGAGTGGTTTCATCGCTTTCACTTTGCTCCGAGTGGTTTCAGCTGGCTCCAACTGGTTTTGGTCTTTCTCGAGTGTTTCTTGGTCTTCCTTGAGTGTTTCAATCAGCTCCGAGTACTTTTAGACCAGTCCGACTAGGATTCAAGTGACATCGGAAGGTTTACTAGTAACAGCAGAGTATCGGACGGTGTTCGATCAGTCCGAGTAGTTTTAGGTGGCATCAGATGGCCTTCGAGTACCAGCAAAAGATCGGACGGTGTTTGACCAGTCCGAGTGGTTTTTAAGTGGCATCGGATGGCCTTTGAGTATAGCAGAAGATCGGACGCCGTTTAAGTACTCAGTTAGGCTATTGCGCTCCGACCACGTCTTGCTTTCGACCATAGCTGAATGACTTCAATCCCGACATTTCAACTACGACCACATCTAGACTTTGACCACTGCAGTCTTTTGACCACAGTGCTTCGACCACGTTCGACTACGATCTTGTCTAGTTTTCGACCATAGCTGAACGACTTCGACCATGACATTTCAGTTGCGACCATGTCTAGACTTCGACCACAGCAGTACGACTTCAACCTTACGACCACGGTAGGTAGTAGTAGCTACAGTACTTTTCCATGGTTGTAGCTACAGTACTTTTCCATGGTTGTAGCTACAGTACTTTTTCGTGGTCATAGCTACAGTACTTTTTCATGGTCATAGCTACAGTACTTTTTCGTAGTTGTAGCTACAGTACGTTTTCATGGTTGTAGCTACAGCACTCGATAGTCATAAATTTTACTAGTCGATGGTCGAAGGCTTTACGTCGATAGTCGTAGATTTTGTGGACTGATCTTATAGTCATAGATTTGACAATCTTGTCGATACTCATAGACTTTGCAGTCTACTGTTATTGTCTTCGGTAGTCGGAGGCTTTGCGATCGATTACCGTAGACTGTATGGTCGGTACGAGTGCTTTAACTCTTACTATCTTTGAGTACATCGAGTACTCGTGTTGGACCAGTGGGTGACTGGTTGGTGTGTGTGGTGGTCGATGTTTGATGGTCGTTGCTACAGAACCAAGGCGTTCTCTATGAATAGTGTTCAGAGAATTGAAGTACTCGAAGTCGGAAGGACTCGGTACTTGTGTGAGTATTAGGGTTTGTACTTGTAGGCTTCGAGTATGAGTTGCGGTTGTGATATGTGTTCGGTACTCGGTTGTCGGTACTCATTGGTTCTGGTCAATAGCAGAGTGATAGTATTTTCCAAGAACTTATGGTTTTCGAGTACTCGGTAGTTCACCGATTGTATTGAGTGGTCTGCATATTGATTTTTAGAAAGCGACAAACTGTGTGATCATGGACGACCTGGTTGGTGGTCGTAGAATGTTTGGTACTTGTCTAGGGGTTGACAAGGGTTGTTTTTATGTTGAGAGACCATGTGGAGGTGACCACAAGTTTATGATGAGTAATTGACAAGTTTGTTGCAAAGATTGAGTTTGGTTTGAGTGACTTGTGCCAGGTTGGCATTTGGCACAGTCGGGTTGATTAGAAGGTTTTATTGCATATTATATCTCCCGATTGGTCGTTTGGGCAATTTCATGCCTGTGTTTGGTTTATTGATGCTATTTATGCTTACATGTGTCGAGCGGTGCTATTTGATGTGTTTCTTTTCTGTGTTGGCTGCAGGACGTCGAGGCGGAGCGTGGCGAGACACGAGGTGACCGGACTAGGCGCAGGTGGCGTTGAGGTCAGAACGGTCGAGATGTGTTGAAGACGGCGGAGACTCGAGGTGGTTGCGAGGCTTGGACGACAAGAGACGCGGAAGCTTCCCAGAAGGTGCATGAGGGGCGAATTGGTAATTTTGCGAGGCTACACAAGCGGGAGTGGGTTCCGTTGGATTTAGCGGGTGTAACGGGTTGAAGACCCGTTAGCCAAGGGCTATAAATAGGTGAGAGTGGCTGCATGTATTCACACCACTTGACAGGGAGTGCATGGTTGGTAGGGTTTTGCTTTAGTCAAAATGACCTTTGGAGGGTTGTTTTGGCTTTAGGCTTTAGTGGTTGAGGGCAGGAGAGGCTGTTGGTGTGTGTCTCCTTCGATGCCTCCTATGTGAGAGCTCTGTTCTTGAAAGCATGTACAGTTCTTGATTTCTCTAAGCTTGTATGGGGTTGTAGGGATGATATGAGTTGATACTCTATCTGATCATGTATCTCTCTTCCTCAATATCAATCCAAGATGGCTTTATTTGAGTTTGATTGAGTTCTTGATGCCCCTTCTGCTATTTCTGTTCTTCGTTGCCCTCTCTGTTGATTTCTTAAGATTTTTGTTTTTGTTTTGTGTTGTTTCTTGCTGAGAAGGCCCAAAATGGGTTGCTCTGTGATGGGAATAGGTCTCAAGATCATTTGATTGGTTTCTCCCTAGAGCAAAGTGAATGAATCAAGGAATCTCTTTTTCAGCCTCCTCTGTTCTTGTTTTCCCTATTCTTAGGTTTCTAGGGTTTAGGGAGAATCTTGATTCCCTTCTCAAGTTGGCCTGAGTTTTGGTCTTGGAAGTCCTTAGGCTATTGCTTTCTTTTCTGCAAAGTCTCATGTGTAAAGGTCTTGAGATTAGAGAGGAATTTGGGTTTTGGTTCAGTTCTTGCAAAAGTTTCAGTTTTTGTCAAGAATCTGAATTTCTTGTTCTTGAGGTGGATTCTCTTGGTTCTTTTAGTTCCTTTTGCTATTTAGGTTGTCTCCCTTCTGTTCTGGGCCAAAACGATCAGGGGGAAACCTTGAACTGCTCTGAGGTTTGAAGTCTGGAAAATTTGCATTTTTGTCTGAATTTCAGCCTCTGCTGTCTAAAACCCGACGGGCGGTCTGACCGGCATGAGACCAGCGGTCTGACCGGTTGGACATCGGCAGTCAGACCGGCCCTATATGGGCGGTCAGACCGGCGGCCAGGGAGCAGTCTGACCGGCCCATATAAGGCGGTCTGACCGGCCCCAGGTGTTTGCTGCTAATTATTTTTTTGTGCGGAGTGTTGGGTTTCCTTTCTGATGCTTAATGCCTTGTTCTCCCCTCTGGTATTTTGAGGATCCAGAAAGTTAGAATCTCTACTCTTCATAGCTTTTGTAGCCTTGGGAGAGAAGAGAGTTTGTGGATACCTTCTTTGGCTTCTTTTGTGCCTTATCCTTTCCATTGCATGTTTGTAGTTCCAAAGTCCTTGAGCATTGTCTTTTCATAGCTGGCATAGCTATTGGAGGGGAAACTCAGGTGGAAGCCTTGAGGGCAAGTTTTTTTAGGTCGACATTCACCCCCCTTCTGTCGCCATTTCGGTCCAACATATGTGTATGTGCTGATGACATTCAAGTTGTGAAGAACTTGTGCCGGGTAAACTTTTCTTTGGTCTTTGCATGTGCAAGTGGGCATGGAGGCTGCTGTTGTCAGTGATGAGGAAGACTAGGATCGGGAGATTTGAGGTTCGGATGGTCGGGATGTCATGCGAGATGGTCGAGCTCATGCTGGAGCACATGGAGATCAAAGGTGGTGATGCGTGGAGATGTGAAGAAGCTATGGGCGGTGGTCCTGGAGGCTTCGACACAGGCGTTGATAAGATGTGATGAAGATATAGGAGGTGGTGTCCTAGAGGCTTCATCACGTGTTGAGATTGGAAACGTTATGGAAGGAGTCCGTAACATAGAAGATCTGGAGTTTGATAAAACCCGTGTTAGGAAGGGTTTTGGGTCCCTTGATTTAAGGAAGAGATAGGATTGTGTGTCCAGGGGATAAGAATACAGTTTGACGTGTTCGAGTTTGAGTCGAGCAGGGTTGGGATGTTAGCCTATAAAAGTAGCACGAGGCTAAGGGCTAAGAAAATAAGTTTTTTGAGAGCTTTCATCTAGAAGGTTTTTAAGGGTACCGTGAGGGCGCTTTGTAGCCAAGAACATGATACAAGAATACTATATCAAATTCTTTCTAGAAAAGGTTCTTCGGCGGCATGTGTTCCTAAGCATTGCTTTCCTCTGTTTTACAAGTTCTGTGCTATCTACGGCTTGTACTCGTTCGTACGATTGAAGTGATCAAGTGGCTAGAGATTTCAAGATGAAGGAGGTTATGACCACGTGCATCATTGTAGAACTGAGTGGTCGAAACTCGCAGGCGATTGATCCAAGCACTCGTAAGCGAGCAGGTGAGCAAGCGATTGGTTGTGATCTTCAGAAAGCGTTAGGAGATTAAGAAGTGGAGACAATCATTCAACCTCCTCTGATTGTGCCATTCAATCCTACAACTGGCCTTCACCAAACTAAAAAAGCATCTCACCAACCTCCCTACGCTGGTGTCCCTTCCACTAGAGGCTCCGTTGTTACTCTACTTGGCAGCCGTGCCATTGGCTGTAAGTGCGGTTCTTGTCTTGGAGGAGGGGCCCATCCAACAACCAGTATACTTCGTATCGGAGGCACTTTAGGAAGCCAAGATGTAGTACAGCGAGTTGGAAAAATTGTTCTATGCACTCCTCATGGCCTCGCGAAGCTCCGGTAGTATTTCCTAGTGCATAGGATCATCATGCCCTCGTCGTTCCCCCTAGGTGAGATATTGTAGAATAGGGAATCTACGGGTCACATCAGCAAGTGGGCAGCTGAGCTTGCACTGTTCTCCCTAATGTACACCTCATGCGTGGCGATCAGGTCACAATTCCTTGCAAACTTCATTGCAGAGTAGATCCCACCGGCCCAACCACCAACTCAGCTACCCATAGAGCCGGTATGGTGTCTCCATACGGACGGGGCATACGACATCACCAGAGTGGGTGTCGGAGCAGTTGTCACCACACTAGAGGGGCATCACTTGCACTACTCCACGAGGCTTGAGTTCCTAGCTACCATCAACACGATTGAGTATGAGGCCTTACTCTTCGGCCTTGGGAAGCTCAAGGTGCTCGGTGCGTGGAGGGTATTGGTGCATACCGACTCATGCTAATCGTGGGCCACATTGACAAGCGCAGGGTGTGTGCCCCAGTAGGCAAGAGGCTTCGATATACTTGATGGTGTACTCTACAAGCGCGGGGTGTGTGCCCCACTCCTACAATGTCTCTCGTATCACGAGGGGTAGGAATTCCTCGCCAAAATCCACGTAGGGCTGTGCAGCTCGCACATTGCCCCAAGGGCCCTCATCAGAAAAGCATTCAGGCAAGGTTTTTACTGGCTTACCGTGGCCTCCGACACACAAGACCTCGTCAAATGATGTCAAGGATGCTAGTGGATGGGAAGAATGATTTACAAGCCACCCACCCAGCTTCAACCGATCCTGCCGGTTTGGCCCTTGGCAAGATGGGGGATTGATGTTGTCGGTCCTCTACCACGAGCCCCGGGGGACCTACGATTTGTCCTAGTCACATACAAGTACTTCTCCAAGTGGCCTAAGATGGCTGCCCTAGCCAAAGTTACCTCTACAGCGGTGCAACGGTTTCTCTGGCAAAAAGTAATTTACCGGTTCAAGGTCCTAAGGGAAATCACCATCGACAATTCCCTACAGTTCAACTCTGCAAGCTTCAAAGGGTTCTGTGAGTGCATGGGCATCAAACTCTATTATGCCTCCGTAGGACACCCGCAATCCAACGGGGTAGCCGAACAGGCCAACATCACCATCTCATGGGTCTCCCAAAAGGTAGATGGCCACAAGAGTTAACAAGTGTGCTCTAGTTCATCCGCACCACCATGACATGCCCTATGGGATTCATGCCATTCAAACTGCTCTTTAGTGATGAGGCCAGGACGCTGGAGGAGCTCAAGACTGGGTCACAAAGGGTGCTAGCTCAACCCCAATCAGGAGCGGGCAGTGTCATTAGACCTCCTCGACGGCGTGTGACTCCAAGTAACCGAACATGTTGCCAAGTACGTGTGCCTAATATCAGCATCATACAACAAGAAAGTATGATGATAGGAACTCAAAGTCGGGGACCTCGTCCTGAGGAAAGCATTGCACATGATGATGGTAGAGAAGCTAGAATTCAAATGGGAGGGCCCCTACATCATAAAAGCAACCTTTCGGCCAGGGTCATACCTCTTGGCAACCCACAAAGGAGTGGACCTCAAGCACACATGGAATGACGATCGTCTTCGTCGCTACTACGTGTAGCAAGAACAGGATGGGTAGTCCCTAAGTACTGAATGTTTACACATCTGTAATAGCTTACCCATGAAAATACAACAATATAAGTAAAATCCTCATGCTAACACATTAGCTATTGTCCCTGAGTACTACGCGCACAGTCCTCCGACTTCACACCACCTCTGTGGAGTATAAAAAAGTGCAAAGACCTCGGGCTCTGTGCCAACTCCATAGAGTATAAAGCGTCAAGAGTATTAGGCATCCCAAGGAACTCTACAGAGTATAAAAAAGAACACAGAGACCTTGGGCTCCACACTAACTCTGTGGAGTATAAAGTGCCAGGAGACTTAGGCGTCCTAGGCAACTCTATAGAGTATAAAAAAGAGTGTAGAGACCTCCGGTTCCATGCGAACTCCATGGAGTATAAAGCGCTGGGAGTCTTAGGCATCCCAAGCAACTCTACGGAGTATAAAAAAGTGCACTGAGACCTCAAACTCTGCACCAACTCTATAGAGTATAAAGCATTGAGTGCTTTAGGCACCCTAGCAACTCTATGGAGTATTAAAAAAGAGCACGGAGACCTTAGGATCCATGTTAACACTATGGAGAATAAAGTGCCGGGAGCCCTAGGCGTCTTGAGAAACTCTACAGAGTATAAAAAGAGCGCAGAGACCTCGGGCTCTATGCCAACTCCACAGAGTATAAAGTGTTGGGAGCCTTAGGCATCCCAGGCAACTTTATGGAGTATAAAAATAAGCGTAAAGACCTCGAGCTCTACACCAACTCCACATATAAAGCATCGAGAGCTTTAGACGTCCCGAGCAACTCTACAGAGTATAAAAAGGAGTGTGGAGACCTCAGCCTCTGCGCCAACTCCACGAAGTATAAAGCGCTGAGAGCCTTAGGCCTCCTGGGCAATTCTACGAGTACAAAAAGAGCGCAGAGACCTCAGGCTCCATGCCAACCCCATAGAGTGTAAAGCGCCAAGAGCCATGGGCGTCCCAGGCAACTCTATAGAGTATAAAAAGGAGTGCAAAGACCACGGCCTCGGTGCCAATTCCACAGAGTATAAAGTGTCAGAAGCTTTAGATATCCCGAGCAACTCTACAGAGTATAAAAAAGAGTGCGGAGACCTCAGGCTCCGCACCAACTCTGTGGAGTATAAAGCACCTAGAGCCTTTGGCGTCCCAGGCAACTTTATAGAGTAAAAAAGAGCATCAAGACCTTGGACTCTGTGCCAATTCCGTGGTGTATAAAGCAACAGGAGCCTTAGGCATCCCAAGCAACTCTATTGAGTATAAAAAAGAGCGCGGAGACCTTGGGCTCCGCGCTGACTCTGCGAAGTATAAAGCACCGGGCACCTTAGGTATCCCGAGCAACTCTACGGAGTGTAAAAAGGAGTGGGAAGACCTCAGCCTCTATGCTAACTCTGCGGAGTATACAGTGCCAGGAGCCTTGGGTGTCTTGGGGAACTTTAAGGAGTATAAGTACGAGCGCGGAGACCTCGGGCCCCATGCCAATACCAAGGAGTGTCAAAAAGAGCGCAGATACCTCGGGCTTCACAAAAACTCTGCGGAGTATAAATAGGAGCGCGACACCCACCGATTTTGAGGATACAGTTCCCAAGGTCGGAGGTAGGCAATACACGATTGCTTCCACCATGGTTCAGACCTCTTCCCATCGCCAACTTCATCAATACTTGTCCAGAGGGTGGGGGACGGAATGCACGCATCTTAGACGTCGTTCCATCACTGACTTCATTGGCGCTAATCTGAAGGGTGAGGGATGGAGTGCGCACATCTTAGACTACATCCCCATCGCTGACTTCATCAAGGCTCATTCGATGGGTGGGGTCGGACCGAGCATGTCCCAGACTTCATCACATCGCTAACTTTGTCTACGCTCATCCGAAGGGTGGGAGACGGACCGCACATGTCTCAGACTTCGTCCCTTCACCGACTTCGTTGACGCTCGTCTGAAGGTTGTGGGATGGAGCACGTGTGTAGGCTTTGTCCCATCACCGACTTCGTCGACGCTCATCCGATGGGTGGGGGGGGCGGAGCGCATGTGTTTCATACATCATCCCATCATTAATTTCATCGACGCTCGTCCAAAGGGTGGAGAACAGAGCGTACGTGTTTGAGACATCGTTCCACTGTCAACTTCATCGACGCTCATCCAAAGTGAAGGGTGGGGGACGGAGCGCGCATGTTTTAGACTTCCATATCACCGAGCTTTCTTGCAACACAAAGGGGACAAAATAAGATAACACCCCATCAAGAACACCTCGCATCTTTCATTGCAAAATGGTAATTACATGGCCCACAGGTAACTGGTGCCCCATACAAAAGCAACATTGCTCACCCAACACACGCACACTACTCCATGGACTTGTGAAATCAAAAGGCCTCAGCATCACACCTACCAATTGATTGGGGCATCGGAAGTGGGGTCACCAAATTTGTTCCACCAGGGGACCTTGCCAAGCCATGTACCGAGGTCCATCGCTATGTCCAAAGTCCACTTCATGGTAATCTTCGCTGCAGCCTCACTAATGTACTCCCATATGTGGTTGTGGAATGTGCCGTCAAAGCGGTGTGTAGCATGTAGTGCCTCATACATCATTGTATTCCCCATAGGCAAGTCCAACGGGGGTTGGCCAGCTTGGCCACATGTAGGCAGCCCCAAAGGTGAAGTAGCCTGAGGATTATCTGCACCGTCACATGCAAACAGTGGTTTCCATAGGCCTGGGCAGTGTTGAGGACAAGCGACGAAGCCCCCTGATCCTTTGGATGCTGCTCAGAAGGTCCTCCTGTCTGTGCACCCGAGGGGGGACTTTGATAGCAAGCTCTTCTAGGGTTGCCTCCAAGGCCTCTATGGACCCCCATGCTAACACGGAGGCATCACCCAACAAGCAGTCCCTCTCCAACAGCTCGAATGATAATTGAGCCCTCTCCTGCTCTAGCGTGGTAATCTGCCACAGCAAACTCCATAGCTCTTGGAATAACCTCAATGCCTCTGGACGGGGGACAAAGTCCACCACATAAAGCCATCAGGACTTTGAACTAATGGCTTCAAAGATAGTCGAACCTGAGGAGATGTCCATGGTGGCAGCATTGACCAAGCCACGACTAGCTTCGTCACTTGAGCTCCACGCGTGCCCCAGAGAGTGAGGACCCACTAATGACGGTGACAATGTGAGGGAGTAGATCGGGATAGGAGCTCTACTCGAAGAGGCCAGCCATGATGTAGTAGCCCCTGCAGAACCGACAATCAGGCTTGAGGGTGCCACGCTACTAGAAGCCGTGGCTGAACCTGCCATAGGAGGAGTGCAAGAATCAGAGCTAGAATCCTCGACACACACTGTCATAGCTAGCTGAAAGCCTACGCCAAGGCTACTGGGGAAGAAGATACTCACACGTGCTTCACAACATAGTTTGGTGGAGACAACTCGTGAGCCTCCGACGGCATGGGGATGACCGCTGAGGCTACCACACCCATGCTTTCCGAAATGGCCCTGGAGCCGCCCGCGTCGGCCACCCCATGATCCACAGTCTTCGCAGGGCTCGCATTGCCAGGAATGCTTGAGCCAGTAGACCATTGTTCATCCTCGGACTGAAGGTTAGGGCCCTGTTTGGAATGCGGGAATTTTTCCCGATTCCTGCGGGAATTGAACTGTTTCCTGCAAAATTCCTGTGAAATTCCTCTGTTCCAAACAGGCCCTAGAATTGGCATAATCCACGAACTTCGACTCACTAAACCTGGCGACCACCTCATCAGAACCACCCAACTCGTCTGGTTGCAGGGGTGCTGAGGACAGGGGTTGGGTAGTGATAAGAGATCGACAACCTCGGTGTGAGGGATACACTTCTAGACAGTCACCTTCATTGCACGAGCATGTGCAACTACTGCTGGGCATGGGACGTTTCTGCATAGGGATGCTGAGGGCTTCGCACACTCAATTCACCTGGCCAGGATTTGATGTCACCAATGCCCGTAGGTTATGCTCCTTCGCTATGTATGGGTCGAGGAAGATGGCAGCAGCATGCTCCACCTCGTCAAGAGAAAGCACTACCTCAACCAATAATGCGAGTTACCAACAAGTTACCGTACAGCAGCAAACATAATAGTCGCGGTGCTTAATGCAAGGAACTTACCCTCCCAGGTGAGCTTCAAAAATGAGACAATGCTGGGGCAAAGGCAGTCACCGCGAGCAGGGACAGGTCGAGCATGCGTACTCCTCTGCGAGGTCCCACATATTGTACCAGATCGCGACCCCGAAAATCCTCCGTGCACGCTGCTCGTCCTGATGAATGAGGATCATAGATGGATACATCGATCAATTAGATAGCCCGTCCACCAAAGACTATAGCTAGGCTCCATCTGATGGTAGAAACACTGTCGCATTTAGTTCGACTCCCACTTCGTCCTTGTAGAGTTTGCTGGGAACATCTTCGTGCACCCAAAGCAAGGTACGAAGTTGAAGCTACCTAGGTTGGAGTACCGACCCTCGCTCAATTTCTTCGGTTGGCAACGAGTGTCATGGACGAAGACGAAGAGCGTCGGGCTTGGTATCACCGCCTCCACCCGTGAGGCCCAATTATAGATTGCCAATCACGCGATGGCATTTAGCGTCAGCTACGCCAGCTCTAGCCCGTACAACCAAAGGACATCACCAACGAATGCTATGGCAGGGATGCAGAGCCCAGTGTTGAAGTATGCGGTGAAGATGAGGGTCTCTGACTCCATCGGCTGGGGTCCGTCTCACCAACGGCAGGCAGTCGAACTGCCTCAAGCTTCGAGATCTTCCCATCACACACCAGCGAGTGGATCATCCCCTCCATTGCCATAGTCGGTCCTAGCGTGTTCACGCTGATGCCATTTACCTTCTCCACTGTGCTCCAGCGCTTGTTCACCGTTGATGCATAGCGCTCGACCAGCTCATAGTCAACTGTCACAATGGACAAACCACCATGACCGGATGAACCACCATGGCTTGATGAGCCACCCACAACGCTGTGATAGGAGCGCCAATTACTAGCACGAACCATCCTCGACACATGGGAGAGAAGCGGGAGCAGCGGTAGTAGGCACACACGATGACGACAAAGAATGGAGTGGAAGGTGAGCGAGGGGGTGGCCAGGCAGCATAGCGGGAGCAAGAGCAAACAACAGGATGAGAATGAAGAAGAATGACTACAGTAGCCTGCATTTAAGATGCACTTTTGGGCATGTCTTAGAACCCAATGAGGCGCACAAATCGAGGATGCACAATGCACGAACCTCACATAGGCGCGTGTCTTGCACCATAGGGAGGCAAGCAGGCATGTGTTGGTTGGAAGATATGGTCAACGGGCCAACCACCCAATAGGCCAATAGGACGGAGGGGGCCAAAAAGCCTAACGACATGGTTTCGGCCTACAAGTGGTAAAGCCCTTTACCATGAGAGGCTACTATTGTGGGGATGGCCCCCATCCTCACCCATTCAGCCTGTGCTATTGAGTGTAAAACATTGTGTGTATGGGGTTAACGAGTTCCCTAGCTATTCTAATGGATTGTATCCATTATAGTTAGATATGGGTTGGTTGCTCCATCTATATGAGTCGAGGGGGTTGGAGGCATGTTGCAAGGCTAAGGGGAAAGCAAGCAAAACTAACCAACCACTCATTCTTTAGAGTTTTTGGGTGAATGCTCTTGGGAGAGAGAGCTCTGTCCTTCATGGTGGAGTAGCTGTAAAACTTTTATCTACAAGTTGCAATAAATCAATATTGTTCTTCCTATATGATGTGGTCTTGATCTTATTGGTTTTGCACTAATGTTTGGTTGGTGTTTTTTTTTGCCCTCTCTTCTTTCCTCTTGATCTTATCGGTTCCAAGGACATGTAAGTGATACAGATACCTCATGAGGATTATATTCCATCTATCTAGGAACCACTTGTAGCAAGATCTTGGATATTGCCTGATTTGGTTCGATTTGAAATCCTTCTAGTTATATCTTGATCCTAGGTTTTTGCCTTGAATCTTTGGGTGCTCATGCTTGCTATGATATGTGCAAACTCATCTAGATCTATCTTAGCTACCTTCAACCCATGAGCAAGTCATACCTCAAATTCTTGAATTTTGCCCAGTTTTGGTGCAACCTTGCTTGACTTGAGGAAAGGTTAAAACTTTGGCCAAGATCTATACGACCCCTTGGATGGATTAGGTTCCTGAGATCCTCAGCATGGTGTGTACAAAGTCTCATATCATTTGGAGATATATTTTGGATATTGCACCCTTTTTAGTTTTGGCTCAAGCTGATTTTCTATTTTGTGAACAGGGGTGCGGTCATACCGCCCTAGGCCTACAGTACTACTAGACTTTGGTCAAACTGGTCTCCCTAGTAGTCATACCACTTAGCCTGGTACCACCTCCCTCTCCACAATGGTTGTATCGGCTTGAGGAGTTGAACTCTGTTTTGCTCCCATGCTTTGGTGAGTTCTCTGTTGGTGGGCTAATATGAACTTCCTAGCTTCTAGAAGCTAGTGGAGTGAAGGTTTTGAAATATTATCTGGGGAGGTTGAATTTGAAGGCATCATTCACACCTCTGATTGCCATACTGGGTCCTACAAGTGGTACAAGAGCCCGGTTATCTCTTCTTAATAGATCTTAACCAGTCTAAGAGTAATGGCATTAGATCGGTATTCCACCAAGCCGCCTCTCTTCAAGGGCATGGACTCTCTATTGAAAGGCTCAGATGATAGTGTTGGATCGAAATCGGCAACAGAGGGGGGGTGAATGTTGTTTCTTTAAAAAAATGCCCCCAAAATTCCACAAGCGAGATTCTCCTCTCAAATAGCCATGAGACGCTATGAAGAAGATGAAATATGCACTTTGGAACCTTAAAACTACCAATCCAACAGAGTGACAAAACAACGGAGAGGAACCAAAACAAAATGGAAAATCACAATAGCTTGAAAACCTAGCCGGTCAGACTGCCATATGGGGGCCAGTCTGACCGCTCCTTGTGGGTCGGTCTGACCGCCACATATGGGCCGGTCTGACCGCCCAGAGGCCGGTCTGATCGCTCCTTGTGAGCCGGTCTGACCGCCTCGCCTCCTCCGGTCAGACCGCCGGTATAAAACCGGTCTGAGCGGCTGTCGATTCCAGAGCACAGAAAGATTGAAAATCAGACAACCAAAATTGAAGACTTCATACTGCAGAGCAATTTGGGGTTTGTCTCTAGTTTTCTCTGCCCAGACCAGTGAGACTATAACCTAAATAGGCAAAGGAGCCTAGGAAACCAAAAGAAACCAACTCAAGGCCAAGAATTAAGGATTTTCACTGAAAACTGAAAATAGAATGAAGAGAGAAGGAAAATCCAAATTACTCAAGACTCATCCATTCTTTGCTCAAGATCTTTTGCAAAAAGATTAGCAATAACTTCAGGACTAGCAAGGTAAAATCTCAAGCCAACTTATGAAGGAAATCAAAGGGGGCCAAGAATCCTCTGGTTGAGAAACCCTAGACATGAAAGAATAGAGGAGGCTGAGATTAAAAATGGTTTGCTCTCAGGAGTGACTAGCCAAATGGCTTTGAAGTATCTCCAAGTTCAAAGCAACCCATTTTGCTACTTCTTGCTCAAAGAAACACCTCAAACAACAAAAGAAGAAAAATGGCAGTAATGAACAGAGACAGAAGAACGAAGGCAAGCATAAGAGATTAACTTCAGAGAATTCATTCCAGGCAAGACAAGGATTACATATGAGTCCCCATACGCGATTGCATACAAAGGAATGATTACAAGAAGTATCAACTCATCTTCTCCCTCTCACAATGTCAAGAACCCTCAAGAACACATACAGGGAGCCAAGAAACCAACGAAGCTCTGCCTTCTCCTACCAACTCTCAACAGAAAGCAAAAGAGAAAGCACAAAGCAAAACAACTCTAACCCTCTCCTCAAGCCATTTCTCAAGTGATCAAACATGCAGGAGATACTGACGAGGACATCACTTCTTTGGATACACACAACACTCCTCCACTTGACATTCAAGGACCAATCACTAGAGCTCGCGCCCAACAATTGAATTTACAGGTGAGCTCGTTCCTAAGTACTTCTTTTTGTTCATTTGAGAATCGATTGCTACCTAATAATTTAATTATGATTAGGAACCATGGAGAGGACCTGGAAGTACTTGGAGAAGGGCTACGAGGCGCACAAGTCCAGCAAAGGCGGTCGAATCATGTTGGAGGCCCAACTCAAGCCGACTTTGAATCCAATTCAGAGTCCAGGACCAGGCCGCACTAAAACGGACACCCAGATCGTATCCGGGCTTCGTTTTGGACGTTCTACATATGGATGGAAAGCGGAGAAGACGAAATTCCAATGGCTCTGGTCCCATGTCAAAATTCCTTCTGATTCAACGGGAATCGTCGAAACAAGTGGGCATTCAGAATCTGTCAGGGTGCTGCGCCACCGTCTTTTGGGCCGTTCGGCTTTGTATCATGTTGGAGCCCATTAGGGCACGTCCAGGGGTTTTGCACACCCCTCACTCCTCTATATCCAGCCACCACCCCCACCATTAGGGTTTAGGTTTTGCTTAGATTATTCTGTCTTTGAACAGTTTCGTCGTTCATCGGTTTGTGAGACCCCAACTTTCGAGTGCTAAATCAATACATCTGCAATTCAGTTGTGTTCTTCCTTGTTCTTGCTTGTGTTCTTCAATTCACAGGAGAGGATTAGCCTTCTTGGCGAGGTCAACCGGGCTACGCACGGTTGATAACCTGAGAAGACGTGGTGCTGCGATTGCGGGGTTCGGAACGTGTTGTTCGGAAGCCGGATCGAATTGTGTCGCGCCTCCACCAAATCGAACATATCCAGAACCTGTTGGAAGATCGGGACCCCGTTCCTATCAGACACTCCTCCTTTTATAGCCTCCTCCTAATGGGTTTGCACCATGCTTTGCCCATTAAGCCTCCACCAACTTCAACGCTTTATCCAAACCCACTTCCTTTAGTGCAGCTTTGCGTATTCACCAAAACGCCCCTCGTGCACCTTCCGGGAAGCTTCCTCATTCCTTGCCTTTCAAGCCTCGCAACCACCTCGAGTCCACGTCGTCTTCGGCACATCTCGACCGCTTTGACCTCGGCACCGCTCGCGCCTAGTCCAGTCATCCCGTGCCTCGCCACGACTCTGCCTCGACGTCTTGCAGCCATCACAGACAAGAAACACATCACATAGCACCGCTCGACATATGTAATCACAATTAGCATCAATGAATCGAATTCAAGCCTAAAATGGCCCAAAAGCTCAAACGGGAAGAAGAATACGCCTCAAGTCCAACTAACCAAACCCGACTGAGCCAAATGCCATCATGGCATGAAACGCACAACCCAAACTCAATCTTTTTAGAATACTCGTCAATTACTCATCACAAGCATGGGGTCACATCCACATGGTCTCTCAAATACTCTACATTCAAGCCCAAGGGCAACTAATTTAGGAGAAATTCAAGAGATCCAATGTTGTGCCTGCCAGTGACCAGGTCACATAGGCAAATACCATAGATGTGAAGGCAAACAACAAGGCATGTAACTTCTTGGTTCAAGGGCTTGGTAAATCTGAGTTTGATCAAGTATCTCACTTGACATTGCTCATAAGATCTGAAGGACCCTCGCTGACTACCATGAGAGCTCTACAACAATCAAGAAAGTGAGACAAAATCAATTTAAGAAAGAGCACTCCAAGTTTGAGCAAAAGCCTAGTGAATATTTGGATGAGTTGTTTTCTAGGTTCACTAATTTTGTCAACAACCTACGTGTGGTTGGCTTGACTTATTCTGAGCCTAAGAATGCATGCCAAGTGATTGGTGCTCTAGATGTTAATGTTTGGGGGATTGAAGATTACATCCATCAGTGACAACACTATCATGAGTAAGCTTATCTTAGATAAGCTCTACTCGAGGTTGAATACACATGAGCTTGACTTCATCTCTCATATCCCCAAGATGTGATTTTGGCTCTTGTGATTTTTCCTTATCCACTTTGCATGAGTTGAGTGATGAGTAACTTGAGAAGCTACCTGAGGAAGATTTAGCTCTTCTATCCACCAAATTCACAAAAGCCTATCACAATGTAAAGAATAGAAAAAGAGGCGGTCCCTTCTGCTTTGAGTCTGGTGAGCTAAACCACATTCAAGCAAACTGCTAGGCTTAGAGCTTTAATTCCTACTGACGAAAACTGTGATTCATGCCTTGCTTCACATTATAAGTTGGATAAGCTTAGGTCTACACATTCTTATATTGTTAGCCAACTCATATATGCTAAGGATAAATTAGTGATACTAAAATTTAGCAATGATTATGTTGGCATAGGTGCTGGTGCTTTAGATATTGTTGCTTTATCTTGTTCTAACTGTGCCTTGTTGAACTAAAATTAGACAGTGCCATTAAAACTTTGCTTTAATTTAGTCATGAATATTCATGTTCTTATTGTGAGTTTAGGGAGCAAAAATTTATAGAATTGAATGAAATACTTCATCATTCTAATACTAAATCATGTGAAAACTACCCTAAGTTCACTAATGAAATTGAAGATATTAACAAGATATTTGAGGATAAAAAATGAGAAACTCTTATCCATGATTGCATCTAAGAAATCCACTAATCTATTGCTTGTGCATTTTGTGCCAATATTGAAATAATTTAGATGAGATGCATGCAACTTTTAGAGTCAAGTTTGAAGAGTAGACGTGTAGAATTAAAGGTAGTTATTGTGTATCTTGAGAGGCCTTAAAGATTAAGGTAGCCATCCATGAATAAATATATGCTAGGGCAATTAAGAACCTTAAGTGTACCACATATGTCAACCTAGCCAAAGAAAATGACTACCTTAAGAAAAGTTTGGAAAGATTCTCTAGTGGCAAGAACCTAAATATGATCTTAGACTAATCTAAGGTGAGTATCAAACATAGAGAACTAGGGTTTAACTTTACTAAGCATTCAAAGAATCACCATCCTCAAATTGTTAGAGTCTTGGATAGTGGTAAGTTTGATGTTGAACCTCTTGAGCCAATTAAGACAATTTTCAAGTCAGCTAAATTTACCCAAACCCTTTCTACCATTGTTGGTACTTCTACTTCATCAATAAGACTCTTCAAAAGGTAAAATATCAATATACCTTTTGCAAGAAGGATGACTACATAATTGAATTCTATTTTAGGAAGGCCAAGCATGACCGAAAAGAGCGTGTGCGGGCCTTGAAGGGCATTAGAGGAGTGTCATTAGTCTAGAGTGCGCATAGAGCTAGGCCTATAGCTACCATGGTTTATAGTGTCAGGTCCAAGCCTATGTTTGTAGATGGCTTCTATGACTCCTTTGCTAGCACTCAGTAGCGTAGTGGTATAGGATACCATAAGAGTACAGGTAGATCACGAGTGTCTAATAGACATGGGGAGCATAGGTGTTTTGCTAATGGACCTAAGAGAGAGCCCAAGAAAGGTATAGGTAGTACTTGTGTGCATTCACATGCTTTTCATGCTAATCCCTCATATGGTTCATATACTGCTGTTCTTGTACGTTGTGTGTTCCAGTACTAGATTCCAAAGTCTTTTATCACTAACACCAGTACTGAGGCACCGATTGCTCATCTCTTTGAGATAGACTTTTTAGGTGATGAGGAGATTATGGATATCTTGGGTGTTGTTTTGGATCTCTCTCATATGGACTTCTGGTGATGTCTATCACCTTTGAGACTACACCGTGCTCTTGCTTCATCAATAAGTGATATCAACTATGGTCCAATAAGTGGTCACATGGACAAGTGGTATCATTACTTGAGCTCTTTTTAGATTCTAAATTGAAACCACTTGAGCTCTTTTTAGATTCTCAATTCCCATTTTCATCATTGCATATCATTTGGTTTTAGTTGAGGATCTGGGTTTGGATAGGTTGTTCTCTTGAGTCATGTCTTTGTCAGGAGTGTTCTATTTCCTTTAGGTCTTCTAGAGTCTTTTATCTTGTTTAGGTTAGCTCGCTTCTTCAGTCACTAGTATCTAGTATTAGGGGTACCTAGTGTTGTTGCTTCACTCCTTAGCTTGAGTTCTTCTTGGCCTAGAGACCTTTGTGGAGTAGAGGGTTGTGTCTTTGACTAGGTGTCTTGTGCTTGTTGTTTAGGCTATTGTGACCCTAGTCTCTTCCAATTGGGTGTAGTTTCTTATTCTTGTCTTGTGATCTATTTCTCCAATTGATTTACTTATTTCCTACAAGTGGTATAAATTTTGTAATTGATATCTGTTGTAGGGGTGGCCCCCACCTAAGCCCAGCAGGCCTGTTAGACAGTTGTAAGGCCCAAAATGGGACATGTGTAATGACATAAATGCCCCTGAAGGGGATACTAGAGTGTAAGGGTAAAGTTGTAAAACACTCCCCAGGTGCATATATATATATATATATATATATATATATATATATCATCCAGGCCATGGGGGAAACCCTAAGCATTGCTCACCTAACTCTCCACTACCATACTCTCTCTCTCTGTTTGGTCTGTAGCCACAATAGTTGGCACCATCCGTGGGGAGGACAGGAGCAAGCCTCAAGATCTGAGGGATGGCACCGAAGAAAGCTTCACCATCGACGGCCAAGAAGAAGGAAGGCGCAACGGGGTCCCGCTCAACACCAGGGCTTCGGCATCAGCAATTGTGGGCGGGAACTACGGCGCGGGAACGGCAGCTGCGAACATCGACGCCCATGGCGCGATGGTCGACCCCACTGCAGGGGCGACAGTCGACCTCGCCCCACCCCTTTTTCTCCCCTATCTCCGGCCACCCGGCGTCCGGCCAGTCGGGGCTGTCCCCGGGCGATTCTTGCGCAACAAAGCTCCAGCGTGGCATTATCAACCCATCCCCGCCGCCGATTGGAGCCTTGGCCCACCCCAGCCCGCCGGCGGTGTACACCTTCCCGCGCCGCCGCAAGCTCTCGGTGCCGGCCTGCCTCGGCCTTCCTTTGACCGCGACAACCCCCAAGACCCCCTAATGCTCCTGCGCCGGTCAATTTACTCTCCCCTCCACGCCGGCGCCGCCGCCCCGCTCCACCCCCGCCTCCGGCCACCGTGCATTGCCGCCCGCTTGGCCCGGTGCCGCCTAAGCTGTGAGAACGCGTCCTCTGTACTATGCTCTGACCCCGCAACCCATTTCCATGCTTTCCGCTCCCCCTCGGCCACCGCCGGCGACGTTGCCCTTTTGCCCTGCGCCGCCTTGCCCTCTTCAAAATACACTTGCCCTTTCCAATCACTAAAAGCCCGCTGCCCAGTTGGCCGACTGGGCCGTGTGTTAACCATTCGGTCTTGAGTTCGATCCTTGCCCCCCCCCCCTCTCCTCACACACTCTTTTTATTTTATTTTATTTTACTTTCAATCCCTTTCCATTTGGAAATCCATCAAGAAAAATTGGAAGAAAACCCGAAATTGTTCATAGAAACTAATACAGTTAGAGAGGGTATAAATAACATTATTAAAGACTTAATATTAAGTTAATCATCATGTATGAATAATTAATGTGCCGTTATTATTTATTCTAAATCTGAAAATTTATAACGGAATATTAATAGAAGATGATTCTTTTTGTATAAATGTTCAAATATCACAAGAACCTTAATTAAAATAAAAATAACAATTAAAATTCATATCAAAGTAATTAGCCAACAAATCTTATTAGGCTGTAAATGAAGTTGTTTAAGATGTAATATTGGTTGATTACCATATATGCGTAATTAAGGTGTCTTTATTAGTTATCTAACCTAAAAAGGAAGTGTAGGCAATAATAAAGGAGGGTTCTAAAAGTAATAAACACCCAACCAAAAAGACCTCCAAGTTAAATTTAGGGAAAATAAATTTGACACCAAATGTAACTATAAATAGCAAACCCGGCCATCACCTAATGTACATATATACAATCTTTTCTTGACGACTTACTTTGCACTAAACAACAACTAAAGATACATAAAATGATAACAACCTTTAATCAAAAGGGTGTCCTTAAGTAGAAATGTCATTTTAGAGGAATATATATATATATATATATATATATATATATGTGTGTGTGTGTGTGTGTGTGTGTGTGTGTGTGTGTGTGTGTGTGGCATTTGAAATAAAGTAGCCCCTTAGGTCATCGGGTGATTAAAAGTAAGCTACCTAATGTAGTTACGTAAACAGTAGTTATCGCTAGCGTGCCATCAACAAATAAATTTTAGTGTTAGATTTTGCTAAATAGCAAATCCTGAAATATAACCTTATAAATCAAGCCTTGCTAGATAAATAAATAAAGCTAAGTCTAATAGTAATAACAAAGGTATAGACAAAATGATAATGGTGCCACCAATTAAACCTCAATGTTAGATTTAGTAAATAACAATGTTAAGCATGATTGAGTATAGCAAGCTACGACCCGCATAAATAGATCCTATTTTAGATTAAACCAAACCTAGTAATAACTGAGGATACATAAAATGTTGAGCCATAAAAATGCTATAAAACCAGACTCTAATATTTAATTGGTAAACTAAAAATTATATACATCTCTATATATAACCTATGCCCTGAAGATTAACGCTCGACAAAATAATACCTACTCATAGGGCTATCCTAACTCATGGAACTTCCTTGATAAATATAAAAATAATAAAAGAAACTGTTAATAAAAGATCGAGTCATTGTTTTCCACCACCGGCCTTGCCTCAACTCATAATAATGCCAAAGTTGAGTTTATTCGGATTTATTTGTATCTTTTGAGTTATTTGCTTTCATTTGGATTCAGTCGTTTGTCGCGCAATTAGAAATTGGAAGTCGTGAAGATTCAGTGGATCCAGCGAGATTAAGCTCGAAGTGAAGATAGAGACCCGAAGCTCAAGAGGAAGCATTGTGTGAGCTCAAGACCGTGGTAAACCGCGCAAGGTGAGTCAATACTTTGATCATGTTGAACCTACATTTTTTGCAAATTACTTTGGTTTAAATTATCAAATTGCATGCTGTTATTTTATATGCAAATACATGTTTAATTTACGATTCTAGTTATATCCCATTGTGTACCTTGATTAATATTACCCCTTCTTTGAAATATTTGAATTTGTGAACCTTGTCGCCCTAGCAAAAATTATAGTAATAACCTTTTGAAAATAAGTCTGTAATTATATGCCATGCTTAGTGTTGCTTAGACACTCATGGGCACGAGAACTCTCAAGCATCACTTTTAATCATGAGAAAATTTGGTTGGGCAGTCATGGTGCTAATGACTGGTATATGTTGGATATGATTATTTTATACTCCCAAAAATCTCAAATTGCTTATTTATTTGGGCGGATGGTTCGGGGGTGTGGTGCAGCGGTGCACGAGAGTGTGGTTAGTGGTAGCACCGCCCAGATAACCCTAAGGACCGAATCTTGTGATGACCTCCCAAGGTACAACAGTACAACCACAATCTGGCAAAGTGTAGGCAGGGTTAACTAATTTGTATGGCTCTAAGGTGGTTATGTGAAGGTGTGAACACGAGAAAAGGGATGAATGGTCTCATCCCCGCCTTTGCCCGTGATGGCTCACGGGGGACCCTTCTCGAAGGATGTGTGCATCCTACAGAAGGCATAACCTAGCGGGCGTAACCACAGTAGGACTATGCATTGTAAAGGCCCTGTGATAGTCTCCTCAACCGCATGGCTAAGGAATCATGTGGGGCAATGAGCAGATTTATCTCTTGTGGGTAAAGTGTACAAACTCTGCAGAGTCTAAAACTATTCGAATAGCCGTGCCCATGGTCAAGGGGGGACATGGGAACTTAACCAGATATAGTTCTATTTCAAAAACTTTGTGGGTGGGAATGGAAAAGTGGAGGGCAGTGGAAAGCCCTGAGTTGAATTGTCCTGGGTGTCGTCCCAGTGGTAAGTTAAGCGGCTATAACGCTGAAAGATGCTATATGGTGCGGATGCCATGTAACGGTGGATCGAATCTGGATCGTTATTATTATTGCATTCTCTTACACATTATGTTTTTGGTCAAAACTGCTAGGTCTCAGGAAATTTCTATGTATTATATTTTTAAATAATGATAATACTTCTCACAAAATATAATGTCAGGAAGAATAAATAGAGTCGTAAGAAAAGAAGATGGATGTTTGTGGTAAATACATAAAGTTGTTGGTGGATTCAGGTTGATTCTGAGAAAAATAAATTGGTGGAGTCTAAATGAATAGATAGGCTAGATAGATGATCTAAATGATTTTTGGAGAATTAGAGGATGCAAAGGTAATTGCTGAATTACGACGTTGATAACTAATATAAATTCTTGGAAGATATTGGCGATCATGGGATTAATAGGATTTGATCAAATACTAAATGGATGAATGAAATTTTGGGAATTTGGATGTAGGATAACAATTCTTGGAGTATAAACTTGATCAATGATATTCTTGGTGGAGGTATACTAGTGGATTAGTTAGAAATAGATAATGGAAAAATAAGGTTCATTATTGTAAGAGCAAATTGTGGTTGTGGATCAATAGCAAAAGGAATGGGTTGATAGGAATTTGGAATACAAAAGATATTGGTGGATTGTATAATTGATGATATTCGCTGTTTGGAGTTTTAGACAGCACTCAATATAGAAAGTGTGTGTTCGGTGGATTAATCAAATGATATTAGATAGATGATGTCACTAGCTGTTTGGAGTTTTAGGCAGCAATTGATCGGTGGATTATATAAATTATGATACTCGCTGTTTGGGGATTTAGAAAGCAATTGATTGGTGGATTGTATAATTGATGTTATCCGCTGTTTGGGGTTTTAGACAGCAGTCAATGTTGAAAGTAGATGATCGGTAGAATAATTAAATGATGTCACTCGCTGTTTGGAATCTTAGACAGCAATCAATTTGGAAAGAGTATATTCGGTGGATTAAGTAATGATGGCACTCGCTGTTTGGAGTCTTAGACAACAATTAGTAAGGAAAAGGGTGTCTTTGGTGGATTAAGTCAATTATGGCAATCGCCGTGTGGAGTTTAGGTAGAATTAATAACACTATGATTTAATAATAATAATGCTACTGAGAGCGATTTTTGGCAAATAAAATAACTCGAGCCTCTCCTTTGATAAGCCATGCATACTATTTATTTGCATCCTATGTATTGGCTTGCGGAGCACGGTGGTTAGTGTGCTTACACTCGCTCTCATAACAAATCCAGAAGTAGGAATCAGGTCACTACGCTTCAGCAATACTTTTGGTTATGATGGAGAAGAAGATGAAGTCAACAAGGGCTAGGTTGCGAACCTCCAGCTGGCTGCCTGTGGGCATGTCTTGAGGGTTCCACCTGTGTGCTTCGTTTCCGCTGCTGCATCTTATTGATTTCGGCCTAATCGGCCCATGAGTAAGTTACTATTATATTTACGCTTCCGCTTGATCTGTACTTTGATATTCAGAACTATAATCTGTGAGCACTATCTACTGATCCAGGGAATAGTGTGGTGGAATCACAGAGGATGCCGGATTGTAAAATCCGGGCTCCTACACCATGTAAGCGCAAACTTCATGCTAACCATCATTGGTGACTACTCGAGAAATGTTTGAGCATACTTCATCAAGCACAAGACAGATGTGTTCAAGACACTCAAAGAGTGCAAGATTATGACAGAGAAATAGAACAACAAGCATGTTACAAAAAACTCTAAACAAATAATGGCTTCGAGTTTTGTTGGGAGAATTTGAAGCATTGTGCCAATCGGAAGGCATAGTGAGGCATTATATGGTTCCGGGTACACCACAGCAGTATGGTGTGACCGTGCGCATGAATAGAACTATCCTGAAAAAGGTATGTTGTATACTGGCGACATCAGGTTTTTCAAGGAGGTTTTGGGCTGAAACCGCTTCCACTGCATGTCATTTGATCAACTGATCACTGAACTGTCATAGACAGAAATACTGTAATTAAGAAGTGGTCGGATTCTGCCACCGACTACTTGAATTTGAATATTTTTAGCTGTCCTACTTATGCCCATGTTAATAATGGGAAATTAGTGCCAAGAGTTATTAAGCGCATCTTCCTAGGCTATAAATCTTGTGTAGAAGGTTGCAAAATGTAGAATCCTGAAATTAGAAAGGTGGTCATGAGAATAAGTATTATATTTGATGAGTTTGCTACGATGAAATACAATACTACCAATGTTGCTCCTGAGAAGCAACAAAAGACCAGTGTTCCGATAGTGCACGTTATTGATTCAAGATTATCACCAGATGCTGACAAAGAAAATCCACAGGAAGTCCCTGTTCAAGCTCCAACCAATTGTCATCCATTAGGAATTAGTCGGAATCAACAATCCATTGTAGCTGATCGAGTAAGGAGGACTATTTAGCCACCGAGGAGGTTAATTGAAGAAACCAATATTGTGGCTTATTGTTGAAACATGCCAGAAGACATTGAAGGGACTATTGCGCTTTCAACTTATTAAGAAGCCATATGTTTTGATGAGTTAGAGATGTGGATAGCTATCATGCACAAGGAGATGGAATCTTTTGACAAGAATTCCACTTGAGAGTTGGTTGAGCTCATGACTAAAAAGAAACTCATACGCTGTCGGAACCCGGAGTAACAACTCCTGGATTCTCCGTGTAAATCGCACTAGTCCAGGATCAGCTAGTGCACATAATACAACAAATATAAATACCAAGCACAAATGACCAATTATATTAAATAAAAGAGTACAACCTTTTGGCCAAGTCTTACATCAACGCTCATTGGCAAAATAAATAAAGCAAAGAACTGCGGAAGCAAACTGCCCAAGCCTGCCCACAGGCAAACGACAGTAAGACGTGGCCTACTCATCCTGATCTTCACCGTAGTCGACAACATCTTCCTCTGTATGGAGATTGCAAGGTGAGTACAAACTTGTACTCCGCAAATCACACGAAGAAATGCAACATAATGATAAAGGCTTCAATGGAAGGCTTATAGGGTTAGTTTGCATAAAACAACATTTAAGGAAATACAGTAAATAGATTGAAAATGCTGAATTTAATACAGTAGGTAAAAACATAACTTGTAATTGAAAATAATACCGTCAGTGCCGGCTCCGACCAAACACCAACATATCCACGGGTATCCCACCGGACCATCTTTTCCAAAAGATCACGTATGGATTCCATCCATCCACACGCTTTCACTGCACAACCCTGATGGATTCCATCCATCGACCAGGTTTTAATCTCTCACGGATTCCATCCATCCGCAAGGTTTTCATCTCTCGTGGATTCCATCCATCCACAAGGTTTTCAAAAATATTTTCAAAAAATAAAGTATAATCCATGAAAAACTTTTACTCAGCATGCCCATGACCATGGGCACGGCTATCCAGGATAGATTATACACTCTACAAAGGTTGTACAGCTTTACCCACAAGACACGATCATCCCTTTGTACCACTAGATTACACACTTCCTTAGGTGTGCGGTGGGGAGTCGTGACAAGGCCGTTACAATGTAAAGCCTTCAACCTGGCCGAGCCAACTCTGAGGTTTCACCCTAGTAAGGAATCCACCAGACCGGGACCCCCTCTTGAGCCTAGGCAAGACTTCTCATGGCTTAACCACGCTCGCCCAAGTTAGACTTCACATGGCACCAACCACGCTCACTTTCAACCTACGACTTGACTCAGGTTGGGACTTCGCAAATTATTCAGCCAGGGCTGTCCCATACCAGCCATGTGGTAGTACGATAGGGCTTTGCAATAGTAGCTCACAGATCGATCCTTAATTGACTTAGTCCCAATCACATACCCCCGTGCATGATAATCAACCACTGCGGCTCCGACCAACAGGGCATACCTGCACCCACCAATCTAACCAATTGCCTAAGTCTAAACCAGGTTTTATATTTTGTTTTTGAAATAATTCATAAACCTCCTTGACCAGTGGCGGACCCAGGATTTTACCAAAGGGTATGCCGTACCAAAATTTTCATGTCCTTTAAAACTTCATCCATTCTGGTAAAAAAAAAGGTTCAAAAAACAGAGTTGGTACTCAAGTCTAGTAGCACATTTTGCAAAGAAAAGGACAAAGATCTGCCTAAGCAAATAACAGGTGGAAAGTTCTTCCTTGCACTCAAAGGTACAAATAAACAAGAAGAGTATGATTTTTGTAGACCGTATACTAAATGGCTAATTGTACAACTACACCATTCATCCAGATCACGAAATGCACAGTTTTAAGGAAAATATTCTAACAAAATGCAACTACAAGAAGAGCATGGAATCTCAAGTTTGACAAATGCATGGAAAGCAAATAACCTATCAGAGGGTCACCAAACTAATAGAGGTCAAGTAAGTTTCCAGGGCCATACAGTGATAGATCTGCATATTTGCCATCACCGTCTCAATCTTTACCGCCACCGTCATTCCTCATCTGGTGCAGCCTCTCCTGCTTCTACTTCCAGCTCTCCATCCTCTCCTTCCAAGCGACGCTCCCATACCCGTATGCAGCGAGATTCTTGGACAGGTCCAAGGATCTTGGTAGCACTGCAACATACCAACCGTCAACTAATTAGAAGAGCAAAATTATTCGTTTTGTAATCTGTTTTATTGTTGTTTAACCATATCAGAGATTCAACAAGCCACAGATATGATGACAAATATTGACAAAAACTGAGAGCAGCATCTCAGTTTGTACTTTGCAAATAGAGAGTTCACCAACACATTTTACGATCTGCAAGTATCGGGTTCATCAAAAGCCCAATAGCTCAGGTTAAACCAAGGCTGTGCCTTCTGAACATTTCGTAACAATTGAACATCCTTTTTTTTTCATTCCCCAATTAGATGTCAAAGTCCATCTTTTAAATGACAATAATGTCATTAAGTTGTTTACTTAAGCCATTTTTCCATGCCCAAACTTTATCATACGGGCGAACAGCTCCACGCTCCTATAGAAAACGGCACGGAGTTGTCTAACACTCCTATATCCCTAAGTTGTTGAATTGAGGAACAGCTCCACACTTGACAACAATTTCTCAATACCAACAACCCCAATATCTCTGTCACTCCCAGCAAATTCCAGCAGCGCGTCTGGCCAAATTGATTCCCCACAGCCTCATCAGCGACCAGCGCACCCGTCCGCATCAATCGACTCACGAACTAATACCCTGATCGGCGGCGGGATTTCGCAGGGAGTTTGCAAGAAATCGGCCAAGAACAAGAACTAGGACGGAGGCAGATCTAGGAAATGGAACAGCCTTGAGGAGGGATGAATCAGGGAGAGGAGGAGCGATTACTCCGGTGCCGTTGTCGCACACCACTACGTTCCTGCTCTCCATTGTCGCCTTCCTTCTTCCCTTGCCTTGGCCGCTTCTCTCTCTCTCTACTGCCGTCGCGGCGCTCGTACTCGTAGCAGTCGCGGTAGACGGGGAAGGCGCACTCGTTGCTGGTGACGAAGGGCTCGCCGTCGGGGGTATGGACTATGGAGTACTAAGTCGGCTGGACCACAGGATATACCGTGGCCCACCCGGCATACCCTGTGGGTCCGCCCCTGTCCTTGACTCACCAAAGTCAAGAGTACATATCAAAAGCATATCATTTTATGTGAAAGGTTCATCATTTTATGTGAAAAGGTATCCCAAAACAAATATTAGGACGAAGCAGGTCTTAGCATTAGATATAAGAATTCTCTAGTCATACTAATGTACCAACTAGAGTTTGATTCTAGGGTGACAAGGTATCGAGGAATTCAATATCAATGGACGAAATAACAAGTAGGCAATAACTAAACTTAAAACTGAATTAAAATATGTTGAATAAAAATATGCATACAATATAATTTAAATCAACATAATTTTATTTTAAAATCTGGGATCAACATGATCAAGGAGTGTGACTTGCCTTGCCCTTCAAATTGGTGCAAACCTTCGTCTTTGAATTCTCCCAAATCGTCGAAGTCTACACGTGAAAATAACCCACCAAATTCAAATAAATTCAAATTGACTTCAAAAATTTGAATTGAGGCCAAAAATATATAGAGGGGAATTTTTGATGAATTGAGGCTCAATCGGAGTTAGGACGAAGAAGAACGGGCTTCGGAAAGTTTAAAATCAGGGAAAAAGGAAAATCTGAATTTTTGGAATTATTTTCCTCAAGGAAAATGGGATTTATGACGTCAGCAGAGGATTCAATATCGGCTCATTTATTTTTCTACTGGAAAATAGGATTTACTACGTCAGCATTGCGTCAGCCTTGGGGAGATTTTCGGACATGTCTCTGACATGTGGACGGGAGTCTATGGACCGGGCCCATGGACCCAACCGAGTGCTGAGGTGGAAGGGGGTGGAGTGGCGCTGATGGGGCAGGCGGAGGGCCGACGCGGCCGAGGACGTGGTGCCACGTTGGCGGCCATGCAGGCGCGGCCGAGCTGATGTGGCCGGCAGGCGAGGGAGGCACTCGGGGGTAGCCACGGTGACGGCGCCTCGGTGGCCGGCGGCGAGCGGCGAAGGGCGGGGGGTAGAGGGGGAGGAGGGGGACTCTCTTCACCTTGGCGCGGAGCTCGGCGAGCACGGACGGCGGCTGGCGACGCCGAGGGGAGACGGCGGCTCGGGTCTCCGGCGTGGATGGCGGTTCGGTGGCGCTCAGGCTCGGGAGAGTGGTGGAGGGGATTCGCACGGGTGCGGGAAGGCCGAAGGAGGCGACGGCGGGGCGCGAGGGCGGTGACGATTGCTCGCCATTGCTGGCAGCGGCGGAGGCGCACAGTGCGGGGATGTTCCGGCGCACGGGAAGGGAGGCGGTGAGTGGAGGGGGTTGTGCGGAGCGAGGAAATGCTCGGGAGCTTCTTTTATAGGGTCATGGGAGAGGGAGGAGGGCGGGATCCCTCGCTGGAGATGGTGGAGAGGTGGCGGCGTTTACGGGTGGAGGTGGGGGAGTGGGCGCGGAGAGAGGGGGAGAAGGTGGGCACGTGGGGCGCACGGCTTGCGGGGGAGGAAAGGAAGTGGCGCTTGCGCGAGAGAAGGGAGGTGGCGGCCGGGAAGGGCGGGCCGTCGGTTTCGGTGGCGGGCGCGGCGCGGTGGAGGCGGAGTGAGGAGGAAGAACATGGGGCGGGGACGAAGCACCTGACATGTGGGCCCTGCTCGCAGAGAGGGAGGAGGAGAGAGGAGGCGTGGATGGCTAGGATGGCACCACGTGGCACGGGCGCGGATCGGGCGGCCGAGCGAGGGCGAGGGACGAGCGGGCGGATGGGCCGGCGCGGTGGAGGTGCGGCTGATCTGGGCCGCACACCTGTTGGCCCGAGGAGTGAGGGAGGCGGGATTAGTGGACGACGGGGATGGTGGCGATGAGGACGAATCCGAGCCGTCCACACGGCGGCCGGAGGGGAGGAGGGGAGTTTTAATTTTAGATTTCGTTTTTGATTTTCAGAAAGGCCCAGAAAATTCAATAAAGCTGAAAAAAATATGAAATTACTTCCAACAATTCTAGGAAAATTTACATAAGCTCCTGGTGACATTTTGGACTTAATAAAAATATTTCCAACTAATGTTGGTATTATATTTGCATACCTAAAATACTTTTTATTTTCAAAATAGATTTTAAAACTCCAGAAAACTCAGAAAGCCCAAATAAAATCCAAATAATCCCAAGTAATTAATTTAAAGTAGGATTTTTATAGAAAATCAAAATATCATTTTATTTAATAATGTTTTAGGTTTTCACTTAATTTACTTTTCAAATCAGCTTTTTCAAAAACAGAAAATCTAGGGCAAAACTAAAAATAAAATTTAGGCGACAAAAATACTTATTTTAATTTAAATTTTATTTTAATTAATTTTTATTTAATTATTTTTATTTTAATAAAAATATGGGCTGTTACATACACTGCAAGTGGATTTACAAGAAGAAGAAAGCACATCACCGACCGGCTAGGATATGTATAAGGTGGGGCTCATTGCATGGGGTATAGCCAAATCCCAAGTATTGATTTCACATATGTTTTTTTAGTAAAGCATAGTTTTATTCGTACTCTACTCAGCATTGTGGCTATGCATAATTTTAAGCTTAAACAATTGGATGTCAAGACTGCATTCTTACATAGTGAATTGAAAGAAGACATCTATATAGAGCAGCCGAAAGGTTTTGTCATTTTGGGAAAGGAGTTTTTTCTTGCAAATTAAAGAAGTCTCTTTATAGATTGTAGCAATCACTCAGACAATGGTATAAGAGATTTGACTCATTTATGATCTCTCAAGGGTTTAAGAGATCTGACTATGATAGCTGTGTTTATACACTACAAGAAATTTGAGCATCGGTGATGATACGTATTTGTCACAAAATCATGGATTTTTGTCATAAAAGCATAATAGTGACGATTTTCTTGCGTCACGCGGATCGTCACAGATTCTGCGTCATAGAATGTTCTTAGTGACGATCATGGGGAAATTGTCATAAAACAATACACATTTATGACGAATAACAGATCGTCATACAATAATATTTATGACGATTTACTTAGTGTCATAAAATATTTTATGACGATCGTTTTCGTCATGACATGTGGTCCAGGACGTGTAATTTATGACGAAATTATTCATCATGAATATATTTACAACGTCACAAAATTTAATCCAGACATACATGAATGACAAAAAAACATCATGAACAGTAGCATAATTCTCCAGATAATCACCATAGAATTATTCCATCAAAGCATATAGAATTAATTTACATTTATCCAATACATGTCATTACAACCATTGGTTCAACACATCATGACAGAAGCATCAATCATATCATGATGTTGTAGGCAAAAATTCATCAAGAGTTCTATCTGAAGGATTTTGTTCCACAGCATTAAAAACTCTAAACATGTCTTGCATTAGAGCAACTGATGATTTCGTGACAATCCAAATCAGTCCACAAGGGTACCCAATATGTCATGCTCTCTGAAAAGGAAGTACCTGAAATTCCACAAAGTAAAGATAATTAGAACTGCAATATAAGTGAGCAAACAAACACTTAGATTATATACAGAAACTATATTAGTCTGCCAAAGGTAGAAAAGGTAAGTGTCATTAAAATTTGCAATATCTTGGATGGATAAAAACACAAAACAGATTATGCTGCCACTCAAAAGTTAGGACAAAATGTTGCGATCGAGTAACAAAGAGCATGTTAAAGACTGGAATATCAGTAGGCAGAAGTCAAAAATGAAACACTTGTCCTTAATTGACTAACATTTAGGTGCTATTTGTGTACTTAGAACTTCAATATGAACATATCTAGGTATCTAGGCTATCTGTGCATTGATAAGCTAGCTTAGCTTTGTTTTGTTCAAAAATACTGTAATAGATTGATTCTTTGTTCTGTGAATAGAGTAATATTGTTTTTGTTTTTTCTAATTATTTCTACATTATGCCCTACACCAAAAAGTTGGCACCTTGTATGTTAACTAGATCTCCATATTGTTGTTTGGACTGCAAAAATTGTTGTTACTCTCGCTGTAATAACTAATAACTATTCCATTCATTAAAACCTAGGAATGCTGGTGATTTTTACGCACCTGACTATGCTTTGAATTTGTGCCGATGCAGTTAGTCATGTGCTGTTGTGCATTTTGTCCACAAATTTCTAGCTTCTTTTCAAAGGGTATATGCTTAGATTTGATGGCATCAGCCAAATCGTGTTTTCCTTTCAAGTTAAAAGTTAAAACAACATTTTGCTGAATATTGATGTGCTATTTCCCTTTTGCCAAATCCATTCTTTGTCTTGAAGGCAGTTTTTTTGTGTTAAATGAAGATAACTTTGTAGAATGATAACTAGTGGGCTGTTATAGCACATAACATTTGGGGCTGACTGTTAGATATCTGTAGATGGAAAACTGTATTAACCTTAATTCTATGTTATAATTGGCTATGGCACAAGAAGGATTTTGACAACAGTCAAGAAACAAGCAGTGTCTTTTGTGCTCTCTGCAGTGACAATTGCCGTATAGGGATGACAATAGCTATCACAGTGTCTTCATAATTTCATTAGCTTGTTTATTTGATATATATATATATATATATATATATATAACGTATCGCCGTATCGGCATTTTTGGGTAGGTCAGAGTTTTACATAGGGTACAGAAATTTAGGCGTTCTGCATTGGCAATTTAAATCTCCCTTTCAAGAGGGAAATTCAATGATACATGAACAGACTATGCAAATGAATACCAGGACCAAATTACAGGAAATAGAATGCAGAACACAAAGATAAATAGAGAACCACAACTAAGTCAGCATCATTCTTATTACAAGAAAACCAAGCGCAACAAAGTGAGAAATACTCATCCATGTAAAGATACCATTTTTCCGAAGCCAAGCAGTGAAAAAAACAGGAACTAGAAGAACCTCACCATCTCAAATAACACCATTACATCAATTTAGTAACAGAAGCTATCCATGCCATTATGGAGCTAACATTTCAGGTTTTCAGCTCAACATGGCTTGAAACAAAAGAGGGACAGTTCATAGAATGGTGCAGACTATTATGATCACTGTTAACTAACATTTTAGAGAAGCATAAGTACAACAGGAATGAAAGCAATTCCTCCACAATCATCACTGTTAGTTGCTGCTTCATAGCATAAAACGCAACCAGCATAAAGAACAGCATATAAACTGATAGATTTGGTCATCCATGTGGCATAAACGAGTTTCCAGGTAGAAGTCTGTCCACTGCGCTTATTTATATACCAAACAGGCAACAGCCACTTATTGCATAATCCAATTAACAACTGCGGAGCAGGCTATTTATGATCTTGGCAATGCATCTTAAGCCATAAGACATCTGGTCACCAGACATGCATCTTAAACACTGTACCAAACATAACAGGATTTATCGCCAAAATGGAGTGCACATCAATATGTGAAGACATTGTTATGATTTGTTAAGTGATTATCTTATAGATGAGGGCTTGTGTGGACGGACAGTATCAGTATGTAATTCGGTATATATGCGCTGCGCGTGGTGCGTACCTCCCGGCGCGGTAGACGTAGAGGCCGGCGCAGTCGCGGGTGCGGAAGAAGGCGCGCGCGGACTCGAGGGCGCAGCGCACGATAGCGGCGTCGGAGGCAGGCAGTTGGAGGAGGACGGCGTGGTGACGGCTGAGGGAGGCGGCGAGCGCGTGGACGGCGTGCGCGTAGGCAGGGGCGGCGGCGCCATCATGCGGGGCGATGTCGTCGAGGCGCTCAGCTGCTGCTGCTGCTATGGCGTCTGCCTCCTCCTGTCGTTACTTCGCCCGCCGCCACCTCCGACCGCCAGTGCAGCGCAGAGTGCACTACTGCACAGTCCACAGTACTACGGGCTAGATCTGGATCTAGAGGTGGGGCGGGGTGGCGGCAGCCGACGGGGAGGAGGATGTGGGAGGCAGCCGACCGGGTGCGACGGCAGATCTGGGCGAGGCGGAGGCGCTGAGGGCTGAGGCGAGCGGGGCGCAGGGCTGCGGGCGAGGCGAGCGACGAGGAGGAGACGGATCTGGGGGTGGAGGAGGAGGCCGGCGGCGGGTTGGGGGCGGAGGAGGAGGAGGCGGTTCTGGGGGCGGCGGAGGAGGCCGGCGGCCGGGTGGGGGCGGAGGCGCCGGCGGAATCGGTGGATGAAGGAGGAGACGCGAGAGAGGGGCGGAGACGCGAGAGAGGGGCAGAGAGGGGCGGCGGGCGAAGAGGTATCTAGGCGGGCGGCGGGGAGAGTTAGGGTTTACTGTTTTTAGCAGGGCCCACTTGTCAGTCTGTTTTTTGACAACACTTTTTTCGTCATGCAATAAATCGTCACGAATAATAATTTCTTTGATGACGAATATAAACAATCATCATGATTTTCTGTATATTCTGTGACAAATATTTGTTTTCGTCACAAAACTAGGCGTCGAAGGTACCGTCCCGCATATTAATGACGAAATCACTTGAATCGTCACGGAATGATAGCTAATCTATGACATTTTCGTTTCTCATCATAACTATATTCGTCACTGATACTCAAATTTCTTGTAGTGTTATTTGAAGATCGTCAACGGTTCAGCTATCTATTTGCTCCAATATATCGATGATATACTTATCGCGGCAAAAGACAAGTATGAAATTTTGAAGCTAAAAATACAATTGAGCAGTGAATTTGAAATAAAAGATCTCAGTGTAGCAAAGAAGATTCTTGGTATAGAAATCATTAGAGACCAATGGTTTGGGAAAATATACCTAAGTTAGAAAGAGTATACTGAAAAAATTCTTCATCGCTTCAATATGCACAAAGCCAAACCGACCAGTACACCACTAGCTACATATTTTAAGCTCCCTTTGACATCAAATCGACAAACAATTAAAGAAACAGAATGTGTATCAAGTATTCCGTATGCAAGTACAGTTAGATCACTTATGTACACTATAGTCTACTGTCGCCCTAAATTTGGTCTGGTTCGACCACTACTAGTCTTCTAGACAGTTTGAAGAGTTCTATCAAGAAGCAATATGAACTGATCAGAAATTATGATTAAGATCATCTTTGAGTCCATGATGGGCTCTGTACCGACCTACATCATATGTGGTGCTCTAAGGTGTATGCGCCGACTGGAATCAGACGTGGCTACTCGAGGCATTTCCAACTACAATTCTATGCCGTTATCTTCTAAGATTCTTCGAGCGGGGTAATGTTCTTGTCTCCGAGAAGTTACTGTTTCAGTTATCGATAAGTCTGTGTTTCGTTACTAACTAGGATTCTGCTCCTTTCTTCCTTAGGGACTCTAATTCCTAGCCTATATAAATGCTCCTGTAGTTATATGGTTGACATATGCCAAAATTTTTCATGTTTGTAACTTCTCCTCGTATAGTAATTTCGCTGATTGTATGTGTGGTTTTTCACCCAAAACAGTTTTGGACATTAAAACCTCTGTCCCATATTCTTGATTATTCTTCATTATTTTTGTATTTTATTTTATTAATTTCATAACAAATGATACCCGATCGTAATAAGTGATATCAGATCCTCACAAACACGAATAGCATGATGTCTCGTCGAAATTTTTGAAAAGTGTCATTTTCTTGATCTGGTACATGCGTCGGCTACAGGGCATTTGTTAGTAGTACTAGGTGCCATGGAAGTGCGCATCGACAGGTTAATTATTGCATACAACTTGAACTTCCAACAACGACGAGGCGATCGAGACCACATCCGTTGAGCTTGAATTCTGAGAGACCATGTGGTCGTGTCTCCATGAGAGTGATGAGTAATTGACAAGGGTTTAGGTCAGTCGAGTTTGGTTTGAGTGGTTCGGAGTCGAGTCGTTGCGTGGCGCAATCGGGCTCGGTCGGACTTTGGTCAAACCTGGTCATTTGGGCTTAGGATGCATATTCTAATGTTTTGACAGGTTTGGACTTCGGCAATGGTAAGTGATGTTGTTTATGCTTTCATGTGTCGAGCGGTGCTATTTGACGTGGTTTCTTGTCTGTGTGGCTGCAGGACGTCGAGTGGAGTCGTGGTGAGACACGGTGGACCGGACTAGGCGCAGGTGGCGCTGAGGTCAGAACGGTCAAGATGTGTCGAAGACGACGTGGACTCGAGGTGGTTGCGAGGCGTGCGAGGCAAGGAGCGCGGAAGCTTCCCGGAAGGTGCAGGAGGGGCGAATCGGGAAATTCGCAAGGCTGCACAAGCGGGAGCGGGCTCCGTTGGACGTGGCGGGCGTAACGGGGCGGAGACCCGTTAGCCAGGCGCTATAAAAGGAGAGGAGGGGCTGCATGCCCTCCTTGAACATTTTGGAGGGAATTAGGGTTAGCCCTAGTCAAAAGAGGCTTTAGGAGGTGGTTTTCCTTTAGTCTTTAGTGGTTGGAGAGGCAGAGTCGTGCTCCCTCTGTCCTTCTTCGATGGGTTCTAGATAGAACAGAGTGTTCTTATCCCTCCTCAAACATGTATGGGTGTGTTCTTGAGGTTTGAGAGTGGGAGAGGATGAGATTGAGAGCTTGTAATCCTTTCTTTGTATCAAGTCGGGGTATCGGGACTCCTCTGTATTCTCTGTGAATCAATGAATGAAAGTCCTGAAGTTTTTATCTGTTCGTGCTCTCTCTGTTCTTCGTTGCTCCATTTGGTTGATTTCTGAGCTTTTTGATTCTCGAGTTCTTGCTTGTTGGGAAGGCCCAAAATGGGTTGCTCTATGATGGGTTAGTGCCACAAGATCATTTGATCGATTTCCCGAAGAGCAAACTTGGTTTATTTCTCAGATTTCAGTTTTGGCCTTCCTCTGTTCATGAACTCAGTTTCTAGGGTTTGGAGCTGCTATTGATTCCCTTGTTGAGATGGCTTGAAATTTGGTATGGAGAGTCCAGAGGCTATTAATTAGCTACCCTCAAAATTTCATAGCCAAAGGATCAACGGTTGGGGAGTAATTTGATTTTTGGCTCGGGTTGTGCAAAAATTCAGATTTTTACCCATAATCTGAAATTCTTGCTTCTTGGTTCCCAAGGTCTCCTTACTATTTAGTTTGTTGTAGTAAGGACTTGGATCAAAAAGATTGAGAGCAAACCTTCTTTTTAGCCAAAAATCCGAAGTCTCAAAGTTCCAGCCCGAAAATCCTGTTTGTTGTTTTTCTCGAGAGGTACTACCGCTCCTGGAGAGGTACTACCGCTCGGATCAGCGGTACTACCGCTCCTGCTCGGACCAGTCCGATCAGCGATGAAACGTTCGGACGGTCCGAACGTCTCCGGCAAGAGGTACTACCGCTCGGCATAGCGGTACTACCGCTCAGCGGTACTACCGCTCGGATCAGCGGTACTACCGCTTGCAGTCAGACTTGCTCTGAATTTATTTTTCTTGACTGCTTCTTTCTGGATCTGGTTTTTCCTTGTTGCCTTGATTTCCAGTGAGGGCTTATTTTCTCCTTCATAGCTCCCATAGCTACTGGAGAAGAAGATATTTGTTGGGGACGATTTTTAAAGATCGACATTCACCCCCCTCTGTCGCCATTTCGGTCCTACAATTGGTATCAGAGCCGGTTAGCTCTAATTCATAGATCTTAACCGGTCTCAAGAGCCATGGCGACGGACAAGTACTCGACCAAGCCGCCCGTTTTCGATGGCATGGATTACCCCTTCTGGAAGAGCCGAATGGAGACATATATCCAGGCTCAGGGATACGCCATCTGGCGCAAGGTCAAGGTCCGGTTTGTTGTTCCTGCCGATGAGAACATCAATGCTGGAAATATGCATGATGTTGAGGCGAACGCTAAGGCAAGGAACATCATTATCCAGGGCTTGAGTCGTAGCGAGTTTGACCGCATATCTCATCTTTCGTCCGCCTTCGATATTTGGGAGACCCTCGATGCTTACCATGAGGGCACCACCCAGATAAAGACGGTGAGACAGGACCAGTTCAAGCGAGATTACAACAAGTTTGAAATGATCGCTGGCGAGTCCCTTGATGAGTGTTTTGCGCGCTTTCACAAGATTCTGAGCAACCTCCGAGCGGTCGGTCTCACATACCCCGACTCGGATAACGCTCGACAAATGCTCGCTGCACTCGACCTTCGTGTTTGGGAGATGAAAGTGACTACCATCAAGGACACTACGGACCTCTCGACTTTGACTCTTGATGCGCTGTACTCGCGTCTCAAGACTCACGAGATTGACATTGTCTCTCGCAAGTCGAAGTCACAGTCGATGGCTCTAGTCACAGATCCCAGCTCGGCTTCTGGTCCCTCTTCTGATTCTTCTTGCGGTTTCTCCCTTGCTGCTCTCTGTGACATAACTGATGGTCAGTTAGAGCAGCTTGCGGATGATCAGCTGGCCCTCCTTGCTCGAAGATTCTCCCATGCTTACAAGGGGAGGAGGGACAGAAAGAGAGGAGGACCCGTGATTTGCTTCGAGTGTGGTGGCCCCAACCACATTCGGGCAAACTGCCCCAAGCTGGAGAAGGGCAAGAACGACTACGGCGGTTCGGGCAAGATCGACTACACCGACAAGAACCGCAACAAGAAGCCTCCAGCTCAGACGCCGGGAAAGAAGAAGTTCCGCGACTTTGGGAAGGCCAAGAAGCTGTTCCACCGCGTCCTCACCGCGTTTGACGACCTCAACCTCAGCGAGGTGGAGGGATGGAGCGACGACGACGGGACGGGTGACCAAGATCCCAAGAGCGGCGACGACTTCTCCGGCATGTGCTTCATGGCCCTCGAGGGCGAACTCAGCGACAGCGAGCTGTACTCCGACTCGGACGAGGTATGTCCCTCCTATGACCAACTTAATGAAGTTTTCCTTAAGCTAGGAGGATTTCATGCTAGATCTAGAGCTAGATGTAGCGAGTTGGAGAAGGAAGTAGATAGACTATCACGGGAGCTTACTTCTCTCACATCTGCTCCCTCCCGTGATGACTGTGATACATGCTGTGCTTTGCTGGGTGATTTGGAGAAGTTAAGGACCTCGCATGATAGTGTGTCCTCCGAGCTTGATTCTATTAAGGTGGAGAATGTTAGTCTGCTTGCTGAGTTAGAGTTGAGTAGGATGGCTGTTACCCTACTCACTACTGATGAGACTACTTCTCCCACCTCATGTGAGGTTAAGGACATTGCTGCTAGAGGACCTTATGCCATGCTCCTTGATCTGCCCGAGTCTTGTGAAAATTGCAATAATTTAAAGATGAACCTAAAACGGGCAGATCACAAGATTGCTGAGTTGCGTGCTTCTTTACTTGAGCCTATTGATTCCTGTTTGAATTGTCCTAGATTAACTGCTGGACTTGAATCTGTCTCAAAACAGTTTCAAGAAATGATTGACAACAACAAGAAAATGGCTCAGTATGCGACTAAGGATCCTGTTAGCTCACCATGCATTAGTTGTGATAAACTAAAACTTGAACTCGTCGCTTTGAATGACAAATGTGTGAAGCTAACTAAGGACTTACTAGAGAAGCCACAATCTGGTTGTGATGTGATTGATGGTGTGGGGGAGAAGCCCCAGGGTAAGGGTGAGACGCCTAGAGACGCGAACCAACCTGCTAGTAGTAGGACTGTCCCCTCAGAGTCGGCTATGCGTGCACAAGCCATTCTTTCCTCTACTGTTGGTTCTTATTCTACTTCCTTACCTCCTGCTGTTCCCTCTTCTCCCTGCTCTTCTTGCACCTCTCTCTTTCGGGAGTGTCAGTACCTTATGAACACTCTCGAGAGATTTGTAGGCGGCAAGAAGAAGCTTAATCTTGTTCTGGACCAGTCTAAAATTTGCAAATTTAATCAGGGTCTAGGATATGATTATTATGAGGACATGAGGAAGCATCCACCTGTCGTGCTCAGACCCATAGCACCAGGTGTGATCGAGACCGAGCCCAGGACCGAGAAAGTCCAATTCAAGTCAGCGGGCTATGTCCAGGGGATTTCTGACAGCAAGGTGGTTGCACCTGCTGCTTCGGCCTCTCAGAAGGCGAAGCCTGACCGTGCTACTTCTACCTCTCCGAGGATGAAGTATCACTGCACCTTCTGTCAGAAGGATGGACACACGGTTGATCGATGCTTCAGGCGTGCCAAGATTGCGCGAAGAGACCGTGTTGAGTCTCTTAGGCATATTCAGGGCCAGCCCCAGATCCTGAGTACACCTAAGACCAACACGAGGTCTAGGTTCGCTCCTGTTACGGAGTTTGGGCAGCATCGAGGACTTGGTTTTTCTGAGTCTTCTGTTTTTTATCCTCATGCTGCCTCTGATCGTGTCTTCCGCCGTCCTGAGGGTAGATCTCGTTTTCCCCATCGAGATAGCTACCCGCGGCGTGATCAGCATGTTGCCGGTGTTCCGATTCGCTCTCCCGTAGCAGTCGGACCCCGCAACAGCTTCAGGTCTGCTCACAGACCTTCTGCTTTGAGTGACAGAGAGCGTAGGGTAGATAGAGGTCAGTCGTGCTTGACTACTTCATCTACTCGACGCGTTGTTCAGTATTGGGTGCCAAAATCTCTCTTGATTTACCCCAGTACTGAGACTTTACTCTCTGTTTGACTCAGGTTCGCCGGGCAGGGAAGGGAAAGGTTTGGCTCGTAGACTCCAGGTGTTCACGACACATGACCGGAGATTCCCGTTGATTTTCTTCCCTTGCCCGTGCTCCAGGTGATGAGACGATCACCTTCGGAGATGCTTCATCTGGGCGCGTCATCGCCAAAGGTACTGTACGCATTAATGATTCTTTCATTTTGAAAGATGTAGCCTTGGTTAGTAAGCTGCAGTACAATTTGCTTTCAGCCTCTCAGCTTACCGATGACGGTTTCGAGGTGAGCTTTAAGAAAAATGCTTGTAAAATTCTTGATTCTTCGGGTAGTCTGGTTTGCGGGATTTCTCGTTATGGGAGGATCTTTCGTGCTGATTTTTCTGAGTCTTCTGGTGATCCTCTCAGGTGTTTAGTTGCTTCTGAGTCCCGCGACCTTTCCTTCTGGCATAGGAGACTTGGTCATATTGGATTTGACCACTTGACCCGAGTTAGCGGCCACGATCTCATTCGTGGTCTGCCGAAACTCAAGATGGTCAAAGATCTTGTTTGCGCTCCATGCCGGCACGGCAAGATGATTGCCGCTTCTCATCCTCTGGTCACAGTTACTATGACCGATGCACCGGGACAGCTGCTCCACATGGATACAGTTGGACCAGCTCGAGTGCAGTCAGCAGGAGGGAAGTGGTATGTTCTTGTCGTGGTCGATGACTTCTCGAGGTATTCTTGGGTGTTTTTCTTAGCCTCGAAGGATGAGACGTTTTCGCATTTTCGAGGTCTTTTTAGTAGGCTTTCTGTTGAGCTCCCAGGTGCCTTACGAGCGATCCGCAGTGACAATGGCACGGAGTTCAAGAATTCCTACTTTGAGAGTTTCTGTGGTGAGACAGGTGTAGAGCATCAGTTCTCTTCTCCATACGTCCCTCAGCAGAATGGCGTTGTGGAGAGGAAGAACGGTACCTTGGTCGAGATGGCCAGGACAATACTTGATGAGTACTCTACACCGCGGAAGTTTTGGGCTGAGGCTATAGCCACCGCGTGCCATGTCTCAAATCGAGTTTTTCTTCGGGCACACTTACACCGCACTTCTTATGAGTTGAGATACGGGCGAAAGCCCAGCGTCTCTCATTTTCATGTGTTTGGTTGCAAGTGCTTTATTCTGAAATCCGGGAACCTAGATAAGTTCGAGTCACGTTCTTGTGATGGGATCTTTCTAGGTTACTCGCCTTCTTCGCGGGCTTATAGGGTCTGGAACTGCGAGTCTAGCAAAATGGTAGAGACCTGTGAGGTGACCTTTGACGAGGCCAGTCCGGGGACTAGGCCTGATATCTCAGGTTCTTTAGAGCAGTCCGAGACCATCTTTGTGGATGATGAGGATGATGGAGATGACGGTTGTCTACCTGATCCTGTCCCTCATCCACCCCTTGAAGTGCCGTCTTCCACCGCACCTCGAGGTGATCAGCCCATGCCTTCTGCTTCTTCTGGAGCTGGTGGCTCTGTTCCTACCTCGTCAGCTCACGAGGTAGAGGTCACTTCTTCATCTCATCCTGGACCTCCTAGACATATCCAGAAAGCTCATCCTTCAGAGCAGATCATTGGAGACCTTTTCGAGTGTGTTACCCGCTCAAAATCTGGCTTATCTCAATTCTGTCTCCATTCTGCTTTCATTGCCTCCTTTGAGCCCAAAGATGTTTCTCATGCTTTATCTGATGAGTCTTGGGTCAATGCCATGCATGAGGAGCTAGAGAATTTCGAGAGGAACAAGGTCTGGTCGCTTGTCGAGCCGCCGCGAGGTCACAATATTATTGGGACTAAGTGGGTGTTCAAGAACAAGCAGAGCGAGGATGGAGTGGTTATTCGAAACAAGGCTAGACTGGTTGCTCAGGGGTTCTCCCAGGGTGAAGGTCTAGATTTCGAGGAGACCTTTGCCCCTGTTGCTAGACTTGAAGCCATTAGAATCCTGCTTGCCTTTGCAGCTTCTAAGGGTTTCAAGCTTTACCAGATGGACGTCAAGAGTGCCTTTCTCAATGGCCTTATTAAGGAAGAGGTCTACGTCCGACAGCCTCCTGGTTTCGAAAACCCCAAATACCCAAACCATGTCTTCAAGCTTTTCAAAGCGTTGTATGGACTTAAGCAGGCCCCCAGGGCTTGGTATGAGAGGCTTAAGTCCTACTTGTTGAGTCATGGGTTTGAAATGGGTAAAGTTGATAAGACCTTGTTCATCCGCCGGCTTGGCGCTGACCTTCTGCTCGTCCAGATCTATGTCGATGACATTATCTTTGGCGGCTCTTCCCATACTCTGGTTTCACAGTTATCGGATGTCATGAGCACCGAGTTTGAAATGAGTATGATGGGTGAGTTGACCTTCTTCCTTGGCTTCCAAATTAAGCAGACTCGGGAGGGTACATTTCTTCATCAGGGAAAGTACACTCGTGACCTCCTGAGACGCTTCGACATGAGTGATGGTAAGCCAGTGTCAACTCCCATGGCTTCTACAGCCTATCTTGACCCAGATGAGGACGGCGAGCTAGTTGATCAGAAAGAGTTCAGAAGTATGATCGGCTCCCTTCTTTACCTCACGGCCTCGAGACCAGATATACACTTCTCAGTGTGTCTGTGTGCTCGTTTTCAGGCTTCTCCTCGCGTATCTCACCGCCAGGTGGTGAAGCGCATCTTTCGGTACCTTCGAGCTACCATTGACTATGGTATCTGGTACTCTTCCTCTTCCTGTCTTTCCTTGAGAGCCTTTTCGGATGCAAACTTTGCCGGCTGTAGGATAGATAGGAAGAGCACTTCTGGCACTTGCCAATTCATTGGCACTTCTCTCGTTTCTTGGTCTTCAAGGAAGCAGTCGGGTGTTGCACAGTCCACTGCAGAGGCCGAGTACGTTGCTGCTGCCAGTTGCTGAAGCCAGGTACTTTGGATGGTTTCGACCCTGCAGGACTTTGGGTTAGCCTTAGACAGTGTTCCACTCTTTTGTGATAACACGTCTGCTATCAACATTGCCAAGAACCCAGTGCAGCACTCTCGGACCAAGCACATCGATATTCGCTTCCACTTCCTTAGAGACCATGTAGAGAAAGGTGATACAGTGCTCCAGTTTGTGGAGAGTGACCACCAGTTGGCTGATATCTTCACCAAGCCATTGGATAGTTCGAAGTTTTCAGCTCTACGGGGAGAGCTTGGGGTGGTTTGTCCTTATTGACTGTAGTGAGGGGGAGCTTTGGGCTTTACTGCTTTACTATATTATGCTTCTGTCTCATTTCTGTTGCTTTGCACTCGGGGTGCATCAGGCTTAGTCCTTCCAGCATAGGTTATAGTGATTCTCTTGTCTAGTTGCTTAGACTTCTTACTCTTATCTTGTGCTTCCAGGATGCTTCTTATTAGCTATTTCTTATCTCACTAGATTGAGCTCACTCACTTCTTGTAGGTTCTGGCGAGGGTCGGGCCACCCTCGGGTAGACAGGGTACGTGTTTGCTCTCTAGTGTGTGGTCTACGGTCAGCTAATAGTCCTGGAGTCATATGGGGTAGATGAGAGTCAGTCTGAGCCATAGTTGCCTCTATATCTTTTCTATGCTTTAAGGACTGCCTGTTTAGTTTTATTTGCCAGCTTCTCGATTTTATTGCTTTGGTTCAGGGGGAGTTCATTTGGGAGCTTCTGGAGCTTAATTTTGACTTAACTCAACTTGAACTAAAAGTTGCATCTAATGTTGAGGGGAAACTGGTCTTTCGTGCATTTTCAGCATTCTAGTATTATAATCAATCTGCATTGAGCCTTGATTATTATCCTGTTATGACATGCTTCAGTGCTTTACACCTTGCCATGACTTGTGCTTAGCTTGCTAAATTTATCATGACTTCATATGTGTAGACTAGCGTTTGCCATGATAAGTTAAGTAAAATTGATCAACTTAAATTAAACTTGTCATGCTAGCATTTGAGTTTAGTCTTTCTTGAGCTATCCTTTTATGATTCATGCCATGTCAAATAGGCTGAGTAGAGCGTTGAATCTATATTGAGCCTTAGCTTGAGCTGTTTTAGTCTCCTGATGATACTTGAGTTAGTACAATGTGTTAAAAAGCAAAAAGATCTCTTTTGTGCGAAAAAACTGATCTCACCAATTCTTTCCTATGAGACGGCTTGCCATTGCACTTGGCATGAACTCAGGGGGAGTTTTGGATGACCTAGACTATCTTCTTAAGCTTATTGCTTGGAGTAGTCGCATAAGGCTTGAGATCTAGCACATGATAAAACAAAATGTTGGTTGACAACCACCATATTTGTGCGAAAAAACTGATTTCACCAATTCTCTCTCATGAGACAGCTTGCCATTGCACTAGGCATGAACTCAGGGGGAGTTTTGGATGACCTAGACTATCTTCTTAAGCTTATTGCTTGGAGTAGTCGCATAAGGCTTGAGATCTAGCACATAAACAAAAATTGGGTTGAAAACAACCATATGCTTTCAAAAGCCAATGTTTAATGTGCTCAATTTGCTTAATCTACAATCAGAACCAAGTACCTTAACCAATGTTTCAATCTTGAGCTTATAGCACTCTATTTGGACTCAATGTTAGCTTCTTTGTTCCGCTTAGCTTATTGACATGGCCTGCATCATCCTTGGATGTCTCTAGCTAGACTTTACTCATTGATGACTTGACTTGCTCACAAAATGCATTACATTTCAGATTGTCATCTTTGTGCTCTAGCTGGTTTATATATATGTTGTCATGATCTAGATAGCGTTTTTTTGTTATGGCTTGGTGTATTACATTATGGTCAATATGGATAATTCTCATGGCTCTAAATGCTTAAATAAACAATCTTCAGCCATATTCATCCATTGACATGTCATATTCTCTCTATTGCATCTTGATGCGTTTATTGCCAAAAGGGGGAGAATAGAGAAGAAAAAGTCTGTTGGGAACAGTTTAGAGCTTTGGAGATCAATTTGCTCTTTCAGTTGATGCTCTAGTGTTCCTTCTGTCGACATGGTCATTAGCTTCTTTCCATTCCTTGGACCATGTTGGATTCTTCTAACTCAAACTCTTCTTAAAGCTTTTTCTGAGTTTGTCAATATTCTCATCAAGGGGGAGATTGAGAGACCATGTGGTCGTGTCTCCATGAGAGTGATGAGTAATTGACAAGGGTTTAGGTCAGTCGAGTTTGGTTTGAGTGGTTCGGAGTCGAGTCGTTGCGTGGCGCAATCGGGCTCGGTCGGACTTTGGTCAAACCTGGTCATTTGGGCTTAGGATGCATATTCTAATGTTTTGACAGGTTTGGACTTCGGCAATGGTAAGTGATGTTGTTTATGCTTTCATGTGTCGAGCGGTGCTATTTGACGTGGTTTCTTGTCTGTGTGGCTGCAGGACGTCGAGTGGAGTCGTGGTGAGACACGGTGGACCGGACTAGGCGCAGGTGGCGCTGAGGTCAGAACGGTCAAGATGTGTCGAAGACGACGTGGACTCGAGGTGGTTGCGAGGCGTGCGAGGCAAGGAGCGCGGAAGCTTCCCGGAAGGTGCAGGAGGGGCGAATCGGGAAATTCGCAAGGCTGCACAAGCGGGAGCGGGCTCCGTTGAACGTAGCGGGCGTAACGGGCCGGAGACCCGTTAGCCAGGCGCTATAAAAGGAGAGGAGGGGCTGCATGCCCTACTTGAGCATTTTGGAGGGAATTAGGGTTAGCCCTAGTCAAAAGAGGCTTTAGGAGGTGGTTTTCCTTTAGTCTTTAGTGGTTGGAGAGGCAGAGTCGTGCTCCCTCTGTCCTTCTTCGATGGGTTCTAGATAGAACAGAGTGTTCTTATCCCTCCTCAAACATGTATGGGTGTGTTCTTGAGGTTTGAGAGTGGGAGAGGATGAGATTGAGAGCTTGTAATCCTTTCTTTGTATCAAGTCGGGGTATCGGGACTCCTCTGTATTCTCTGTGAATCAATGAATGAAAGTCCTGAAGTTTTTATCTGATCGTGCTCTCTCTGTTCTTCGTTGCTCCATTTGATTGATTTCTGAGCTTTTTGATTCTCGAGTTCTTGCTTGTTGGGAAGGCCCAAAATGGGTTGCTCTATGATGGGTTAGTGCCACAAGATCATTTGATCGATTTCCCGAAGAGCAAACTTGGTTTATTTCTCAGATTTCAGTTTTGGCCTTCCTCTGTTCATGAACTCAGTTTCTAGGGTTTGGAGCTGCTATTGATTCCCTTGTTGAGATGGCTTGAAATTTGGTATGGAGAGTCCAGAGGCTATTAATTAGCTACCCTCAAAATTTCATAGCCAAAAGATCAACGGTTGGGGAGTAATTTGATTTTTGGCTCGGGTTGTGCAAAAATTTAGATTTTTACCAATAATCTGAAATTCTTGCTTCTTGGTTTGATTCTCTTATTTCCCAAGGTCTCCTTACCATTTAGTTTGTTGTAGTAAGGACTTGGATCAAAAAGATTGAGAGCAAACCTTCTTTTTAGCCAAAAATCCGAAGTCTCAAAGTTCTAGCCCGAAAATCTTGTTTGCTGTTTTTCTCGAGAGGTACTACCGCTCCTGGAGAGGTACTACCGCTCAGCGGTACTACCGCTCGGATCAGCGGTACTACCGCTCCTGTTCGGACCAGTCCGATCGGCGATGAAACGTTCGGACGGTCCGAACGTCTCCGGCAAGAGGTAATACCGCTCGGCATAGCGGTACTACCGCTCAGCGGTACTACCGCTCAGCGGTACTACCGCTTGCAGTCAGACTTGCTCTGAATTTATTTTTCTTGACTGCTTCTTTCTGGATCTGGTTTTTCCTTGTTGCCTTGATTTCCAGTGAGGGCTTATTTTCTCCTTCATAGCTCCCATAGCTATTAGAGAAGAAGATATTTGTTGGGGGCGATTTTTAAAGATCGACATTCACCCCCCCCCCCCTCTGTCGCTATTTCGGTCCTACAAATTCGGCGGCCGGCACCGCCTTGGTAGCCTCGCGCGGTTCTGTTCTTTTCCAGTATCGACGCACCGTGCCGTGCATGGCACGCGTGATGGAGACTACCTGGGCCGCGACTTTGGCGTGTTTTTCCCGTTTCTCTTTCTTAGCCAGGCTGCAGAATATACTTGGGACGGACGTCCGTGGGTATCACGTGCCTGACCGGACGTCCGTGGGTATTAGACCTGGCCCGGACGTATGCTAACCTTCTATGCAACACATTCTTTCGAATATCTACAGATCTCAGTTGTTGATAGTGAATTATACAATTACACAATTACTGAAATCCTCATACACTATAATAGCTTTTGCTGTAAGAGAAATGCTTTCATGCTTTTCTAATAATGATTTACATAATTTTTAAAGTATAATAAATAATTGATAGATATTACTTGGTTTTTTTAAGTCTTCCGTAAACATTTAGCGGCCTTCTTGCGTCGTCAGACTCCGTTATTAACAGAGTTTTCCAAGTCTTCTCTTGCTTCTTCGGCTCCATAATTACTCTGTGCAAAATACATAGGTTGCTTCGGCATTAAGCGTGTTATGGCTTCCTTGTCCAGCATGGACAAAACTACGGACATGAGTGGCCTAGCATTCGGGCTGTCCTGAACACACAGTAGTCACATATGGATTCATTGGAAGACTTCTCGAAGTGAATAACTCACCAAAACCAATGTGTCCATGAAACACCTTGCTTTTCCATCTGTCCTTAAGTTCCACACCTGAAATTATTTAGTTTTTTCGCTGCACAAAGAATTCAGTTTAAGATAGATATTATTGTATTTTGTAATTTAAATCTATGTTAGGTCGAACCACTCCTAGTCTTTTCGACCGCTTGAAGAGTTCGATCAGAAAACAATATGAACTGATGGAAGATTATAAATAGGATAATCTTTGAGTCCGTAATAGACTCTGCACCGACCTAAATCAACTGTGGTGCTCTAAGTTGCGTATGTTGATTGGAGTCAGACGTGGCTACTCGAGGTGCTTCCGACTACAACTCTACATCGCTATTTTTGGAAACTCTCTAAGCGGGGTGTTGTTCCTGTCTCCTAGAGGATTACTATTCGAGTTACCAATAAGTCTCGGTTTCGTTGCCGATGGGGACTCTATTCCTTTCTTTATCAGGGATTCTGATCCCTAATCTCTATATATGTACTCCTGTAGTCGTACAATTGACACACGTCAATAACTTTTCTTCATATTCATCTTTTTTATTGTGTATCTATGATTTTTCATCCAAAAAGGTTTTCTACGTTAAAATCTCTATCCTGTGCTCTTAATTGTTTTTTATTATTTTTATTGTTTCCTAACAAGTGATACATATGAGCCTAACAAACACGAACAGCATGATGTCTCGTCGAAATTTCCGAATAGTGTAATTTTCTTCAATTGGTACATGCATTTGTTAGTAGTACCAGTTGCAATGGAAGTGCACATCGACGTTAATTATAACATACAACTTGAACTTCCAACAACGACGAGGCGATCGAGACCGTACCCGTTGAGCTCGAATTCAGCGGTCGGCACCGCCATGGCAGCCTCGCGCGGTTCTGTTCTTTTCCAGTATCGACGCACCATCGAGGGGTGACAAAAAAATCTTGTTAGTGGACTCGTTGATTTAATTTAAAATTATTTTAATTATACTTATTAATTGACCAAAAATCAAAATCAGTTTGTTTCAAATAAATTTGAATTTTTCTCTAGCTCAGATCAGCTCGTTAACTTATTTATAAAAATACTTTTAAATTATACATAAAATGGTATTAAATTAAATTATGTTAATTTTAGGAAAAGTTTGATAAGAATTTACTCGATCTGCACCCTAGCACGCGTGAGGGAGACTAACTACGTGGGCCGTGACTTCGGCGTGGGCTTGCAGGATAAACTTGTGCCGGACGTCCATGGGTATTACTGCCGTGGCTACCTCGCTCGCGCGGCCCACGTCTACGCTGTGACGCTGATCGATCACTAACTGGCTAAGCCCACTCCGACTGGTCGGACTCGCGTCCACGCCGCCCTGCTCCCTCGCCGGCTCCCCGCGCCGCCCTACTCGCTGCGCGCCCAGCATCGCCGCCTCTCTCTTCCCCGCGCGGCCGCGCCTCCCTGCTCACCGCGCACCGCCTCCCTCCCCCGCACACCGCACCTCACTGCTTGGTCCTGGGCTGTTCTTCGGCGCTTCCTCGGCCTCGGGTTGGGGACGGCGGCGATTGGTCAGATCGACCTCCCTGACCATACTCAAGTGAGTATTCCTAACCCAATAGAACTTCTTAGTTCCAATCGCTGGTAGATGTTAAAAGAAGGAATTTTGCTCCCTTGATTGATTTACTTGTTCGATTGGTTCAAAATTTTACTTGTTTCACATCTCCTGTCAAGAGCATGGATGCCTGTTTCGTGCGCTGATGCAAAATGTGAACTTGTAGGCGTCCTTCATGGGGCGGAGAGTCGGGAGCTACATTTACTCGGAACTGTGCGGCTCAGTAATGAATCGGAGCCTGTACTCTTTTCACTGTGGATTTGATGCAGCTGCGGCCAGTGATTCTCAAGAGGATTAAGAACCGGGCAAACGATTATCCAATCAACAGCATGAACCCGGTGGTGGAGGAAGTGGTCAGGGCTAATGAGATTTGTCACTGGAGGCGTCTCAATGCTGCTCAAAGTTGTTCCTCTACATTCATGCAATTAAAGGCAAGAAACCTGGAATTATTATTTTCTTGTCATAATTTTAGAAAGTAAACTCAGTCTTCTTGTTTTGATAAAAAAAAAGAGTGTGTATAGGTATCGCCCGGATGTTTTCTTCCTAACAATCATCCAAATTTCGGACCGTTGGATTAGAGATCCAACGGTCTCTTTTTTTTAGGGGGGAGATTTTTTTTTTGAGGGGGAGTGAATTTTTTTTGGAGGGGGTGGGGAGAATTTGTGACCTTTGGATCTCTAATCCAACGGTCACAAATCTGGATGATAGTTAGAAAGAAAACATCTGGATGATATTTATCAATACCCAAAAAAAATTAAAGTCATTCCACGTTAGCACGTATAATCAACGCGCACCTTCTATGGAACACATTCTTTCGAATATCTACAAATCTCAGTTAGTAGTGAATCATACAATTACACAATTACTGAAATGATGCTGACCAACTAAGGATTAGTTGTTGTCTAAGGATGGCCCGATCTTTCCCGGTACGTTCAGCGAGATTCATTCTCCTTGGATAGAGTCTTCTCCTTACTAGAAGCAATCTGCTGAACTACCCAAACCGTAAATTCAGCATGAAGACACGAATTAGAAGAGATGAACCTTGTAGATTCAATGGGCAATCTCAAGAATCTCCTATTCTTGCTTTGCACCAATTTAGCAAACTCCAAATGAGAAAACCTTGCAATCACGCAATCTGGCCGCCACCAACCATCATAGCGATTTTTCTCCTTTATTTCATAAGTATAAAAACTTATCATATCATAGGCTAAGTTACAATGGGGCTAAGGCCCTGGCCTTATATTGGTGCACAATGTACGGCTTTGACTAAAACTCACGCACAACTTGGCCTAAGGCCGAAACAAACTCTCATATGAACTAAAAAGGAAATATATAAACTACTACCACCGGATTCTCTCTCAATTTGCAATGTGATTATAAGGATTCTGTGGCTGACACCTTGTTCATTGTATGGGGTTTCGAAATAATTTTCAACGAGTCCAAAAACGCCCAAATCGGACTCCGTTTGTGAAAGTTATGGACGTTTTAGTGTTGGACTTTCTGTCTAACCCGAATCGAATCCAAACTAAATTCAAATATGTATATGTTTTCTTTTCTTGTTCAAGAGGCTTCCAAATCCGTTTGAAATCTGAAAAGGAATCCTTCTCAACCTTTGAAAAATCATGGTGTGTTCGGATTTTACCCTTACTTACATTGCAATACTCGGACTCTTTATGTTTGGCAGGTCTCGCGCGTCTCTCCGGACAGCTCGTGTAGCATCCAATTAAATTGCCCTAACTTTGTATAGGAAGCTCCAAATCAAGCGTCGTTTGATTCGTTGGAAAGTAGACTTCATTAGATTTTGAAATATGTATTTTGTGTGCATTAGAAACCTCAGAATTGGCATTGAGAACTTCATGAAGATTGTGAACAGAACTGCAATCATGAGAATTTGATTGATCTTGTGTCTTCCTCTTTAGCCAAACTTTCTTTCTTTCTTCTCCATTCACACTTCTAATTCCATGCATTGTTGTCTTGTTTGCACTGCGCAAAGGAGGAATCACATAAGCATCCGCACAAACTAGGATATTCTTCTCTCTCCTATAACCGATTGCTTCTTTCTCTTTGCGCAATTCAGCATTACTAAACCTTGTAACTTTAAATTGCATAGATGAAGCATAAATCAATATAGCATTCACACTCTTGACCCCATCATGAAATCTTCATATACTATAATAGCTTTTACCGTAAACATTTAGCGGCCTTCTAGAGCCGTCAGACTCACGTTATTAACAGTGTTTTCCAAGTCTTCTTTTGCTTCTTCGGCTCCATAATTTCTCTGTGCAATATACATAGGTTGCTTCGGCATTGGGCGTGGTATGGCTTCATTGTCCAGCATGGACACAGCTACTGACATGAGTAGCCTAGCATTCAGGCTGTCCTGAACACACAATAGTCCTATATGGATGCATTGGAAGACTTCATTAAGTGAATAACTCTCCAAAACCAATGTGTCCACGAAATCCCTTGCTTTTCCATCTGTCCATAAGTTCCATGCCTAAAACATGACGATAAAGTTCCAATTTATATTGGCTATATTCTGTTTGAGTTGTTCAAATTTGAAGCATTTGGTAACACTTATATCAACTCTAAGGTTTGGAAAATCCATCATAAGATGATGAGGTGAGCTGATCTTCAATCCACTTACAATCTCCAGTACCAAAATACCAAAGTTATAGGTGTCGGTCTTGATCGAAAAAATGCCCTCCATCGCATATTCAGGTGGCATGTAACCGCTATTTGAATTATTTCACATGCAAGTATGTAATTTGAATTGTTCCAAGCACATAAATAACATTCTCGCAAAAAAGCACATAAATAATATGTTGAGAAGAGCTAGTGCAAGAGTTACTTACTATGTCCAAACAACTCGTTTAGTACTTGCATGTTGCTCCTAGCCTCCAAAGATACTTGCCATTCCAAAATCTGATATTTTTGTGTTCATCTCCGCATCCAGTAAAATGATGCTTGCTTTGAGATCTCTATGAATTATTGTCATTCTCGAATCTTGGTGGAGATAAAGAAGTCTTCTAGCTACCCCTTTGATTACGTTGAACCTTGTTGCCCAATCAAGCATAGACTTCCTTGCATCATCTGCCAAGAACAAGATAGATAGGAGTGAAAAGCACGTAGTTAGGTCAATTCAAGATACATTTGTTTGGTCAATTCAAGATTTTTTTTAGCGTACGTGATTAAAACATACCAAAAAGGAATTTGTCTAATCTTTTGTTGGGCGAGTATTTGTAAATAAGCAGCCTCTCATCCTCACGAATACAGCAACCAAGAAGTCTAACTAGATTCTTGTGTTGCAATTTGGCAATAAGAACTACTTCATTTCTAAAATGCTCTATCCCTTGCTCAGAACCCTTGCTAAGCCTTTTAACAGCAAACTTCCTTACCATCCTCCAATGTTCCCTGTGTGGTTGCAACATTATTGAATTAACCTAGAGCGTCACATTTTTCATCGTTGTAATTGACAAGGTAAAAAAATTATAAACCTTATAAATATTGCCAAAACCTCCTTTTCCAAGCATGTTGGCGTCATGGAAACTGTTTGTTGCAGCGGCAATGTCTTCGAAGCTAACACGTGGAAATTCTAGATTTTGATCCCAAAGTTCATGAAAAGTGCTCAAGTGTCCCAGCACCGGTCTTTTCAGGGTTTCCTTGTTTCATCATTTGCCTGATGGATATACCAGTAATGTCAAAACACTCAAACTCAATACTATTACATGAACAACTGTATATTACAGGTAAGTGTTAATCTGTTCTCTCTTTTTCTACCTCTTGACTTGCATATGCGGACAAGATATATGCATGCGAGTATCAGCTGGCATGATATAATTGGGAGTACAATCTTTAATACCATACTGCTCTTCTTCTTGTTTACTGCAGAATTGTGTCCTGTGAAGAAAGCGAGCGAATATAATTTACTGCATCAAGCTTAGCTTTCGAGAGTATGGAATTAACTCTTTTTTTTTTGCGAGGAGTTATCGATTTACTTGCATACAATACTACCACCAAGCTGTCAATCTAATTAAGCATCCCCAGCATTCCACCAGCCGGCTCGAACACGTCGAGGCGCTTGCACTCCCGGATGGTCCCTTTTATGTCGTAGTAGCCGAACGGTCCGCACGAGCCATAGTGGAGACAGCCATTACTGGGGCACTCAAACCACCCCATCCATGACGAAACTTCACATTGCCTTTGTAGTCTAGCTTCCAGTGTGTTCTCTGTGAGCCCTCAGCTGCGTTGAACGTTGCGGAGATCTCCTCCCCATCGTCGACAATCTGGGACCAGATGAATCTGGTGAGGCCGTCGCACCGTTCCACACCCCGCTGCGCCAGTACGGACTTGCTCCGTGCCAGATGAGGATCTGGAAGCCCAGGATGGGGTCACCACCGAGGGAGAAGTTGCCCGTGGACGGGTCTTGAGAACCCTTCCAAGCAACGATGCGCACTGCTATGTGGCTCTTGTAGTTCATCCACAACTTGAAGCCAGGGAGAATTGTGTCGGTCGGGTGATCGTAGCTCTGCCATATCTTCGTGCGGTTCGGGGACTGGAGGACAAAGTTCCCTGTGTTGAGCAACACAGCGACAGCTCCGTGACCTCCGGTGGTGTTGTTGTTCGTCGTCGTCCAAAGGATACGGCCTTTGGAGTCTGACAAGACAAGGTCAGAATTGTTGGTCACAACCAGCTTCCCGGACGAATTGCTGGCGATTGGGTTGTCACGGTTGGCAACCCACACGTATGTTCGCTCGGAAATATTGTGGTACCATATGCCAACATATAAGTTTGCAGTTGAATTTGTTGGGGAGAAGAAGCCAAGAGCAAAGGTGCCACCGTTCGAGATGAGCTTGTCACCGGGGGAGAGTGGCTTTGCAGGTGTTAGGCGGTTATCAGATTTGCATAAATAAATCAAGAGCATGAGGATGAAAATGGGGAGGGAGGTCATATTCTTTTGCGTATTCTTGTGAACTAGCTAGGAAATGGTTGGACATGAGTAAATGGTGTAGCATGTGTATGAGTTTTGTTGACCCTTCAATAGCGCAAGAGATAATTCCGGGGTCAGACTAGCTAGGATTTGAACGACACATCATCAGTAGTCATATGTGAGATAGCAAGACCTAAATTTAAAAACATCTCCAATAGTTAGAAACCAGAAGATACACAGCATCTTTTATCGATGTTAAAGATAACCGCGACAATAATAGATCAATGTTAAAGATAACCGCTACAATAATAGATGACGATAGTTGATTTTATAAATAATTAAATACTGTGGCCTACATGATGTTGGTGACGATAGTTGATTTTATAAATAATTAAATACTGTGGCCTACATGATGTTGGTTCTTGTGCTAAGATCAACTCTTGCATGAAAGTAGGCATCTGTTGTTTTTCTGAGGGAGAGTACCTGGACAGCGAATTCAGCTTGGGCTTCCAAGTTTCTCGTTCACATCCATTCTTCGGCCGGACGTCCATGGGTATCACGTCCCTGGGCCGAAACTACCTTGCTCGCTGGGCCCACGCGACGCCGATGAATCCTGATTGGCTAAGCCCAACTCGCGTCCACGCCGCCCTGCTCGGCTGCTCCTTCGCCGGCTCCCCTGCGCGGCTGCCCACCCTACTCGCTGCGCGCCCATCATCACCACCTTTCTCCCCCGCGCGTGCACGCGGCATCACCGCATCTCTCTGCGAGGCCGCGCAGCCCTGCTCACCGGGCACCGTCTCCCTCCTCCGCCCCCGCATCTCACTGCTTGGTCCTGGACTGCTCGCAGGCGCTTCGTCAGCCTCGGGTCGACGGCGGCGGTTCATCAGATCGACCTCCCTGACCACACTCTAACTGACTTTTCTTGACCACACTCAAGTGACTATTCCTAACCCAATACAACTTCTTAGTTCCAATCGCTGGTAAATGTTAAAGGAACGAATTTTTAGCTTTTCTGATAAAAAATGAACAAAATGAGAAAAAAAAATGGTATACTATCACGGACAATACAAAGGAATATTTTAATGTCATACTTATCTAAGGGCTGAAGCAACATGAGAACGATATTAATGTGTACCTAGCATCATTACTGGAAAATCTTGTGATAATGTGTAATAAAAGGGTACAAGTATGGAATGCAGATAAACGAGAGAACTTCACTGTGCGAGCCATGTTATTTTGCACCATCAATAATTTTTCTATCCTTGATAACCTATCTAGGTTGAGTACAAAAGGAGCCAAATCCTATTTGCATTGTTTAGATTATACCGAGAGTGTATGGCTGAACAACTCGCACAAAACTGTGTACATGTGTCACCGTAGGATCCTTCTAAGGTATCACCTATACCACAAGATGAAGAAATAATTTGACAAAAAAAAGAGAACGACTCAACTCTAAGGATTTTTAGCGAGAAAGAGATCTATGACATTGTTAAGGATATCAATGTTGTGCTTGAAAAGGGACATAAGTTGAGGACTCGTCAAAAGAATATGTGGAAGAAAAGATTAATATTTTAGGACTTGTCCTATTGGGAGTATTTAGAAGTTCACAATTGCATTGACATAATGCACGTAGAAAAGAATGTATGTGATAGTTTGATTGGTCTCTTACTGAACATATGTGTATTGATCACCCTGAAGGGCTTTTTTAAAAAAAAATAGCTAACTGGAATGATCCCACATGGTGAACACTTATTTAGAAATTATTCCAATGTAATTAAGAAACTCAGCATGTAATTAAGAAATTATTCTATTGTAATTGATTCAGTAATTAAGAAATAATTTCATCTGTAATTATATCTGCTTGCTTATTTTGAGAGAGGTATGGCTAACATTTCCTGAGGCTAGCCGAAAAATATGATATGTTGTAGCTGTAGAAGTAACTATCACAGGTGGTTTAGTGGCACAAATCGTCTGTGATATATGTACTTTCACCCAAAGGGAGAGTTCACAGGCGGAGGTCTTTCATCTAAAGGGAGAGTTTAACCTCGGCGACATCAATTAACAGATGTTAAAATATTTGATTTAATTGTAATTCATTCAATTATGCTTCATCAAATAATTCATTTAGTTGTAATTCATTTGTGAGATCTGTATAATGAATTTCGTGTGCTATAAGATCTGCAATTATTTGTAATCTACTTGCTTATTTTCAGAGGGTATTGCTAGCATTTCCTGAGGCTAGTCAAAAAATAGAAATATTTAGCTATTCAAAAAGCTATTACAGATGGTTTGTAATATAAAACCGTTCGTGATGTATCAGATATCACAGGCGGTTATGTTTAAGAATCGTCTATGATATCTGACATATCACAGATGGCAAAAACCATCTGTGATATGTCAGATATCACAGATGATTATATTTAAGAACCGTTTGTCATATCTAACATATCACAGACAGTTATTTTGAAAAAGCATATGTGTTGTGATTTATTACAGATGGTATAGTTGATTTCTCACTGTGTTAATCTCACTACGTGCGTATGCAAACGGAGTAAATCTCGGGGTATGTATGTTGTATGCAGTATGGGCAATGGTCACGGCAATAGATGTGGTTGTCCACTCATCATCTTGTCCTAACTCCTTGCTTTCAAAGTTCAAATAGGTACTAAATAGCTAACGAAGTAACGATTAGCCGACCAAAATAAGTACTAAATTTTGTGATTTAGATTTTAGTGTTTCAATTCTATGATCTTTAAAATATTTGTGAGTCAGGGATTTAATATTAGAATGCCTTATTTCAATTTTTGCAACAATTGAATTAGGAGATTTTTAATGTATTTCAATATATAATTCAATGTGTTCTAACTTTCAATAATTATCATCTCCCCATAGAAGGTAGTCTGCAATCATGGAGCTATTTCTAAAAACAAAGGCACCAAGTTCAAGTGCAAATGCTACGAATATAGAAAGTCCAGAAATCAATTGGGAAGAGGAGATTCAGTTTGATATAGGGAAAAAATAATAGACGACTATCTCCCCAATCAGAAAATTGTGGTAAGAAGAAAGTACTTGGATAATGGGCCTTGCCAACCTCACACATATAATTTTCCATATACAATGTTTGGGAAGAAAAAGAGAAGATTTAACCCTGTGTGGTTTGATCAGTATGGTAGTTGGCTTGAGTATAGCGAGTCCAAGATATAAAATTTAGAATGTATTACTATCTACTACATTATTAATAGATGTGTCGATAAGTACACACATAGAGCATGAGGCCATGCGTTATTTTTATTTTAGATCCGCCACTGCCTACGCTATGACTAACCCTTGCATGGACACATCATGACTAACAACTACACGGATTCCCGCTGTGACTAACACAACCAAAATCATAGGAAACAACTCCAAACCAACTCCTCTTAGAAATAGAGACCAGACCACTCCTACCAAAACCGGTCAGACTGCCGTAAGAGCGCCGGTTAGATCGCTAGGACTCCCCCTGATTAGACTGCCATAAGAGTGTCGATCATACCCCACCGGTTAGACCGCTAAGGCACAGCCGGTCTAACCACAATCGCACAGCGGTCAAACTGCCACCCTAGGTCAGTCTGACTGGTGCTACCAGAACTGCACAGACCAAAATACAAATTTACAAAAATCAAACTCAATTAACAAAAGCAAAGCACAAGCAATATCAAATACTTATCACTCTCGTAAGACTGCCATCACATGGTCTTACAGAACTGAACTTGTTAGGCCTGCAAGCCTGTGGTAACAGTTAACTCTACCTCTACCTTTGTATCTCTGAACTGAACTTGTTAGGCCTGCAAGCCTGTGGTAATAGTTAACTCCAAACTTGTGGTATGTTCTTTTTAGCTGCGGCTTTTGGCTTTTGGACTGTTCATGCGAGAGATTATAGAGTAACTGAAACTCACGTGCGATTTTTGCCGATATAAATGAAGTCGGTATAGTATATACTATAATTAACTAGTAGACCCCATCTTAAAAAGACACTACATTTAAAAGCTAGTTACTATAGAAAAGTCAAAAGCTAAAGCTAAAAGCTGAAAAAGAATAAGGCCTATGACTTTCGATAAAAAGCAGGGCAACCACTTTTGTCTAAAACAACAAACAGCCCTTAATATGTTCTTTTTTCTTCGGAACAGAAAAGCCAATGCTACGGTTTCTTAATGAAACCCAATTTCAGTTACAAAGCCACAAATTAAGTTTCCTTCTTACAGGCTGGTATCATGTCACCCCATTGCAAAACACTGAAAGGCAGACTAACGCGGCTGATAACCATTTCGAGGTCCGTTTCAATCATCTTGTTTTCGGCCCAATATGTACAATGCTACCTAGGCCTGGTCCATTAGGCCCTTGGACGGTTCGGTTCATCGCAACCTGTCTCCATCTCTCTGATAGCACACCTGTCGATGAAGGGCCTGCACCAAGGACAATATGTATCCTTCTGTTTTGCCCTTGTCTGCATAAAACAGTGTCTCTATCTTGTTCACCCTGGCATTTGCAGAATTGAACCGTGGGATGGCACTAATATTGTATTTATAGTCTTCTAAGTTGTCGACATCAAGATCCTCAGCCCTGAAACAAGGATTCATCAGAGATTGGGGACAAGCTACCATTTGTCTTGCATCTATTACATGAAAAATAGAAATTAGAGTGGTGGTGTACACTTGTACCCTTTCATCGCCCTTTCTCCGAAAGCTCCATTGTTGTGATACAATCTGGTGTTCATGGTGGAGAACAAGGAAAATATCAGGTGAACATATCACACATTTTAACAGTGTTTTGCCCTTGCAACAATACTTGGATGCTGCAGTGATATCTGCCAGATGTTAAGTACCTGGTGGAGTCCGCAAATGGAACAAGCCATTGCAATATTCTGTCCATTTCAGCTCTGACCTCAGTAACTGTCGTCTGCAACAAATTAATGCCAATATCAGAAATCCAGAACGGATTAACGCTACACAATATAGATATTAATATGTTGAGATTTGAGAATTGTCATAAAAGAGTGACTGACTACCTTCTCCATGGGCAAACACTCCCGCAACTTAGTATGCAAAATTAATTTGATGCTAGGAGGCAGTGTCTGGTACAATGCATCCCTGGCTATTTTAGGAACCAGCGGTGAGACCAGTGCCTGACAATGAAGAAGTCACAAGGAGATAGGGGAAAATTTGACCAAAGGAAAGTACTAGGACAGTATTGTTTGCTGTGTGGTTTTCATCACAAAAAAGGATTGAATCGCAGCATAACAAGTATAAGCACAAAACACGTCAATAATATGCCTGTTACATTACTGCAACAGTGCTACAGTGATTTAGGTATCCAAGTGGATGGCTTAGTTAATATAGTTTTACGTTATGAAGATAACCTACTATCAGAAAAATTGAGACGAACTGACGAACCAAAGCGTTTATCTGTAAAACAACTTGGGCGTAATGCAATGTGAGTCCAGTAGAACCTAACGTTTCCCCAAGATTGCTCACTGGCTGTACGTCTTGATCTCGATGAACCTTGTAGAAAACACTATTGATCTCCAAATACATGAACTGCACAATATCTACAAGTTTCTCTACAATCTGCAACAGAACAACATGGAGCGCTGTTGTAATTCATGAATAAGATAGAAGAAATGTTGATCATATATCATCATGGTGCATTACATCTTCCATATTCTTGAACCAAAGTGATTTCTTTTGCATCTTGGCCACAATATTTCTATGGTTCTTCGCTGAACTACTTGTTACACCTGCATACAGTTGAAGTATGATTAGAGCCCAAAAGGAGAATATTTACATTAAATGTCTGTCTTAGGGCCTGTTTGGCAGAACTCCACCACTGAAAAAATGAATCTGGAGCAGCAGATCCACCAAAAACAGCTCCACCGTGAATCTGAGATCCCACCATGGAGCTAGACAAAACTGTTTGGCTTGCACAGCAGCTCCAGATCCACGAAACCGAGTTTTTGGTGGGAATAGCCTGTTTTGCCCATGCGTTTTATGGTGGTATGGGATGGGGTGTGTAACCAGTGGCAAAAGGTGGGTAATTACCACCCAACTCCACGAGTAGGTACGAAACAAGGTTTCGTGGAGCACCCCTTGAGGTGCTCCATGGATTTCATGAATCTGGAGCTAGATTCAGTATTTTGGTGGATTCAGATTTCGTGGAGCTGGAGCGTTTGGGTAAAAATTCGTGGAGTGGAGCTGTTTTTAGTGGATCTGGAGTTGGTGGAGCTCTGCCAAACAGGCCCTTATTTTAGATGTCAGTGGCAAATATTGTTGTACAAATGCTGAATAACATGATTAATTTTTTTACTTGTAGAAATACCGATCCAAATTGCACCATAGAGGATCTTTACACCGGTTTCCAAACCGAATAACATCTAAAGTGAATTCTCTCAACTGTTCTCTGCATAATTTGCAGTAAATACGTGTAAGAAAATTTGGAAAGTACTTATATCTTATAAGCATAGAAAATCCGTCTGACCTTATGTCAGCTTCAACAAAAAGGAGCAAATGATTGTGATCTTCTGAAATTAGACAGTGGACGCCTTCAGACCGAAGCACCACCTCTTTCAGATGCCCCATGCTTTCTTGAGAGAGGGATTCCATTAGATTTGAGCCCTTGACAATTGTGTTGGCAACTTCAAAGGACAGGATCCCAATTTTTGTTTCTTGGGCAGCAACGCTTTCTGACCAACGAACAATCTTTTGAAGATGCCTCATACTTTTAATTATATTTGAGACACTGATGAACTTTTTGGCTACCTTGAAGGCCAGGATCTCTGTCCTACTTTTTCTTACAGCAACACAGGACGCAGCAATGACACTTTTAGTTTGTGAGGTGGATGTCCCTACTTTGTCAATGCTGGAGGCAGCTGTGACATTTGCAGTTTTTGAGGTGGATGTCCCTACTTTGGCAATGCTGGAGGCAGCAATGTCATTAGCAGTTTTTGAGGTGGATGTCCCTACTTTGTCAATGCAGGAGGCAGCAGTGACAATTGCAGTTTTTGAGGTGGATGTCCCTACTTTGTCAATGCAGGAGGCAGCAGTGGCATTTGTAGTTCTTGAGGTGGATGCTCCAGTCCTTACTATGTCAAAATCCTCCGTTAAATTGCTTGATTTTGCAGTGCCATTGCTGAAAAGTGTGCCTACATGTGATGCCTGTAAGATAAAGAGAGGCCATTTACTTAGGGCGCAGAACCTAATGAACTGAGATACAATGCTGGATTAGTCACTTAAGACATATATAGAGTTATTGTCATGGATGGTCCCTGTTATTTCTCAAACATCTCATGCTAGTCACTTTTCTTGAAGTTTCAGAAATCAAGCTCATGTTCTTTGGAAGTGTCTGTCTTATCTGATCCCAGTTGTGAATAAGTTGTCAAACATCAACGAGTTTCCTCACAGTTTCCCTTTTAGAAAAAGGAGTCATTGGGCTGCTGAGTTGGTCTGTGGATATATGGCAATGTAGAGAAGTTGGATAATTCAGTTGACAAACTATTGTAGTCTTGATCCCTGCTTCTCTAGAACTATCAACATGATCTTGTTGTTGAGAGCAAGGGTTGAAGCATGGAACTACAGTTTTTCAACAGGTATATACAAAATTTCCCATATAAGTGTAAACTAACACAATTTGTACTGAAACATATTGAATCAACTTCAACATTTTATAATAACTATTACAACAAGCATTAAAATGAAGTTAGTAATCATACCTGGCCTACTGGTGGCCAATTCATACATTCTACTTCATTAAGCATTTGGATTATATCCCACGCAGTAGGCCTTTTCTTTGGGTCAGGGTCTACACAGTTGAGTCCTATCTCGATGCATCTGTAGACTTGTTGGCTATATATTTCCAATGACGTATATCTCACTGCTGTTTCCAACCTATTTCTCCACTTCTCAACCACCTAAATATTTGTCACAGCTGTGAGCTAGAATGGTAGTAAGAAAAGGCTAGAATAATCTATTCTTACATTGTCTATGAAGTGCTGGAAAGAAGTCTCGGTACTCTGGGGATAGTCCCTGTGTCCTTTCATTAGCTCTATGATTATAGCACCCAAACTGAATAAATCTGACTTGGTTGAGATTACTCCATTGGCTAAGTATTCTGGTGCCATGTATCCACTGCCATTATAACATGAATGTTTGAGGCAATACAAGCATAAAGAAAATGCAAAATATGTTAGAGGCAGCTTACAGTGTTCCCACACGACTTCTGGTGATAATTCGAGATTGTTTTTGGCCAAAGAGCCTTGACATACCAAAATCCGCAATTTTTGGTCCCATATTATCATCCAGCAATATATTTTCAGGCTTAAGGTCCAAATGAACAATATGGCATTCCTTGTGAAGGTAATGCAAGCCACAGGAAATTCCCCTAATTATTTCATATCTCATGTGCCACTCAAGTCCACATGATTCAGCTGTAAAAATGGATAAATAGAGACACACATATATATAAGACCACCCAACCCTCTTTTTGGTACTGCTATAGCAGACCTGACCAAGTAGTAGAAGTAGACAAAACATAGTTACAGTTATGTTATAATAGTGAAAGAAAAGGATAAAAAATGCCATACCAGAAATATGCTTATCAAGGCTCCTGTTATGTAGATACTCGAAGCAAAGCAACCTTTTTGGTATTTCACCCAGGACATATTTCCCGCCTGGTACTTGCGTCACTTCCCACCGGGATTCAGCACAGTAGCCTACAAAATGTACTATATTTTGGTGCTTGAGGTCCATGAGATTAGTAAGCTCCTTCAGAAATTGACCATCTTCCGATTGTATTTCGAGAAGCTTCTTCACCGCAATCATTTTCCCATTTTGAAGAATGCCCTGTTTCATTTCCTTTATTCAGTATGGACATGTGTCTGATCAATTATTTTCGCTAACACTCGGAAACTGGAGAAATACGAATTACGCCATACCTTATAAACCACTCCAAAGCCTCCTCTGCCAAGCTCTTGCTCCTCAGAAAAATCGCATGTAATGGCTTTTAAGAAATCCATTGGCAGATACATTGGCGTTGCACATGGATCTTGTAGCTTGTTCTCCAATATACCAAAATCAGTATTTTTTTGCAACGTAGCATCATGCTTAATAATGGCACTGTCCATTTCTTATTACAGGAAAAAAGAAAGAACTCCTGTAGATGATAATTGGAGAAAAATTCACAAAACCCCAAGAATTTCGGCAGAAGTAGCACAAAACAACAGACTTAAGAAATACTTTCACATTGACATGGGAAATTGGCAAAACGTTTCAATCTCCCCAAGGTGTATTCACTGCCGTTCAATGCAACGGGAACTGACAGTGAGCCTCACTGTACATGGAGGTAGTTCAAATGGACTTTTCATCGAACACCTTACACGCACATTGGCTACTGTGGAAGGAGCAGGATACGCTCCAAGTTCTATGCTGCGTCAGGGTGGGCGGAGGCAAGAGGGAGAGAAAGTGAAGGCGTGAGCTCCACCAAGTGATTCAGGAATATCGGGTACCGCGGTGGGTTCGCACACAGGCAACACGTAAAACCATGTGTAGCATACATGGAGATCTCGGAGGCAAGAGGGAGAGAAGACGAAGACGTGAGCAAGTGATCCAAATTGCGTGCATCAACCAGTTCACCTAAAAACCTAAGTTAATAAGAAAAAATAGGTAATTTACTTATACTTAAACATTCCTCCTCACGTGTAGACTCTCACAAACTAAGACGTGGAATAGAAGTTACCTGTAATTATTTTTTTTATTGTGCAAACTAATCTTGAATTTAAGATTTCTCTGATACTATATTGAGTTATATGTACCATCAGTTCACCTAAAAGTTTAAATTTATGAAAAAAGATAGACAATTCACTTATACTTCAACAAAAAAATGATATAAGCCTAGCATATGGGTCCAATCTACGTATGTTGGAACATAGGAAAATCTTCCATGGCACACTAATCTACACATGTATTTGGGAGGGGAGTGTGTCCGAACAAAAATATCACACCCTCCAACACGTGCTCCACAGGTCGCACGGCTGGAGAATTTGGTAATGAGAATTATTTATCCCGTGCGATGGCCCATGATCTGCCGGCTGAAAAGCCCTTGTTCTTGCGCTCATCCAAACGCACCTGTGAAAGGGCCAGGGAGATTTTGGCGCAGGTGTAGTTTCTATGATCAAGCAAGGTATACCAGTGACGGTGAAAGAAGTACAAAGTGATCAGTGGAGACCCTCAAAATAACCTCATGATTAACCCTGCTGTCAAGCTACTCTCTATGGTATCCCAATAGGATGAAAGATTACGAATACAGGTTAAAGAAAACATGGGAGTAGCTACAGTATACATCGGGAAAAAAAACGGATCTTAGATAATTGATACAAAAGCCTTTGAAAATTAAGCAAATCCAAAGCTCCAAAAGCTAGTAAAACGGCCCAAGCGGACTTACAAGGTCTGAAGCGATCGCCGTTGGACGAACGAGGATGCCTGTTGGGACAGACGACCGCCGAGAGATAGCTCGGGGAGACGACGACGGATTTTGTTAGTGAAGGCATTGACTTGACTCGGCCAGCCTACGATCAGAAACCTTTTTTTATTTTTTTTGAGAGAGAGAGCTCGTGGAGACGATGGTGGATTTTGTTAGCAATTAGAAGTCGGTCAATCCAACCCTTTATTTTCTTTTTTCCTTCCTCTTTTCCTTTCTTTCCTTGTTTACTTCTTGTCCCATGCGCTGCTTTCTTCTTCTCTCTCTCATGCTTCATCTCAATCTCACTCCACTGTTCTTCCTCCCGTTTACTGCTGCTTCACCACCTGCAGCGCCTTCTTCTGCTCTACCTCTCCTATACTCTCTCTCTCTCTCTCTCCTGCGCACGCGTACGCGCACACGCAGCACCTCGCCGCCGCTGCCGATCGTCCTGTCCCCGACCATTGGACCCTTGTAAATAGGAGCACCAGGACCGCCTAGCCCTCCTCTTCGTTTTTCCCAGCCCCATCCTCTATCTTGCTTCCGTTACGTCGGAACGCGCCGCGCCCGCGACTCGATCTTCGTCTCCGGTCAGCTCCTAGTGTTTCTACCCACGTCATATCGTGTACCAGCATCCCATCAATCGTCACCCTCAGTTGATTGTGTTTTGTCGCGGCCGTTCACGGGAATCGATCCGTCTTTCTCGTCGTCATCTGATCCGCCGCCGTCTTCGATTTTGTAGCCGCCAGTGAGCCCTTGTCATCATTATACTCACCATCTTCTTCCTTACAAGGCCATTCTAACTCGTGCTCGCCCCGCCTTCTCCGGAACCTCTACAGAACGCCATCATCGCCGACCGCCTCCGCTTCTAGTCCGCCGCCGTGTGCAGCTAGTGTGCCACTGCGCCGCCCCAACCGCGACGTTCACTGCTCTCCGTCGCCGCCGCGGATCCACTTTTACCGTCGATCCCCAGTTCCTCCGGTCACTACTCTCCGTCGTCGCCGCCGTCTGGAGCCGCCCACCGAGCTCCCCTGTTCTCGCTCTGCTCTTGTCTTCTTGGTGACGCTGTTTCAGTACAAAGTGGTTTATTATTTTTGGGCTGCGATTGGTCGTGAAAGAGAGCATAGAAATAATGTGTGATTTTAGTTTATTTAGATAAAATCATTATAATATCTACTATAATTACTTTACTTCATTTAAAAGATGCCTAAAGCTGAAAAGAACAGTCCTGTTATGCAGCCCACGGAGAATCGGACGGCCTCCATCGATTGCAGCCAGCATGCAATGAATCAAAATTTATAGCCGATCTTAGATCAAAATTTAATGTACGTACACTGTATCGAAGATCACTCAACTCTTATTGGGGTGGTTCAAATGGATCGCCAATCTTCTTAAATGCATATTCGGATCACCAAATGTGATTTGGGTGGTCACTGCTATAACCACCTATGCCCAAGAAACCAACCAGTGATGTGGAGACCTCCGTAGCAAGGCTCGCACGTGACAGGCACACGAGGATGGTAGCGGGTGGAGTAATTCTGGTTTATTTTCGGTTTATAGTTTCTGGCCGTGGGTTATGGTTTTTAGACTGTTCGTAAAAAATGATATAAAGTAATAAAAATTTACATATAGTTTTAGCTAATATAAATAATATTACTATAGTGTATACTATAATTAATTTGTAGATTTCATCTTGAAAAAATATTTTATTTAAAAGTTAGTTTCCGTAGAAAAATAAAAAACAGTTTTTAAAAACCGAAAACAACGTGCCAGCGCGAGGCCGACGGTGGTGCAATAGAGGAGGAAGCGCTTGCAGAAGCGGCGTAGTCGGCGTAGCAGCAGAGGGCGCGTAGCTGAGGACCGCCGTCGCTATTTGATTAAAGCAAAATTGGTGGTTTGCCGAACGCCACGCTACTTGAATGTTTCTTTGGTAACACCAAGCACCGTCACATTTTGGCTCGTGGCATGTGTATTCAACGAGACCAAATACAATCATCTACCTCGTCTTCTCGTCTTCTTATTTCTCGTGGCAGTTGTTCTAAGGAACATGCCGAAGCTTCCTACGTAGACACGTCGTGAAGCTTGTGATTCAGCCATGGCATCCGCGAGGAGAAGGGAGACTGGGAATATGCGTCGAGGCAGGGTTTCACCGTTTCAGTTGACGAGCAAGACTGCGGTGGGGGTTGGCTTTGGGTCGCATGAATAGGGAGGATTGAGAAGGGGATCGCGTTAGGAAGGAGGATTGAGATGGTGATGAGATAAAGAGGGATGACTATAAAAATAAAAGAAATGCAGGGCTCCGTAACCTAGGTACCGCTCGGTTGGGCTGAAATAATCTGGTTTATGGCTAAAATTACACTGTAGCTGACTGAAATTACACTGTAGTTAATGGTGACTTATTTGGCATAACTAAATTTTAAAAAATTAAAAATAGAAAAAATAGATTAACTTATCATAGACAATGCAAATGAATACGGGAAAAAAGAACCGATAAAAAACCAAGAAGCCACAAAAGACGAGATCTAGGAATAGTGAAAAATAAGTCAGAAGCCAGAATCTCAAGCCGAATTGAGTGAGCCCTAGAGGCCTGTGTCTTTTTGGCTGAGACTTATGGCTTTTAGCTGCGACTTGTGGCTTTTGGGCTGTTCGTGTGAGAGATTACAGAGCAACAGAAACTCACGTATGATTTTTACCGATATAAATGAAGTCGGTACAGTATGTACTACAATAACTAGTATATCCAGATCCCATCTTGAAAATACATTTCATTTAAAAGCTAGTTACTGTAGAAAAGTCAAAAATAAAAGAAAAAAGCTGAAAAAAGAATAGGACCCTAGTCTTGTCACGACGGCCTTCACATCTCCAATTGATTCCTTGTTGGCATAGGTGGTGATGGTAATGACACTTAAATCGTGTTCGGTAATCTAAATATGCCTTTTAGACGAACAACGATCAATCTGAACCATCCTAACAAGTTCGATGGCCTGCAACGCAGTTTACTGGTCTATTTATATAAATGTGCAAAATTTGCACTTCATTGTAATTTATGTAACTTGCAGGGAGTAATATGCGAGATTTCAGTCCCCTGCTTGGCTGTACAGTGTGGCTGAAATCTTGGATTGGGCTTGTGTACGGGTTCAGATTTGTAATTGTAATTTTGTATATTAAAGCCTGTTGGGCTTAGAATGAAATGAGCCTAAATTCCTATTGAACCTTTTGCATTTTCAATATGCACGGATGAGTAAATGGCAGATTTCTTGAAGCGCTTCTAATGTCCTTCTAGATTACTTTGTGAAGTGGCACCAGCGACTGCAGGCTGCTGGATTCGTCTTATTTCTCTGGTTGAAGCTGAGATATGAAGGAGTTCTATTTTTTCTTTTAGTTTCAACTCCCGATTGGAAATTAACTGGAGGGAATTACTAGTCCTTCTGAACTTTGAAAGACATGCACATATATAGTACTACAACTCTCTTTTTGAAATTACATGTGCTCCAAGCGTCTCATATGGTTCAGAAATAATCTACTTGAGATCAGCAAACTCTGTCCTTGGGGAGTGCAGAAGCACTTCCCATAAACACAACGCTCCAGTTATAGCAACACTTACAATCCTCAAATAAAATTATGTAAATTAATCCAATGGCAAACAACATCTGAACATACTTTTTCACAGGCTGCTGACACACGAAAATTTCAGCATCGTTCTCAATGGTGAGAGGATACCGTGATAATTATTCAAGGCAAATAAATGTATTTCCCCCTCCACATTTGAAGGGCACAAACGGTGGTGCTCACTTCTAGTCCTAGATGACCTCCAGCAGTGATGCTCACCAACTAACACTGCATCACTATAGTTTTAATTTGATAAATACTTGGCGGCGAATTCAGCAATGTTCCTGTCTGAACTCCCCCCTTCCTGCATTGCCTCCTTGGCCTTCCCCATCCACTTTGCAGCATTCCTCCTGTACTCCTCCTTCCTCTCCCCATCCATCACCTCCCTGACGCACCTCTCCACCTCCTCCCTCCTCAAGCAGCCATTCTCATCCCGCCGCACCCGCACGCCCATGCCCCACGCGCTCTCCACGTACTTTGCGATGGTTGGCTGGTCCGCCCAATGCGGCATTGCCACAAGTGGCACACCGGTGCCAATCGCCTCCAATGTCGAGTTCCATCCGCAGTGTGTCAAGAAACAACCTACATGCGTGTTGTGTTCACGAGTTAACGATCAAACTCATACTTATTAGTCATTTTCATGGACTTTCTTTTGCCTTTTTCTGCATATAAAAGAAATATAACAGATTGTGATTCCATACCTATGGCCTTATGTGCCAGGACCTCAAGCTGGGGGCACCAAGAAACAATTAAGCCCTTCTTCTCGCACTTTTCGCGGAGTTGTTCCGACAACTTGTGTGCCTCGTTGGACCTCACAACCCAAAGAAATGGCTTACCGGAATTGCACAGTCCATTGCCAAGCTCCTCTAGCTGGGCTGCATCGTAATTGGAGACGGTCCCATAGGACACGAGAACCACAGAGCAAGGACTCTGCTTGTCAAGCCATTCCATGCACGGCGCATTGCTGCTGAAGAGGTTGAAACCGTACGTCTTGTTTGATGGCAGGCGGTAGTCATCGAGGTAGAACGATGGCAAGGTCGGGCCGATGGTCTTCGCACGCCATGTCGACTCCATGTAATCTGCCTCCTGCTCAATTAACAAGGCGTATATGTCAACGATCAAGAAGAATGTCAGTGACAGGCACCACACAGTTCCACTATCAACCAAGAAAAATATGATTGTTGACGATCTCTTTAATTAGGCGTTATCAAGCTCGGCAAAGCAGTCTGAAGGTGAGCACATACGCATCTGAGTATGATTGTGAATTTGTGATCAGTCACCTTTGGCTCGATGTCGCGGAATGAGTTGACGAGCACGTCGTCGGCGTCCTCCAGCCCCTCGAACTGCCCCACCAACGCCTCAAGGAACACCGGGTACGACTCCGGCACCGCCGCGAACGGCGGCACGTCCTCGGGGCCGAGCTCCACGCTCAGAACTCCCCGCGCGAGTAGAGTGCTCCCGTCCGTCACCGGCATCGCGAGTCGCCCCGCGCACACCTCCCCGTAGACGACGTCCACCGCGCACGGCTGCGAGAAGAAGGCCGCGGTCGGCACGCCCGCCGCGTGCGCCACGCGGCGCGCCCACGGGAGGTGCGGGTCGTACACCAGCACGCGCACCGGCCGCCCCGCGCGCGCCTCCGACCGGAGGAGCTCCTCTAGCGTCTCGGACCCTGTGGCCTCCAGACTGCGCCAGTACTCAAAGCCAAAGGGGTCGGGGCCCGCGGCCATGCCGGCGGCGTCGAAGCCATCGGAGATGGCGGTCACGCGGAAGGGCGCGCCCGGGGGCGGGGTCGTGGAAAGCACGTAGCGGGTGACGACGAGCGTGGGGCGGAGGCCGTGGTACGCGAGGCGGCGGCCGAACTGGAGCATCGGGTTGGTGTGGCCCTGCGCCCCCGGGAACGGCAGGAGGAGGACATTCGCGCCCCCGCCTTCTTGGCCGGCTGAGGAGGTGGTGGCTGCCGCCGCTGTGCTCGTGCTCCCCATGTTTTAGCTTGGCCTTGGTTTTCTTGGCTTGTGCTTTGGTAATTGCGGTGTTTCCGTGCTTGCTGAAGATAAGTAGGCGTTGCAGTGGAGTGGCGCGCAAGATTCTCTTTGGGATGGTCAATATTGGTGTATAGACTGATGGCCGGCGAGAGAGGAGTTGGCCTTTGACTTGGCTTTGGGATGGTCAATATATCACTGCATTGCACGTGCGGGAACATGGGTCATCTCTCGCGTAGATTTCTGGGGTGAAGGCAAATCTGTGTCCTTCCCCTCTGTCAGATTTGGTACCGTTAGACTTTTCAAAATTTAAGTATTAATATATAATAAAATATATAAATTGATTATATAAAATAATACCATTATATTTGTATTACAAAATTCTTTTATAATATATATTTTTTATTATTTTTGTTAGTATATTATGATAATAAATCATAGTCAATGTCTTAAATTGGAGACCATAAAAAATAAAAAACATATATATTTGTGGACCGAGGGGTAGAATTTAAAGAATAAAAATCATGTCGATTCATTTGTCTTTTAAAAATAATTTCATAATATTTTATAGATTTCTAATATATTAGTGCATCAGTTATAAATAATAATGATCAAAGTCACATCTTAAAGATTTTAAATAGTCGGTAACATCAGTTTAAAAACAATAGATGGAGTAATCGGTAACAATGGTGGATGCTTATTCAAAAAAGGTATCGTTTTGGGATATATACAGTCAAACTATCTAAACTTTAAATATCTATATCTTTTCAAATATTTAGATTGTATACATGAAAATTATATGTGTAGATTGTCCCAAAAAGTACTTTATAATATTATAATTATATTAGATTTTATAATATATTAAAATACAAATTAGTGGTTAAATTTGTATTTTATAGATCATAGCGATATCTAAAACAATATTTTTTTTTGTAATTAGAGGGCGTAAAAATAAGAAATGACGCGCATTGGCGTCTTTCCAACGGCGGCTTGCTGCATTTGGATGTGCAGTAGTTATATGTGCGTTATAGCATGACTTTTATGTTGTAAATTATCTTTGTTGTACTGAAATATTATTTTATAACTATGTAACATTTTAATTAAACTAATACAACATTTAAATTGAAGCATTGCAAAAAGCACCTAGTACTTAGGAAAATAATTAATGAATGTGTCCGGTGGTTAGCAAAACAATTTGCTTACAAAATTACCAAAGTTGTACGCAAGGGAGAGACAACAGATAAGCTGGATTCTGCTGACCGTCAAGATTGACCGGCCATTACGCGGATATAAACATGCTTAGTTAAATATATTATTTAGTTGGAAAGAATTATTGAGTTGTATTAAATATTATAAGCTAAACTCTAATATCATTGAGTCTATATTTATTTTACATAAAAAACAGGACTATTATTTTATTTAATTATATGCAGTCCTATATTTGATCTATACAAACATAAAGCAAAAATATGTTCACAAGGTCCTAAGTAAGAAGTGTTACATATCAAAACAAATGAAACCATTATCAAAATCTCGTCAAGCTAATTGAAATGGATATATTATTTTCTATATATCCAAGCTCAGATGAGAATGATCAGAAGATAGGAGGGTTCAGTGCTCATATGGACCCCACCAGTCAGATCGTGGCCCCACCTGCAGCTGCAACATCGCCATATAGGGGCTGCTATTTAGTGGCTTCTAAAAACAGCTTTTTAGCTTTTACTACAGTATCTAACTTTCAAACGGAGTATTTTTCTCAAGACGGGATCTACAAGTTAATTGTAGTACACGTTAAAAGCTCAACATCTGTATCAACCAAAATTGCAAGCGAGTCTCTCTCTCTTCGTAATCTCTGTCACTAACAGCTAAAATTTAAAAATTTCAGCCAAAAACCATAAACAACAGCCATATCAAACAGGCCCATATGCAGGTCCCGTGCAATTAGGGGTGGAAACTATAACAGATGATATGATATTCGTATTCGAGAAAACGCAAATGTAGTAAGAAAAATACGTATTCAAAAATATTCATATTCATATTTGTGAATATTCGTATCCATATTTGAGAATATTCGTATTCGCATTCGTATTCATATTCGATCCGTATTTGAAACCAGGAAAACTAAGACGAATTTTTTGATTTAAAATTTGAATTTGAGTGGTTAGAAACTGGTAACCGTTCTGGTAACCAGCGAAAACTGACAAAACCACTAGAAATTTATTTTACCGAGATTTGTTACAGAAATTATAGGAAGATATTCGTATTCGACCGAATTAAGTATATATTCGATTCGAATTTGTATCCGTTACAATATTCGATTCGTATTTATATTCGAGAATATTCAAATCTGTATTTATATTTATTTTAAAAATATAAATTTATATTCATATTTAAAACTATTTAATCGTATCCGATCCATTTCCATCTCTATCTCTATGTGTAATACATCAACCATCATGGTGCATGAGTTCCTCTAGATATGCATGCATGCCAAAGTACAAGTTTTCCTATACGCACCAATGCGCTACTTTTATGTGGGGTCAAGTGTAACGACCCGCTCAATTACCATGGGGTAATAAAGCTAGTCAACGGATTATTATTCGTTTTAGCCGATAAAACATCGCTTTAACGAATAATAAGCCAATCAGAGTGTTGCAACAGAACAATAATTAGAGACAGAAAGTTACATACATTCACAATGCCACGTAGGGATAAAACATTATACAACTGGTTCAAGTCCTAGAATTACAATACCAAAAGACAGTAATTCAGTGTTCTAATTGTACCAGAGAGGTATCACTACAATACATTAATATCACAGATAGTCTAATAGTAGAGTCCTAGCTGATCATATTCCTCTAGTCGTCCCAATCATCATATGTGGTATGACCCTCATATGTGGCATGACCCTCATACAGCTCGTCCTAATCTGTCCGTCCTCGAACGGGATGTTGGTTGATACGGTTTGGTACGGTCTGTTCACGCGGATGAAGCTGGTGACTTTTTATATTCTAATCTTATGCAGAGGTCCCAACCTGCCCTTTTTGCCACCTGCCCTGGCAACCTCTGCCCACCTTCTTAATTAATTTAGATGGCCAACTGTTCCATCAGTCGCCATCTACCCTCTTACTTCACAATTACCCATTGCTCGATTTAAAACTCTATTTATTTCATGCAAGTGATACTAGAATAATACAAAACACTTGTTTTACCAATATACTTTGCACATATGTTCAAAGGAATGCTTGCCTGCATTAACGATAAGATGCTAAGTCTCTGGGCTACCCTGGTATAATTTCCTCTGAAGATTTAGCACTTCGCCTGAAAATTATACTACAAATTAATCTATAGCTTCGCAATATATTATGGCTGATTTAATTAGGGGAATGTTACTAATTATGCGTACATGTTTTTCTAGGTTTCTGATTTATTCTTAAAAGAATTTCTATATTATACACATATGAGCAATTATTACTAATTTTATCAATTTACTTGCAACTTTTTATTTTCTTCCTCTTCTCCATTTCTCCTACCCGGCCCCTTTTTCTTGCTGCCATCCACCGAAGCCACTTCATCTTCTCCCATGTCCCCCTTTTTCTTCACCGCCGCCTCGGCTCCACCTCCGCTTCTTTCTTCTGGCTCTCTCTCTTGCCACTCTCCCGATTTCTCTCCTCACGCGCCTCCCCTCAGCTCCTCCTCTACGCCGCCGCCTCTACCTCCGTGCGGCTCCTTCCGCTCGCACCCCTGCCTCCTCGTGCCGCCGCTCTGCTCCTCCAGCGGCTCCGCCGCCCACTCGTGCCTCCCCTCCGACGCCTCCTCTGGCCCGGCCGTTCCCGCCGGGATGTCTGGCGCCGCCTGGGGATCTCCAGCCAGATTTGGCCAATCTGATGCTTTCCCCTCTTTTTCCCATTTCTTGCTTTGATTTCTAGGTTTGTGATTTGCTAACTTTGTGAGGTTTTGCCTAGGGTTAGGTTTTGGGAGGCGGGTGACCGTGGCTGACTCCGCCGGTGAACCGTCGCCGTACGCCAGGGGAGTACCGGTGGCGGTGAACCGGTGGCTCAGCCGAGAAACCCGCAGCCGCCGCCCTTACTGGTAACCCTCTTCTCCCCTTCTTTTATCTCCGGTGACATGCTTGAATGGTTCATGTGCTCTACCGTAGGCGAATGCTTATGGTTTCTAGTCTATGTTGGATGAAATGGGATAACGGTAATACATGGATGGTGAGGTTGTGGGGATTTACCTGCACTGATACTTGCGAGGAATGCTAGGGTTTGGGGTTGGGGTGGTGGCTGGTTTGCGGTGGCTGATGCTTGATGCTGGCTTGTGGTTCTCCTATGGCCGTCACGTCCCCTTTCTCCCTTCGGCTTGTCGGTTCTTCACCCCCTTGACCTTCGGCTCCACTCGGTTGTGGACTCCTCTGCGGTCTGGGGATTGGCTGGAAGATTTGGGGAATGTCTACCTTACCTTTCTTTGTCTCTCTGTGCCCTTTTCTCTCGGTTTGGCTATTGGTATGCAGTGGTGGGGTATTTTGGCTGGGTGGCTCTGGCCTTGCCCGTGAGATTTTGTTGGCTGGTGATGCTGTCTGGGCGTGGCTGATCTGGCCCGGTGCTATCTGGTTCACTGTGGTGGACATTTGTATGGTGAGGGCTTTGACAGGTGTTTCTCTGCGGTGGTTTGGGCTGGAATGGTTTGTGATATTCTGGGCTTTGCCTTGGTTGGATTCCTATATTCAGAACAGGTTTGTATATACACAATACCGTGTGATGAGCCTATGGTTGTGAGAGGTGCCGACTGGCCCCCGGACGGTTAGGTATCTCCGTGAACGGATTACCCCGCCCGAAGTTAATCTTTAGGGCTCTGACGGCAACACTTACTTTATATTGCTTTATTTTCAATTAACTCTTTTGTTTGGTCTTTTTCGGTCTTATAATTTAGTTATTGGTTCATAAGTAAAATAATGTTGTATCAGTAATTGATAGCAATTGAATTCATGTAAGAAATGTTTATGTATGTAATTGTGAAGCTTTCTTGTAATATAAACATGTTCCCCTATTGTATCCATTATGTTTTAGTTTGAAATGCAATCTGTATGTATGCCATGCTGTATAATTGTAATAAAATTTCTATTTACCTTCGTTCCATTACAATTGTGATTAGCTGGAGAATTGAGCCATTAAAATAATTAATACTAAATTTTAAATTGGTTCCGATAATCATGATTATTAATGCTAATGACAACGTGAAAAATTAATTAAGAACCGCGGGGTGTTACATCAAGACAAAAGGCAAGTTCATGGGCATATTTCTTGGTGAGTTTAACTGGTAGTTCCCGCAGCAAATCGGTTGCCCAAGATGATACGAACTGGAATTGGATGACCGTCCGTTCCCACACGTGGGCCCAGTTGAAGTCTCGCTCATTTCTGTATCGATCGTGCGTACAACAGAGAACATAATTAGGAACTAGCTGAATGTCGGTGTGTTGCTATGGATTTTAAAATTTTATCACAGTACAAGTTCTGAAACTTATGGGTGGTAAAATTTTTTAAAATATGCATACAAACACATGCACACAAATATGTTCTAATTTTTTTTAAATTTATAGCAACATATGGGCATTCAGCTAGTTTTCAAGAAATACAAGGGGGAGGGATTAAAAGAACGACAATATGACAAATTTACCTACAGGTTATAGATGCACATCAGAGTATCTACCGAGCGTGGCTACCTCCTAAGCTCTTATGTACTTTGGACAAGAGAACTTCAAGACAATGCTCGTGCTCAAGGCAATCAACAAAGGACCGCAACATACACACCAATGGTCAATGTTAAACATCTGCTTCTACAGTGATGTAACACACCCTTTCCTAAATGAAGAACCCAAAAGATATGAACAAACTTTGCTCGAAAAACTCCTAGATATTACTTGTAGTATCGTACCTATTACTCTCAACGATAAGAGAGGTTAGTTCATTTTCTTGTTGACTTTTCAATCTTGACAAAGTAAGAAGGCTCCTTTTTAGTCTCTCGGGTAGAAACTTGAAAAATTTAGAAAAAAGAATTAATAATGGCTACCAATTATAACAGGAATAGTGCATGGTAAATAGAAAAAGTACAAGACTGGAGGAACATATGATTGTGAAACTTTAGTGTACAGAAAATAACCCACATGTCAATTCTTTCTGCAATTGCTCTGCGCACTAAAGAGTTCAACTCATAAGCAATGGAATTAAAAAGCCCCTAAAAATACAATCGAAATTAGAATCCATGAAAAATGAGAAGTTACATGAAACATAGGAGAGTTTGTGAGGTTAATAAAAAAAATTCTTCTGTATATAATCTCATAGGGAATAAAAGAACAATACGACTCCAGCAAATACAACTTCAAGCACACTCCATGAGTCATACATGCACAAAATGGGCCTTTTTGACAGTGGATTTGATCCAAATCAACTACACTAATTCCATTGAGTAATGAAGGCTAGCAATTATAAATCAACCTGAATATGGCCCGCACTTTTAAATTAGAAAGATAGACGTATGTTAATGAGATCAATGAAAAAGAATATGGACTACCACCACGGATACACTCCTAAACAACAGAACAACTAAAGCACAATAAATATCTTGATGCCAGACATGACTTAATGCCTATTTGGTCAAGTTGGTAGGTCAATGCTATGAATAAGATCACAGGAGACCCAGACAGCAGTCAAAAAAGGGTTAACATAATAGGAAAATATGCACAAAAAGAATCAAAATTAGGAATCCCCAATCTGCACTGCACACATCACATAAGGTGACAAAATCATTTAATTCAACTGCTTTTTGTTTGCTGCCTATAAAAGTAAATCATCAATAGGTAGAGAGCACGCTTGAACCTGAATCCGCTGAGAATTGAAGATCACCAATAATTCGTAATGACGCAATGGAAGCTCACCCAATCTCGGCATCCCTCTGGTCTCCAATTATGCAAGTGTCCCAGTCTTTCCATTTCAACTCAAGCTCATTCTGCTTTTTGTTCCAGATAACTGATAAGTTGGGAAGTTCTCCTAAAAATATTGCAAGGCACATGTCTCTTTTTGCTCCTTGGAAATGTAGGATTGCACCAATCGCAACCGAGAAAGTACGCTCTCAATCTCTGCTGCTTGAATAGCTATGATGGCAGCAGTCCAAAATTCAACTATTTATTAAGGACACTGGATTAGCAATGGAATCCTGATCATTACACCAAGTAAAATGAACAGTGCATCTATGCCATGCATTCTTGATGTGTTGAATACTGAGGAAGACAACAGGAAAAGTAAGGTAGTGACATTCAATAGCAGTGGGTGTTTTCCCTAAAAAAATGGTAGTCAGTTCAATAAGACATACTAAAGCCAATAGATTAATAGATAGTCCCATAATTTATTTGGCTATATTTCAAACCTTTCCATTAACATTGAATTTCAAACTTCAACCTCATTTGCGGACTATAGCCTACTTATTTTGAGGAAAATGGTAATACTGTCATTACATCTTTGAACAAAATGTGGATGGAAATCCTCCAAAGCAGGCATGAGTCAAATTCAACATGAAAGGGAGGTGATTCTATGCTCCTCCCCTAGGAAATGCACCCTATCATATGCCATTATTTCAGCAACCTAGCCATGCATTGGCATACACTTCCAGTTTTAAAGCATGGATGAATGGTGGTTATCACCTGCCTATCCTTTGATTTGTTCCAAGATTTGTGCAAGTTCAATTGTAGTAGAGAAGTAGGGAAGCAGGGAAAAACCTTTCGTTTTGGAAAAAATTTCGCTGGTCGGCGAAAGAGACAAAATTTCGGTATTTCGGCAGAAATTTTGTTCAGATCATTCAAATAACCTTTGAATTTTGAACGAAATTCAAGCATATGACTTGTGAAAATAAAATCAGAATGAGCTTGAGTTGAAATGATCCCATGCCAGTGCTGCTTCTCCTAGGCATTTCTTCAAACACATGGCATGCATGATACCAAGCCACCTTTGGTCTGCAAAAGTAAGGGGGAAATAAAAATTGAGGAGCAAATAAAGGGAAAGAAATCACACAAATAGAAGGCCAGACTGACCAAACTTTTTGATCCTCGCGCGCTGCAGGCGTGCGGATCAACCGACGCACCCCAGGTGCGTGGCCGGCCGGCCAATTCGGCGGTGGCGCGATGAAGGAAAGGCGCGGGGTGGGCAGGAGAAGGCAACCGGCAGGTAGAGCGGCAGAGTAGGGAGGAGGAGGCGGTGCGGGGTGGGGAGGAGGAGGCGGCGGCGGAGCGGAGGGGTGGGGGAGGAGGAGGTGGCGGTGGAGCGGGGGAGAAGGCGGCAGCGGAACGGAGGAGTAGGGGGAGGAGGAGGCAGTGGCGGCGCGGGGTAGGGAGGAGGAGGAGGTGGCAGAGTGGAGGAGCGGGGGAGGAGGCGGCAGAGCGGAGGAGTGGGGGGGGGGGGAATAGGAGGCGGCGCCGGGGGGGGGGAGGGAGGGGGAGAGGCGGCGGCACAGGGGGGGGAGGAGGAGGAGGCGGCGGCGGTGCGGGAGGAGGTGGTGAGGGCGGAGCGGGGGAGGAGGCGGCGGTGGAGCGGAGGGTTGGGGGAGGAGGAGGCGGCAGCATAGCGGAGGAGTAGGGGGAGGAGGAGGCGGCGACGCGGGGTGGAGAGGAGGAGGCGAGGGCGGAGCGGCGGCGGAGGGAAGGGAGGAGGCGAGGGCGGAGTGGCGGAGAACGGCGGCGCGGAAAACGTGGGGAAGACGCGGTCACGCGGAGAATGTGGGGAAACGGGGGAGAAGATTCGGAGGAAGGAGAGAAGCCACTCGGCAGGTGTTTTGTCAGTTGGGCCCACATGTCAACGTAGCTTTTTTTCTGAGAAGGGGAAGGAGAGGACGGACCAACCACAAACTCCTTCTTTTATAATAGTAAAGATATTTTGTCTAGTTCAATATTTTGGTTTGTTTCCGTTGATGTCATGTATGTGCTCATTGCTGCTCAGATCGCGTTATTGTTAAGATTGTTAATATTGCTTAATTTTAGATTTATACTACACGCTATCTTTCAGGAGCTAGGCAATTTTCTTAAGAATGACTTCACTGTTATAATATCTCGTGTTTTGTAAGACAAAGTCTACATCCACGTGATCAAGTAAATAAGGATGAAAACGAGTGATCGAATAAAATTTTTTACCGTAGATTATTGTATTAAGATAGTGGGTGATGGATGGATCCATTAATCCAAAATTATACTTGAGGCTACATCGTGAATATCGCCACCCCGTACCGTGACATTTTGTTGGAAACATGCTAGGCGCAGATTATATATATCATTACATATACGCTTTAGCATAACAACAGCAGCAGCGCTTTCAATCATTCGGTGCGATGATATTATAATGGTCAATATCAGCCTCTAGCCGTAGTAGGGGTGACCATGAGACAACACCTGATGTCGACACAATACCGCCTCACCCCATTCCTTGTTGCTTCCCCTGCCAAGAAAGGACACCACGAGCTATAGGGTGGAAACGGGTCAGATACAAATAAAACAAATAAAATAATTTTAAATATAAATATAAATCTATATTTTTAAAATAAATATAGATATAAATATGAATTCATATTTTTAAAATGAATACGAATTTAAATATTATTGAATACGAATACGAATTCAAATCAAATATGTACTTAATTTGATTGAAAGCGAATATACTAAAACTTTTGTAACAAATCTCGGTAGAACATATTTATGTAACATAACTACACGTCTACACGAGCTAGCAGTGTAGCGCATATAGTTGGAAACTATACAAAGTAATTTTCACTTCTTGCTTGTAAACCTTAGTTCATCAAAAAATTACTTCCTACAATCATTCTCAAAGAGGTCGCTGGGGATAGAAACAGATCGAATACAAATCGAATAGTCTCGAATACAAATACAAACATTCTTAGCACGAATACAAATATTCCCAAATACAAATACTAATATTCTCAAATACGAATACGAACATTGTTGAATACAAATTTTACTTATCACATTTGTGTTTTCTCAAATACGAATATCAGATAAAACTGATTATCCTTTACCGTTTCCTATCCCTAAGGAGTGATCCCATGATCCATGCATATCTTCCCATTACAGAAAGAGGGCATGGTATCATGTCTAGCACAGGAGTCAACACCTTTTTGAGTTTTTGGAATATTTGGTATTGTTTTCACTCGTATTTACAAAAATGATCATATGTCTAGCATATTGACAAAAATGATGTTTTTACTGCCCGGTGGCAGGACAGCAATGCTGGAGGGCGAACACATGGCCCATCTGTCCCGCCATCGAACAGCAAGCAGCATGCCATCCCACCACCAGACGGTAGTTGCCTGCCGCTCCATGGACTGATAGCAGATGATTAAGCTAACTGATTAGCCGACTTATTTACCTACCCTAATTTTTTTGTATACTTCTTGTTTGAATTTTTAAATATAACAAATGAGTTTGAAAAATTAAAAAAATTTAATGTGTAGCCTCTCAACACAACGTACTTGACTGTGTATTTTTTTCGTAATTTTATCCACTATGAATGTTGCTTAAAAATTTGTATTATTTCGACATTTATAGGAGTTGTTATGAAATTTTATGCAAAGCCTACCAACATAGTCATAGTAATTGTGTAATTATTTGGGAATTTTATGTATTCTTAATTTGCCATGTTAATTTATAATAATTTAATCACAAATTATTGATGCTCAGGCATCTTTTGCTATGCCTGACCTCTGTCCTCCGCAAATATATCAGCCCGTTGCTGCTATCTTTTCTTCACCGCTGCTTCCTTTGCACAACTGTTACTCTGTCCATGTCGTCCTCCCTCGCACACTCTCGTCTGCACTAATGTCGTTATATCCATGCCATCCCCCTCATCCGCTCCCTCATCTATACATTTGTCAGTGTTACCATGCCATCCCCCTCGCTCAAAATGCTGCCCGTCAATAAGGAGTCCTTAATTTGCGGGGTGAGCGCATCGGTTTCCCTTTTCGCTCGGCCATAAATACGAACCTCTCACAGTTCGTCATCGCTTATCTCAATCACTCATCGTAGAAGCTTATTCTCGTGATCATCACTCAAAATTAAGAGTGCGTAGATCATTATTTTAAGAAGCCAGTGCATAGCTCTCTAAGGACGCGGTAGTACTGATTGCTTGTCCCAAAAGGTTGGTAATTTTTTATCGCATGTTTTGATGTTATTATTGTAGTCCTAGTTAATTAGTATTATTTAATTAGTTGTAATCAATGTAGTTTGTATTACAAAATAAGTAGGTTGTAACAATTTAGACATAGTTTTTACTTTTTTTTGTATGTACGGTCGTTACTGAACCTGTTTCATATGTTACTTCAGTTGAAGCGGGCGCAGCACATCACAAGCATGTCCGAGACCGCCCTCACTAGCCCAAACACACCATCGGCCGTGCAGAATACTTTGAAATATATCCTAAAGCAGGTTAAAAAATAGTGCACAACCTAAACTACGGCCGTTCAATGGATCATGCCGTGCACATCGGGCACCCAGTGGGGGCACCATGCTCACCTGCTAGGTTATCACGACCTAGTGAGTTTGGCCAGACATCGCAATCTACCAAGTATACCTGGCGTCGTAGTACTTGCTATCAATCATTCACGGGCTATATCGACGAGGAGGTAATTTACATACAAACCTACATTTTATTTTTCTGTTAGGTCTTATGTTCCGTTGACATTAGGGTATTCTCCCGTCACAGGTCCATTGTTGAGATGCATCACTTTTGACGTCCACACCACCTACACGGAGTACCACTCCCCGTCGTTCATCTTCACTGCACATCTGGGAGGTATGAGATTCGTATTGTACATCCAGAATATTTATTGTGACTAACATCATTTCATCTTGCAGTCTCCAATTCAACATGGGGATGATGTCGAGTCCAACGATGACGACATAGGCCTCCCGGATGCTTCCCGGGAGTGGTACACAATGTCAGGATTCGCAGCATACGCAGGGCAGAGCTCTGCGTTCACATCATACCTAGGGTTTGGAGACTTCGGTGGACAGAGATCCTCCGGCTTTACTGCCATATCGTACGGTCATGGTGAGAGCTCCTCCGCACCATGAAGGGGATTTATAGAGTCCTTTATTCACAATATTATTGCTGATGGCCCCACAGTTTAGCATGTCTCAGCAGGAGGACATCAACGCTTACCGGACTTAGCCTGCTGTACCTCAGCCTACTGGACCACCATCAGCTACACAGCAAACGGAACGGTCACTATACCTCTTCCGAACTAAGATGCAACCTTCGAACCAGCTGATGTACCCCATGGGACATGCTCGTGCTCAATAGAAGACAAGACCATGCACGGGGAGGTAGACGCAGCGAGGAGATAAAACTGACTCAGATGGGTGATCCATATCGCATCCCGTACAATATGTTTTTTGTACTATTACATATAGTTTGATAAATATTCATAATGTATGAAATTCTCAAAAATAAATAGAGGTCACGCACTGCAACAGATGTCTGAGCATAATTAATTTCATGATTAAATTAACATGTACTAACATGATAAATTTAGAGTATATAATATTCCCAAAATATTACACAATTAGGTCGACTGTGTCGGGAGGCTTTCCATAAAACTTTGTAATTTTTGGAGCTCAATTGGTATATGCAACAACTCCTACAAATATCAAAATAATATGAATTTTTAAGCTATATTAAGAGCGGACAAAATTGTTAAAAAATTACACAATCAAGTTTGTTGTGTTAGAAGGCTGCACATAAATTTTCATAATTTTTTAAGCTTATTTGCTATATTTAAAAATTCTTGTATACAAAAAATTATAGCAGTAATAAAATCGGCTTAATTACTTGCTGTATTGTCATCAGACGGCAGGACAGCTGCTGTTCCCTGCTTTGTTGTAGTTGCAATGCCAGTTGCTGGGAGAGTATCGTGTGCTTTAATTCACTGAAGGCACCAAAAAGCACGGCATTGGGAGCTCTCCGATCAAAAATCGAGCGCACGTGATCAAAGACAAAAAAGAAATTGAATATCTCGCAACAAATTGAAACCCTATTGTCCAATCAATCTGGGCTGTTTGTGAATTCATCCAATGACACAATTACATAACATTCGGATTAAATGGAACTTAAACCTAGAGGTGGGAAACGGTAATGGATAATCAGTTTTATCCGGTATTCGTATATGAGAAAACGCTAATGTGGTAAGCAAAATTCATATTCGAGAATATTCGTATATGTATTTAAAAATATTCATATTCGTATTCGTATTCGAGGCTATTTAATACGTATTCAAGACTATTTAATACATATTCGATCCATTTTCGGAATCTGGAAAAAACCCAAACGAATTTTGTGATTCAAATTTTGAATTTGGGTTGTTTGAAACCGTTAACTGGTAAAAAAACTGGCAAAACCGCTAGAAATCCGTTTTATCCGATATTCGTATCCGAGAAAATGCGAATGTAGTAAGTAAAATCTGTATTCAAATATTTTATATTTGTATTCAAGAATATTCGTATCCGTATTTAAGAATATTCAAATTTATATTCATATTCATTTTAAAAATATAGATTCATATTCATATTTAAGACTATTCGATCGTATCCATCTATACTTAAACCTGCACTCATGAACGCGTCGGAATAAATGAAGACAAGACTAGCTTTCATCCAATTCTTTATGAAAAGTATCAAAATCAGCTTCTGGAACATTTGGAAAAGTGTCAAACAGACTAATTTTCAAGTAAAAAATCTTTGACATCTATGATTGTGAACGTAGTTTTATGGCGGAACCATGTGACATGGCAAAGGGTTATAAGAGTCTTTCCGTACAAAATTGGCTAATTTCTCTAAGTTCTTGCTGAGCTGCAAATTTGCGTTTGTACATCCTTTGTTTCCTATTGTTTTCTCTAAAATAGAAGCCGATGAAATTCCATGGTCCTAGAAATTTAGTGAAATATATACTTATATTAGTAATAAGCCAGAACTTTTATTACGGAAAAATATGTGAGCACCCAACCTTTTTAAAAGTTACAACATAATATTATTATCTGAGTAGTTTAGAAACTCTTTCTCCTAGTTCTGCACTAAAGCACGTTTGGAAAACACGGATGCCACAATACGTAAGTACGTGACGACGGCAAAATTATTCCACCCTCAACATTTGCAGGGTAGACGAAGCATTGGTGGTTACCACATGATCATCTCCGATTATGATCACCAGCTAATTGAGCCTGCGTAACTGCACTTTAATTCAACTCGATAAATACCTGGCTACGAATTCAGCAATGTTCTTCTCCGAGCTTCCTCCTTCCTGCAATACCTCCTTCGCCCTGCGTATCCACTTAATTAGCCGCATTCCTATTGTACTCATCCTTCCTCTCCCCATCTAGAGTTGGGAGTCCGGCAGGCCTTTCCGGGCTAGCCCTAGGCTCGGCCAGTCAAGCATGGCCCAAGCATTGCACAGATCCAACATATGGCCGGTGGGACTAGCATGACACGAACAGAGGGCCCAACATATGGCCGGTGGGACTAGCACGACACGAACAGAGACTAGGCTGGGCCTAGAAAACTGGCCTGTTGGGTGGCACGGCCTGACCCGACATATCATGTTGTGCTCAGGCCGGCCCGGCACAGCGGGCATGGTGGGTCAAGTGGAGGAGAGGAGTGTCAGTTGATGTGTTTGTTGGGCATTTTGATAATTTCCTTCAATTTCTAGTTAAAAGAAAAGAAAAAAGAAAACGTGTTGGGCCCACCTATAAGAAGAGAGAGAGGAAGGGATAAGTCTTCGGGGCCTTGACCACATCTCACGGGAAGGTATCTGATTCCCTTTTGCTGGCTTCTCTCGCCGGCCTCTCGGCAGATGTGGTGGTCGCACCCGGCGCATATTCTCTGACGTAACGTCAGGTGACGTTGGGTCACTGACGCGTGGGCCCCACGAGGGCCCACGCGTCAGTGACCCAACATCACCTGACGTTACGTCAGAGAATCCCGTCCGGGTCGCACCGGCTCCTCCCAATCTCCTCGCCTTCTCAGCGCATGAGGTGCACATGCAGTTGGGCGACATCCCCTCTTCCTCTCGATCCCCTACTGCCTTTCCCCTTTAAATCCAGATGAGCAAGCTGACAAATGGTAGATAAATTGAGAACAAATCTACCGGTAGATCCAAAGTCTTAGAGTGGCGACTTGATCCGCCACTGGTTTGGAGGCTTTGGGGCTAGGGAGCAGAGTGCTCGTCAGGGCTTATTGTTCTTGATTTCTACTGTTCTTGTTGGCATCTTCTTGTGTGCAGCTTGTGGCCAGCTTCTAGTTTCCAAGGGGTTGCCATCTCTTTGTGTGGCTTGTGTGTGCGACAATTTCGTACTTCCTTGTTGGTTTTTTTTGCGGCATTGCCAACACTTCGGCTTCGGGATTTGGTATATTCCGAATCTTTGCAGTTGGGCATTGTATCTCCGGAGCCCGTCGATGCCATGGCATATGGCAGCGATTGGTTTTCTGGGACAATGTCTTTGCGACATGCCTTGCCTTGACAGCCAACTTGGTGGCTTTGATTGCCATCACTACAATGAGTATAGTATGCCATGCTAGTGATATATGTATGCTTGTTCATTTCTAAATTACTAAGATCACTAGTGCTGGGTAACTTTTGCATGATTTCTATGGGCTGTGAGATTGCTCTGTGAAGAAGAGTAGTCATTCTGATGTTTGTGTGACAATATAAGGATATAAGTAAGGCAGTGAGCTGGTTATTTGTTTCTGTACATCTCCTTTGAACTGTTCACTTGAAAGTACTATTAGGTTGTCAGTAATTTACTTGTTCAAATAATTAGTTCTCTGCTGTTACATTCTGGTAAATACTTGTAGAGCTCAAAGCCTCACTTAGAGCAACTCCAGCAGGGCCCCTACTTGAGCCCTCAAACCTCATATTTGAGGGCTTAAGGCAAAAATAGAGGTCCAGCAGGGACTCTACTAGAGCCCTCAAATTTGAGGAGCCCCTCAAATCCCCCCCAGCCCTCATTCCTGGGGGCTCTAGGCCAAGCCCCCAAATCACAGTTGGAGCAGTTTTGTGCGCGCCTCGCCCGGCTCTTTCCCCTCCCGTGCGTGCCTCTTTCCCTTCCCGCCTCTTCCCCTCCCGTCCGCCAAATCCCCGCCTCCGCCGCCCGCTCGCTCCCTGCCTCGCCCGAATCCCCCGCCTCCGCCGCCCGCTCGCCCCCCGCCTCCGCCGCTCTCTCGCCCCCCGCCCGTCGCCGTACTTGGCTCTCCGCCGCCTCACCCGTCGCCTCCACTCTCTGCCGCCTCCGCTCTCCTCCGCCCGTCGCCGGCGCCTTCGCCCGTCGCCGACGCCTCCGCCCGTCGCCCGACTCCTCCGCTCTCTGCCGCCTCCGCTCTCCTCCGCCCGTCGCCGGCGCCTTCGCCCGTCGCCGACGCCTCGCCCGTCGCCCGACTCCTCCGCTCTCTGCCGCCTCCGCTCTCCGCCGCTTCCGCTCTCCTCCGCCCGTCGCCGACGCCTCCGCCCGTCGCCGGCGCCTCGCCCGTCGCCCGACTCCTCCGCTCTCCTCCGCCCGTCGCCCGACTCCTCCGCTCTCCTCCGCCCGTCGCCTCCGCTCTCTGCCGCCTCCACTCTCCGCCGCCTCCGCTCTCCTCCGCTCGTTGCCGACACCTCCCCCGTCGCCGACGCCTCCGCCCGTCGCCGGCGCCTTGCCCGTCGCCCGACTCCTCCGCTCGCGGGTCCCATGTGTCAGTGTGTAGTGTAATGGATTTGAGGGCTTAGATTTGAGGGGTGTTGTTGGAGTAGATGCAAAAAAATTGGGCCCTCAAAAGTAGGGGGAGCCCTCAAATGAAAAGTAGGGGCCCTGTTTTGAGGGCTATTGCTGGAGTTGCTCTTATCTGTTGAGAATTGTCACAAAAAATTCTAATTATAGACTTGACCTTTAGTGACGAGGAGGCCACGCTCTCTGTGCGTGCAGCCCGACACCTGATAGCCAAAAAAAATCTAATTACAAATTTGTGCATTATGCAAGATTTTGAGGCTCACATGTTCCCTATGTTCTGTTTGTTCCACTGTTCATATGACTGGAGTAGTTCTTTATATATATATATATATATATATATATATATATATATATATATATATATATATATATATATATATATATATATATATATATTTGACACTGAAATAAGGCACCATGGTGACTGGGCACCAAGTCTCCCTGCCTTTGGATTGCTTTTAGATGCGTGCAAGTGCAACGATATATAATGTATCAGGCAAACCCGTTAACATTCATTAATTCAAAAAGACATCGATTTGGAAAGTAAATAATTGATTGAGCATGCTGAATCAATCATGGATGGAATGCCTTAATTATGGAGTCTGGGCACCATGGTATCCCTGTTATTTATAATATATATATATATATATATATATTGTTATTTAATTCTCTTCATATAGAAGCTGCTGGAATATGATTTCATTGCTCATAATTAAATCTAGAATTAAATTAAAACTCTTGCTGAAATTGCATAATTTCCAACGGTGTTTCTGTTCTGGCTTGCTTAACTTCGTGAATGATTTGCCACCTACTGATGCATCCATGGCACTGACCCGGTAACTAGATCTCATGGAGCTAGGCATGCAGGAGAACCGTGGATGAAGCAAGCAAACTAAGCAATTATATATGTCAGAATTAGTTTTCTCTTCTCGGTAATATCTATCATCTTGTATATGATTTTTCCTTATTTTCCTTATGTTTTTTTCCTTCACCTCTGTCCTTCTTGTAATTTTTTGTTGCTTTTTATTAATATAAATTATAGTTGGACCTCATCGATCCAACTGTTTTTCTTAAAAAAATATCTATGAACTTATAAATGATTATAGTACAAGCTACAAAAGGATATGCATTGTAGGTGACGTTGTGTACAAGGCGATGTAGTGTGAGAATGAAGAGGTTTCTTCACTTGCTTGGATGATATATCCCACTCAAAGGGGCCGGTGCAGCTTTCGGACGGGGAGCGTGCGACAAGGGAGTTGAGGCAGGATTGTTGGAAGAAAATGATCGACAAGATTGGTAGGATTGTTGGTAGGAGGGTCAAAAGGCAACGCACCTTACTGCTGGTTTTCAGCTTTAGTTACATTAGATTATTTGGATGGAGCATATATTGCTTGCTTTGAAGTGCTTCACTTGGAATGGCAGTTACTTCAGAGTCATATGGCACTATGTGCTGTAGGCTTATTTTTTAAAAAAATTTTGGCGAACAAAGCAATATGTTTTGTTGATAATTAAACTAGTGGAATTCCCGTGTAAATTGCACAGCTAAATAATACAATACATATGTTTATACCCATGGTGAGCGAACTTCTAACCCATAAGAGTTAATTTGCTGTCTTCTTTTTCTATCACTTTAATAATATAATATAGATAGATGATGAGTCAATCCTAACATGTCACCTACCTTTTTTGATTAATTTTCTTTTTCCTCATGACAATTTCTAATATTTTCTCCTCTGTAAAGTGAAAATTTAAAACCCTGAATCTCGTGCAAGTAGGAAGTTTTGTGATGAGCTGGTGCTCTCTTTGATAGGGGTTGATTCATAAATCCTGTAGGGATAATGGCACCCATACTAGTAGTACCATAATGTACAACTTCACCTGAACACGGCTAAATTTCCTAGGAATTACGATGGGTCAATCGGTTGGTCACCTGAAGTTTCGTGTCAACTTGTGTAGCTGTTTCCGTCTTCATGATGAATGGAAACAGCGTCGGTGCCTAACCACAGTGACAGAGACACGACAGAGGTGGCCGAGTGAGGAACCATAGTAGCCATGATCGTGGCTGAGCGAGGCTCGACATCGGTTACACCGGAGACGCAAGCGCAAGGTACCACAGTACGAGGGGAATGAAGATAGCGGCGCCACTGCCTTCACTGCCTATAGGTATGTAGGGCTAGGACAGGGCTAGCCGATGGGGGGCTGGTCCGTTGTGCCGTGCCCCGGGCCTCGTCAGAGTTGATTCGGACTGACAACGGCCCATCCATCACTTCCTTGATGCACCTCTCCACCTCCTCCCATCTCGGCAAGTCTTTCTCATATACAGTGATAAATCTAATGATATAATTTTTACATATGTAGTCAATATAAATTATTCTAAACCTACTGACAACGTAACTTTAGAAAATTTAACCTCCTGGATCCTAAGAGTCAAAAAAAATCAAAGGGAGTAACTCGCTTTGACTTGGACTGTCGGATAGGAACAGACGTGGTCAGGGGCGAATCCATGGGGTAGGCTTCATCAGGCTGAAGCCTACCCTCCATTGGATGCCGAACACCCCCTGCCCCCGCCCTCCTGCGGCGACCAGCAGTCACTGGCGAGTGGCGATGACGCCGATGAAAGAGTTGTCTGAGGAGAAGGCACGGAGCCAGGGGAGAAGAAAAAGTGAACCGCCGAAGTAGAAATACAGGCCCACCGGCCTACTGCCCACACATCAAGTACATGGTGCCCTGTTCAGCTTCATGCTCCCAAATTTCCCCCAAATCCGAAAGACCAAAATCCCTATTCCCTTCCCAAGCTCCCGTTCCCCCAAATCCCCAATCAATTGCTCACCCAGTCACCCGTGCCGCGTGCCGACGAGTGACGATGAGATCTGGTTCCATTCGCCCCTGGTAGGGACGCCGATCGCCGGATCCGGAGGGGGGACGCCGGGGAAGGGCCGAGGCGGAGTCGCGCCGTCGCGGGGACGCCTGGGCGGCTGCCGGCTGGGCCTGAGCGGCGGAGGCGCGGAGCCGGGCTGCCGGGGGCGGGGTTGCACCGTTGCGGCCTCGCGGGGCGCCGGGGAGGTGGGAGGCGCCGAGGCTGGGAGCCGGGGAGGCGGGAGGCGGGGAGGCGGGACGCGGCGGCGTAGGGGCGAATGATTGCATCTTGCGTGTTTTCGTCGCCATCGCCGGTCGTGTGAAGCCGTGAAGTGAAGAAACCGTGATTCTGTGAAGTGAGTGTGTGAAGGCATCGCCGGTTGCGGGTTGCCTTTTAGGCGTGTGAACTGTGAAGTGAAGCTGCAGCTGCTGCGGTGCTGCCTGCTGTTATTTGGCTTGGAGCCTTGGACGCTTGCGGCTTGCCGCTTGGTACTGGACTATTGGTTGCTGCTTGGTACCGTACGGCCGCCGAACTGAAGGCTTGTGAAGGCGTGTCATTCAGTGATTTTGCCAAAGAAATTAGAGATGAAGTGAGGAGGGCATATTTGATGAATGGTCCAACTCGAGTAATTGGGCATGTCTTTCCATAGACATTGGATGGCAAAGTGTGGAGATCCTTTCAAGAATCATGGTTTAACAAGTTTGATTGGTTAGAATATAGTGTCGAAAAGGATGCCGCTTTTTGTTTCTATTGTTTTCTTTTCAAGAAACCATCACAACCCAACACATTTGGTAATGATGTATTACAAAAGTTGGGTTCTCTCGTTGGAAGACGGCTATAGATGCTTTTAATAAACATGTTGGTGGTCCAAATAGTTTCCGCAACATCGCAAGGGGTGAGTGTGACGACTTTCGGAATCAACGGTCAAGCGTATCTAATAAAATGAGCACTTACTGTAAGGAGGCTGAAATTGCATACAAAATTCGTTTGACTGCATCTTTAGATTGTGCAAGATATCTCATAGCGCAAAGTGAAGCCTTTCGTGGACATGATGAATCATCTACTTCCATCAACAAGCGACTCATAGATTGGTATGCATGTCTTGCCTTGATTCAAGCGACTCATTCTCTAAATTTAATGTTGATAAGCTTATTCGACTTGCTGAGATTTATGCTGATGATTTCACGGTGGCTGAGCGATTCTTGTTAAGAAATCAACTTCAAACCTTCATTCTAAACATTAGAAGAAGTGAGAATTTTCATGGATGTCCTGATATTTCAAAACTTGCTCAATTGATGGTTGAAACAAAAAAGGATAGAACTTTTCCATTGGTATATCGCCTCATCGAGCTGATATTGATCCTTCCGGTGGCAACGACATCTGTTGAGAGAATATTGTCAGCAATGAATATTATCAAAGTAGATTTGCGCAACAAGGTGTCGGATGAGTGGCTGAATGATTTAATGGTGTGCTACACCGAGCGAGACATATGTAGATCCATTGATGATGATGCAATCATAAAATCCTTCCAAGGCATGAAAAATCGCAGAATGAATTTGCCTCCTGAAAGTCATGATTCAAGCTAGTGGTATGGTTCTTTTATTTTAAATGTTCATGATCATTTAAGTACTTAGATACAATTTGTTATTGTATCACTAATTTTTTTAATTATGATGTACAGATTGTTACCTACCGGAACCATATTTATATGTTTTAGGGATTCACTTGCCATTAGCGAGGTACCTCTATTGTATCTCTCTTTTTTCTTTGCTTTTATTCATGTATGAAACTATGAATTTGATTGCACAAGAATACAAAACTATGTTTCTTATAAATTAGTTTAGTCAATCGAGGTGTAAGGTTAACAATTCTAGAAAAAGCTTATGATATGGTAGAAGAATGTATATTTTTTAGTCTATCTTTATTTTTCATTCTAGATTCGTCACTAGACGCGGTGCATGGATCAGGGCAAGTTGCCCATGTGGTTTCCGTACATGATCGCAAATCACCCTAGAAACAAAAGGAGCCTGAATACACTTTGGAGCGGCCAATTATTGCCTGCGTGACTGCGTCAAAGCGGCAGGAAGCCCGGGAGAATCTGCCCATGTCCACAGTCAGCTTATCACCAGCAAACAATTGATTTGAGTAGTAAAAACTTGCGCGCCACTCCACTGCATCACTTACTTATTCCCCGTCTCCACACAACGAGGCATCGCAACATCCCAAGTTCACGACGTACGGAACAATGGAAACCACAAACACCACCGTCCAAGGCGGCAATGTCCTGCTCCTGCCGGCTTTTGAGATGCAGGGCCACGTGAACCCGATGCTCCAGTTCGGCCGCCGGTTGGCCTATCACGGCCTCCGCCCCACTCTCGTCGTCACCCGCCACGTCCTCTCCACCACCGGGCAGCCCACCGAGTGCCCCTTCCCCGTGGCCGCCGTGTCCGACGGCTTCGATGACGGCGGGATCGCATCGTGCCCGGACATCGCGGAGTACGTAAGCCGGATGGCGACCGTGGCGTCGGAGTCGCTGGCGCGGCTCATCGACGACGAGGCGCGGGCGGGGTGGCCGGTGAGAGTGCTGGTGTACGACTCTCACCTACCGTGGGCGGGGCGCGTGGCGTGGGCGTCTGGCGTAGCTGCGGCGGTGTTCCTGACGCAGCTGTGCGCGGTGGACCTGATCTACGGGGAGGCGTGGGCTGGGCGTGTGGCGCTGCCGCTGACGGACGGAAGCGCGCTGCCGGTGAAGCTCAGCGTATAGCTGGGGCATGACGACGTGCCGCCGTTCATGGCGGCACCGGAGTGGTACCCGTTGTTCACGGAGAAGTCGATGGAGCAGTTCGGCGGACTGGAGGAGGCCGACGACGTGCTCGTCAACGCCTGCCGCGAACTCGAGCCACAGGTGAGCACTGAGCGCCATGCAATTTATTGTTTTGCTCAACTGAAGGCAAGCTGGGGTATCTCCATCCCTAGCTCTATTTGGACTGCTAAGATAAGCCCTAGCATTTCTTTCCTCTTCTATCTTCTTAAGTCTGCCTGCTCCATCGTTAGCATCTACTTTAGTCTTCCAGGGGAACCTGTTGAAAATTGTCCCATATGGCCATATCAATTATAGAAAGAAAAACATAATTTATAAGTTTAACGGAGATCGCACCCATTGAATTAATCTTTTGGAAAAAAAAGACTAATGCCACTTATAAAGTTGTCACACAGTGTTTGCATATGGCAGTACATGAGCTTAGTTGTGTTCAGCATGTTTAGACTTGTCTGAAGAGTAAACCCAGTTGAACCTAGGCATGCAGCCAGGATCCGATCTAACAATTGGTATCAGAGTCTAGACGCCTAACATCTCCTTAGACTTTATGGTTGCGGAAGTATACAATCGATATATGAGGAGAAGAATGTTAGGAATAGTCTCACATCGGTTGTAGAAAAGAAAAAAATATAACTTATAAGTGTTAGAGCAACTCCAGCAGTAGCCCTCAAAACAGGGCACCTACTTTTCATTTGAGGGCTCCCTCTATTTTTGAGGGCCCTGTTTTCTGAGCTGCACTCCAGCAGGAGCCCTCAAAACAGGGCCCCTACTTCTCAATTACCTCTATTTCCTCACACATTATATGCATATGTATGGGACAAAAGCACAATACACAATAAAATATTTATGATTTCACAATGAGGGACAATATTTAAATATATGAATTCAAATACGAATATTCAAATTTAAATTCAAATTTGTTCCGAATTCAAATATGAATTCAAATACGAATTCAAATACGAATATTCAAATTTAAATTCAAATTTATTCCGAATTTAAATTGAAAGCACAAATATGAATTCAAATACAAATATTCAAATTTAAATTCAAATTTGTTCCGAATTTAAATTGAAAGCACAAAGTTCATCACATAATATTCAAATTTAAATTCAAATTTGTTCTGAATTGAAATACGAATATTCAAATTTAAATTCAAATTTGTTCCGAATTTAAATTGAAAGCACAAAGTTCGTCACATTACATTCAAATTTAAATTCAAATTTGTTCCGAATTCAAATACGAATATTCAAATTTGTTCTGAATTTAAATTGAAAGCACAAAGTTCATCACATAACATTCAAATTTAAATTCAAATTTGTTCTGAATTCAAATATGAATTCAAATACGAATATTCAAATACGAATTCAAATATGAATATTCAAATTTGTTCCGAATTTAAATTGAAAGCACAAATGTTCCACAAAAAACGAGAAAGCTGAAAAATGAGAGCCGGAGTAGGGGGCCCCTAGGAATGAGGGCTTGGAGGCCTCATTTGAGAGGCCTCCTATTTTTGAGAGCCAAGTAGGGGCCTGTTGGAGTTCAGTTTTTTGTTCTGACTCTCAAATATGAGGTTTGAGGGCTCAAGTAGGGGCCCTGCTGGAGTTGCTCTTAGGAACTAATTTTTTTTTTGGTGGGGGGGGGGAGAAAGCCTACTTATAAGGCTATTGCTATATGGTTTATGTGTGGCAGTACGTACACTTAGTTGTGTTCAGTCCATTTGGACTTAGAGTCCAGGAAGTAAATTCGATTAGATCTAAATATACAGGTAAGGTTCGATCTAACAGGATCTACTATACAATTATTTTAAGGTAATTTAGTTGTCGTCGTGGAATACAAATTGCATGAACGGTGTTGATCCTTCATCGACTGAAAGTCCTTGATCGTACAATGTGCCCGTTTGAATTTGTTTATCAGATTAGCACACTGGCGAAGGCGAATGACCCGTCAAACGCTCCACCCTTAGTGCCGACCACTCCACCCGTAAGCACCTCTCATTCATTTGTGGCCCAGCACATTGCGCCCCTCATGACGACCGTGATGGATAATCCCTTCTTCTTTTGTGCTTTGACAATTTAATATTGGACTATGGCCCTGTTTGTTTCCACTTAAGATTATTATAATCTAGCTTATAATCATAAGTGGAAACAAACAACCCAGATTATAAGGTAACTTATTATAATCTAATAGCCCAGATTATTATAATCTAATAAGCTCAAAAAAGGAGCTTATTTCAGCTTATAGATCCACCTTTTATCTTAATGACCATAAAACTTTAGGAATATTACCCACCTTTGCCATTCATCCATCCCCCAACTCCCGTGCCTCTCTCTCAAAGGCATTGTAGTCTTTAAACATTCGAATACAACAATCCATAACTCTGATAATCCAGGCTGCCAAACACCTGACAGCTTATTTCCCACCAGCTTATTATAATCTAGCTTATATAATCCCCCACCTATAAGCTAGATTATAATAATCTTAAGTGGAAACAAACAGGGCCTATATGATGCCACTGTAGATAACTGAACATGAAATGGATTCTTTTTGGTCATGATTGATGACTTATGGCTGTGGTTGATGATTTTTGATCTAAGTATGAGCGTTTATGCGAATGAACTAAATGCTAATAAACTGCTTTGAAAAAACTAACCAAATAAGATGCTTCGAAAAAATAGCGAAGAAGTCATCCGTTTGTTTATTCGGAGAAAGCCATAAACTATAAGCTGAAAAAAGCTATAAGTCATAAACCATAAATTGAAAATAAATGACTAAAAAATTGACACACTATACATTTTTTGCTAATTGAGCAGGAGGCAGATTATATGGAATCTGCATGGCGAGCAAAGACTATCGGCCCGACCTTGCCGTCATTCTACCTAGGCGACGGGCGTCTTCCATCCAACAAGAGTTACGGTTTCAACCTCTTCTCAAGCACTTCTCCGTGCATGGCATGGCTGGTCATGCAGGCCCCCAGCTCTGTAGTCCTTGCATCCTATGGGACCGTCGCCAACCTCGACCCGGCACAGCTAGAGGAGCTAGGCAATGGATTGTACGATTCTGGTCACCCTTTCATCTGGGTGTTGAGGTCCAACGAGATCCAAAAGTTACCTGAAGAACTCTGTGACAAGTGGAAGAGGAGAGGGCTAATCGTTCCCTTTTGCCCTCAGCTGGAGGTACTGGCACATGAGGCTACAGGTATGAAACAAGTGGAATTTTAATCATAAAATATCGCATTATCGGCAAAATTATCCTATTAACTAGAGTTCAATCTTGTACGCACCAATTTGCAGGTTGTTTTCTGACGCATTGCGGCTGGAACTCAACAACTGAAGCCATTGTTACCGGTGTGCCGATGGTGGCAATGCCTCAGTGGGCAGACCAGCCAACCAACGCAAAATATGTGGAGAGCGCTTGGGGGATTGGCTTGCGCATGCGCAAAGGCACTGTGAGGAGGGAGGATGTGGAGAGGTGCATAAGGGAGGTGATGAGTGGGGAGAGGAGGGAGGAGTACAAGAGGAATTCTGCTAAGTGGATGCAGAAGGCCAAGGAGGCAATGCAGGAAGGAGGGAGCTCTGACAAGAACATTGCTGAATTCGCAGCCAAGTACTTGTGAGATTAGAAGTCCAATGATGTTTTCTCAGTTGGTGATCTGAGGTTAACCACCATTGTTTTTACTCTATAAATGGTGAGGAAGGAATAAAAATTGCCACCATTAGTTTCCTTTTTTTAGGTTAATCCAGTAGTAGAATATTATAGTTCCATTGCATTACTGTGGAGAAAGGCGCAGAGGTTTAAATCCTATGGCAGCAGTTTGTGAAGAGTGAAGCGTACAACCTGAATGTCGCCAAATTAGTTTCCAAAGTATAGAATTTTGAGCATTTTTAATATCTTTCTCCCCAATATTATTGATTATAAAACAAACATTTTGGTTAAACCATATCATTAAGAAAACATCTTTCTTCCGATTGTTACAGACCTATAAAGACAACAATTAGATCCTCTTTGTAAGTTCGTGTTGTGTAAAGTTATTTGAAATAGTTCTTATTCAGTGGTTGCCAGGGATAAAAAAAACAGTGGAAACTGCCCGGTTACTGCTCAGAAAGCAGTTATTTCAAACTAATTTGAATGAAGTCTTCGTGTTGATGCTAATAGAAGACCAAGCAAACACAATTCTTTGAGGAAAAATGTGGAATTGAAAAAAATGAACTGCAAACCAGAATAGACTAGAAATGGACCGGTTACCGCTTGGTTACTGGCTATCGGCCTACATCTGATAAAATTTCCCAAATCCGGTTTTTTTGTCCTTGGTGGTTGGGCTAAATAGTTGCAACCTTCAAAGAGACATGCATTTTGAGTAGTTTCTGAGTCATATCCTCAAATATGAAGCAAACTCTATGTCACTCTGTTGGGATCCGATTTCGAAACCCGAACCCTATATGTATCCTACTCCAGACTAAGGGTGAAAAACTGTAACGGATAATCCATTTTATCCGATATCATATTTGAGAAAACACGAATGTAGTAAGCAAAATCCATATTAAAAAAAGTTTGTATTCGTATTCGAAAATATTCGTATCTGTATTTGAGAATATTCGCATTCGTATTCGAGAATATTTGTATCTGTATTCATATTTGAGATTATTCGATTCGTATTCGATCCATTTCCTGAACCTAGGAAAAACCCAGGCGAATTTTGTGATTCAAAATTTGAATTAAGCGGTTTAAAACTGGTAACCGGTCAAAACCGGTGAAAAATCGGCAAAATCGTTAGGAATTTGTTTTATCCGATATTCGTATCCAAGAAAATGTGAGTATGGTAAATAAAATTTGTATTAAAAAATATTTATATTCGTATTCGAGAATATTTGTATCCGTATTTGAGAATATGCAAATTCATATTCATTTTAAAAACATGGATTCATATTCGTATTTGAGACTATTCGATCGTATCCAGTCTGTTTCCATCCCTACTCTAGACCATCTAGTGCATAAAGATACAACAATGATAAAAATATTTAACTAAAAAGTAGCAATTATTATTAAGCAAATGTGATAAGACAGGTTTACATAAGGACCACAGTGCCAAATGGTTTAACTGAAATGCCATGGAAACAAAGATAACTCCAAATGGTACGCCTTAACAACATACCCACATATAATCGATTAGGGTAGTACCACCAAGTATTTATTGTCCTTGTTGTGATCCTCCCCAAAGAGTTGATCATACCCTTAATCATTATCACTAGCAACTTAACTAGTAGCCTTATATTGAGCAATGGGAGGATATGGACTACTCGACAAGTTGTTTTTAATCAAATACAATTATAACACACAAGAATTGTATCAAAGGATGGTTGATATGGGTTATTTTACAAAAAAATAATTTGAATTTAAATATATAAGTAAATAAATTGCAAAGTGTAAAGCAAGACTAAATATAAATAAATAAAGGTAATTAACAGTTGATAACCAAAGCTAGTGAATTTTCATTTCACTCCACACTTCTAGATTTGTTTTATAAAGTCTAGCTCTCGTATGAAATTCCCAAAAATTCTGTATAACTAGGGGTACAACTATTTAAATAATTTTACTTTGTAAATATTGTATAGTTTTATTTATAATATATGATCAACTTATACTGTGAGTCAATACACTCAGGATGATAGAGTGCAATGAAAAAGATCATGACAAGTATTTTTACAATATTGCACCGCCAAATGAGCAAGAACCCCCAACACTGGGACATCACAAAACAACACCCAGGAATTTTCAGTTTCTTTTTAATTTTCCCCTCCAGAAGAGTTATAATCCTTTGTACTACATTGTAAGACCCCGGATTTAGTCATCCGGAGTCCCCTGTCATTCCACCGCACTATTCCCTGGATCAGTAGATAGTGCTCACAGTTACATTGCTATATATCAAAACATATTATGTGGGAGCATAGATAATCTAGTAACAACTTACTCATGGGCCGATCGGGCCAAGAACAATAAAATGCAGCAGGGGAAACTTCACTCAAGTGGGACCCTCACGACTTGCCCACAGGCAACCAACTGGGGTTCGCGACCTAGCTCCTGGCCTCTTCATCTTCCAGCTCTTTTGATCTCCTTGAGACACCTTAGGCTTGTTCTTCTTTTCCTTATTGACTGAATGATGGTAATTGAGCAACAGTGAGTACAAAGGTACTCAGCAAGCCACCACACAGAATGCAAATAATAATAGATGCAAGGCTGTCAAGGGAGGCTTGAGGTTCATTTATTTGCTAAAAGCGACATTTGCAATAATCATAATTAAAATTTACTATGACTTAGCATTTTACAAATATGCTTTATGGAGTTTGAAATTTCGCAGTAATTATAGCTGTATAGGTTCCATCCACCAATTACATGGTTCCATCCACTTATGCTAGCTCTTGATCAATAGGTTACTTCCGCCTTAATGTCAACACTGGAGTATATCCCTCCAGGAAAATTTCCAAAGTCAGGTTACATCCACTAGACAGTTTTCTTCCCACCCTCAAAAGTTTTGAAATAGAACTAACTCGAGAAAGATTTCCGTGTCCGCCCTTGACCGTGGGCACGGCTATTCGAATAGTTTGTATACTCTGCAGAGACTGTACATCTTTACCCACAAGAGATAATCGTCCCGATGGTTCTCCATGATTCCTTAGACATGCAGATCAAAAGAATATCACGAGGCCTTTACAATACCTCGCTCTCTAACATCTCACTCCTATGGGGTTGCTCCCATAAGTTGTGCGGGATGTCTACCACAGGTTAGCGCAGTCGGACTCCACTCTCCACATACGCTAGCCTCGGCGACGTCACCTACATCTGATGTCCCATTCCACGTGGGGTTTTTATTACCCACCTACACACGTTCTCCGTGAAATGGCTAGAGAGTCTAGTAAATTATTCAGCCCAGCCTACAATATGCCAGCTTGTAGTTATACTGTTATACACGGAGGGTCCACACAGGATTAAGTCCTTAGTTTGTCCGGGCGGTTCATTCCACAAACCACAAACCTTGTGTTACATCCACACCCACCACTCTTTCCATCCTCCTAGACCAGTATAACAGATTTTTAGGGTTTTGAGAAGCATAACTTAAATTATCACAAATAATCAGCCACGTACATCCCGTGACTGTCCCAAAACCAGATTTCATATTTAATGATTGATGATCAGGGCCACTAGTGCCCTGGACTTGACAAGACTAGCATGGCGTTAATATGACTTATAGCTAGTAAAGTTATTATTAACATCTAGGGTGACAATGGTCAGGCGGTTCAAGTGTCAAGGAAAGGCATAGTAGTATTTAAAACATTAAATATGAATGTAACTACCTTAAGCTTTGACATACATTTGCATAATAAATTAAGCATGCAATTTGATAATTTAAAGGAACAAACTTTTGCATAAAATGTAGGATCAATATGATCAAAGTGATGACTTGCCTTGCTCGATTTACCATGGCCTCGATTTCATTCAAAGCCTTCTCAGTCGATTATTTGGATTATTGATCTTCGTCTCTTTCCATGTCTTGACCTCGCTCGAACTTGTCGTCTCTTCGTGGCTCCAGTGACTAATTGCACGATTAATGACTAACAAATTCAACAAATCCAGCAAAAGTCCAAATAAGTTTAATTATAATTTGCTTATGATTAAGGGTATGTAACGAGCTGCAGGATAGAGATGGAGTCGAACGAGTTTTTGGGTGGAAGCGAAGTGACGGAGCAACTTCGATTCCTGTAAAATTCAACGTCGAAGAAATATTCACGAGAATATCCCATAGCCGATTGCAAGACACCAAGGCTCGATCTTGCTTGAACAGATTTAGGTATGGGGATAAAGACATGACATACTATTTAGACTATTCAGGCTTTTGATAGGATGTGATATTAGTATTTGATTTGTGTGGAGGTAGAATTTGGGAGTATTAATATTATCTTTTTAAAGCTTCAAGTCCTAGCTTATGATGACATGCATTTTCAATTTCTCATGCTAGTTAATTCCAGAGTAATTATATTGCTAATTCAGGTAGCAATGAATTAGGGTTAAGTTTCTAGCATTACTAATTTATAAACTCCGTCAATTAGTTTCACATATTAAACTTCATTGTTAATATTTATTGGGTCCAAGATAATTACTTGTTAAAATAGTCCACGCAATGATCTTGTTTTAGGTAACATGTTGAATCATAAACTTTGGTCGGCACATAACTATCCAAAATGTAGTTTTCTACAATTAGATTCTTATTCCCCAAAATTATTTTCAGTTTTATTAGCTCAAAAGGATCAAGGAGAGATAAAAAGACCAAGGAAAAAAATGAAAAGAAGGAAAAAAAGAAAATTGCGTGCCCTGAGGCTTGCGAGGTGAGTGCGCACTAGGCTAGCCAAACGGGCCGACGCCTTGAACCGATTTTACAGGCGCACACAAACTAGACGAGCTGACGCTGGAAGGGGGTGAAGCAGAGGAGGCTCGGCGGCGCACGGGATGGGCGTCGTCGCCGGCGGGGAGCGGACGGGGAGGTGGCGGCGACCGGCAAAACGGTACTCTGGGGCCACGAGGAAGCCCGAGGAGGTGTCTGGTCCAACCGAGGGGCACCATAGCGGGTCGGCGGCAGTGGAGAACGGACGGCGGGTGAGGCCGGTGATGGCGGCGGCGGCCGGAGGGGGAAGGGAGAGGAGTAAGGGTGGCATGAGCACTAGTGGACCAAGAAGAGCTTACCAAAAGTGTTGGCAGGGCTGGAGAGGAGCCGTGGTGTGCCGGCGACGGGAACCGGCGGTGGTGCGGGCATGGGCACGGTGCCAGCTCACCGGGGAGGGAGACGGAGCCCGGTGAGGTGGGGGATGTCTTCGTGGTGTCCGGGCGGTGCTCCAGGCGCGAGCAATTGGCTCGGGGTGTGGCGGTTCACCGAGGAGGTGCGGCGCCGGAGTTGATGAAGGAGGAGCTCGCCGGCGGCTTGCAGGGGGAGAAAATCCGATCAGGCGGGGGAGGAGGGAGAAGGCTACTCGGGGCGCGCCATGACACGGTCGGACCGGTGAGGGCGTCACCGGAGCGGCCGAGGCGGGGTGAGGCGGCAGTGGCCGGTGTGGCGCAGCGGGAGCTCAGTAGCGTTGGGGCTTCTTATAGGGGGCAGGCTGGCGATGCTGCTGCCGTTGATGGCGAGGGGCTCGTGAAGGCGACAAAGCCGTGGTACGAGTGTGCGTGGCGCCATGGGGACGGGCGGATGCTGTAGCCGTTGACCCGGGAGCAGGGTGCGGGAGAGCGAAGCGATGGCGAGGCGACGGCCGGCAGCGGGATTCGCGGGAAGGAACGCGACGGCCAGGCTGGACTCGTGCAGTGCGCAGGAAGGGACGGCGACATGACAGGGTCAGCGCCTCGGGCGTGCGCGAGAGCGTGCGCGATGCGTGGACAGAGCAGGGGAACGACGGAAGAAGACAAGGGGAGGGCGTTCGGGCTGAAGGCCAGGAGGAGCAAAGGCCGGACAGGCCAGGGAAAGAAAAGGAGTGGGCCGGGAGAGGGAACAAGATGGGCTGCGGCCCAAGGAGTTGTTTTTCTCTTTTTTTTTGAATTAGATAAATTTGCTATATTAATTAGATGGGGAGATTTGGATTATTAACTTTTGATTTAGATTTACCATACTTGACCTTAAACATTCCAATGTTATTCAATTCAAATTTTAATTATTATATCTTATTTCCGGACTTTAGGGCTTGCAAGGGAAATTTGAAATTTTCCTTGATTTGATTTTTAGTCTTGGCTGTGGATCACGATTTACATGTTGTTAATTTGGATTTTTAGCAAGGGAGCCAAAACAAGAAATTCGAATAACCGCTAGATTTTTTTTAAAACAAGACTAGAAACACAAATAAAACATTTTTTTTTACAAATACAAAAGGTCTTTTTTGGGATGTTACATACATTTTTTTCTAACCCTAACTCAGTGTTGACGTACTAACCATTTAGTCAGGGAGCTAGATCAACTTATAAAATTCTCAAAATCATAGAAGTTGCTCTTAATGCCATATAAGATTATATAATATGAGAAATAAAAGGAGAAAACAAAGATGCTATTCACACAATCTGTGTGTGTGCGCGCGCGCGCGTGTTTCTCGCAGCAGGACAAGTTAGTAGCAGAGCAAAAATGTGGACATGGTTTTTGGGATTGCTCAAGAAAACTACACTTGGAGACATATAGAATCTCAATTATATTAAGACTAGACTGTATAGGTTCGTCCAATGTACAGATAATCTCCATAGGCTAGAAATCCTGAATTTGAAGTTATGTTTGCAAAAATTTACAAAATTTTTATTTGTATTTAGTTTTTTGAATTATATTTCTATACATTCTTAGTTTAGTTTATTTTAATTTCAAATTTCAAATTTAAATTAATGCATAAATTTGTAGCCTTCAATTACCCTCCTTGGATAAACATGGAGGCTTCTAGGGGATCCTCTGATTGCTATACAGAGTGAAATTAGAGGAAAACCCTGACTTTTTTTGCCTGTGATTGGCAAATCCCACCCATGCCTTTCCTGCCTAGCTATTTTCTTCCGAATTAGAGCAGATAGAATATGTTGTTATCCAGGAGCCAGGTCTCTCTTGCACCAGGATTAAAATTGAGTTGTATGTATCACTGGGTCACATGACGCACACACTAGTTAGTGTATTAAACGATCTGGGACAGACATGCATCCGTATACGATAAGAGTACACATAAATCCTTAGGCTATAAGATGGATGGATGATATTTTTTCTTGATCCGAATAACGTGGAAATTTCTAACTAGTTTTCTTTCCTCTGATTAATATGATGATTTTTAGTTTTTTCCTCTTAGAATTAATAGGAATGCTACAAAGAAGTCTCTAACCCTAATTAGTACAGATATAGATAGGTAGATATACAGAACACCTAGTTATACAGAACACCCACGTGCGTGTTCTCTTCCATTGGAGAACTAATCTAACGGTGGAGAACTAACAGAAGATCCAACAGAAAACTCCAATCAATCCAATGACATAATGGTGACCAAAACATAAATTTTCCTGGAATACATGCAAGCGCGAAGTCAAGACCTCAGTTGCAGTCTCGGCTCCTTGGGTTGACCAAGGTGAAAGTAGTTGCCGAAGTTGGAGATGATTGATCGGAGATGGAAGCGGTGTGCTCTCCATTGGCCTCGCGATGGTGCTGTCCCGGCGGTGGGAGGCTCATATCTAGAGGAGTGTTCAAATTGGTTTCTACGGTTTTTTGCTTCAATTTGTTGAAGCCAAAAGCTGATTCGAATATTCTGACTTCTAGATTAAAAGTAAAAAGTTACCACTATTTACCTATGCTACTATCTTAATGGGCCTATTTGATATGGCTGTGACTTTTGGATTTTAGTTAAAATTGTTGAATTTTAGCTGTTTATGACAGAGATTACAGAGAGGTACTCGATTGTGATTTTGATTGATATATATATTAGGCTTTTAACGTATACTATAATTAACTTGTATACCTTGTATTAAAAAATACTCTATTTAAAAGTTAGAGATCATAATAAAAATCCAAAACCGTTTTTAAAAACCGTCAAAGAACTGACCCATTACTCTGTTTCAGCTAAAAAGTACAAATTCAAGCCGAAATCCAAAAGCTTCGACTAATAAAGCACCCTGCCTGTTTGTTTCAGCTTCTGGCAGCTGCAGCTACTCCTAGAATCTGCAGCTCCCCAAACAGTCCAGATTTTCATCTAGATTCTAAGTAGCCAGAAGCTACAAAATCCAGAAAATGAACTAGTAGTCAGAAGCTGGGGTTATCCAGCTTCTCCAGATTCTGACTAGCTGGATACTCACCAGCTACTTCTCAGAATCTACAGCTGAAACAAACAGGCCCTTAGAATCTAGATGAAAATCTGGACTATTTGGGAAGCTGCAGATTCTAGGAGTAGCTGCAGCTGTCAGAAGCTGAAACAAACAGGTAAGTTTTGGTAACCAAACTTGCTATGATTGCACCGGTGCGCTGGGCCCAGGCGGCGATAGAGATCGATGTTCATCGCAGCTAAGGGCGCGTTTGGTTCGTTGGTGAGTGGAGCCTGGCTCGCATCTGGGAACCAAGTTCTCGTAGGACAGGTTGTAGAGATGCAAGCTATTGCTGTTTGGTTGCCTGTACGTATAGAGCCTGGCTGAGAAGAGACAACGTTTGGTTGCCTGCATGAAGCCGTATCGCATGAAATAAAAATAAAAAAACAAGTGATCTTATAATATTTAACTTGTGTAAGTGCACTCTAATAGTTTCAATTTTACTTTTAATATCTTGATCTATTTTAAAATACACTAATATCACTTAATACACGTTAATCACATGTTAATAGTATCGTTAACAGAACCCTGTGCTGCACCATGCGAGCCTGGCTCGCCAGAAACGCAAATGAAATCCGTATCTCGAGAGCCAGGCTCTGAGCTGCCTTTTGCATCTGGAGAGTCAGGTTCAGACCTCGATGCGGGCAACCAAACAACTGAAACTTGCATCTGGGGAGCCTGGCTGGGCAAGAACCGCGCACAAAACTAGAAAAAGAAGTGGGCTTAGCTCTGCTCCACTGCGAAATTTAACAATGGAGAGGGAGAGCTCAACCAACACCTCCTCCACCGTCCAAGGCGGCGGCGCCCATGTCCTCCTCCTCCCCTTCCCGGCGGCGCAGGGCCACGTCAACCCGATGCTGCAGTTCGGCCGCCGCCTCGCGTACCACGGCCTCCGCCCCACGCTCGTCACCACCCGCCACCTCCTTTCCACTCTTTCGGCCACCACCGGCCCCTTCCGGGTCGCCGCCATCTCCGACGGCTTCGACGCCGGCGGCATCGCCTCGTGCCCGGACATCAGAGAGTACACGCGCCGGTTTGTCGCGGTCGGCTCCGAGACCCTGGAGGGCCTCTTCCGGTCGGAGGCTGCGGTGGGGAGGCCGGTGCGCGTGCTGGTGTACGACCCGCACCTCCCGTGGGCGCGCCGCGTGGCGCACGAGGCGGGCGTGCCGACCGCGGCCTTCTTCTCGCAGCCGTGCGCGGTGGACGTCATCTACGGGGAGGTCTGGACAGGGCGCGTCGGGCCGCCGGTCGTGGACGGGAGCGCTCTGCGGGGGCTGCTGAGCATGGAGCTGGGGCCGGAGGACGTGCCGTCGTTTGTGAAGGAGCCGGAGTCGTACCCTTCGTTCCTGGAGTTGGTGGTGGGTCAGTTCGAAGGGCTGGAGGACGCCGACGACGTGTTCGTCAACTCATTCCACGAACTCGAGCAAAAGGTGAGGTCACTTGGTCCTGCCCCCCACCTGTTTGATGCTTTGCTCAAGCGAAAATTCGATAAAAAAATTTCAGTCTAAACCCAACTGGACAGATTCCACATTGAATTCAAAGAAACTGCAGAATATGTGACATACTCCTTGTTGTCTAAGCAGGAGGCAGATTACTTGGCATCAACATGGCGTTTTAAGGCCATTGGCCCGACGGTGCCATCCTTCTACATGGACGATGACCGATTGCCATCCAACAAGACATACGGGTTCAACCTCATCGAGAGCTCTGCACCGTGCATGCCATGGCTGGATAGCCAGCCCCCTTGCTCAGTCGTCTATGCCTCCTATGGGACTGTCGCTGACCTTGACCCGACCCAGTTAGAGGAGCTAGGCAATGGATTCTGCAATTCTGGCAAACCGTTCCTTTGGGTTGTGAGGTCCAGTGATGAACACAAGTTATCAGAACAACTCCGTGGCAAATGCAAGGAGAGGGGCCTAATTGTTTCCTGGTGTCCCCAGCTTGAGGTCTTATCTCACAAGGCCACAGGTATGAAACAAAATACACTTTTATTAACAAACGATTATGCGATTACTTAAGCAAAAGGAAGATCCATGTAGCTATCTCACAAGTTCACATCTGAATACTTCGTTGAATATGTCAACAAGATGAACAACGTAAGTGAAGCAATATAATAACCAATCGCTGTTGCAAAGGTACACATGGTGTCTGATATTAGTATAGCAGCAGATTAATATGTTCACAAATGGTCCTTTTTTTAAGATTATCAAATTAACAACTATAAACATGTAGTTGTTTTTTTTTTCATTTTCACAGTGGTAGCAAGTAGAAATTGTTGCACACATACTGGTATAAATATGAACCATGTATTCCTGAAAACCACGCAAGCCTTAAATATTCACCCATACAGCTGGAGCCCCACGCGGGGGGGGGGGGGTGTTGATTGTGGAATAAAATGCATGTAACACATTATTGTAACTTATGCATAATTTTTATGTTCATGCTTCTTTGCTTATTTTAGACTGTGTCTTCACTTAATTTACTATGTCGTGATGATAGGTAAGAATTGAGGAGCATATTGTGTGCAATTTAGTTTAGAGCATAATCATGGTGCACTCTAACTAAAAGAAGTTGTGAAAAATTTCGAAAAAAAATTGAGGATGTACTTGTGGACTTACTATACCTATGTACACAATTTGAAATTCAAATTCATTTTATGTTAAGAGTAACAAAAAAGAAAAACATCTGACAAATATTAAGAGTTCAAATTTTTTGTATCTTTCTTTTTTTATTACTCTTAACATAGAATGGAATTGAATTTAAAATTTTATGCATAGATGGAGTAAACCAAGAAGTGCACGTACAATTTGTTCGGAAAGTTTTGTGACATTTTTTAGTTAGAGTGTATTGTATTGAACCCCAAGGTAGATTGCACATAGACTGCACACAATACGATCCCAATAGTTGGATCCTATAAGGCCATACTGCTCTTTAGTAATTTGAGAAGATTTATATTCTGTATTATCCAATGATCCTATCTTAAAGATCATGCGGTTAACCAAATGCTCTAAGCAGTAGCCTATCTCATAAATCCAACTGTCTAATCTCTACCCCTAAAATCCACCAGTTCAGTTCTTTACTACGACCACCTCAAAATGTGCCCCCTGCAGTCATGAGTTTTCCTACGTCCACACCAATTCGTGTCCCCAGAAAAACCAATCAGTGAAATCAACGATTAAGGATCAATTGCCACCTTTCTCTCTCCTTACCCACTCATCTTTTCTCTACCCCTAAAATCCACCAGTTCAGTTCTTTACTACGACCACCTCAAAATGTGCCCCCTGCAGTCATGAGTTTTCCTACGTCCACACCAATTCGTGTCCCCAGAAAAACCAATCAGTGAAATCAACGATTAAGGATCAATTGCCACCTTTCTCTCTCCTTACCCACTCATCTCTTCTCTATCTCTATCTCTACCCCTAAAATCCACCAGTTGAGTTCTTTACTACGACCACCTCAAAATGTGCCCCCTGCAGTCATGAGTTTTCCTACGTCCACACCAATTCGTGTCCCCAGAAAAACCAATCAGTGAAATCAACGATTAAGGATCAATTGCCACCTTTCTCTCTCCTTACCCACTCATATCCAACGATCAAAGGCTACGCCCACCTCCCCGCGGATCATGCACATCTGATTTCCCAATCCCGCAAATAGATCCCTTACTGCCTCTCCTCCTGATTTCCCAATCCCGCCGCCCATCCCACCCCGCCGCCTCCTCGCATTCGACGCCCGCTGCCTCGGCTCGCCTCCACGCCCGGCGTCTCCGCTCTCCCGCTGCCTCGGCTCACCTCCACGCCCGGCGCCTCCACTCGCCCGTCTCTTCGCCCGCCGCCTCCGCCCGTCGCGTCGCCCATCGCCTCCGTCCGTCCCCTCCGGCTCCCGGCCTCCTCTCCTCCCATCTGAAGCAAGATCTGGAAGGCGGCCATGAAGCAGCTCGCCCTCCTCACCGTCCCCGTCCTCATCCTCTGCCTCTCCATCCTTCTCCTCAGACCCTCCTCCCCGCCCCTCCTCCTCTCCCTGCAGACCTCCAACTCCGACCGCCGCCTCAGTGTCTTCCTCTCCGACCTGCGCAAGGGCGCCGTCTCCTCCTCCTTCCCACCCCACCCCGCATCGCCTTCTCCTCCCCTGCCCTGCCAGCTGCGGTAAGGGGGATTTTATTTTTGTTGATTTTGATGGGTTTATTTTTTAATTGAAATGAGTAAGGTGTTGATCTGGGTTACGGTTGTTCAGCGTCTGCGGCGAGGGCGTCCAAGCTGCGGTACCCGCTGCGGTCGGCGAGCCGTGGGAAGGTGGCGGCGCCGGCGGTGGATGCTCCTCCTAGCGCCTCCGCTCCGAGTAGGTATCCTTTCTTTTCATGCTTTGATCCACGACTCCTTTCCGTGGTCGAAATCTTGAGCTGTTCTAGCGAATTAATTCCTAATAACAACATGTTGTGTACAGAATCAGCTCTGCTTCTCTAAAATTAGGAATAGCAAGCCCGGCCAGTAGACTGTACTTAATTCCAAGGTGGTCCATAAAGCTGTTAATTGAGGGTTACGCCAATTGTCGAAGAACTAAAAAGAGCTAAAAACAAGGGGTGAAAAGCACCCATAGTAACTAAGAAGGCCCCAAATGTCAACCCATTTGCCATACTGTAATTTTGTTTGTTGGGTGCGAGGCTGAGCCCGATGGTCCATATTAAAAGTGCATGTAAATGGGTTAATTTAGAAAATTTACCATCTGGTTTTTGCTATGGGGCTTGATGAACACATTCTTTAAGGTCAGTTTCATCAGTACATTTGGTATAACACAATTGTATGTTCTCACAAACAAAAATAACATAAGGAAATATATTTGTATATGTGATTTTTATGTGTAGTATCGCTGAAAATCAAATCAAAGAGGCAGTTACATCTAAAGTTGAATGAAACGTTTTTATATGCATTTTTTCTTTAATACATATAACATTGTTGGCTAAGTGTCAGGCCATGTTTATGTCAATCTTTGTCCTCACATGGATCTGCGTTTCCTTAGTAAAAGTTCTACTATGACTACTATGCCTTGATAGTGTCCTTCCCGGTAGTCCCACATTAGTTTGTTCCGGAGGTTTTGCCATCACAAGCGTGAGTTAGCAATATTTCAACAAGTTTCTGTGGGAAAACAATAGGCCAGCGTACAAATGTGTAGATGTCCAGATTATTGCTTCAAAATTAAGCGTCTGACTGGTTGGTGCTATGTCAATGCAAAATTGACTAGCAACTTACATTGCAAGACTCACGTTCCAACTTTAAAATTGCTGCGAACTAACTTTGTTTATTGAGATCACTTCTAATTGTATTCCTTATATAGGGCAAATCCATCTTCAGATGTCAGCAAGAGCATGTGTGTTCTCGATCTTTCTTCATTGAAGGATAAATCATCCAAACCTCCACGGAGGCACTCACTGCACTCGCTAATTGTTCAACTGTTTTCAATATCTTAATGCCATGATGATTGTTTAGGGATGTAATACTTAGGAGCTACACATGGATATGCAATGTTTTACCTTTTAGATTTGCCCCCATTTTCACTAAAGGAGTAATTCTGAATTTCTGATGAACTTTATGGGCTTATGTGATTGTAATGGTGCTTTTAAAGTAATAGTTTATGCAAATGCTTGTTTTTTATTTGCAGTCTAGAACCGAGAAGTTAGCTGAACATCAGTCAAGTTCATCTGTAACTTCTAAAATAAATTGACACAACTAGAAAGATAGGTCCAGAGGTTCCTCTTTTCCAAGAAGGAAAAAAGTAGGTGATTATCTGGGAAATTGGGTTAGATATAAACCGACATTTCTGGTTGATAAGCATAAGTCATTTAAGCTTTTTAGCTATGCAGTAATTAGCCTTTCTATGATTTACATAGCGTAATTAACCTTTGTATGCACTAATTAGCTCTGTGATTAACCTTTGTATGCACTAATGGGCTCTGTGATTAACCTTTGTATACTAATATTGATCTATGGTTTATCTATGCTAAACCATGTTTCTTCATTTTGTATGGTTGGATTAGGGAGTAGGTTTATCTAACTTTTCGTGCTGCATGAAAATTTCAGATTCGGGCCATACTTCTGCCAGCCGGTTATTGCTGGACTTGGAGATGGCAATGAGCCATTTATTTGTACCATGGACTGCATTGGTGCAAAGTAGGTATACATTTCATTTGTTCTTTGTTTTTCCACAAGTATTTTTTTATACCAAGTATTTTTTTCTTTTTGATGTATTTTATAGTTCACACACATCTGGTTGATTATCTGCTTCTCATGTGCTGCCATTTACTCTGCTGAGTGCTATGCCTTTTTTTAGTTCTTGTTGTTCATCTAGGGAAGGTTCCACATTCCGGGGGTAGGGGGAAGTTTTTTTATACGATTTCTTGAATTTATACATATATCTGTCAAATTTGACAAAGGTGACCTCTAAACCTAAAAAATAATTAAGAAAATGCCCCATATGAATAATATAATTTATGGGTTTCTGATTGTGGTTCATTTGATCCCCCATTTTGACATGCTTGAGCACAACGCATATGGTCTCTGTCCCAGTCTCCCAGACAAAGACGTGGATAACTTGCTCATTAAACCAGGGACGTGCTTGACTTTTTGTTGTTTATTTTCTGAATTTGACAGTTCTTTTTCCTTTTCCATTTCATCGTGTAGTGTAGCGAAACCTTGATACTTCATTTCTTAATATGCCACTTATTTACACTTTTATCTGGGTATCTTTGTCTGCTATGCCTTTCCTGATGCTTGATGTGTTGTATATGCTTGAGAGCTCCCTGGTTTCAAGTGGTGTTATGATAATGACAATTTACTGGTTTGTTGTACAGGGAAGCTTTGCATTGAAGTAACTCCGGCATCGAAACTTGCATTCATTTCTGAAGAGCTGTGTATTGGTTGTGGTATTTGCGTTAAGGTATGCTTGTAACTTACCACAGCTATTAATGTATGATTTGCCTATGTGCTGTAATATAATCTTCGCACTTCTGCTTTAATTCTTGCTGCAGAAATTCCCATTTGATGCCATTGAGATCATCAACCTTCCAAAAGATTTGGAAAAAGATACTACCCATCGCTATGGGCCAAATACCTTCAAATTGCACAGGTACGTTCTTTTGATCGAAGAGCATGGTTTGTATAAAGTTGTGCATTATTTACCATTTGTAAGTTTTCTAATCTGGATTGAAGATGTCCTTTTGGAGAGTTACTGATTTAGCTCTTGCAGGTTGCCGGTTGGTGCGGATCAAGAATCTGGTAAGTGCCATCGTGTATTCCTGAATTCCTAATATAAATATCACCCCTCTGTGCAAAAGTATGGGCTTTGCTAATGGCAAATTTATTTTTTAGTTGATGTGAAGGAGATTACACATGAAGATAAGGAGAACGTGGTAAGAATGTATACTGTGCAATAGCAAGAGCATTACTACATTACGATGTACCAGGTTACTATTTCGTTTTTGCTAATCGAAACATTTACGCTTGTAGGGTGATACTGAAATGGCAATACATGCTGGCATATAGGCCAAGAAGTCTAGAACAGACGGACCGACTTCAAATTCAAACCTTTTTATTGCTGAGTATGAAGTATGAGTGTGTAGTGCTTGTTTTCTTTTTCCATTGTTGATACGTTACTGGAGGTTGTCTTTCTGTTTGTTACACCGTAAAAGAGGTCTTTAAGAGTGTATTATGGTTTGCTGGGTGGTTGACTGCTTGTAATTCCTTGTTAAGTTTGCAACTCTGCATGTATGAGTCTTTCGTCTGAATATATAATTGATAATTGAATTCTTTATTTGTGTGATATTTTGGGATAGAAAATCCTTCTCATCTTCGTGCTCTTTCCATGTATTATACTGCAAGTGTGTGGTATAATTCTTCAAGTGCGTGCTTAATAGATTGTGATCTGGGCTTGAATTTTATGCACGTGTGTACATGTTCTATGCTGGCCTGTTTTTTTAGTTTATATCTTATGGCTTTTGAACAAACAAATGAGACAGTTTATTTGTTTTGAAGCAGTTTATGGGATATTTTTTGAAATAGTTTATCGGTTTATTAGTATTCGATTTGTCTGTATAAGTGTTCATGTTAGGGTCAAAAGCAATTAAGCGTAATTATAAGTCATCAGCTGCAGTTGAAAAAAATGTATTCACTGTATCTCTACCCCTCTATAATACACCAAAATTTTCTTTATTAAATCCACCCCCTCAACCACCCCCACAGTCATACCTAATCTAAGTTCACCCAGATTTGTGTACCAAAGTAATCTAACTTCATACAAATGAATGGCCTGGATCTCTCCTCAAGCCTTCTTCTCTTACTCATTGAAGATCCTAAGGTAAAAATCATCCGGATCATGCACATTATTGAACCCAGAACCCCACCCCGCGCCCACGCACACGCCCTCGACGCTGCCTCCACCCCGCAATACCCGTCTCCACCGAGTTATTTGATGATCTATAGTGTTTTTGTTTGATAGACTAATTTTAGAGTATTTTCTTTGTTCCCTATCATTTTGCAATTAGACTTTTTAAATGTTACGATTATGTTTTAATTTGTAGCAACGCACGGGCATCCAACTAGAATAATCAGGAGCTGCTTTACCTGCCTTGCTACATCTTATCATGTTTGTCTTGTATCAGGCTTGCATGACTGCTAAAATACCGGCAAACATACTAATGCTATGTATTTGGAACTCAGCATCAGGCTGACATCATTGTTTTGATTGTAGGTCCAGTTGGTTTAAAGGGTGGTGAACTGGACGAAAATCATGTCAAGTGGCTGTGTTTTGATTAAAACGGCTGTTGCCGAAGATGACCTGAATTAGTTATTCTAAATTTAATTCTCGCACCATTGCTTTTTCAGAGTGCTTGTATTAGGCCTTGTTTTGGCAGGTTGTACTGGAATCCTAATTCACAATCAGCAAAATACTGAGAGAAGACAAAATTTTATCTTGTTTTGTATTTTACCGTAGCGTTAGCACGGGCACACTACTAGTACAGAGTAATAGAGGTGTGCATGCTGCAAATTTGTAGTAAACACGATATGTTCAGCGATCAGTTCCAAAAAGTTGAGCTGCAGTTAGAAAATGATATCCACTTCTGAACTCATGAACAGGTTGTTTCTTAACTCACTGTGGATGGAACTCAACAACAGAAGCAATTGTTACAGGCGTACCACTGTTGGCAATGCCGCAGTGGACAGACCAACCAACTACAGCAAAGTACATTGAGAGTGCATGGGGATCGGTGTACGGGTGCGGCGGGACAAGGAAGGCATGGTGAGAAAGGAAGAGGTTGAGAGATGCATAAGAGAAGTACTCGATGGGGAGAGGAAGGAGGAGTACAGGAAGAATGCTGCTAAGTGGATGAAAAAGGCTCAGGGGGCAATGCAGGAAGGAGGGAGCTCCGACAAGAATATTGCCGAGTTCGCGGCCAAGTATGCTTCAAGTTGATGTGGAAAAGTTTCTACCCTGGAATGAGAGTGCTGTATTTGGAAATCCAATAATGCTACGTTATCATTTCGTACCATTGTGGGGCAGTGGCGGACGCAGGAATTTCAGGATAGATGTTCGAAGTTACAAAATATTTTCCTGTACAAAATATAAAGATCTACAGTAGTAATAGTTAATATTTTTCAGTTGGACGGCCGACAATGTGTGATCATTAATGAATAATATGAAGCACATACATACAAGCATTACTCATTTTAACACATACTTACATACAGACATACAACACCAACACCAGATCCATTCTAAATTACAAGTTGAATCTAGTCATCTAGACATATTGACATTTTCAGACCATAGTCACACACTTACATGACTCACATCATTGATCATTATCATTTTTTTGCTTTTTACAGTTCAGAGTTCAGACCATACTACCATAGTCATTTAGAAATTGGAACCATAAATTGTGACTTAGTTAGGTACAGAGGTATTCTGGTATTCTGGTTTTTTCTAAGACAGACAATGCAGTGTGGTGATCAGTATAACATAACAACAGAGTGACTAATTGGTCCATCTCAAGAATACTTTCAGGCTTTCAGCCTTAAGCAGCTCTCTAGTATAATGATTTGTGTGACCATTCTAAGAAAAAATGGGGTGGAGGTGGAATGCTTTACCTTTGGTATGCACGTTGGATTTCTCAAGATATAATCACACAATTTCCCAATCCTTCTATCATTCGGTTCTCCATCCTAGACACCATTTAGCAAAGTCCCGACACATTTGACCACAAACCTAATATGCGGAACTACAACTAATACCATAAATGACTGAAATTCTAACAACAAAGCAGGATCCACGATACCGGTGGCAGCTGGTAGATCTCTGCGGCGGTGCGGCAACCGGTCGCCGGAGCTGCCGAGCTGGACTACTGCTTGCTGGAGCCCGATCCCCCACAGGTGGAGTGGAGACGCCGAGACGACAGCCCGGCTCCAGGGCCCAGGCGGTGGCGCGGTGCCGTAGAGCGGAGGCACGGTTGGCCGGTCGTGCGCCGCGGAGCCAGAGCCCAGAGGGCCAAAGGTGACACGGCTTGTGACGGTGCTGGCTCTAGCTCCAGGCGGTGGCGCGGTGCCGGGCTGCCGGCGGAGCAGAGGGCCGGAGGGCGGAGGCGCGGTCGGTTGGCCGCGTGGGCACGGCGCGGAGCTAGAGCTTGGAGGTGACGCGGGGCCGCGGGCTGCTAGGGTTAGGGATTGGGGAATGGGGAATCGGGGGCACCGGTGGGGAATCGGGGGATGGGGTGCAATCGTGGTGCCGAGACGGGCCAGTCGCCGCAGAAAAATGGGCTGGGCCGCTGCTGCGTTGCCGCTTGGGCTGATGGATGAATAGTGATGGACTCATGTCTACAAAATAGTTATTTTGGCCTAATTAAATATACATACATACATACATATATATATATATATATATATATATATATATATATATATATATATATATATATATATATATAGTATAAATAACAGGGGCACCTAGGTGTCTGGACACCTAGTCTCCCTACCTTTGGATTGCTTTTAGATGCGTGCTAGTGTGATTGAGACTTTCCATCCATGATTAAGACTTTCCTTCCATGATTGATTTAGCATGCCTAATATATTACATACCATACATACCATTGCTCTAGCACGTATCTAAAAGCAATCTAACGGCAGGGAGCCTAGGTGTCCGATTTCAGCGTCCTATATATATATATATATATTATACCTTGTATATACTAGGTTTTTTGTCAAAAAATTTAGGTGTTCAGCTGAACACCTATGAACTACTGTAGATCCGCCCTTGTTGTGGGGGGAAGGTGCCCAAGTTTTCTTGTGTTAGCAGCATGTGATAAATGAAAATTATAATTTATAGGTTGAATAACTTGGAAATTCCAAAATGGTGTATGTTATATGACATTTAGCTTAGCATCTATTCTATATATACATATTAGGTGGAGTTCCAGCTATCCCATGAGCCACGTCATCTCGCCATGCTTAGCCGTTGGATCGTAGAATGATGGTCCCATGACCGTCCGATTGCTTCCGATGTCCAGTCAACATAGCTGTTATTAGTCAATGTTTGCGTGCTCTTATATGGGCGCTTGTTCTTCCTTCCGATCCATCTGAAAGGCAAGAATACTTTACCACGCTTGTGTGCTCTTATAATGGGTTAGGAGAGGCGGGAATGAGATTAGGATATAAAGTAAAATATATTTATGTATCAATCCCTTTTGATCTAACGGATCGTTTCATCTCAATTCATATCCCAAGCTAGCCCTGTTCCCAATCCCTTTTGATCTAACGGATCCTTTCTATAGAAATTTTTGTACGGATAACCCATTTTTTATTCGAAAATACAGAAATATACCCGCGACAAAATTTTTTTACACAAATAGGCTCGAGTCGCCAAACCATTGGGCGAATTACACTTGTCGCCCCACCAAAACGCGACTTATAAAGAATCTGGTAACCGTTGGGCGATTACATGCAATCGCCTCCTCGTTAAGCGATTCAAATGAATCGCTTCCCTATTCGGCGACACAAAGAAGAGTCGCCCAACGGGGGGGGGGGGGGGGGGGGGGCGACTGCATGTGAAACAGCCCGACGGCCGAGCCCCTTTTCTTCCCCACGCCTGCTCGCCAATCTACCTCTAGGCGACTGCATGGATCCTGTTAAACGTTTTGTGAATTTTGTAATTTGAAACTCGTAAAAAATGTTTAATATTTGTCACATTACTTGATATAGAAATAATTTTCTATACGAAAAGAAGAGATAATAGCATTGTTTGAATTTAAATGAACTTTATAATATAACGCAGTAACATGCCGCGTATTTATCCATTACATGCATGTCATACACCCCTCACTCCCCACCCTAAGGTGCTCCATCACCTGCTCCATCACCGCGCCCGCGTCCTGCCATACGGCCCCGCTTGGCCGTCCTCCGGTGCAACGGATTACGAGGCGGCGGGTGACGAGGGTCCGAAAAAGTAAAACGAGCAGGTGGGTTTCGCACCCGCGGCTGCGCTGGTGGAGTCACCTGCACCTCCGGCTGCGTGGCCTCCGGTGCACCGGGGAGGCCACCGCTGGAGAGAACCTCCTGTGCTGTGTCGGAGGATGGCCCAGGCCAGTCCGCAAAAAACTGGTCCACCTCGATGTGGCCCGGGGAGAAGCGTCCCTGCTGCTGGTAAGGACCTGCAATAGTAGTATCGTTAGTTCGTTGCATGTCGTCTTAGGTTAAAAACAAGCTCGGACGATGCGTACCCGTACATGGCGCCATGAAATCATCCGTGTGGAAGCCGGGGATGTACGTAGGAGGCCGTGACCAAGGAGAACTCCCTGGTTGGTCCGGGGGAGGTGGACGTGTCCACGTAGAACTCCCTGGCTGCTCCGGGGGAGGTGGACGTGTCCACGTACTACCTCCGGAGTAGTGCCACGCTGGTCGGGGTGGCACTGTGGTCGGGGTGGCACTGGTGGTCGGGGTGCACTGGTCGTAGGTGTGGAGACCGCCGGTAGCCTCGTGCAGGACAGCAGGCTAACGATACGTCTACACCCGGCCTCCATCCGTCGCGCAAAGCTGACGGCCTCCTCGCGGGTCAACTCCCCACCTGTGCCCCACCTCTGCACTAGTGCGGAGGACTCCGACCACAGCGTGGCACCGACGTCAGCCTGGACAAAAAGACATAGAATGGTCCATCATCGAAACGATATTGCCATTTGAGAATTTTTGAAATTACAAGTTACGTACCGCGATGTGAGCGTCGCGTGCTAAGTGCGCAGGGTACGCGTCTGTCGGTGCGGCGACGTGTGGGGCAGGTGGGTCAACGACATGTACCAGCCTGGTACGAGTCCGCGCCTGGTACCAGATGAGGTACTCCGCGTAGTCGGCTATGTCGTATGGCCGGTCCTCCTCCACGCGGTCATCCAGCGCACCCTCCCACTGCGCAATCCAGGGCTGCATCCTCCTGGACCAGTCTGTGCCTTTCTTGACGCCCTTGGTGGTGTGCTTGTTTATGGAACCATTACGTAATGTAAGTACTTGCGATCACAATAGTAAGTACGTACAAAAATATCAGAAGCGATCACTCACGCGTGCACGCGGGGCGGAATCGGCGGCCCGACTGGTACAGGAAGTGCCTGCCGCAGCCCAAACTGCCGCATGACTCGCTGCGGTGCGTAGTCCTCCACGTAGATGCCGTACACGAGCTTCCGGCAGGTCAGCCAGAAAGCCTGGTCACGCCAGCACAGTGCAGACAGCCCGTCAGGAGCACGGGCCTGCACTGCCTCCGGTGCGTAAGGCTCCCAGCGCACGTCGGAGTCTGCGAGGCGGTCCAACTGCTCCACGAAGGGGTGGTACGCCCGCGTGACCTGCACGTGCGCGAACTGCACCTGCAAGAAAGGCAAATTATTTTAGTACGACGATCGTTAATAAGTTGAGTACGATAAAATAAAACTCACTCGTCGACGACACCAAATAGAACCCATCGTCGGCCGGTCGATGTCTCCCCCCGGGTACATCGGGCCCGTAGGGACCCATGTCGTCTAGTACAGGTCGTCCGAGACTGAAGCGCTCGAACGACCACAACTGCAGCAGCAGGGGACATCCCGTGAGGATCGAGTTCGCCTTAATCCTCGTGCATGCATCGCACAGGCCGCGGTACGTCGCGGCAAGTGCGGCCGATCCCCAGCTGATCTGGACGGCCTCGCCGTCCGCAATCGCCCTCGCATAAGCGATAAGGCGCGCGTCAACGGTGTTGCCGTGGGTGGTGGTGAAGAGCACCCATCCAAATAGCCACAGCAAGTAAGCCTCCAGGTGGCGCGCGACCTGGTAATCGTCAGCATCTGCAACCATGCGCTCAACCTGAATGCGAACAAGTTTTTATTAGTATGTAATTGCACAAATAAGAGTTTCGAAGACGCGATCGACTTGAAACACCACGTATTTGGTACTGTGCCTGCCACCTCGGCGTCGGTCCATGCTTCTGCCTCTCGTCGAAGATGTGGTGCTGATCGGCCGGTGTTAGGACCCCCTGGAATCTGCCGAGCAGGTCCTCGCGCCACTCGGCGGGAGCCTCAGGTAGGAAGGCAGCGTCTCCCGCGACCGGAAGGCCAAGGAGTACGGACACGTCCTGCAGGGTCAGCGCCATCTCCCCGACTGGTAGATGGAAAGTGTGCGTCTCGGGCCGCCAACGGTCCACCAAAGCCGTTAGCAGGGAACGGTCGAACGGGAAGCGTCGTGATCGCTCCACGCCCGCCTCGTCCCCCTCCCCGGCCAAGGCACCTCCGTCCTCATCCGTGGCCTGCACCATCCGGGCAAGAGGGAGAAGTCCAGCATCCCGCAGCCTGCAAATAAAGTGAAGGTCAGCATTAAATATTTTTATGGTAATACTAAAACGTTGGCGTAGTGCAAACCTGGCAGTCCAACGGGGGTCGAGTCCCCAGGCCACACGAGGTGTGCGTGTCCGGACCACTCCCAGCTCAGTCGACTCGTCCGTGCTCCCCGGTGGCGGCGCACGACGGGAAGCGCGGTGCACGTGGTCCAAGTGCTCGTCCAACAGCGTGTACCGCCAGTCACCCGCCATAACTGTAAAATTATCTAAATGTAAATTTGTACACTACATTTTCTACAATAATACATGAAAAATAGTATACAAAATTTCGACACAACAATTTTCTACATTTAAATTTTCTTCATTTCAATTTTGTAAACTGCATCTACATTTGTACATTGAATGATCTACAATAAATTTGTAAAGTAAATTTTCCACAATAATACATTACATTTCTATATTTTTCTATATTTTTCTACATTTAAATTTGTACATCTAAATTTGTAAACTGCATCTACATTTCTAAATTTAATGTTCTAAACTAGATTTTCTAAACTAAATATCTAAACTAAATATCTAAGCTAATTTTCTAAACTAAATATCTCTACTAAATATCTAAGCTAAATTTGTAAACTAAATATCTACACTCTACACTATATTTTCTAAACTAAATTTATCTAAACAAATTTTCTAAAGTCAATTTTCCACAATAATGCATTACAAATATTATACAAAAAACTATATTTTTCTACATTTAAATTTATACATCTAAATTTGTAAACTGCATCTACATTTCTAAATTAAATGTTCTAAACTAGATTTTCTAAACTAAATATCTAAGCTAATTTTCTAAACTAAATATCTAAACTAAATTTGTAAACTAAATATTTACACTAGATTTTCTAAACTAAATTTATCTAAACTAATTTTCTAAAATAAATTTTCTAAAAGTAGAAAAATACCTACAAATCCCGCGGCTTCTCCTCCTCTCCCTCTCCTCCCCCTCTCCTTCTCTTCTTCCCTCTCCTTCTCTTCTTCCCCTCTCCTCCTCCTCTTCCTTCCTCTCTTCTGCTCTGTCTTCTCGCGCGGTGGAGAGAGTGAATGGCGAGCGAGCAGGCGTGGGGAAGAGAAGGGGCTCGGCCGTCGGGCTGTTTCACATGCAGTCGCTCCCCCGTTGGGCGACTCTTCTTTATGTCGCCGAACGGGGGGGGGGGGGGGGGCGATTCATTTGAATCGCTTAACGGGGAGGCGATTGCATTTAATCGCCCAACGGTTACCAGATTCTTTATAAGTCGCGTTTTGGTGGGGCGACAAGAGTAAATCGCCCAATGGTTTGGCGACTCGAGCCTATTTGTGTAAAAAATTTTGTCGCGGGTATATTTCTGTATTTTCGAATAAAAAATGGGTTATCCGTACAAAAATTTCCCTTTCTATACGGTGAGCGTGAACCAGCGAGCGTCGTTTCCATCGAGCATACCGCACCGGCTACTACTCGGCGACTGACATAGATTTAGCTAATTTAGAATATCTATAAAATTACTGTACTATTCTCTGAATCAGTAGATAGTGCTTACAAATATATTACTGAATCATTTAATACATAACGTAAACCATATCAAGCATTAGTATTACAAGTTATCAGAGCTTACATAGACCGCATTGGGTCAAGTTTTACAATAGGGTTGGACATGCCAAATGGTTACATTACACAAAAACGGAAGTGATAGCGAAAGCAAAAGCGGAAGACATATCTCCATAGGCAAGTGACTAGGATGACCTGTGTATGACCGATATTAATCAACGACATGGATAATATTGGTGCACGTATACATCGACTTAGACGGCAAGACTGGAGCGAGATCTAATCTACTAGAGACTAAGCTAATCTTCACCGTCTTCATCACATTAGCTCCTTGATCTTCGTAGTAGATAAAGTGACCTTGATCCACAACTTTTGAAGGGTTTTGAGAGCGAGGGTGAGCATAAACAACGATGCTTCGTGAGCCAACTCATAGGATGCAAGTATGTATACATACAGGGTTTGACAACGATGGCTCCGGTTCTTTTATTTGCTAAAAGCACCATTTTAAACTACAATAATCAACAAATCCTATGACTTAGCGTTTTAACTGATCATATTTCATTAAAGAGACTAAAAGTGTGTAATATTTATAGTGGTGCAGATTCCATCCACCTATTACATGCTTAGGTTTGATCATTAAGGTTACATCCACCTAGCTAATAGCGCTGGGTTACATCCACATAGGAAAAAAACTCAAATTCAGAGTTACATCCACCCGACGAGTTTCCATCTCACCTACAAATGTTTTTGAAATAAAAACTAACTCGAGCAAATTCTCATGCCCCCCTTTGACCGTAGGCACGGTTATTCGAACAGTTTATACTCCGCAGAGACTGTACACTTTACCCTCAAGAGCTAATGAACTTGCTATATTTCATATATTTTTCTTAGACATGTGAATCTAGGAGATCATCACAAAGTCTTTACAATGCATCCCTCAGTGTAAACTCCACCCACTAAGGTTTTATCTAAGAGTGGTTACATCCACCACACCTAAACCTCCTTTTGTGCCACACGGCGGCTTATGCCAGCAACATGACCTGTGTCCACAACGGCTTAAAACTAGCGACACGACTCGTGGGTCACTCCAATGGTGCAACTTGCATAGGTGAATACAAATTATCTAGCCAAGTCAACACCATTATAGAGTTGTGGTTACAATTTTTTGCATTGGGAGGTCATCACAGAATTAAGTCTTTAAATCATCTGGGCGGTATATGCCACAATCCATAAGTTCTCGTTACATTTGCACCAACCATCATACCATTCATCCAGATATGGTAACAACAAGTTTTAGAGTTTTGAGAAGTATACACTAAGTTATCCCAAAATACCAACTATTTACATACAATGAATGCCCAAAACAAGTTTCATGTTTAAAAGATGATGATTAGGGCAAACTAATGCCCTAGTACTTTAGCAAGACTAGCATGGCACTTAAGTATGACTTATAGCTAGTGAAGTTACCAAATAATTATCTAGGGTGACAAGGATATTGTGATTCAAGTGTCAAGGATAGCATAATGTTACCAAGTGGACATGTATCTACCTTAAGCTTAACATACATTTGCATAAGAAATAAAGTATGCACTTTGATAATTTAAGTGAACATATATTTTCATAAAATATAGGTTCAATATGATCAAAACATTAACTCGTCTGGGTCAAAAGTAGGTTTGTCTTGATACTCCTGAGTTGATCGATCGGGGGCTCATTTGCAGCCTTGTATTCTACTCGGACGGTTGCATTGAAAAACAAACCACACACAAACAAGAATAAATAAATACCAAAGAAAATTCAAATGAACTCCAAATTGAACAAAACAAACACCATTAGATTGATCTTGAATTTAGAAAAATTTTCAAACAAGTTTTATTAAATTTAAAAACAAGTGATAATGGGCTCTCCAAAGTTTAAATTTGGATTAAATCCAAATTTAAATAGAGGGGAGAGAAATTCTCTCTGATAGGTGGGGCCCACCTTTTTAATTTAATTTTTAAATTAAATTTATTTAGAAAAAGCTATAGAGGATGATAGTTGGGGCCCACTACCTTTTTAATTAATTTTAGTTATTTATTTAAAGGAAAAAGGGCCAAAGACTAACATGTGGGGCCTTTTACTCTGGAAATAGTAACATGCCTGCAATTCAGTGACCGGCTTCTTAAAAGCCAGTTGAAAGATTTTAAATGGCTGTGAGGCCCATTTATCATTGGGACAAGGTTTGGGATTAAAAGGGGAGGGCCCACAGGACAGTGGCTGATTAACCTAGGGCTAAGCAAGGTAGTTAACTACTAATTAAACTCGAGTTAGCACTAATAACCCTACTACAGTGCTTCTTCCTCAGCCGAAGAACGATGGGGTTTACCAGAGGCGATGGCCAAAATGGCTTCCACAGCTGGGCACACATCTCTAAGCGAGCTAGCGCGGCCTAATTTGGTCTATAGGAGGTCAATGGCAACGCTCGATGGCGGGGGGAGGACTGGTGTCGAGACCCGAATATACAAATCCGGACTCTACTGTGTGTTCTGCACTAGTCCAGGATCACGCTAGTGCACACAGCGTAAACAAAGACAAATATCATCCACATCACGATACTCTAAAGGAAATCCAAATTATATTAATAACCATCAGAGTACGACCTTATGGCCAAGCTTACAATTATGAGCCTGAAGGGCTTTTAAAGAAACTAGCAGCGGAAATCCAAAATTAAGCGTAGTAGCCACTCGACATGCCCACAGGCAATCGACTGGGGAGCGAAGTCCTAATCCGTGAAGTCCTCGTAGTAGCCTCTTTCTAGCAACTCCTGCTGATCTGGTCCCTCCTCTTCAACTGAGCAACATGGGCATAAAGCCGTGAGTACATTGGTACTCAGCAAGTCGTTTGTAACAAATGAATGCAATATAATATGCAAAGCTTAACAATGGATGGCTGAAAGGTTAGTTTTGCATAAAACAGCAATTTAGAGTAAATATGATAAATAGATTGAAAAGCAAATTTAACAACAGACACTAAGTAAATAAATCAAAGGAATTGAGTAGACCACAAGTGAACTAACCATTCACTTCCCATCTCAAACCAACCAAAATTTCATAAAGACTCTACCCCTCGTGTGAAATCACCGAGCATTGTCCATGACCGAGGACACGGCTATTCGAATAGTTTTACACTCTGCAGAGGTTGCACAACTGTACCCACACGATGTGATTAGCCTCGCGCTAAGGAAATCACAACAAGGCTTTTACAATGATCCATCTCCACTTGATCCCACTCGCTAAGGATTCGCCGTCGAGTAGGGTAACCCCCTAGTCGATAATTGCCCCCTCTTGCGCCACACAACATCAGTAGTAAAACCAAAGTGGAGACTTCACAAATTATTATGCCAGGTCTATCCCATACTAGACATGTGGTTTGCACGATTAAGCTCAGATCAATGGCGCACAAAGTTAAGTCCTTAACAATTACCCAGGCGAAGCATCCACATCCCAATGTGCATCCAGCACCCCCTTTACCGCACGATCATTCGCCCAAGTGAAAGCCAAGTTTGTATAACCAATGCCCATGACACTACCCATGTCATGACATACAAATTTTATAACTGTGGCTAACCACCACGTTCAAGTAAACCATTAAGTCAGGATTAATTAACCACATGCGATGACAGATCCCAGCGAACTAATAATAAGCAGGCTAAGCAGTTGAACGTAACCCCATGTGACAATTATTATTTATCACTAAATAATTCCCAATCCTAAGGTGTCAATGGAATCATGGCAATCAAGTTATCATGGAGGGATTTAACCAATTAGGAGTATAACTACCAATTACGAGGTTTTATTAACAAATAGCCATGCATGATAATTTGAAACAAAATAATACATAATAGATTGAAAACTGGGTTCAACATGATCAAAGAATACGACTTGCCTTGGCCTTGCTCAGATGAGGGCTCTTGGTCTTCAAATCCAACTTCCGCTCCCTCGAACACGCGATCGGCGGTGGCGAATGACGGCGCACGACGGCGGCGACGGGCGACGACCACGGCGGCGGCGAACGACGGCGCACGGCCAACGCGGACGACGGCGGCGCTCAAGCGTCGGCGGACGGCGGCGGCTCGGGACGGGGAAGACGAGGGGGCGCGGCGGCTTTTATACCCGGCCGTCGAGGTGTTTGACTCGGAGACGGCGAAGGAAAACGGAAAGCGGCGGCGGCGTCCCGATCGGAGACGGGGAAGAGAGTCCCGGTCGGGAACGGCGACCCTGACAGGTGGGTCCCACCTGTCAGCGGCGAGGACGGGCGAGCGGCGAGGATGGCGCACGGGCGCGAGCGCAGGTGGCCGAGATGGTGACACGTGTCGCCCATCGGCAGGGACAAGGCGGCCGCGGCCGCGGGATGGGCTGGGCCGGCTGGTGGGTTTCGGCCCACTGGCCGGTTGGGATTTTTGGAGATTTTTCTTTTTCAGAAATTCAAATAAATTAATTTGAGCTCTAGAAAATAGCAAATAAATCCAGAAAAATCCAGAAAAATACCAATAAATTCCTTGGGACACAAGGAACTCAAATAAAATAACTTTGGCAAATGTTCATGTTCAGATTAATCATATTAAATCCTTTTAACTCATAAAAATTCATTTAAGCTTTTAATTAATTCCAGAAAAATTCAAATGGTGAATTTTATTTTAAAAGCTTCAAAAATACTCTGAAAATCAGGATGTTACAAACCTCCCCCCCTTAAACGGAATCTCGACCCCGAGATTCTGGCTCTCTAAAGAATAGGTTTGGAAACTCCGCTTTGAGATCCTCCTCGCTTTCCCAGGTTGCTTCCTCCTCTGAATGATTGCTCCACTGAACTTTGCAAAAACGAACGACCCTTCTTCTGGTGACACGCTCTGACACTTCCAAGATCTTGATGGGATGCTCTTTATAGGACAGATCCTCCTGGAGATCCACAGCCTCAATTGGCACTGCCTCCTCTGGCACTCGCAAGCACTTCTTTAATTGAGACACATGAAACACATCATGTATCCCGCTCAAGTTCTCAGGTAGCTCTAGCTGATAGGCAACTTCTCCCTTGCGCTTAAAAATCTTGAATGGCCCCACATATCTTGGTGCTAACTTTCCCTTCATTTGAAAACGCTTAACTCCTTTGAAAGGTGTGATCCTGAGATACACATAATCATTGGGCTCAAAGCTTAAATCTCTTCGGCGAGTATCAGCATAACTCTTTTGCCTGGCTTGAGCTGCTTTCAGCCTTTCTTGAATCAAGCGCACTTTTTCTTCGGCTTCTTGCAAATACTCTGGCCCAAATATCTGCCTTTCTCCTGTCTCCTTCCAATTGAGAGGGGTCCTACACTTCCGACCATACAAAGCCTCAAATGGTGACATCTGCAAACTGGCTTGGTAACTGTTGTTATAGGAGAACTCTGCGAAAGGTAGGCAATTGTCCCACTTGGCTCCGTGATCCAAAACACATGCTCTCAGCATATCCTCTAGGATCTGATTTACACGCTCTGTCTGACCATCAGTCTGTGGGTGATAGGCTGTGCTAAAATTCAGATGAGTACCCATCGCTTCGTGGAAACTACCCCAAAATCGTGAAGTGAACTGCGATCCACGATCCGACACGATCCTCTTAGGAACTCCATGGAGACTCACAATTCTGGACATATACAATTCTGCCAACTTATCTCCAGAATATGTGGTTTTGACTGGAAGGAAATGGGCTACCTTTGTCAGTCGATCCACAATTACCCATATCGAGTCATATCCTTCCTTGGTCCTAGGTAACCCGGTGATGAAGTCCATGCCCACATCTTCCCACTTCCACTCGGGAATTTTCAACGGTTGCAACAATCCTGCGGGTCTTTGATGCTCTGCTTTCACTCGCTGGCAAACATCACATAGCGCTACATACTCCGCTATTTCTCTCTTCATACCTGGCCACCAATACTTATCCTTGATATCTTGATACATCTTGGTACTGCCTGGATGAATTGAATATAATGACTCGTGTGCCTCCTTAAGCAACAATTGCTTCAACTCTTCCTTATTGGGTACGCACAATCGCTTCTTGTACCATATGATACCCTGATCATCCTCCACAAAACCTGTCGCTTTTCCTTCTTTCAATCCAACCTTGATCCGCTGGATATTTTCATCCTCTGGTTGCGCTTGACAAATCTGACTATCCAAAGTCGGCTGCAAGTCCAAGGTGGCTAACATCCCTTCTTCAACCAACTCCAAGCTGAGCTTTTGAAATTCCTCGTGCAATGCTGGTTGACTCTCCTTGACCATAACCGTGTTGCAATACACCTTCCTGCTCAACGCATCTGCCACTACGTTGGCTTTTCCTGGGTGATAGTGGATTCCAATGTCATAGTCCTTTATCAACTCCAACCATCTTCTTTGTCTTAGGTTAAGGTCCGATTGGGTGAAGATGTACTTCAAGCTCTTATGATCCGTGTAGATCTCACATCGGTTACCCATCAGGTAATGACGCCATATTTTCAAGGCATGCACAACTGCTGCTAACTCCAAATCGTGCGTAGGGTAATTCTCCTCATGTGGCCTTAACTGGCGCGATGCGTAGGCTACCACTCTTTTGTCTTGCATCAATACGCATCCTAAACCCTTGCGAGATGCGTCACAATAAATCTCAAAGTCTTTCTTGATATCTGGCAAAATTAGGACTGGCGCTGTTGTCAGACTTTCCTTTAGCTTCCGAAAGCTCTTCTCGCACTCTGGTGTCCATCCAAACTTCTTTTCCTTTTTTAATAGCTGGGTAAGAGGTCGGGCTACACTGGAGAACCCTTCTATGAATCTTCGATAGTAACCTGCCATTCCTAGGAAGCTTCTGACCTGGGTCACTGACGTGGGTGCCTTCCAGGTGAGCACATCTTGTACTTTCCCTGAGTCAACGGACACTCCCTCTGCTGTCAACACATGACCCAAAAAGGCAACTTCCTTCATCCAAAATTCACACTTGCTGAACTTAGCATACAACTTGTGCTCCCGCAATCTTTGCAATACCAATCTCAAATGCTCCTCATGCTCCTCCTCATTCTTGGAGTAGATCAGAATGTCATCAATGAACACAACGACAAACTTGTCCAAGTAATCCATGAACACCTTGTTCATCAGGTACATAAAGTAGGCTGGGGCATTGGTTAAGCCAAAGGACATCACGGTGAACTCGTATAATCCATAACGAGTTGAGAAGGCTGTCTTGGGTATGTCCTCCGGTCGAATCCTCATTTGGTGATACCCCGATCTCAAATCAATCTTGGAAAACACTCCAGCTCCTTTTAATTGATCGAACAGATCATCAATTCTGGGCAACGGGTACTTATTCTTGATAGTAACTTCATTGAGTGCTCGGTAATCCACGCACATACGCTGGCTACCATCCTTCTTCTTGACGAACAATACTGGTGCTCCCCATGGAGAGGTGCTGGGTCTAACATATCCTTTATCCAGTAACTCTTGTATCTGCTTCTTCAATTCTGCTAACTCATTGGCGGGCATTCGGTAAGGTCTCTTGGAAATTGGCGAGGTGCCTGGTGCTAACTCAATTGCAAACTCCACTTCTCTTTTTGGTGGCATCCCGGGGAGATCATCGGGAAAAACATCGGGATATTCTCTGGCAACTGGTACTTCATTTAGGGCAATCCCTTTACTTTGGCACACCATCACTTTTTCTGGTTGCTTCATGTCGGCTTCAAATCTTACTTTGCTTCCATCGGGACCGTCCAAGGTGACTGCTCGGCTTCCACATTCCAACACTGCTTGATGCTTCTTGAGCCAATCCATACCCAAAATTACGTCTAACGACTGGATATTCAGCACAACCAAATCTGCGGAGAACTCTACTCCTTGGATGGCTATCCTAACTTTGGGGCATCCTAGGTTTGTACTCATCTCAGAGCCTGGGGATTGAACCAATAAAATGGAACCAAGTGCAACGACTTCCAACTTATGCTTTAGAGCAAAACTCCGAGAAACAAACGAATGTGAAGCTCCAGAATCAAACAAAACTGTGGCAGGTACTGAATTTACTGGGAACTTACCGATCACCACATCTGGCGCTGCTTGAGCCTCCTCCATGGTGACGTGGTTCACCTGGCCACGCATCACGGTCTGCGATCCTTTGTTGGGTTGATTTGATCCTTGAGGTGCTCCGCGTCCTGACCCTGCTGCAGGGGTACGGTCTGGTGTGGCTCCCAAGTTGAAGCGAACTGGTGTCAATGCGGTATTCTGCGGGCATTTGTTGGCATAATGTCCCGTCTCATTGCATTTGAAACAAGTGACTGCTGACATGGGCTTGGTAATCCTCTGCTGTTGGCTTCCCACTGGATTTGGTTTTGGCGCTGAAGAAAACTGACGGGGAGCTGGTGCAGGAGTTTTGAATCCCGACTGCTGAGGAACTCGAGCTGGCTGAAAATTGCTGAAGCGGGCTCTCTGAGCTTGGTGCATCTGAGATCCTTGCTGCATCATTCTTCTCTTGCGAGATTCTTCCAACTCGCGACGACTTTCCTCAATGAGCATTGCTTTGTCCACCATGTTTTGGAAACTGGCATAATCATGTCCCACTACCTGAACTTTCAATCCTGGGTTCAATCCTTTCTTGAACCTCTTCTGGCGAGCATCATCTGTGGCAACATCTTCTGGAGCATAACAGGCCAATTGAGTGAACTTGTTGAGATATTCACTCACGGACATGTTCTTCTGCTGCAACTCCCGAAATTCTTCCTTCTTCATTTCGATCACCCCATCCAGGATATGGGCATGACGAAAAGCTTCTGCGAACTCAACCCAAGTGATACTCTCTGGATCCTCATGAGCGGCACAATAATTTTCCCACCACTCGGCTGCAGCACCCTCAAGCTGATGGGCTGCATACAACACCTTCTCGCGATCTGTACACTGGGCAAGGTTAAGCTTCTTTTCCACTGAGCGCAGCCAGTCATCGGCTTCTAATGGCTCAGAAGACCGTGAATAGGTAGGAGGCCTTGTTCTCATAAATTCTGCAAACTTGGACTGCTGGCGGACTGGGGGAGGCATGGCCATGTCTTGATTCTGTCAATTCATCATGGCGTTCATGTTCTGCATCATGGTGTTCATCAACTGGGTCTGGGCTGCCATGAACTGACTCAAGGTTGGATCCAGTCCAGCTGGGTTTGCATGCTGCTCCGGAGTTGCCTGACTGCCCTCAGGGTCCTGACTCATCTGACCACGTCCTGCGGAGCTCCGGGTATCAACCATCTGAAAAGAAAGATCACTTGCTTGAGGACTGGCTTCACAGGGCTTACCAGGTAAGAGGGAAAAGCAAAGATAAGTGGTAAGTTCGTCTAAGGGGGTAACTAATGGGAATCCTAAAACTAAGCAAAAACTTAGCCGAAAAGGCTAACAAAAGAAGCAATAAACTCCACAAAAAGACTTTTGACATGACTGCATCATAATGCTAGAAGCAAAACTGCAGCTCACATCACACCCAACGGCAAATAAGAAGCAAAACGTTCTATACGATGCTAAAACTATAACAGGGTTCAAATCTAACGACTCCTAATCTTCATGGAAATCTCCAATCTTGTCTTGACATATTGGGCGCTTCCTTGATCCAAACTTCACAGCACCGCTTGAAGAATTCCACGCAAATCTTCACTTGGGTTAGGGGAGACTCGAGACATCTAAGGACATTATAGGGATAAGAAGTCAACTTGAATTTTGAAAACAATGTTTCAGAGGAGGCAAGGAGTAAGATTCCTAAGAATGAGGTAAGAATAAAGAATTACTAGACAATCATTTGGTTGATTTGTTTTAGAAAATAAAATTTGAAAACTTCGCTAATTCGACCAGTCTATCTAGGGCTTCGTCCTGCAGTCGATTTGGCTCTGATACCATCTCTGTCGAGACCCGAATATACAAATCCGGACTCTACTGTGTGTTCTGCACTAGTCCAGGATCACGCTAGTGCACACAGCGTAAACAAAGACAAATATCATCCACATCACGATACTCTAAAGGAAATCCAAATTATATTAATAACCATCAGAGTACGACCTTATGGCCAAGCTTACAATTATGAGCCTGAAGGGCTTTTAAAGAAACTAGCAGCGGAAATCCAAAATTAAGCGTAGTAGCCACTCGACATGCCCACAGGCAATCGACTGGGGAGCGAAGTCCTAATCCGTGAAGTCCTCGTAGTAGCCTCTTTCTAGCAACTCCTGCTGATCTGGTCCCTCCTCTTCAACTGAGCAACATGGGCATAAAGCCGTGAGTACATTGGTACTCAGCAAGTCGTTTGTAACAAATGAATGCAATATAATATGCAAAGCTTAACAATGGATGGCTGAAAGGTTAGTTTTGCATAAAACAGCAATTTAGAGTAAATATGATAAATAGATTGAAAAGCAAATTTAACAACAGACACTAAGTAAATAAATCAAAGGAATTGAGTAGACCACAAGTGAACTAACCATTCACTTCCCATCTCAAACCAACCAAAATTTCATAAAGACTCTACCCCTCGTGTGAAATCACCGAGCATTGTCCATGACCGAGGACACGGCTATTCGAATAGTTTTACACTCTGCAGAGGTTGCACAACTGTACCCACACGATGTGATTAGCCTCGCGCTAAGGAAATCACAACAAGGCTTTTACAATGATCCATCTCCACTTGATCCCACTCGCTAAGGATTCGCCGTCGAGTAGGGTAACCCCCTAGTCGATAATTGCCCCCTCTTGCGCCACACAACATCAGTAGTAAAACCAAAGTGGAGACTTCACAAATTATTATGCCAGGTCTATCCCATACTAGACATGTGGTTTGCACGATTAAGCTCAGATCAATGGCGCACAAAGTTAAGTCCTTAACAATTACCCAGGCGAAGCATCCACATCCCAATGTGCATCCAGCACCCCCTTTACTGCACGATCATTCGCCCAAGTGAAAGCCAAGTTTGTATAACCAATGCCCATGACACTACCCATGTCATGACATACAAATTTTATAACTGTGGCTAACCACCACGTTCAAGTAAACCATTAAGTCAGGATTAATTAACCACATGCGATGACAGATCCCAGCGAACTAATAATAAGCAGGCTAAGCAGTTGAACGTAACCCCATGTGACAATTATTATTTATCACTAAATAATTCCCAATCCTAAGGTGTCAATGGAATCATGGCAATCAAGTTATCATGGAGGGATTTAACCAATTAGGAGTATAACTACCAATTACGAGGTTTTATTAACAAATAGCCATGCATGATAATTTGAAACAAAATAATACATAATAGATTGAAAACTGGGTTCAACATGATCAAAGAATACGACTTGCCTTGGCCTTGCTCAGATGAGGGCTCTTGGTCTTCAAATCCAACTTCCGCTCCCTCGAACACGCGATCGGCGGTGGCGAATGACGGCGCACGACGGCGGCGACGGGCGACGACCACGGCGGCGGCGAACGACGGCGCACGGCCAACGCGGACGACGGCGGCGCTCAAGCGTCGGCGGACGGCGGCGGCTCGGGACGGGGAAGACGAGGGGGCGCGGCGGCTTTTATACCCGGCCGTCGAGGTGTTTGACTCGGAGACGGCGAAGGAAAACGGAAAGCGGCGGCGGCGTCCCGATCGGAGACGGGGAAGAGAGTCCCGGTCGGGAACGGCGACCCTGACAGGTGGGTCCCACCTGTCAGCGGCGAGGACGGGCGAGCGGCGAGGATGGCGCACGGGCGCGAGCGCAGGTGGCCGAGATGGTGACATGTGTTGCCCATCGGCAGGGACAAGGCGGCCACGGCCGCGGGATGGGCTGGGCCGGCTGGTGGGTTTCGGCCCACTGGCCGGTTGGGATTTTTGGAGATTTTTCTTTTTCAGAAATTCAAATAAATTAATTTGAGCTCTAGAAAATAGCAAATAAATCCAGAAAAATCCAGAAAAATACCAATAAATTCCTTGGGACACAAGGAACTCAAATAAAATAACTTTGGCAAATGTTCATGTTCGGATTAATCATATTAAATCCTTTTAACTCATAAAAATTCATTTAAGCTTTTAATTAATTCCAGAAAAATTCAAATGGTGAATTTTATTTTAAAAGCTTCAAAAATACTCTGAAAATCAGGATGTTACAACTGGCCATGGCACCACAGTGGGGCACGACGTCCGAGGCCAATTCTGGTTGAGGGGAGCATCTATGGGCATGGGGAAACTCACCTGAGTGCTTAGCGAGGATGGAGAGGCAATAGAGCATGTTGGCGATGGAAGGCCAGAGTGGCAACGAGGTGGCGACGGTGCGAGCTCACGAGGGGGGGGGGGGGGGAGAAGTTGGTAAAGGTCAGGGCGGCATCGGGACGTCCGGGAGATGCTCCACGCATGGCCAATTGGAATGGGGCGCGACGGAGGACCGAAAGCGCTGACAGCGATAGAGCGGCTGGAGGGGAAGAAGAAAGGGAGGGGTGGCATTCGGGGGGAAAAAGGGGGTTCAGGCATGATTGAGAGAAAGGTGAGGCCAACGCTAGGTTTTTATAACCACAGGGGTGAGGAAAGAGCCGTTGGTGCCATGATGGCTCAGTCGGCGGCTGCTGTGGACACACAGGGGTGTTGTAATGGCTGAGGGCAGTGAGGGTAGCATACAACATTGATGCAGGTGCGGATGACACGGCACAGGTCAGTAGGCGTGGCACGGAGGGTAAAGAGAAGAGAGGGTGGTTCGGGCTCGCACACTGCGAGAGAGGAGGGAGGAGCTAGGTCGAGGGGGGTGTTGTGGCGTGTGTTGAGGGTGGGCGGTGTACATGAGAGGGCGGCGGGGATGTGGCCGTGGTGGAGCTAGACTGAGCGAGCGCAGGGCACGTGTGACGTGGATAGCGCGGGTGCTGGGCACGGGCGGCACTGCTGGGACAGAGAGAGAGAGAGGGAGGGGCTAGGCTAAGGGAGGCGTGGGTGGCCAAGGGGCCAGATAGGCTGGGGAAGATTGAAGATGGGTTGGGCTAGCCCAAAAAGTTTTCAAAATTTTGAAATTCAGGAGAATTTGAGAAGAACAAATTGAATTCAAATTAATTTTTTAAAAAAATTTCCACAAAATTTTATAAGCCCCAAAATGGAGTGTTACATATCCTACCCTCCTTAAACGGAATCTTGACCCTAAGATTTGAGCTACTCTAACAACATAAATGAGTAGTCTATTATTAGCTGATCTTCACGTTCCCAGGTGGCTTCTCTTTTCAAGTGGTGGCTCCACTAAACCTTGCAAAGTCAGATGATCTGACATCTTGTTTGCTTCTCTATGACATTAAGAATCTTGATCGGATGGGCTTGATACGTCTGGTCGTTCTGAAACTTGATGCTTTCTATCGGGGTATGTTCTTTAGGTACTCTGAGACACTTCTTGAACTGAGAGATGTGGAACACATTGTGGACATCTGCTAAGCTTATAGGTAATTCCAGTCGATTGGCTACTTCTCCACATGGTGATTGAGAATGGGCCTATATATCATGGCGCAAGCTTGCCTCTCACTTTAAATCTCCAAACTCCTTGAAGAGGTGACACCTTGAGGTATACATAATCTCCAACTTCAAAGGTTAATCCCTACGGTGGTTGTCGGTATAGCTCTTTTGTTTGGACTAGGTGGCTTGTAGGCGATCTTTGATCAGTCAAACCTTCTCTTTTGCTTACTTAAGGGTATCTGGCCCAAAAATATAACCTTCTCCAATCTCTGACCAATGCAGAGGGGTCCTACATTTCCTACCATAGAGGGCTTCAAATGGGGACATTTTTTGGCTAGACAGGTAACTGCTATTATAGGAACATTCCACACAAGGTAAGCATATCTCCCATTTGTGGTAAACACTAGGGCACAGACCCGAAGCATGTCTTCAAAAATCTTAACCTTCAGTCTATCCATCAGTCTGAGAGTGATATGCTGTGCTGAAGGCTATGTGGGCTCCAAGTGCATCATGCAGACTTGCCTAGAAATGCAAAGTGAACTGAGAACCTCGATCTAAGACTATCCTCCTAGGTACCCCATGCAAACACACAATGTGCGCCATATACAACTCGGCTAATCCGTCTCCTTTGTAGGTAGTCTTTCACAGGAATAAAATGGGTGACTTTAGTCAATCTATCAACTATAACCCATATGGAACCATATCCAGACTTGGTTCGGGGCAAACTAGTAATGAAATCTATTCCAACTTCTTTCTATTTCCACTGGGGAATCTGTAGGGGTTGAAGTAGTCTTGTAGGTCCTTGGTGCTTGGCTTTAATCCATTGGCACACATCACAGTAGGCCACGAATTCGGTGATGTCTCTCTTCATACGAGGCCACCAATATAAGGTTTTCATATCTTGATACATCTTAGTGCTTCCTGGGTGCAGGGTATAAGCTGAGTTACGGGCTTCTTTGAGTATCAAGTCTTTGAGCTCCTTCTGGTGGGGAACAAAGAGCATTTCCCGTACCATAGGATTCCTTGTTGGTCTTCGATCATCTTGGGGGCTTTTTCCTTAGCCATAAGGTTCTTAAATCTCTGAACTCCATAGTGTCCTTCTTGAGTGGCCTTGATCTGCTCTTCTAAGGTTGGGTGTACATCCATGGTAGCTATGGTGCCTTGCTCTATTAAGTCAAAGTTGACTGTAGAGTAGATTGAACCATGATATTGTTGTAGTAAGGCATACGACTTAATGTATCGGCTACTACATTAGCTTTTCTAGGATGGTAATGGATGTCTAGGTTATAATTCTTGATTAGCTCTAACCATTTGTCTGATTGAGGATATACTTAATACTCTTGTGGTCCGTGTAGATATCACAATAATTTCTGATCAAGCAATGCTACCAAATTTTTAGAGCGTGCACCACTAATGCCAATTTAGATCATGGATTGGATAATTGTCTTCATGGGAATAGAGTTGTCTTGACATATATGCCACAACTTATCCTCCTTGCATAAGCACACAGCCAAGACCTTGGCATGAGGCATCATAGTATACTTCAAAATTCTTGTGTATATCTGGTAGAACTAACACAGGGGCAGTGGTCAAGTTTTTCTTGAACTCTTGAAAATTCTTCTCATAGACATCTATCTATCCATTCATACTTCTTCTCTTTCTTGAGCAAGTGGGTCATTGGTCTGGATAGCTTGGGAAAATTCTTCTATGAAGCATCTGTAGTATCTGGCCAATCTGAGAAAACTACACATTGCAGTCACAAAAGTGGGTTGCTTCCATTGCAAAACTATTTCTACTTTGGATGGGTTGACTGCTACTCCTCTAGTGGATACAATATGTTTGAGAAAACTGATCTTATGGAGCTAGAAGTCACACTTGCTATACTTGGCATACCGCTAGTGTTCTTTGAGTGTCTCTAGAACTAGCCACAGATATTCGGAATGTTCTTTAGTGGTCTTGCAGTAAATTAGGATGTTATCTATGAACACAATCACAAATTGTCCAAGTATTTCATGAATTGTTTATTCATAAGGTTCATGAGGTAGGCTGGGATATTTGTCAAGCCAAATGACATGATGGTGAATTCATACAGGCCATACCAGATAGTAAAAGCCATCTTGGGGATATCTTCAGCTCTGATCTTGAGTTGATGATATCTTGATCTTAAGTCTATCTTGGAGAATACTAAGGCTCCTGAAAGCTGATCGAATAGATCATCAATACGAGGCAAGGTATACTTGTTTTTTACGGTCATATCATTAAGGGCACTGCCATCCTTCTTCTTCATAAAAAGTACTGACAAACCCCAAGGGGATGACTTAGGTCTAATAAATCCTTTCTCTTGGAAGTCTTCAATCTGAATTTTTAGTTCTTCAAGTTCATCAACTGCCATTCTGTAGCGTCTCTTGGCAATTGGGGAGGTCCCTGCTTTTAGGTTCATCACAAATTCTATATCTCTGTCTAGTGGCATGCTAGGCAATTCTTCTGAAAAAAACCTCTAGATAGTCTTGAACTATATGCATTTCTTCTAGTGGCATTTCTTCAAGATGATGGATTGTATGACCCAAGGAGGGGCGGCCCATACTAACCTTTATTAATAATCCAGGATACTTGGTGAGCACCATTTTTCTATTGGTACAGTATATCATTTCTTGGTATCTGGCCAACCAATCCATCCCTAGGATGTTATCTAGAGTTTGGGATTATATCACCATAAGGTTTGCTAAGAGTCCAAAGTCTTCCAGAGAGATTTCTACCTAGGGTTTACTAATGTGGTAAATAAGGGTCTACCGAGTGAACTAAGTACCACATGTTTCTTCAATCTAAAGGTTGACAATTTAAGCCTTTCAACAAATTTCTCCAGAATGAAAGAATGCAAAGCCCCAAAAACAAACAGAACTTATGCATGTAATGACTTAACATAAAGCATACCCATTAGCACTACAATGGCTTCCTAAGCTTCTTTTGTAGTGACGTGATTCACACGGCCTTGATTTGGTGTTAAGGCAATCTTGGATGCTTACAGAGTGTGATAGTTCTTGCTGGGAGCTGGTGCTTGACCTCGAGTCGGAGTGGATCCTAGGTTGAACCTCACTGGGTGACTTGGTGGTTCAGGGTTCTGTTGGCAAAGTACCCTTTTTCTCCACAACTGAAGCAATGGAGATGAACTACCAGCTTGGTTGTAGAAGATTGTCCTAAGGGACGAGGGGTGCTGAGTATATTCCCACTGGGACATGGAGCTAAGTTGGAGCCTTTGGTGGTGGAGCTGCAACTTGTCTAAAGGATGGGTTGCCATGGTATACTGGCCTCTAAGTGTAGCTGCTTTGAAGTCTCTGAGCTGCTATCTTTCACTTGCAACTAGCCTTCATCATTCTCCTCTCATTTTCTAGGATGAGAGCTTTGTTAACATGTGGTGGAAACTGGAGTGGTCCTGGATGATCAGTTGCACTCTCATTTGTTCGCGCATACCTTTCAAGAAGCACTCAATGTTTTCTTCTTTATCAGCTACGTCTCCTAAGGTGTAGCGGGTCAGTTTGTTAAATTTGGTTAGGTACTAATTGATAGACATGTTTCTTTGCTTCAAAGCTCAGAACTCATCCTTTTCATCCTCATAATGCTAACAGGTACAAAATTTGTCATAATGCCACTAGGTACAAAATTTGTCCTGAAGGCAAACTTGAATTCAATCCATGGGATTGCATGCCTTACTGGTTTAGTCTCTTCTTCTTATTTTTCGATATTCTCCTCTGCCACTTACTCTTGCTATCCTTTCTAACCTTGCTTCCCTTCTGTTTGTGCCTATTGATCCTTAGCTGCTGGTGCTTCCTCTTCTTTAGACTCTTCATCAGCAACTAGACTTTCGCCTCCATGAGCGGCGAGGTAGTTCTCCCACCAGGCAGCTATAGATCCCTTGCGTTGGTGGGTGACAAAGTCCACTTTGTCATCTTCTATGCATCGTGCAAGCCATAACTTCTTCTTTGTGTCACACAACCGGTCTTCTACTTCTAGTGGTTCATTTGTAGACAAAAGGTCAAGGATCTAGTCATTAGAAAGTCTTCCAGCTTAGAGTTGTGGCTGGCTGCGCCTGCCTATTGACTGGTAAACATGGACTGACGTATCTTTGTCTACTGAGCCATGACTTGGGCCATGGTTGGATGCACTGGTGGCGGGGAGGCAGATTGGGTGCACGGCCACGGCCTGCGACACTTGTAGCGTATCAAGTAGTTGCACCACGTCCTTGGGTGGCGGCTCTTTTAGGGGTCCATTTGAGAGAACAACTAAGGTTTAGGACTAGAGGATATATATGAGGGTTCACTAGTTCTCTAAGAGCACAACAGAAGAACCAACCGAAGAAGGGCAATGATAAAATACAATACAAAGCCTAAGATGGCTATGTTACATTAATAGCAAGGATTAAATATTACATGACTTCTAGACATAGCATATAGGCCATGCTAAGCCATGACATCCAATACACACCATAATGTCCACGAGACCGGGTACACAAGGGAACAAGGAGAAAGAAGAAGTGCTTTCAACCCAAAAGACTGCTCAAGCAAGCATTGCTATATATCTAATCTAACCTAAAACTATCTACTCCTTCATGGGGTACTAATCACCACATGTGGTGCAGTTGCCCAGGGAGTGGGAATGGGAATAGGCTATGACTGAAGCTTGGCAACCGAGAGCGAGAGCAAGAATGGCTGAGACTGTGTCCTCGGTTAGAACCTCCGATGTTGATGTCGGGCGGTAGACTGGGCATCGCATGCTCTTACGTGCAGTGGTCTTGAGGTAGGGTCCTAAAGGTCGAGTCGATGCCGGGTTGCTAGGGATGGCGGTGGGTGTAGGCAAAGATGGAGTGTAGGTGGCTACGGCCCTGACACGCTCAAGTTTGTCCTCAACGGTGATCCTCTCTCGCTCCATGATAGAGAGTTGTCTCGCACCAAATGAGCTAGGTGCGAAGGGTGTCAGAGTGCTGGTAGCTAGAGGTGAGGAGCATTTGAAGCTAGCCAATCTCATCCAAAGCGTTGATGTAGATATCTGCCATCACCTGAGTGAACTGAACCTGGTGCAACAACAGGGGGTCATCCTCACTGATCTTGAATCTCTCTAGGTAGTTCTCTCCCTCCTGGGTGGACAGGAAGAAGCAGAAAGGTGACCTCAACAAGACATCCCCATGTAATTGGAACAGGTGAGCTAAGGCAAAACACACCACGTCCTGGGTGGCATCTGAGCAGCAGGTCCGTGGATGATCGATCCTAAAGGTCCAGAAGTTGAATTCCCCTTCCCTAGCATACAGGAGTACCTCCATCGATCAAGAATCCTAGTCCATGATCTGGGTCTTCCGGCCCCTAAAGATGGGATGGTGATGATATCGCAGATACTACATAAGCTGGTGAAAGATCCCTGCAAACTCTCTGTCATCCTCGCCGTGAGAGAGGAAATCTGACGGGCCCTCGAAAAATGATCTATCCATATACAATTTTGAACAAGAGAGGGTTAGAACAAGATAAAACATAAGGAAAATTTAGATAAATAAGGAAATAAGAATGATGAGTAAGAGCCATAAGTATGCCATATTTTGTCAAAGCTTTTCTTAATATTTTTTGAAAATAAAACTCTAGTCCTTAGGCATGACTATCCTAACTAAGGTTTCTACAGCTGTATGCTCTGATACCAACCCTGTCGAACGCGGATTTAGCCAATCCAGAATCCTCTATGAAACCACAACACTACTCCTTGGATCAGTAGATAGTGCTTATAGATACATTGCTGAATTATTTTATACAAAACGTAAACCATACCAAGCATTAATATTACAAGTTATCAGAATCACATAGACCACATTAAGTGAAGTTTTACAATAGGGTCGGACAAGCCAAATGGTTACCATACACAGAAGCGAAAGCGGTAGTGGAAGCAAAAGGGGAAGGCACATCTTGCCACAAACAAGTGACTGGGATGACCTATGTATGATCAATATTAACCAACGACGTGGATAATATTGGTGTACTCATACATTGATTTCATCAGCCAGACTGGAGTGAGATCTAATCTACCAAAGTGTCGGATCTGGGAACAACAACCTCTAGATCCTCTATGTAAATTGCACTAGATCCTCTATGTAAGTTGCACTAGTCTAGGAAAAGCTAGTGTACACAGGGCTAACAGGGATACATATCATGCACAATGATAAACTTTATTATAAGACAAAGAGTACGAGCCTTATGGCTAAGTTTAGATTATCACGGCCCATAAGCAAAACATAAGCATAAAACAACAGAAGGTAAATAAAGTGCAGCAGCCCAGCCAGCCTGCCCACAGGCGAATGACTATAAGACATATCCTATTCATCATGTTCCTTACCGTAATCGATGTAGTCATCCTCTGGCAACATAATTTAAGCAAGGTGATGCATGCATGGATATTGTCAAAGAAAGGCATAACAAAGTACTTCACAAGTTACACTAGGGAAAATAACATATTTGATGCATGCATAGATATTGTCAAAGAAAGGCATAATAAAGTACTCACAAGTTACACCAGAGAAAATAACAGATTTGATGCATGCATGGATATTGTCAAAGAAAGGCATAATATGGTTGTTTGTGCATAAAGCAATATTGAAGTAAATACTGTAAAGTAGATACAAAAAGGTCAATTTAATACATTGAATAGAAATAGTACTTTAATTGAAATAACACCATTAGTGCCGGCACCAACCCAACACTAACCTAACCATGTGTATCCCACCCGGACCATCTTTCTCCAAAAATATACCCACATTTCCATTAAGACCTATTTTTGTAGAACTAAAGTCTAATCTATGAAAAGGCTTACTCAACATGCCCATGATCGTAGACATGGATATACAAGATAGATTATACACTCTGTAGTGGTGGTACAACTTTACCCACAAGACATATCCCTATATATTGCCACGTGATTAGCACACTTTCTTAGATGTGCGGTGGAGAGTTCATGACAAGGCCTTTACAATGTTAAGTTACCAACTTGGTTACGCTGCCACTAAGGTTGCACCATGATATGAATCCACAAGTTGGGGCCCATTGTTGTGCCGTATGAGACTTCACGCAGCCTATGCCATGCTCACATTCAACTTATAGTGAAACCAAAGTTGGAACCTCATAAATTACTTAGCCAGGTTTGTCCCATACCGGACTTGTGGCAGTACGATGTGGCTTTGTAGCAGTAACTCATAGATCAGTTCTTAATTGACTTAGGCGCTTCCCAAATACCTCTTGTGCCAGCCATCAGCGTTGTGTCTACGAACAACAACGTGTGCCAATAAGCACCCACCACCATACCATTTGCCTAAGTGTAAACCAAGTTTTTTATTTTATTTTATCAAATATTTCACAAACTTTCTTGGCTTACCGAAGCCAAGAATATAGTTTTAAACTCATCATTTCATGTGAAAAGGTATCCTGTCTTGCAATCATTCTAAGCACGGCTAAGAATTTCTACAAAATTTCTAGTCAATAATATTGTAATAACTAGATTTTCAACTAAGGTGACAAGGCATAATAGTGTTCAATGTCAAATTTGGCCATATACAAATGATTTGGTTTTAACTAATGTTTAAATCGGATTTAAACTATGTTTGAATAAAAGTATGCATGCATATACTTTAATTACTGGGATTAACATAATCAAAGGTGTAACTTTCCTTGCGCAGTGTCTTAATGCTACGATTCGTTGAAAAGGCACTCTCCTGGAACATCGTAGTCTATAGATGAAAATAAGGAAAGCAAATAAATACAAAAATCCAAATAAAAACAAAAATTCAAAAATAGGGCATAAAAAGGTAGTTTATGATTTTATATGAATTTAGAAATTTGAATATGTTCAATCGGAGCTAGGATGAAGAAGAACGGGCTGAAGTTAAATTCTAAAGATAAAGATAAATGGGAATTTTCTAAAATTATTTTTCTATTGAAAAAATTAGGATTATGACATCAGCATTTGAATTATGTTTTTCGGCTAAACTATTTTTGTAAAGGAAATTCGAGAATAAAGCTGACGTGGCATGTCCAAGCTGACGAGGTGGCCAGGAATTGGCGTGGCATTCCTGTGGTGCCACGTGGCAGCCACCTCAACTCGGCTAAGCGAGAGAGGAGCACAGTGCCGGAGCTCTCAATCACACTGGAGGGGAAAATGAGGGGAGGGTGAGGTGCGGCATGGGGAGAGGATGCTCGGGGGTTTTTTATAGACTTCGGGGGAGAGGATTGGCCGACGGGTTACTCACCGGAGTAATGGTGGCCGAAGGTGGCATGGTGCAAATGGGGTTTAAAGGAGGGGGAAGGCGGCAGGGTGAGTGCGAAATGGAGAGAGGAGGTAAATGTGCACTCGCATGGAGAAGAAATGAAAGGAAGCCAAAGCTTCAGAGCTTGGGGGCACATGGCCATGGCGGCGGCCGGAGGAAGAAGAAGAGGTGGGGAGGATGAAGATGAGTAGTAGGCCCCGTCGGTAGGAATGGCAATACTGCCCATTTACCCGTATACCCGTGGGTAAATGCCCTAATGGAGCCGGGTATGGGATATTTTCTTTACCCACGGGTATAGAAATAGGGGGAACACGCTACCCGTCGGGTAAACGGGTACGGGTATGGGTAAGCTCTACCCGTACCCGCCCCGCCCGTTTACCTGCGATATAGATTGACAGGTGGCGCAGTCTTAGCAATATCTCTAATTACTATTGATTGTTATAAACTTTTCTATATCTCTAATTACTATTGATTGTTATAAATTTTTTGATAGCTATTATATTTTCTAGCAACAGTTGTTGCTTATATGTATCTGTAATTAGTTTAACTCTCAGATGGTGACTCTCAGTTCGCGGGTAAACGGGTATACCCACGGGCGACGGGTACCCGCGGGCGACAGGTATGGGCGAGGTTTTTTGCCCGTCGTCCTTCGCGGGTATACCCGTGGGCGTAAATCAGGGTCGCGGGTACAGGTATGGGCGAGCACTACCCGTACCCGCCGCGCCTGATTGCCATCCCTACCTGTTGGTCAGTGAGAGAGATGAGGAGGAGAGACAGGGTGGGTGAGCAGGACTGGGTATGGGTGACACATGGCCGAGGGAAAGAATCCTAACCATCAATGTAGAAAGAGAGAGAGGAAGAGGAAGCCGTGTGGCAGCGGGATTACATCTAGGCTAGACATGTGTCAGCTAGGGAAGGAGTTGTGATTTAAATTTCCTTTTTAAATTTCAAAAAGGTCAGAAAACCCTAAAAAGGCTTAGAAAATAGCAAATTAATCTCAAAATTCTAGAAAAAGTTCTCAAAAATTTTACAACTCAAGAGGAACTAAGCAAAAAAATAAAATCAACTTTATTTAGCCTTTACAAATAAACAGTTGAGGTTTTTCTTACTCTTAGGCTTTAAAAGAAAATCCAGAAGAATTTTAATAAATACAAATAAAAAGCAAATAAATTTTTGGGATGTTACATAGAGACTAAGCTAATCTCCACTGTCTTCATCACCATTAGCTCCTTGATCTTTATAGTAGACATAGTGACCTTGATCCACAGCTTCTAAAGGGTTTTGAGATCGAGGGTGAGCACAAACGATGATGCTCCGCAAGCCAACTCATAGGATGCAGGTATTTATACATGCAGGATTTGACAAGGATGGATCTGGTTCTTTTATTTGCTAAAAGCAATATTTTGAACTACAATAATCAACAAATCCTATGACTTAGCATTTTAACCAATCATATTTTATTAAAGAGATTGAAAGTGTGCAATATTTATAGTGGTGTAGGTTTTATCCACCTGTTACATAGTTCCTTCCACCATAAGCTTAGATTTGATCATTAAGGTTACATCTACCCAGCTAACAACACTGGGTAACATCCACATACAAAAAAGGCAAATTTTGGGTTACATCCACCCGATGAGTTTCCATCCCACCTATAAAGGTTTTTGAAATAGAAACTAACTTGAGCAAGTTCCCAAGCTCACCCTTGACTATGGGCATGGCTGCTTGAATAGTTTATACTCTATAGAGACTGTACACTTTACCCACAAGAGTTAATCAACTTGCTATATTTCACACGTTTTCTTAGATATGTGAATTAAGGAGATCATCACAAAGCCTTTATAATGCATCACTCAGTGTAAGCTACACTCGCCAAGGTTTCATTTGATAGTGGCTATGTCTGCCACACCAAGACCCCCTCTGGTGCCACACGGTAGCTTATACCTGTGACAAGACCCATGCCCATGATGGCTTAAAACTAGTGACACGACTTGTGGATCACTCCAATGGCGCAACTCGTACTGGTGGATACAAATTATTTAGCCAGGTCGATATTATTATATACTTGTGGTTGTACTATTTTATATTGGAAAGTCATTACTGGATTAAGTCCTTAACTTATCTGGGCGGTACATGCCACAAACCACCATTTCTTGTGCTCCATCCGCACCAGCCATTGTACCATCCGTTCAGTTGTGGTAACAAGTTTTGGGGTTTTGAGAAGAATAAACTAAGTTATCCCAAAATACCAGTAATTTACATCCAAAGACTACCCAAAACAGATTTTCATGTTTAAAGGATGATGATTGGGGCATTTGATTCCTTGGTACTTAAACAAGACTAGCATGGCACTTAAGTACAACTATCACAAGTAGAGTTACAACTTAATATTTAGGGTGACAAGGATCATGTGATTTAAGTGTCAAGGATAGCATAATAATATTACTACATTGTCAACTAGTCATGTAACTACTTTAAGGTTGACATACATTTGCATAACAAATTAAGCATACAAATTGTTAATTTAAATAAATATAGGGTTGAAATGATCAAAATGTTAACTCACTTGGGTCAAAGGTAGGTTGGTCTTGGTACTCCTGAGTTAGCTCAATCTGGGGCTCATCCACGTCCTCATAGTCTACTCAGACGGTTGCATTGAAAAATGAACCACACACAAATGATAAAAAATAAATACAAAATAATAATCAAATGAACTCCAAATTGAACAAAACCAGCACCATTACATAGATCTTGATTTTATAAATATTTAGATACAAGTTTCATTAAATTGGAGCTAAGATGAGCAAGAACGGGTTCTCCAAAATTTAATTTCAAATTAAATCCATAAATAAATAGAGGAGAGAGAAATTATCTCTTTGACAGGCCGGGCCACCTTTTTTAATTATTTTTTGAATTAATTTTATTTGAAAAAACTATAGAGGCCGACAGCTAGGGCGCATAGATTTTAAATTAATTTCCATTTGTTTTCATAAGGGAAAGGGGGCCAGATGCTAACATGTTGGGCCTTTTGCTATGCAAATAGTAATTGGGGCCTGCATGTCAGCGGATCTATTTTTAAATACCAGTATAAGAGTTTTTAAAAGGTTGAGGGGTCTATAAGTTAGTTGGACATGGCTCTAAATAACTAGGGGTGGCCCACGGGTCAGTGATCACTTAACCCAGGCTTAACAAGGCCATTAACTCACTAATTAACACATGGTTAACACTAAACTAATTGCTATAGGAGCTTGTTCCTCGGATGACCATGGTGGAGCTCATCGTCGGTGGAAGAAAGGTTGGCGACCGGGGGCAAAGGCCAAAATATGGTCAATGGCACCATATGAACCTCCACACGGGGTGGTGCATGCAAATTTAGCGCTTGAGGTGGTTGGCGACAATGCCATGTGATGGCGAAAGTCCAGTCATGGTACCACGGTAGAGCACGACACTAGGGGCCAAAAGAGAGCTAGGGGAGCACCTATGGGCAGAGGTGGACTCACTGGGAGGAAAGGCAAGGCTCGGGGGTGGCTGTCGAGAAGGCTTAGTGGCGGCGCTGGAACCAGAAGGGTGGAGGTAGATGGCTCGGTGGCTCTTGGGGACGAAGGAGGTGTCCGAGGCTTGATTGGAGGTATGGCGGAGATGGTGTGGGCTTTTATAGCCAAGGGAGGAGGCGAGGTGGCCGTTGGCACCATAACAGCTTGTGCAACGACCAAGGAGGGGGCAAACCGACGCTCGGCATGGCGCAAGAGAAGGAAAAAGGGGGAAAAGAGGGTGCCCACATGTGGCTCAGAGAGGGGAAGGGTAGTTAAGGCAAGGGTAGCACGTGAGCTTTAGGCGCCTAGATGTGACGGGGTGGGTCGTTGCGGTGGGGTGCGGAGGGGAGGGAGGCCAGGGGTCCGAGTGGAAACAGAGGAAGCACTAGCATGGCGTGGCTTGGTGCATGTTGAGGGGCCAAGACAATGAATAGGAGAGGGTGGCAGGGAACACACATGGCGAGGGTGCTGACGGGTGGCCGCGAGCGTGCACAGGCGCGCACGATGTGGTTGATGTGTGCACCGAGCATGTGCTGGGTGCAGCCAGGATGGCACTGGCTGGGGTAGGCCGAGCCAAGGGGCTAGCTAGGCTAGGCCGGGTTGCTGGGCTGGGGAGAGGCTAGAGATGGGCTAGGCCGGCTCTAAAGAAAAGTAAAATTTGAAAATTTTGAAAATGGGCTGAACTTTTAAAGTAGTTTTTGAATGGAAAACTGAAACTTGAAATTTTATTTCACAAAATTATGAGAACCTAAAAAATGGGATGTTACATCTTTTCTATTCCATTCCATTCTATTTTAGAATAGGTGATAGCCATTTAGATCTTGAGTTTTAGTACTGTAGGATTTTGTTGAACGATATTTAGAGTTTAGACATTAACATCTTTTACTGAAAGGAATATTTCCAAACCAAATGGATTTCAACATAGACACTGTAACAAAGCATTACAATGTAAAAGTAGTTACTCCAGGACTATTGTCTAGAATTCGTGATCAAGGTACATACATATTTTTGCAAGGCAAGGTACATGCACATACAAATTATACAAAGAACACGGGAGGAATGCAAAAATTCAATGCATGTAGATGTACAAATTATACAAAGAACACGGGAGGAATGCAATTATTCAATGCATGTAGATGAACCGGTGGCACTTCCATGTATTATTCCTTTCTACTCAGTGGGCTAGGAGGGTTGCATGGCAAGGCCACACATGCCCTCCTTGTCTGAAACATCCTTCTCCATTCTCATGTATCCCTACTCCGACCACGTCGTGCCCCACGAGTTCTTTGTCAGCCAATACAAATTATACAAAGAGCACATGAGGGTGTTTCCATGCTTTCCTTATAATGATTTGCACAATTTTTAAAGCATGATAAATGGTTCATAGATATTACTTATCTCTTTATTTACTTTGAGATTAGTGCTACTCTTATTAGAGAGAAAAACATTGAAGCACTACTCTGGCACTTCCATGTATTATTCCTTTCTACTCAGTGAGGGTAGGAGGGTTGCATGGCTAGGCCACACATGCCCTCCTTGTCTGAAATGCCCTTCTCTATTCTCACGTGTCTGTTCTCCTACCACGTCGTGCCCCACGAGTTCTTCATCATCTAGTACTTTGTGACATCACTTGCTCGCCATATCTGATCGTGATGATCCCATGGTCAAGGTCAGTGCCGCAAGACCCGGTCATCACGCCGCCGGAATAGAACTGAAATGTCTTGTCACCTCCGTCAACTGCTACTAACACAGGTTAGTTGGCTACTGCCTTCATGACAGCAGCCTCATTGTTTGCCGGGACATTCTCATAGCCCTTTATAGTTGCGGTGCTATTGGATCCACCCTTGCACTTGCCGTGCTCTGCCTTATATGGATAGTTGGACTCGGTGGTGAGGCCACCATTCTTGACGACAAACTCGAAGGCACTGTCCATCTCGCCACCCTCGCAGCCCTCGTCCATGCTATGGGTGTCGCTATCAACTAGTTCTTACTCGCACAACGAGATGAGCTTGCCAGTGCTCAGCTGGACAATGCCTTCCATTACAGCCACATCATCGAATGAGTGAGGCGTCGAGAACATTGAGCGTGAAAAGATAAAATAAATCCTCGAAGGTGACCACGAAGACACAATCTTGAATATTGTGCTCTAAATGATTTGGCCTGAATTTGACAGTGATACCTGAGCGCCGTTCTCCCTCTGGCTTATTGGACTATTCCATATACCACGTGTGTAATTGCTGGCAACTAATTGCTAGGGTTTGGAGGTGCGTTACCGGTTCGACCAGCGGCTCGCCAAGCATGAATTGCGGGCCAATGGCAGGTACAGGATATCATCATTGGTCTTCTTTGCTTTGCCCTTGCTGCCCTTGCTATCTCGGCTGTAGGTCGACTTTAAAGGTAGCACCAGTGGTGGAAGTTGCACTGGTGGAAGTTGCTGCACCGGGAATAGCGCCCGTGAACATGACACCGGTGCAGGTAGCGGTGGTGGGGATGGCACCAGTGCATGTAGCTGATCTGGTTCAGGTTGCCATTGTGGAGATGGCACCAGTGCACGTAGCTGATCTGCCACCGGTTAAGAAGCCTCCAGGCAAATATCGCTTTTGGGCCACTGGATGAAGGTTCCAATGGCTTGCCCTAGAGCCACGAGCTCGTCATTGGTGGGCTTCGGTAGCGGGACGACCTCGAAATTGGCATATACACCATCCACTGACACTTTTCCGAAGCCTGGCGCTAAAGCTTGACGGTGCACCATGACCCCTTGAGCAGACGGATATGCCAGGCCACAAGCAGCGCACAAGGCAACGGAGGCATATCTCACTTGGAGCTTGCACTTCGTAGGCTCCTACATAAGGATACAAAATTAGCTACTCCAATTAATAGGCCTATCAACGGATCGAGCATTCCAGAGATAATAATTATTACTTGGATGTCGTCGACAGGAAATCTGGCCTCGTTCTCCGTCGTAGGATTGGACGCGCAACTACTCGGATGGTTGGGCAGGCTAGTTAGCACAGGAGCGGCGGCGGCGGCCTGCTGATTTTCTGTAAATCTCCGCATCTCATCTCTGACATAATCAGCCAGCTCCTCTCTAAGAGATGCCTTGATCTCTTCTCGCAGCCGTGCCTCACGCTTGGCTTTGGTTCTCTTCCTTCTCCGATACAATTCGGGGTCATCTTGGAAACCATTTTTCAAGGAACGTAAAGCCCAAGGCCTCTCGTACGACCCGGGTGCTCCTTGTTTCCTAGGGCTGTGGAGAGTATATCTTTCTCCCTCATTCCCTGGAATGATCCCTGGGAAGATTCAACACTTAGCGCTTCCTGCAAGAGCACGACATGTCATTTCACTTCCTACAAAGTTGTGGAGTAATTACAAGCTACGTAGTTCGATCGATATCTTACCAGGCGCTGGGACACTTGCTGGTCTGCAAGGTTTCGAAAGGAGACATCCCCCGATGTCGTTGTAGATGACCTTGCTCTAATCCAATTTCGAGCGTGGTCATCCAGAATATTGGCAAATGGCGGGGCGGTGTCCTGCAGGACTGCCTGTTGATCCTCCCTCCTCCACTGCGGGATTTTACCCACATACCCAGCTGTGCCAAGTCTGTGGGGGTGTGTGTTTTTTGCCTGGAGGGCCTTGTGCGCCGCACTTGTACTTTTGAAATCTTCGATCGTCTTCATCGCCTTGAAATCTTTCCATTGTGGTTCCAGGAATGGGTATTTATGAAAGGGCGTTTCGTCCTTCTCCACGTAGTCCTTGACAAGCGTGCTCTTGAAGTTCTTCCATGCTTTGCACGCCGCTAGCAAGGCTTGTCGTTGCACGGCGTCTTGGTGTTCTTCTGGGATCTCGAACGATGCCAAAATTTCTGTCAGCAGCTCACATTTCCGAGTCCTAGGCACGTTCTTCCACGAATCGAATGTGATCTCAATTCGTTCTCGTGCAACTATTCCGATCATTCTTCGGAACGCGCTTACTGATTTGCGAGGAAGGAGAGGGGTCCCAGATCCATCGATCTCTGTGATGGTAAATCGGCCCTCAGGCTTTTTCGATAGCCCTCTTCCTTGGCATTTTGATTTTGGAGCAGACACATCCAGCGATGATGTTGAAGATGACATGTTGGCCTTCTCATATATGAAAAGTAAGCACAATGTAGCATATACATAAATAGTGCGGTATAAGCACATACTTAAATTTAATTCCAATATATGTATACATATATTGAAGTATACATATACATATCTATGTTCATTAGCAACATATATATATACACATATGCATATACAGAACAATAAGATTTAACAACAATAAGATTTATGAAATAACAACAATATAAAGGTGCCAAACTACAAGACAATTGACGCTCATATTCTAATATGGTTGTAAGAAAATCAGAGTACCAACAGAAAAGAAGAATCCAGTGACATCTTAGAGAATCATAACCTAATAACTATAGTATAGCCTTCACTGTAGTAGTAATATGTGCAGCACGTTAGTTGAAATGTGTATTATTGATAACACCTAATAACTACAAAAAAAAGTGATGTTCCTAGGCTCATCCATCCACATTTTATCCATGTTGCACCTTTACTAGCAATATCGAGAAGCTATCTAAATTCAGTGTACAGATTGTAAGTGTCTATATGTATATGAAATCGATAAAATAAAACCCAATCAGAAAAACCCCAGCCAACCAGAACCAAACAAAAATCATAACCTATAATGAGGCACATAAGCATGCAAAAGAATAGCACCTTAGGGTTCGGGGAGGCAGTGGCGCACCTTAGGGTTCGGGCGTTGAGGTGTGGATGGAGGTCCGAGGAGCTGCAGCGGCGACAACATGGATGGAGGTCCGAGGAGCTACAGCGGCAATGGCATGGACGGAGGCGTGGACGGTGGCGTGGGGCTCAGGGGCTCGACAGAGGCAGCCGGCGAGGAGCTCAGGGGACGGCGACCGGCGAGGGGCTCGGGGGTTGGCGACTGGCGAGGGGCTCGGGGGACAGTGACCGGCGAGGGGCTCAGGGGCTCGACGGAGGTAGCCGGCGAGGGGCTCGGGGGGACAAAGTCGGCCGGCAACGGGCTCGGGGACGGCGGCGGCGACGAGCTTGATCGGGACTTCGGGTGAGAGACTAAGTCTAATAACTGCAGTGTACGCGCAAGACCCTAGCTGGGGGGGGGTTATATATAAAGAATTATTACAGACGGTTCTAAACCTAGAACCGTCTGTGATAGTTATTATCACAGACGGTTCTAAACGGAGAACCGTCTGTGATATTGATATCACATACGGTTCTATGTTTAGAACCGTCTATGATAAGCCTTTACTCACCAACCAGCATTTAATAATATAAACACCAACCAGCATTCAATAAGACAACAGCTGGGTGTATTTCTTTACAACAGCCCAATGAACATAGAGATACATTTGTATGACTCATTCTCAAAATTCACCTATATATCACATATTTTCACATATACATAAATGCAAATTCACAAATACATCACACACATGCATTGTTCTATACATAAATGCTAATTCACATATACATCACATACATGCATTGTTATATACATAAATGCAAATGGCCACATATATGTCGCACATTCTTATTCCACTTGCTTATTTCCTTTAAAAATTAGCCCTTCATGATGATCAATGCGTACATAACTAGTTTCGTCACGTTATTCGTCGTCGACCCTTATGCCATTTCCAAAAGGAGGTAACTCGTCAAATTGATTGTATTCTTCCTCGTCCACTACATTCTCTACTATGACAATTCTCCTTTTTCCATGAAGAACTACATGGCATTTCTTATTTACCGGGTCGGTTACATAGAAAACTTGAACAACTTGGTTGGCAAGTATGAATGGTTCGTTTTGTACCCGACACGTTGGAGGTCCACGGTAGTGACACTGTACTTGTCAACCTTCACCTGTGGGAGATGCACCCAATGGAAGCGAAATAAGGGGATCTTGAAAACCACGTAGTCGAGCTCCCAAATCTCTTCTATGAACCCATAGTACGGGTTTCTCAACCCATCGGTACTGAACGCATCTATACGGACATCGCTGTTCTGGTTAGTGCTCTTTACATCCTAAGATTGTGTATAGAATGTGTACCCATTTATATCATATCCTTGCCATGTCGCCACTGTAAATGTTGGCCCTTTTGATAACCATGTCAGCATCTCACTTGGCGAGCTCCTAGCGATTTACTCCTTCAACCATTGGTTGAACCGACTGTTGTGTTGCCTCATGATCCAAACATCCGGCCGCTCCGGATTCTATTGCGGAAGCACATCCTTGTGCTGGTCCACATAAGGCACCACTTCAGTCATGTGTTGCAAGACCGTGAAATGGGCTTGAGTATACGTGTCCATATCTAGAGTGATTGCTTTTCTTCCGATAGTTCCGATACCCTTCAGCCTCCCCTCATGACGAGATTGAGGCACAACTATCGGTTGAGTCTGAGCCATATAATCGACACAAAACTCAATGACCTCTTTGCTTGCATAACCTTCGACGATGCTACCCTCCGGCCGAGATCGATTCCGTACGTGGGACTTGAGAATTCCCATGAACCTCTCAAATGGGTACATGCTACGTAGGAATACAGGCCCGCACATTTTTATCTCCCACACAACGTGAACAATGAGATGGACCATGATATCAAAAAACGAAGGAGGGAAATACATTTCAAGATGACATAGAGTCATCACCATCTCATCCTGTAGAGCATCTAGTCCTTCGGGATCGATGACCTTCTGAGCAATTGTGTTAAAAAATAACATAGCCTCATGATTGTCTCTCAGACTTTGATCGGCAAAATATTTCTAATTGCAATAGGAAGCATCTTGAGAGACCATGTGGAGGTATCCCCGTGTGTGTGATGAGTAATTGACATCGGTTTAGGAAAGTCGAGTTTGGATTGTGTGGTTCGGACCATGTCGTTGCGTGGTGCAATCGATCTCGGTCGGACTTGGTCAAACTTGGTCGTATAGGCTTAGGATGCATATTCTATTGATTCAACAGGTTTGGACTTCTTCATGCGTAAGTTTGATTCTATGATGCTATTTATGCTTACATGTATCGAGCGGTGCTATTTGATGTGTTTCTTGTCTGTGATGGCTGCAGGACGTCGAGGCGGAGTCGTGGTGAGACACGGGGTGACCGACTAGGCACAGGCGGTGTCGAGGTCAGAACGGTCGAAATGTGTCAAAGACGGCGGAGACTTGAGGTGGTTGCGAGGCTTGGACGACAAGGAACGCGGAAGCTTCCCGGAAGGTGCAGGAGGGGCGTTTCGGTAAAAACGCAAAGCTGCACAGGTGGAAGCGGTTCCGTTCGGGGTTTAGCGGGCGTAACGGGTTGGAGATCTGTTAGCCAAAGGCTATAAATAGGAGTAAATTCCTGGTTGTATTCATGGCTTTGGGAGAGAGTTAGGGTTTTTCTTTAGTCAAAAGAGCCTTTGGAGAGGTTATTTGCTTTGAGGCTTTAGTGGTTGAGGGCAGCAGTGTGTGTCTCCCTTGTTTGTCTCCTCCCTCTGTGTGTTCTTGGGAGATAGAGAGATGGGTTCTTGATCATTCAAGCATGTATGGGGTTGTAGGGATGGTATGAGTTGATACTCTATGTAATCATGTATCTCTCTTCCTCATTATCAATCCAAGATGGCTTTGTTTGAGTTTGATTGAGTCCCAGGCTTTTCTGTTGTTTTTGTCTTCGATGCTCTCTAGGCTTGATTTTTGAGTTTTTGCGTTTTGGTTCGTTTCTTGCTGAGAAGGGCCAAAATGGGTTGCTCTGTGATGAAAATAGGTCCCAAGATCATTTGATCGATTTTTGCCGAGAGCAAATTGAATGAATCAGAGATTTCACTTCTCAGCCTCCTCTGTTCATCTTTTCTTTTCTAGGGTTTTGGTGTGGTTTTTGATTCCGTTCATGAAAAACCATGAGACTCTTGCTGGCATGTCCTGAGGCTGTTTCTAATCTTCTTGCAAAAGATCGTGAGCAAATATTGGGAGATCATGGAGTATTTTGGATTTTGGCTCTTTCTCTGTTGAAGTTACAGATTTTGTCAAAATCCTGAATTCTTGTGTTTCCAAATGGTTTCCCTTGTTGTTTGAAGCCATTATGTTGTTTAGAATAGGTTCCTACTCTTTTGGGCAAGAGAAATCTGCAAGAATCATTCAATTTGCTCAAAATCTGATGTTCTTGTAACTTCTGTGCAGAAATTGAGCCTACTGTTCAGTTTTTCGGGGGGCCGGTCAGACCGGTTAGAGTATGGCGGTCAGACCGGAAGTTGTACCCCGGTTAGACCGGCGGTATGGAAGCGGTCTGACCGGCCACAGGGAACCGGTTTGACCGGCCATTGAACCTCGGTCTGACCGCCCCCACCTGCAGGTAGTGCTATTTTCCCAGTTTCTCTCCAGTGTGCCTTCTAGGTTTTTCTCTTGATTTCTTTTGTTCCTCCTTTGCTGGTATTCATGTCTTTTACAGTAGGCACTTGATTTGGCACATGATTTTCTTTTCATAGCTTCCTATAGCTATTGAAAAGAAACTGATTTGGGGGCTAGTTTTTAAAGAGTCGACATTCACCCCCCTCTGTCGCTATTTCGGTCCAACAATTGGTATCAGAGCCGGTTAGCTCTTTTCAATAGATCTTAACCGGTCTCTAGAGCCATGGCGACGGACAAGTACTCGACCAAGCCTCCGATCTTTGATGGCATTGATTTTCTGTTTTGGAAAAGCCGGATGGAGACCTACATCCAGGCTCAAAGATATGCCATCTGGAGGAAGGTCAAGGTCCGCTATCTTGTTCCTACCGATGAGAACATCAATGTGGCGAATATGCTCGATGTTGAGGCGAATGCAAAGGCAAGGAACATAATCATCCATGGTTTGAGTCGTAGCGAGTTTGACCGCATTTCGCATCTCATGTCGGCTTTCGACATTTGGGAGACCCTCAGTGCTTACCATGAGGGCACCACCCAAATCAAGATAGTCCGACAGGACCAATTCAAGCAAGATTACAACAAGTTTGAAATGCTCGCTGGTGAGTCCCTCGATGAGTGCTTTGTGCATTTTCATAAGATTCTGAGCAACCTCCGTGCGGTCGGTCTCACATACCCCGACTCAGACAATGCTCGACAAATGCTTGCTGCTTTGGACCTGCGTGTTTGGGAGATGAAAGTGACTACCATCAAGGACACCACCGATCTTTCGACCCTGACTCTTGACGCGTTGTACTCACGCCTCAAGAGTCACGAGATTGACATAGTCTCTCGTAGGTCGAAGTCGCAGTCGATGGCCTTAGTCACCGATCCCACCTCTGGACCTTCTTCTGAGTCGACTTGCGGATTCTCCCTTGCTGCTCTCTATGACATAACTAATGATTAGTTAGAGCAGCTTGCGGATGAGCAGTTAGCCCTCCTAGCTCGGAGATTTTCCTATGCTTACAAGAGGAGGAGGGATGAAAAGAGAGGAGGACCCATGATTTGCTTCGAGTGTGGTGGCCCCAACCACATTCGAGTAAACTGCCCCAAGCTGGGGAAGGGCAAAGGCGACTTCGGCGGTGTGAGCAAGAACGACTACATCGACAAGAACCGCAACAAGAAGCTTCCTACTCACACCCAAGGCAAGAAGAAGTTCCGCGACCTTGGCAAAGCCAAGAAGCTCTTCCACCGCGTCCTCACTGCCTTCGATGACCTCGACCTCAGCAAGGTGGAGGGGTGGAGCGACGACGATGGGACGGACGAGCAAGAACCCAAGGGCGGCGACGACTTCTCTGGCATGTGCTTCATGGCCCTTGAGGGCGAAGTGAGCGACAGCGAGCTGTACTCCGACTCCGACGAGGTTCGCCGGGCAAGGAAGGGAAAGGTTTGGCTCGTAGACTCCGGGTGTTCACGACACATGACCGGAGACTCCCGTTGGTTTTCTTCCCTTGCCCGTGCTCCAGGTGATGAGACGATCACCTTCGGAGATGCTTCATCTGGGTGCGTCATCGCCAAAGGTACAGTGCGCGTTAATGAATCTTTCATTTTGAAAGATGTTGCCTTGGTTAGTAAGCTGCAGTATAATTTGCTTTCCGTTTCTCAGCTTACCGATGACGGTTTCGAGGTGAGCTTTAAGAAAAACAATTGTAGAATTCTTGATTCTTCGGATAGTTTGGTCTGCGCGATTTCTCGTTATGGGAGGATCTTTCGTGCTGATTTTTCTAAGTCTTCTAGTGATCCTCTCAGGTGTTTAGTTGCTTCGGAGTCTCGTGATCTTTCTTTCTGGCATAGGAGACTTGGTCAAAAATCTTGTTTGTGCTCCATGCCGGCACGGCAAGATGGTTGCCGCTTCTCACCCTCCGGTCACAGTTACTATGACCGATGCACCAAGACAGCTGCTCCATATGGACACAGTTGGACCGGCTCGAGTGCAGTCAGCAGGAGGGAAGTGGTATGTTCTTGTTGTGGTCGATGACTTCTCGAGGTACTCTTGGGTGTTTTTCTTAGCCTCGAAGGATGAGAGGTTTACACACTTCTGAGGTCTTTTCAGTAGGCTTTCTGTTGAGCTCCCGGGTGCCTTGCGAGCGATCCGTAGTGACAATGGCACGAAGTTCAAGAATTCCTACTTTGAGAGGTTCTGCGATGAGACAGGTTTAGAGCATCAGTTCTCCTCTCCGCACGTCCCACAGCAAAATGGCGTCGTGGAGAGAAAGAACCGTACCTTAGTCGAGATGGCCAGGACAATGCTTGATGAGTACTCTACACCGCGGAAGTTTTGGGCTGAGGCTATAGCCACCGCGTGCCATCAAATCGAGTTTTTCTTCGAGCACACTTGCACCGCACTTCTTATGAGCTGAGATATGGGCGGAAGCCCAGAGTCTCTCATTTTTGTGTGTTTGGTTGCAAGTGCTTTATTTTGAAGTCCGGGAACCTAGAAAAGTTCGAGTCACATTCTTGTGATGGTATCTTTCTAGGTTACTCGACTTCTTCGCGGGCGTATAGGGTTTGGAACCGCGAGTCTAGTAAAATGGTAGAGACCTGTGAGGTGACCTTCGACGAGGCCAGTCCGGGGACTAGGCCCGACATCTCAGGTTCTTTAGAGTAGTCCGAGACCATATTTGTGGATGGTGAGGAGGATGGAGATGAGGGTTGTCTACCCGATCCAGTTCTTCCTCCCCTTGAGGTGCCTGTTTCCTCCACCTCACCTCAGGGAGATCAGCCCATGCCTTCCGCATCTTCTGGAGCTAGTGGCTCTGTTCCTACCTCACTTCTTCCTCTCATCCGGGACCTCCTAGACATATCTAGAAAGACCATCCTTCCGAGCAGTTTATTGGAGACCTTTTTGAGCGAGTCACTCGTTCAAAATCTGGCATGTCTCATTTCTGTCTCCATTCTGCCTTTGTTGCCTCATTCGAGCCCAAGGACGTTTGTCATGCTCTATCTGATGAGTCTTGGGTCAATGCTATGCATGAGGAGTTGGAAAACTTCGAGAGAAACAAGGTCTGGTCGCTTGTTGAGCCCCCTCGAGGTCACAATGTCATTGGGACCAAGTGGGTGTTCAAGAACAAGCAGAGTGAGGATGGGGTTGTCATTCAGAACAAGGCTAGACTGATAGCTCAGGGGTTCTCTCAGGTTGAGGGTCTAAATTTTGAGGGGACTTTTGCCCCTGTAGCTAGACTTGAGGCCATTAGAATCCTGCTTGCCTTCGCAGCTTCTAAGGGTTTCAAGCTTTACCAGATGGATGTCAAGAGTGCCTTCCTCAATGGCTTTATTGAGGAAGAAGTCTATGTGAGACAGCCTCCAGGTTTCGAGAACCCCAAATACCCAAACCATGTCTACAAGCTTTCCAAAGCGTTGTATGGACTTAAGCAGGCCCCTAGAGCTTGGTATGAGAGGCTTAAGTCCTATTTGTTGAGTCATGGTTTCGAGATGGGTAAGGTAGATCAGACCTTGTTCATTCGCCGACATGGCACTGATCTTCTGCTCGTCCAGATTTGTGTGGATGGCATCATCTTTGGCGGCTCTTCTCATACTCTTGTTTCACAGTTATCGGATGTCATGAGCACCGAGTTTGAGATGAGCATGATGGGTGAGTTGACCTTCTTTCTTGGCTTCCAGATCAAGCAGACTCGGGAGGGTACTTTCTTACATCAGGGCAAGTACACTCGTGACCTCTTGAGATGCTTTGATATGAGTGATGGTAAGCCGGTGTCCACTCCGATGGCTACATCAGCTTCACTCGACCCAGATGAGGACGGCGAGCCAGTTGACCAGAAGGAGTATCGCAGCATGATTGGCTCCCTCTTCTACCTCACTGCCTCGAGACCGGACATACACTTCGCTGTGTGTCTTTGTGCTCTATTTCAGGCTTCTCCTCGCGTATCTCACCGCCAGGCGGTGAAACGCATTCTTCGGTACCTTAGAGCTACCATTGACTATGGTATCTGGTACTCTTCTTCGTCCTGTCTTTCCTTGAGATCCTATTCGGATGCAGACTTTGCAGGTTGTAGGATAGATAGGAAGAGCACGTCTAGCACCTGCCAATTCATTGGCACTTCTCTTGTTTCGTGGTCTTCTAGGAAGCAGTCCGGTGTTGCACAGTCCACCGCAGAGGTCGAGTACGTTGCTGCTGCCAGTTGTTGCAGCCAGGTACATTGGATGGTCTCGACCCTGCGGGACTTTGGGTTAGTTATAGACAGTGTTCCACTCTTTTGTGATAACACTTCTGTGATTAAGATTGCTAAGAACCCAGTGCAGTATTCTCGGACCAAGCATATTGATATTAGATATCACTTCCTTCGAGACCATGTGGTGAAGGGTGACATAGTGCTCCAGTTTGTGGAGAGTGACCACCAGTTGGCTGATATCTTTACCAAGCCTCTGGACAGCTCTAGGTTTTCAGCTCTGCGGGGAGAGCTTGGGGTGGTTTGTCCTTATGGACTGTTGTGAGGGGGAGCTTTGTGCTTTACTGCTTTATTATTTTGATTGTGCTCTTACTCCTTTCTGTTGCACTGCATATGGGTGCATTGGGTTTAGTCCTTCTAGCATAGGTTAGAGTGCTTCTCTTGCTGTCGGGACCCGGAGCAACAACTCCAGAACCCACTGTGTTAATCGCACTATCCCAGGAAAAGCTAGTGCACACAGGTTGAACAGTGATATATATCATGCATGATAACCAAACTTTATTATAAGACAAAAGTACGGGCCTTATGGCCAAGTTTACAATAAGGTGGCTTCATGGCCAAACATAAAAGTAAATAGCGGAAGGTAAATAAAAGGAGCAGCCCATCCTGCCTACCCACAGGCGAATGACTGTAAGACGTGGCCTATTCGTCGCAATCCTCAACAAAGTCGACGTCGTCGTCCTCTGGCAACAGTGTTTAAGCAAGGTGAGCACATAAAGTACTCCACAAGTTACACCAGGAGATATAACGGATTTGATGCATGCATAAGGGGTTACAAAGGAAGGCATATTATGGTTTATTTGCATAAACAACATCATTGGAGTAAATACAGTAAGGTAAGTGCAAAAGCTGAATTTGATACAATATGTAAAACATTCCTTTAATTAAAATAATAACGTTAGTGCAGGCAACAACCTAACACTAACCTATCCACGGGTATCCCACCCGGACCATTTCTCCAAAAGACTTCACAAGATCCCACAAACCAGATTTTAATAAAACCAAAGTCTAATCCGTGAAAAACTTTACTTAGCTTGTCCTTAACCGTGGACACGGCTATCCAGGATAGTTTGTTACTCTGCAGAGGTGTACAACTTTACCCACAAGACATGTCCTCTCATTTTGCCACGCAATTTACACACTGCCTTAGGTGTGCGGCTGAGAGTTCATGACAAGGCTGTTCCAATGTTCCATTGCCAAATTAGTTATGCCTCCACTAAGGTTTCACCACAACATGAATCCACATGTTGGAGCCCCCTCTTGTGTCATGTGAGACTTCTCATGTCCTACGCCACGCTTACATTCAGCCTATAGCGAAAACTAAAATGGAACTTCACAAATTACTTAGCCAGGTCTGTCCCATACCAGACTTTATGGTAGTACGGTGTGACTTTGTATTAGTAGTTCACAGACCGGTCCTTAATTTGACTTAGGCCTACCCGCATACCCCTTGTGCCTGGCAGTCAACAGCGAGTCAACAAACTACGATGCATACCAGCAAGCACCCACCACCATACCAATGCCTAAGTCTAAGAACATGTTTTATAATTTGTTTGAAAACATCTCATAATCATTCTTGACTCACCAAAGTCAAGAATACATTCAAAAACTTTGTCATTTTATGTGAAACAATTCTTCCCACCCGAATTATTCTAAGTATGGCTAAGAAATTCCATAAAATGTTCTAGTTAAAACTAATGTACCAACTAGGTTTTCATCTATGGTGACAAGGTATGTTCGTTCAATATCGAGATTGGCCATACACAAAGGAAATTGGGTGTAACTAAAGTTTTAAGCACCTTTGAACTAATTTGAATAAAAGTACACATGCATATAAATTTAAAAACAACATAAATAATTTTAAATTACTGGGATTAATATGGTCAAAGGTGTAACTTGCCTTGCTCGAAGTCTTGCTGCGATTCGTCGAAGAAATACTCTCCGGATTCGTCGTAATCTACACGCGAAGAACCAAAAGAAAATTCAACAAAATTCAAATAAAATTCACAAAGAGTCCAGAAATGGATAGTTCATGATTTTATAAGAATTTAGAAATTTGAATCACTGGATTCGGAGTTCGGACGTGGGAGAACGAGCAATTGGAAGTTTGAATGAATTGGAAATTCCAGAAAATGCAAAATCGAGGGAATATTCTCTGGAATCTTATTTTTGGATAATTTGAGTGTATGACAAGTGGGTCCCGCTTGTCATTGACTAAAGTGAACGAAAATTTGGCCAAAGCCCAACCGATATATGCTTTGCCCAGGAATTGAACCCACAACCTCACATATGCATGCCTTAACTTGTCTCCCCTAGCCAAGTGAGCTCTTGACGTTTCATGACAAGAAAGCATCAACCATGCCAAATAAACAAGGTGGAATAAATAACTAGAGATAGAATCAAAGGGGAGTAGGGGTGGCAACGAGCCGAGCCAAGCCTGGCTCGGCTCAGCTCGTGAAAGCTTGGTGGAATGGAGGTTCGGTTCGGCTCGGCTTGGTTGGGATATCAAGCTTTCTTGTGGGCTCGGTTCGGCTCGTGGTGCGGCTCAAGCCAGCTCGCGAGGGCTCGCGAGCCAACAATACAAACCAACAGAGTCGACAGCCACCGAGCCGCCGAGGGGAACCGACGGCCAAGAAGAACCTCACCGCAAGCAAGTGTCATCAACCAGCCAAACCCTCACCCTTTCTCGCAATCAGCTAACCAACAGTATACTCCAGAGATTCATTCCACATTCATCCAAGCATAGCCAATAGTGAACTAGAGACATTAAGCAATCAATCATACGAGAGGAGGCTTACTAACGAGGACGGCGGTTGCGTGCTACCGTCGGCCGAGGCGCCGAGCCACCTCGCTAGCTGCCACTGAGTACTCCCCCGGGCGGCGTACGGGTGGCGGCTAGCCGGCAGTGGCCAGCCGAGGCAACCTGCCTCAAAACCCAACACCTCGGGCAAAACCAAACAAAATTAGCAAGCCAAAACCGGTAGATCGGGGTAGGATTTGGAGAAAAGCACCAGATCGGCCGGATCTGGCCATGGCTCACCGGGCGCCGCCGAGCGGCAAGGCGGGAGCAGCCGGGCCGTGGCTCACCAGGCGGCGCTGAAAGGCAAGGAGGCACGGGAGGGGGAAGCTGCATCGGTGCGACGCGGCGGCGTGAAGTGAGAAGCCGGGGCCTGGGGCGGAGGAGCTGAGACGGAGGGGAGGCATGGAGCCGGGGACGGAGGACCCGAGGCGCGGCGCCGAGGGCAAAGAGTCGGGACTCGGGAGCGACGGGAGGGGTGCGTGAGTGGAGACTGGAGAGAGGGAAACCGAGAGGGAGAGCCGGAGAGAGAGAGCCGAGGGAGTGGCGGCCAGTGGGGAAGGTGAGGAGGCATCGGCAGACGGTTCGGCAGGGAAGGAAGACTGAGGGCCTGAGGCCGTGAGGCGTCGGTGCCTCGGTGGAAGGAGTTGGGCCTATTTGGGCCGAGCCAACCGAGCCGCTCGCGAGCTGGCTCGGGCTCGGCTCGTTTAGAGCCCGAGCTTTTTTGCTGGCTCGGCTCAGCTCATTTCATTCACGAGCCGAGCCAAGCCTTCATGAGCCCGAGCTAGCTCACGAGCTCGAGCTTTTTTGCCAGCCCTAAAGGGGAGGCACACGGGCGGTACGGCCGGCGACCGGCGGCCGGAGGCGGGGCGGCGGGGGTAGTCGGGGCGGTGGCGCACCTACCGGTGACGGCGAGGAGGCCCGGGGCGGCCGGCGCAGGCGGAGGGAGGTGGCCGGGCGGCGGCGCGCGGCAGCGGGAGAGGAGGGGGTGGTTGGCGGCCGAAGAGGAGGGGAAAAGGGGAGAGAAAGGTGGTGGGGGAGGCTCTTTTATAGAAAGAGAGAGAAGATGAAGGGATCTCGGTTTTGAGAGGGTTAAAGGACGGGAAACGGCCGGTGGATTAGTGGGGGTGATTAAGGCATACATTTCCATACGTTAATCGGGAGTTAAGAGGAAGAAACGGCGGGTTTTCATGAGCTCTATTTTGGTTTTAATGGTGGAGGAGAGGGAGAGTGGGAGGAGGAAGGAGAGGTTGAAGAAACATATGACATGTGGGGTCCATGCGTCATTGAGAGAGAGGAAGTGAAGGGGTACGGGCCGTCGGATTTGCGACATGTGGCAAGTGGATGATTCATGGCTTTTGGATGGATATGAAGGGGTAAGTGACTTTGTATGGCTAGGATTAAATCGTGGAGAGAGAGTGATTCAATCTGAGAGTGACACATGGCGGGCTTGGATTAATTTGATTTTTATTTTCGGAATAAATTTCAGAAAATACTAGAAACTTCATAAATACTTAGAAAATAATAATTAATGTCTACAAATTCCAGAAAAAATATAGAATATTCCTGGAGCTCTTTTAGACTTAGGAAAAATATTTTTAATTTCCGATTTTCATTTAATAATTTTATAAAATACTTTTTAACCTTTAAAATTGATTTTTAATTCCAGAAAATTCTCACAAATTAATTAAACAATTTAGGGAAGGTTAGGAAAAATAAAATAAACTCTTTTTGGTTTTAATAAACTATTTAGAATACATTTTCGTGCTTTAGACTTTGAAATAAAATCCAGATAAATCCAAATAAACACCAGAAAATCAATAAAATGCAAATAGAATTTTTGGGATGTTACACTTGCCTAGCTGCTTAGACTTCTTCCTCTCATCTTGTGATTCCAGGGTGCTGCTTATTAGCTGTCTTTCTTCTCTCTAGGTGGAGCTTACTCACTTCTTCTGGGTTCTAGCGAAGGTTGGGCCTCCCTCGGGTAGACAGGGTACGTGTTTGCTCCCTAGGTTGTTAGTAGACCAGCTGATAATCCTGGAGTCATATGGGGTAGATGAGAGTCAGTCTGAGCCATAATATTTTCTTATCTTATCTATGCCTTAAGGACTGCCTGTTTTCTGATTTCTTTGCCAGCTTCTCTGTTTATAGCTTTGGTTCAGGGGGAGTTCATTTGGGAGCTTCTGGAGCTTAATATTGACATAACTCAACTTGAACTAAAAGTTGCATCTCATGTTGAGGGGGAGCTGGATTTCCTTGCATTTCCTCATTCTGCATTGTAATATAACTACATGGAGCCTTGATTATTATCCTTTTATGACATGTTTACAATGCGTTAAATCTTGCCATGATTTGCGCTTACTTGCTAGATATATCATGACTTTATGTGTGTAATCAAGTCTTTGCCATGATAGGTTGATTAAAATGCTCAACTTGAACTAATTCATGTCATGTTAGCTCTCGAGACTAGCCTCTCTTTAGTTATCCTTTTATGATTCATGCCATGTCAAATAGGCTGAGTTGAGTCTTGAATCTTTGTTGAGCTTTAGATTGAGCTTTAGATTGAGCTTTACTAGTTTCTTAATGAAGCATGAGTTAGTACAACATGTTAAGAAAGCAAAAAGATCTCTTTTGTGCGAAAGAACTGATCTCACCAATTCTTTCTCATGAGACAGCTTGCCATTGCACTTGGCATGAACTCAGGGGGAGTTTTGGTTGACCAAGATCATCTCCTTAAGCTTCTTGCTTGGAGTGGTCGCATAAGGCTTGAGATCTAGCACATGTCTACACAAAAATCTGGTTGGAAACAATCATGAGATTTCTAAAGAAAAACATGTCAATTGTGCTCAATTTGCTTAATTCCACATAGAACAAGTACTTAACCAAATGTTTCATTCTTGAGCGTGTAGCACTCTAATTTGACTCAATACTAGCTTCTTGGTTCCACTTAGACTATTGACATGGCTTGCATCATCCTTGGATACCTTTAGCTAGACTAGAATCATGAATAACTTGATATGCTAAGAAATTGCTCTAAATTTCAGATTGTGACTTATTTGGCTTACCTTGACTATACATGTCCTGTCATGATCTTGATAGCATTTTTATGAGTTATGGCTTGATGTAATCCTCATATGGTCATTTTGGATAATCTTCATGGCTCTAAATGCTAAGATTAAATAAATTCCAGCCGTTTCATCCATCATCATGAGTTATTCTCTCTTTTGCATCCTTGATGTGTTTATTGCCAAAAGGGGGGAGAATAGCGGAGAAAAAGCCATTTTTCATTTTTGAGGAGTTCGTGGAGCTTTGAGGAAAACTTGCTCTTTCTTTTGCTCCTCTCGTCGACATGGCCATGAGTCCCTTTGCTCCTTCCTTTGGACCATGTTTGACTTGTTTCTTGCATTTCAAACTCTACTTTGCGCTTTTTCTAAGTTTGTCAATATACTCATCAAGTGGGAGATTGAGAGACCATGTGGAGGTATCCCCGTGTGTGTGATGAGTAATTGACATCGGTTTAGGAAAGTCGAGTTTGGATTGTGTGGTTCGGACCATGTCGTTGCGTGGTGCAATTGATCTTGGTCGGACTTGGTCAAACTTGGTCGTATGGGCTTAGGATGCATATTCTATTGATTTGACAGGTTTGGACTTCTTCATGCGTAAGTTTGATTCTATGATGCTATTTATGCTTACATGTATCGAGCGGTGCTATTTGATGTGTTTCTTGTCTGTGATGGCTGCAGGACGTCGAGGCGGAGTCGTGGTGAGACACGGGGTGACCGGACTGGGCACAGGCGGTGTCGAGGTTAGAACGGTCGAGATGTGTCAAAGACGGCGGAGACTCGAGGTGGTTGCGAGGCTTGGACGACAAGTAACGCGGAAGCTTCCCAGAAGGTGCATGAGGGGCGTTTCGGTAAAAATGCAAAGCTGCACAGGTGGAAGCGGTTCCGTTCGGGATTTAGCGGGCGTAACGGGTTGGAGACCCGTTAGCCAAAGGCTATAAATAGGAGTAAATTCCTGGTTGTATGCATGGCTTTTGGAGAGAGTTAGGGTTTTGCTTTAGTCAAAAGAGCCTTTGGAGAGGTTGTTTGCTTTGAGGCTTTAGTGGTTGGGGGCAGCAGTGTGTTTCTCCCTCGTTTGTCTCCTCCCTCTGTGTGTTCTTGGGAGATAGAGAGATGGGTTCTTGATCATTCAAGCATGTATGGGGTTGTAGGGATGGTATGAGTTGATACTCTATGTAATCATGTATCTCTCTTCCTCATTATCAATCCAAGATGGCTTTGTTTGAGTTTGATTGAGTCCCAGGCTTTTCTGTTGTTTTTGTCTTCGATGCTCTCTAGGCTTGATTTTTGAGTTTTTGCGTTTTGGTTCGTTTCTTGCTGAGAAGGGCCAAAATGGGTTGCTCTGTGATGAAAATAGGTCCCAAGATCATTTGATCGATTTTTGCCGAGAGCAAATTGAATGAATCAGAGATTTCACTTCTCAGCCTCCTCTGTTCATCTTTTCTTTTCTAGGGTTTTGGTGTAGTTTTTGATTCCCTTCATGAAATGCCATGAGACTCTTGCTGGCATGTCCTGAGGCTGTTGCTAATCTTCTTGCAAAAGATCGTCAGCAAAGATTGGGAGATCATGGAGTATTTTGGATGTTGGCTCTTTCTCTGTTGAAGTTACAGATTTTGTCAAAATCCTGAATTCTTGTGTTTCCAAATGGTTTCCCTTGTTGTTTGAAGCCTTTATGTTGTTTAGCATAGGTTCCTACTCTTTTGGGCAAGGGAAATCTGCAAGAATCCTTCAATTTGCTCAAAATCTAAAGTTCTTATAACTTCTGTGCAGAAATTCAGCCTGCTATTCAGTTTTTCGTAGGGGGGGCGGTCAGACCGGAAGTTGTACCCCGGTCAGACCGACGGTGTTGAAGCGGTCTGACCGGCCGCAGGGAACCGGTCTGACCGGCCATTGAACCTCGGTCGACCGCCCCCACCGGCAGGCAGTGCTGTTTTTCCCAGTTTCTCTCCAGTGTGCCTTCTAGGTTTTTCTCCACTTTTGGAGTAAGGGTACGAGAAGATGATCAAAATTTTCCTTTTGAATCAATAGACAGAAGAGGGAAGTATTGGGTAGTTTGATTGATATTAGCACTCACTCTGGTGTTATTGTTTTGACTTCGGGGTAAGAGAGCTCTAGAAGTAAAAATGGCCAAGGCAGCATTTGGGTGAGAGGGAATCATCTAAGAGAGATAAGAATGAGTAGTATAACTTATATTTTTGGAGATAGTATTTCAACAAAATATTTCTAGTAATGAAACTAACGGCCAGGCTAACTAGGTCACGACCTGCAGTAGATATGCTCTGATACCATCGTTGTAGGCACCCAGATTTTACAATCCGGATTCTTCTGTGATTCCACCGCACTATTCCCTGGATCAGTAGATAGTGCTCACAGATTACAGTTCTGAATACCAAGGTACATATCATGCGGAAGCGTAAATATAATAGTAAACTTACACATAGGCTGATTAGGCCGAAATCAATAAATTGCAGCAGCGGAAGAACGAAGCACACAGGTGGGACCTTGAGGACATGCCCACAGGCAGCCAACTGGAGGTTCGCGACCTAGCCCTTGACATCTTCATCTTCTCGGCCAGCTTGTCCCATCTCGTTGCTGAGGCGAGGTGATTTGATTCCTGATTCTGAATTTTATCGCAAAAGCGAGTGTGAGCACTCCAACCCCGTGCTCCGCGAGCCAATACACAGAATGCAAATAAATAGTATGCATGGCTTAACAAAGGAGAGGCTCGGTTTATTTTATTTGCCAAAACTCGCTTTTGGTAGCATTATTATTATTAAATCATAGTGTTATTAATTCCACCTAAACTCCACACGGCGATTGCCATAATTGACTTAATCCACCAAAGACACACTTTCCTTATTGATTGCTGTCTAAAACTCCAAACAGCGGGTGACATCATTTAATTAATCCACCGATCGTATACTTTCTATATTGACTGCTGTTTAAAACTCCAAATAGGGGATAACATCAATTATGCAATCCACCAATCAACTGCTGCCTAAAATTCCAAATCAAAGAGTATCATAATTTATATAATCCGCCGATCCATTGTTGCCTAAAACTCCAAACAGCTAGTATCATTAATCATTTTGAATCCACCAATAACTTTTGTGTTCTAAATTCCTAATAATCCAATCTTGTAATTTCCACTCGTCAACTCTTCATTCCTAAATTCCCATGATTAACTATCACCGTTGCCTTTAAATCCACCAAATTCATTCGTAATCAATCCTTTTGTTATTGATCCAAAACAATAATTCATTCTTCCAATAATAAACCTCATTTTCAATTATCTATCACTAACTAATTCACTAGTATACTTCCACCAAAAATACCAGTACTCAAGTCTACGGTTCACTGATATTCATCCACCAGGAATATCCTTGATCAAGTGTATACTCCAATAATTGTTATCATTCTTCCAAATTCCCAAGATTCAATTCATTCATCTAGTATTTGATCAAATCCTATTTATCCCACTATCGCCAACATCTCCCAAGAATTTATATTAGTTATCAATGTTATAATCCACCAATTACCTTTGCACGCCCTAATTCTCCAAAATCATTTAAATCATCTATCTAGCCTATATATTCATTTAAGCTCCACCAATTCATTTCTCCCAGAATCAACACTATCGTTTCCTTTTTATGATCGACATGAATCCACCAATATCTTTATGTGTCTACCATGAACAACCATATTCTTTACTCATGACTCTATTTATTCTTCCTGACAGTTTATTTTATGAGAAGTATTGTCATTGTTTCAAAAATACGGTACATAGAAATTTCCTGAGACCTAGCAGTTTTGAACAAAACCATAATGTGTGAGTGAATGCAGTAATAATAGCGATCCAGAGTCCATCCACCGTTACATGGCATCTGCACCACATGCTAACATTTCAGCGTTATAACCGCTTACATTACCACTGGGACGACACCCAGGACAACACAATTCAGGGCTTTCCACTGCCCTTCCACTTTTCCATTCCCATCCACAAAAGTTTTTGAAATAGAACTATATCTAGTTAAGTTCCCATGTCCGCCCATGACCGTGGGCACGGCTATTCAAATAGTTTTAGACTCTGCAGAGTTTGCACACTTTACCCACAAGAGACAGTTTACTCGTTGCCCCACATGATTCCTTAGTCATGCGGTTGAGCCAACCATCATAGTAACTTTTCAAAGTATCTAGCCCCTTTTGTCATGTCACCTTATGGGAACCTGCCCACTTGCGGTGGGTCCCATCTATGCACGGGATGTAACCACGTCTACTAGCGAAGACACAGGCTCCACTTCCAGCAACGCTAGTACGGCTAGTTACCTCACCCTCCAACTCGGTGTCCCTTTAGGCCTCCCATTGCCCTTTGCGTATCCACTTCCATCCACTACCAGTGAGATGAGTCTGGGGGTTTCAATAAATTTACTTAGCCAAGTTCACTACTAGGGATGTGAACAGTAATGACGAACCAGTGTCGTCACTGAAGATGCCACATTCGTCATAGATTATAATTTGTGACGAATTTGTGACGAAATTCATTTCGTCATGGAACACGCGTCACATTTGTCGTACCGCGACGAAATTATATTTTTCGTCATAGAACTGCTTTTGTTCAATGACGAAAGGGTCCCCGTCATAAAACACACTCTGTTTTATGACGATCGGTTTTTGTCATGGATAGGGCTGTTTTTTGTCATAAACACCCGGCACCTGCTGTAGGCCAGCGTGGCGGCTGACGTGACTGGTCCACGTGGCGGCTGACGTGGCTTGTCCACGTGGCGGATGGCGTGGCAGCTGACGTGGCTGGTCCACGTGGTAGCTAACGTGGCTGTTACCGTGGCAGCTGACGTGGCTGGACCACGTGGCGCGATTTTATTGGACCGCTTGGCGCGATTTGGTTCTCCCACGTGCCTCCTTTTTATTGGACCACGTGGCTTAAGTTCGTCACTTGCAAATTCGTCACAGAAAGCACTTGCAAATTCGTCACAGAAAGCACTTGCAAATTCGTCACAGAGACCCATATGGTTATTTCATCACAGACATCACAATTTTCAAATATTCAAATGACCCACAATTCCATAACTAAATAGATCCAGTATTCCAGTGACCATACAACTCAATGAACAATACTCAACTCAGTCATCATCACATTCCAACTAGTTCACAGAAACAACTCAGTTCACAGACTTGAACCAACTCAGTTCACAGAACAAATTCACAGCACAGAATAAACTTAAGTTCTCGACCACAAAACAACCACCAGCAAGGACCAGCAACCACCACCAGCTCACATGCCTAAGAAGAGTTACCATTGTTCAAGGCCAAGATACGGCGAAGGAGCGCATTGTTCTCCTCCATTGCCTGGTTATTTTTCTCTGTTAGCTTCTTGTACTCCTCCAACTCCTTTTGGGTCCTCGCCAGCTTTTCCTCAGCTTCTTCGCTTTTCTTCTTGAGGTCCTCGAGTTCTCCTTGTAGAGCAGCCGAAGCTTGTTTTTCAGCTGCTAGTTCTTCCTGAAGCTCGCTTTCATTCGATGAAGATGATTTTGAGGGGGCGGCCGTTTTGATTCCAACATTCTTCAAGAAAGTGTTGTTGATGCTGTTCTGGGAGAGCACCTTGGAGACCACCTGTGCACTGGTAACTGGTGTCTCACCTTCAGCAGCAGGTTCTGCCCTCAAAGCTTCCATATCAGACTGAAAATGTCCCAGGAAAAATCATTAGTTGGACAGACATGAGAAATAGCAAACAGATGTAACAAACAGATGAATCACTGTCAAGAAGTCTAGATATGAGCTTACTGAAAGACAAACAGATGTATGGTTTTGATTATGGTGTCAGGGGTTTAATGATTTGGTTCAGATTATGAGCTTACTGAAAGATGTATAAGTCTAGATATGAGCTTACTGAAAGACAAACAGTTGTAACCGGGTTCAGATATTTTGCTTTGGTTCAGATTCTACCTCGAATTTTCCAGGTTCAAAAAGCTTAACAACCTTACAAAGATTATTCTTGGCATGCTAAACAAAAGTAAATCCTAGACCAGCTCATATCTAGACTTATACATCTGATTATGGTCTGAACCCGGTTACGACAGATGTATGGTTTTGATTATGGTGTCAGGGGTTTAATGATTTGGTCAGGGGTTTAAAGACAAACAGATGTTCAGATGAATAGCAAACAGATGTAGAATCTGAACCCGGTTACAACAACACACACACACCCGTCACACACATGTGATCTGCAGTAAGAAGGAAAGGTTGCATGTGTTACTATCATTGCTTGAGAGGGATGCACCAAAATCGGGGATTATATTTGTCGCTGAACAGGTACTGGTATACATGAATTCCTTTTATGCCATGCCATGTTGATTGTAATATCTCTAGGATCATGAGATATTGTTTCACCTATTTTCGGAGGTGCTAACTTAGGAACTTAGAGGGGCCAGCTGGCCAAGTGATCTTATGATGGGCCAGCAATACAAAATACAAATGATATAGAATAATTTACATTTTTGGTATGATCAAAGGGATTAAAAATCTGATATTCTGTATCTCAAGGGAAGCACCATCAAGTCCGTTAGTTATATAAATGCATGCTGCAGTTATGCATAATGGTGCCATGCACAAGTAGGTAACTTGCAGTCTAGAACATACATGTGATGAGTCAATTTCAAGAGGACAACTGTGTTTTAGCGAACTTCTTTCTTAATTTTTTTCTCTTACAAATGACTGGCAATGATCCATTTTAAATTAAATCCAGTAGATTATTGCAAAACCAAGATCCCAACTATCGATGTAAACCACACACACAAAAAACATAAGAGAAAATCAGGGTCAGTGATGACCTATTGGCATTATTTGGGGCTGGGTCCACCGAATTCAGTGGCACCCATGATTTCATGTTGGAAACAGCACAAGCATCTTAAAGGCACAAGGAAACAGATGTAGGGACTTACAACTGCTTCTCTTGCCAGTTCACTCAGACCATGTTTGGAGCTGGTATGGCAGGTCTTGAAGGCCTCCACCGCATCAAGTTCTTCAATTTGTTGTGTGCTCGGTTCTGCATTGTTCCTCTTCTCCTTCTGTTAGGTAGGTAATCATTTACAGCAAAGTTCTGTCAGACAAATACAAAAGAATTTTTTGGATGAAATAAATAGGTATAGTACAAGGTAATCTTTACTTACATATGCATGTAAGTGTGCGACATAGCTGCGAGAACCCGTAGCTTGATGATACTTGACATTACTGCGATTCTGCTTGTTCTTTTCACATGATTGCTACAAGAGAAGGAACTTGTTAGATAAGATCATATGTTTACAATGAGAAGAGCCTCTGCAAATTGAATATGAAAGAAGAATCTATGATAAGATACCCATACCATGTTCTTTGGATCAGACCACTTTGCAACAAGTGCCCTCCACTGTTCATCAGTCATACTAGCAACAGGAGAAGTAGTCCTAATCTCATTTGCAGGTACACCATTGAAGTATTTCTGCTTCAGTCGATAACGCATTTGTCGCACCCCCGACCGCAATACATCGGTGCATGCTTCCTTTGTTGGCTTGTGTTTTATGTTAATGGCCAATCGCCCCTAGTGATATGAAATTTGCATCGTTAGTGAGTCAATTTAGGTCATGTGATATCATAGTGTAGCATAGAAAGAGTAATGCACTTACAGATAGCTTTCCCACAAAGTCTTTGTAATATTGTTCCTCTTTCTTGTACTCTTTCCAATGAGTTAGGACAGGAACCTTATCTCGAATGATGACACCAGCCTCTGATGTGAACTTGGCAGCTTCAACAGGTTCTTGTGGCCTTTTTTTTGCCTTCAGCAACAGCTATGGGCATTCTCCTTCCCATAGATCTTGTCATCCTTTCCAGCAGTATTCCCTTGGTTGGTGGCCTAGGTCTCCTTGGGGGTCGCTGTGCGGGAGCTACAGAATAGAATTTTTATTTAGATGGTTAAGTTTCATGCAAAACAGCAAAAGTGATGTCATATTTGAATGTCAAAGAAACTATAACTTGCCTTCAGTGGATTGGGTTTGATCCCCAGTCTGGTCTTCACCACCAGCTACATTGTCTTCACCAGCAGCTACATTGTCTTCACCACCAGCTACATTGTCTTCACTAGCAGCTACATTGTCTTCACCACCAGGTACATTGTCTTCACCAGCAGCTACATTGTCTTCACCACCAGGTACATTGTCTTCAACACTAGCATCATTGTCTTCAACACTAGCATCACCATCTTGAGGCAACTCTTCATCTTGCACATGTCTTTGTGAAGTTAGTTGCCTTTTGTATGCTCTTGTTGAGACCCCAGGAGTTATCTCCTCTGCTCGTTGAACTGCCCTCACTCTCTTTGGTTGCCTGACTCCTGGCGCCATGTTGGGATTTTTCTTCTTCCTCTTAGTACAGAGGGTTTTCCGTCTAGTTCCTTGAGGAAACTGATAAAAAAACAACTTGTTAGTGAGCTGCATCTATAAGCAAGAGCATATATTAAAGAACAGATATGCAGGAAACAACATAAAAATGCAATGCAAATATCCTCCCTCCCCACACAAGATAGAAGAAGCACCTCGATTGCGAGGGGTTGTGGCTGCTCAAAAGATTCAGTGTCATCATCATCACTATCTCCTTGAATATCATCTTCAAGGAGATACTCCGATGAGTCAGAATATTCAGAATTTGATTTCTTGTTTGCTGATTTTTTCCCCTTCGTTCTTGCAGGTTGTGTACACGATTTATTAAAAGAGGAAGCTAGATCATTGATCCCAAGTTCTTGCAACTTCCTTAAATTCTTCAACACTTGTTTATCCCGGCTTCTTTCGTATTCAGTTTGCGGAGGTTCTTACAGGAACAGCCAAATTGTAACTATTAGAAAAAATAGGGAGTGAACTAAGAGCTAAGAGCTACTACTACTTGCAAGCTAGGTAAGAGGTAAGAGCTACTACTACTTGCAAGCTAGGTATGACTACTTCCACAGATAATATTAAATGTTGCATCTGCCTGCTAAGATATGTTCAGGGACTATTTCAGAGCAACAAAAAAGGTACAACAGACTAATACACATGAAAATGCAACAACAGAACAGTTGCACAGACAACTACTACTTGAACAAACAACATACTACATGCACAGAGAAAATAGAGAAGAGTTTTGCTTACCTTGTGATGGCAGTTGTCCAGATCGTTTCCTACCTTGTCCCCTTGTTGCCACCATCGCGGTTGTGGCTACGCTGCGGTACTCGTCGGCGGCGGTGGTCGTAGATGGGGAAGTAGAACCGGTGGTCGTCGTCGGTGGTCGTGGAAGGGGAAGCAGGCCCGGTGCGGTGAACGACGTCGAAGGGGAACCAGATCCGTGCGACGACGGTCGGCGGTGGGGAAGTAGACTCGATGCAGCGGCAGACGTCGGCGTAGACCCGAATCCGGCGCGGCGGCTAGGGTTTCATGGGGGCGAGAGAGAGGGGTACGGGGCGACGAGAGAGGGGGGGTGGCGGCGAATGTCGTCAGTGGGGAAGCAGCTCCTGCGCCGGCAGTGGTGCCCCGGCGGCGGCGGCGGCTAGGGTTCGGTGGGTGCGAGAGAGAGGTGGATGGGGCCAGAGAGAGAGGTGGAGGGGCGACGAGAGAGGGGGAGGTGGATAAATGGGTTGGAATTTTTTTTGGCGCCCGAATATAGACCGCGCTCGGGAAAATGGCGCCCCTGAAATTTTTTTAGCGCCCTTGAATACAGAGGGGCGGGGGCAATTTTTAGATTTTTAATTAGGCAGTTTGTACAATTATATTATATGGCCCTGCAATTTAACCCACTTTTTCAAAATATCCAAATTAAATTTTGGATTTTTTGGCCCTGCAAATTAAACCACTTTCTAAAAATCTACATGGGATTTAAACGAGCTTCTCTAAATCTGCATTTTAGAAGTGATAGTAAGATATTCAAAATTGTAGGATACTTATTTCAAATAAATGCCACTTTCGTTCTTACATGTTATAGTTGGTAAAGTACTCAATCTAATTCAGCAGCAGCAGTAGTGGTAGTAGTAGTGGTGGTAGTAGTAGTAAGTGTCATCTTGAACCAAGTATTAAGTAGTAGTATAGTAGTAGTACTTACTACTCGTACTACTACACCTGAACAATGTAGTAGGAGAGTTGTAAGTACACAAACTACTTATAAATTGCCACCATCAGCAGTATTTCCAGCAGTAGGTAGTGCACACAGGAACATTGCTGAATCATTTACATACATCGCATAAGTCCATTAAATGACAAACCATAATTGTCTTACATCCCGACGGGGAAATGGTCCTTATAAGGGCCACACAGGCCATAAGTTATATTACAATAAAATCAGCGAAAATATCAACAAAAGTAGAACCAATACCACAGGCAAGTGATTGGGGGTTCTACCACAAACCACACTCTCGTGCACCCCTGCACCATACCCCCGATCCATCCGCCCAGATAAATAAGCATGTTTTGTGAGTTTTTGGTAACATACATTTATTCTCGAAAATCCACCATGTTCCCATCACATCCTCCCAAAACAGTTCTTTCAGTTCAAGATAGAGTAGTTGGAGTATCGATGATACCCCAAGCATCTAATATTTCTAAGCAGAGCATATCAATAGGGACTTAATTTGAAAAGTCTTAATGTTATAGTTTCACTAGGGTGACAAGGCTCACATAACCAATGTAGGGCAAGAAGAATAGTGTATGCAGATTTATATAGCAAGGTATAACTAACATTCTGAATTTGAACATAGCATATCACGTGAAATAATAGCATGCATGTTGGTAATTTGAAAGAAAGTAATTTTGCAATACTGGGTTCAATATGATCAAAGTGTCGACTCGTAAGCTATATTACGTTGCGCGAAAGTTTGGTCAAGAAGTTATCAAACAACACAAATCATCTCCAAAAATTCACATGAACTCAAAAAATTATGGTTTCGGTCCCATTAGATAGATCTTGAATTTAGATGAATTTACAAATTTGTTTCATTCAATTTGGAGCTAAAATGTAGAAGTTATGATTGGTCAAAGTTTTCTATTTCAGTGGGGCCCAGCGGTCAGCGTCGCTCTGGTTACAGAGGCTGACAGGTGGGGCCCACCTGTCAGGTAGAAATAAAAGAAATGTTCGACCTCGGCGCGCTGCGGAGCCGGGGGCTCGAACGTGCGCGGCCGAGGGAACGGGGGAGGGAGGAGAGTTAGCGCTGATAGCCAAGTGAGCGGGGAGGCTTTGCCTACCACTATAGGGCGATTTATTCTCTTGAGGTGGCTCTGCAGCGCAGTCCACTGGCATTCTCTGGCATTTATTTTTCTTTTATCTCCTCTGTGCTACTGACATGTGGGTCCAGCTACTGTTCATGGGGTCCACATGTCAGTATGGGTTCGGTGGAAGAGTTCCACTGACCAGTGGGGCCCAGCGGTCAGCGTCACTCTGGTTACAGAGGCTGACAGGTGGGGCCCACCTGTCAGGTAGAAATAAAAGAAATGTTCGACCTCGGCGCGCTGCGGAGCCGGGGGCTCGAACGCGCGCGGCCGAGGGAACGGGGGAGGGAGGAGAGTTAGCGCTGATAGCCAAGTGAGCGGGGAGGCTTTGCCTACCACTATAGGGCAATTTATTCTCTTAAGGTGGCTCTGCAGCGCAGTCCACTGGCAGGGCGCACAGGCGCGAGAAAGAACGGGAGCTGGCGGCGGCAATATTTTCAGACCGAGCACAGTAACTACGCGATCTCCTCCGTTCAAGGCAACAATGGCAAGGATCAAAGGATGATTTGCGCTGAGATTTGTGCGGAATAGGCTGAGGAAGCAAGAAACCAAATCCGAAACGGAAATTTCAACTCAATTTTGATTTTTTGATTTCGGTTTTGTTTCAAAATTCCTTTTAGAATCTGATGAGATATGTATACAATGCAGCTGGTATGTCAATTCAATTCAATTGATAAGCACCGATAACAAATAAGTAGCCGAATGCAGCTGGTATGTCACAAACAAGAATTAATAGTAGAAACTGAGAACATGCTTTAGGATAGAATCTGATGAGATATGTATACAATGCTTTTGGCGAAGTTGCTGAGTTTCAGTCAATTTGTCCTGAACAGGGAGCCTCTATTGAGTACAGGTATAGAGTAGGATGCAAGGCAAATGTAACAACTGCAACCTCTGTAATGCTGAGCACAAATTTTTATTAAACAGCAGCAGCAGCAGCCTGTGCACTAACTGACATGTTGTATAGCAGCAGCAGCTTGAGCACAAATTTATAGTGCGCTAACTGACATGTTGTATAGTGCGCTAACAGCAGCAGCCTGTGCATCCAATGCTGGCACATTCAAGAGGTCAACTAGCCTCTTGTATACCTGTATCAAGTACAACAATGTAAGTAGGAGTGTAGGGCAATTGCACCGTCCAAAATGGAGCATATGTGGATTAACATGTGCATCCAGTGCTGGCACACTCAAGAGGTCCACTAGCTTCAGTTTTCGGGTGAAGCCATGTGGATTAACCTGCAGCTCAAATGGAGCATATGTAAGTAACATTTGGCAATAATATAAATGACAACACACAAATATTATTGGCAGAAAACCAACTAAAGAGGAATAAGTATGTGCCTTGCGTATCCTAGAAATCATCATCTTCATCGTCGTCGTCTAGGCACATGTCATCATTGTTCTCATTGCCACCATCACTACAGTATTGCAGTACAGTTTCATCTTCATCCTCATCCTCACTATCTTCAGGAATTGTAGCTTGCTTCTTGCTTCTTATGAGGTCTACTAAATTAGCTTCAAGTATAGTGGCTTCTCCACCCTGAAGATTGTGCGTAACCTCATGAACATTACCTTCTTGCACTTCATGCTCAGTATCAGAACAATGATCATCCTGATGCACATCATGACTGGGTTCATCTTTTTCAGCCACATCATAAATATTCCTATGTTCAAATTTTTGCACAACTCGCCATTCTTTGCCTAAAGATGTGTCTTGCAAGTAAAATATCTTTCTCGATTGAGTTGCCAAGATGAAAGGGTCAGTCTTGTACCATAATGACTGCACATTGATGGATTTGAAATGCCCGTCATCTCGAATGCCTCTTGTCTTGCCACCTTGGTTGTACCAATCGCATCGAAATAGAACCACAGACCGACGTGCTTCAAAATTGGAGTTATATTGCAACTCAATTATCTCCTTAAGGACACCATAAAAATCAATGTTTTCCCCATCATGTGTACCTTCGGTCATTACACCACTATTTTGTGTCTGTAGGTACTTCTCACGGTCCATAGTGCTATACCGCACTCCATTAACAATGCAAGCTGCACAGGTCTTGACTCGGAGATCTGGGCCACATGAAAGTGCATACAATCCTTCACTAACCTCTTCTGGCTTCTCCGCCCATAGCTTCACAATCTGGGGTGCAATAAAAGTACTCAGATCACCAATTATATATGGCTCCTAAACCACTTATGAAAGCTGAAAACACAAGGTCTAGTGACTTACATGTCTCCTAAACCATTTTGGAAATCCTTGTTCAAGCCTTTTATCAACATCATGTGCACCTTCCTTTAGTAGCTCTTCCCTGTAGATGCTGCAAGACAAACTTTATTCATAAGAAATATTTTGATAAATTTGTAATAAAACACACAATAATTCCAAAAAAAGTAAATGATACTTACTCCAAATATGGCTCAACTTCTTCACAGTTATTTAGCACATACCAAACTAACTTGTCCATGACACCATCATCAATGTATTGTACCCTATTAGATCCAACAAGAGTAACACCATGCATAAAAACAGAGGTGTCATCAAACAATGGACCATCACCTCCACTACCATCATCCTGGTTAAATCTAGTGTCAACATCCTCCATGTACCTTGAACAGAAAGTTAGCGTGTCACTTGCAACATAAGCCTCAACAATTGATCCTTCCGGCCTAGCCCTGTTCCTTACAAAATTCTTCAAAGTGCCTAGTCGCCTTTCTATTGGGTACATCCATCCATACTGAACAGGACCTCTAAGCAGTGCCTCATCAGGAAGATGGACAGCCAAGTGCACCATGACATCAAAGAAGGCCGGAGGAAAAATTTTCTCAAGCTTGCTTAGGATCAATGGGATTTCTGCTTTCAGCCGCTTCACAACATCTATCCTTAGATTTCTACTGCACAATTCCCAGAAGAACTTCCCGAGCTCTGCAACTGCTTCATATACATCCTTGCTGATAAGTCCTCTTAGGCCTGCAGGTATGATTCTTTGCAGGAGTATATGGCAAGAATGTGTTTTCAGCTTCCCCTGCACCTTGGAAGAATCTGCACTTATGAATCTTGCTAGGTTCGCTGCATATCCATCAGGCAACTTGATACCTTTGAGGAACTTGCAAAACTCGATTCTCTGATCCTTCTTCACGACATACCAAGCTTGTGGAACAGTGACTGAGTTGCCATCCTGCTGTAAGTGCAATTCAGGTCTTATGCCCATATCATGTAAATCTAGCCTAGCATTGGTTGTGTCCTTGGTCTTGCCGTCGACATTGAGTAATGTGCCAAGAAGGTTTTCACATATGTTTTTCTCTATGTGCATCACATCAAGATTATGTGGAAGCTTCAAATATTTCCAATATGGCAATCTCCACAACCCAACTTTGCGGCTAAAAATCACTGGACCTTCGTTACGCTTCCTTTTCTTAGTTGCAGGATGCTTCCCTGGCCTAACATCTTTCACCTTCTCTAGCTCCTCTTGGACCTCCTCTATAGTGAACTTACCTGGCTCAACTTTGTTTTCGCGCTGTCCGTCAAAAGCCAAGCTTCTCCGCCAAGCATGTGTCCTTGGAAGGTATCGACGATGTCCAATGTAACATAACTTATTCCTTATTGCCCGAGACAACGGATTCTTGTCACAATGAATACATGCATAATAGCCTTTTGTTGTTCGCCCTGATAAGGTGCTCAACGCTGGATAATCATGTATACACCACAACACGGCAGCACGAAGCTTGAACTTGTTACCAGTACATGCATCATAGGTATCGACACCCTGCCAGAGATCGAGCAGTTCTTCTATTAGGGGCTCAAGGAACAAATCAAAATCCTTTCCTGGAGATGATGGATCTGGGATGAGTAAAGACATAAAGCAGTTTGCTGGATTCACGCATTCCCATGGTGGGAGATTTAAAGGTGTCAGGAGCACAGGCCACATGCTATATTGGGTACTCATGTTGATAAATGGATTGAATCCATCCGTAGCTAAGGCAAGCCTCAAGTTCCTCGGATCAGCTGCAAAATTTGGATACCTGCTGTCAAAGTCCTTCCATGCCTCCCCATCAGCTGGATGGCTCATTACATTGTCGACTGGCGTCCTCACTTTCTTGTGCCATTGTGTTTCCTCGTATGTTCGTTTTGAAGCAAAAATCCTCTTCAACCTTGGTATAAGTGGAAAATGCCTCAAAACCTTATGTGCAACCCGCTTGCTCCCATTAACATCTTGCCATCTAGATTCCTTGCATACTGGGCACACATCCACCTTGGCATAATCCTTCCGAAACAACACACAATTGTTCTTGCACACATGGATGTTATCGTATCCAAGGCCCAATTCACGAAGATATTTCTTGGCATCATCATATGATCTTGGAAATTCACACTGAGGGAATGCTGAGGACAACAACTTCATCATTACGGAAAAAGCTGTATTGCTGATTCTATAACGAGACTTGATATACAGTAACCTCACCAGAAAAGAGAATTTTGAATGGCTAGATCCCGGGCCAAGTGACCGCTTCGAATCTTCAAGGACTCTTGCAAACCTTGGCTGTTCTCCATCTGCCTCTACCGCTGCGTACAAATCTCCTATCATCTCTGGTACTCTGTTATCCTCATCATAATCATCATCCGCCACATCCACATGTATCCCTTCATCACGATCAAATCCATCCACCTCCTGCTCTAAATACTCAACTACTTCATCATCTGCCGACTCTCCATGATGAATCCACCTGGTGTATGCAGCTGACATTCCATAAATGTGTATGTGGTCATCCACCTCTTGTTGAGGCCGTAAAGTTTGATTAAGACATTTGCGGCACGGACAAAGTATATGGCTGTCTTCGGGGTATCTTTCACTAACAAATTGCATGAATTGTTGAGCTCCAGTGATATATGCAGGTGTGAACTGTCTCCCATGAATCCAACTTCTATCCATCTGTTTGAACAAATTTCCCAAAAGGTGTTACCTGATACAATATGTGAGTCCAGTTTCCATCTCTTGGGCCAGAACAATGTCTTAGTACATTATCAACTCTCATGTAAAATAATAGGAATAAATTATTACATCAGATAGGCAATGAATCAATTCAGTTGCCATGTTTTTACTTTTATTGAAGATCCATCTGTTACATTTTAATCAAAGTTGCCAGTGGACTGAAATTAATCAGCATAAGGATCAACATATTTATTTTACAGGCTAACAAGGGAGCATTCCTATCAGCATGCACGGATGCACCAATGCTAAATCTCTGCATGCAAATATAATCCCAAGGCATGTAATTAGTCATCGTTCTATAAGACGGAAGTAGTACAGTACAATGACATATCCTTCATGGTATTACTGTGATTGCTTTTATAACTATCAAAACTTCAAATTGAGAAACGACGACTAGCCTCTGCAAATTTCTACAAATAGGTGGATCATTGGTACAATTTCTCTATAATATTTCTGAAAGGAGCAGCAGAATCATGGAAAGTAAATTGTCTATCTCTATGAGGCACTCAAGCGAACACATGGTGGGCAACCTGGTGCGCTAACCCGCAAATAGATCGAACGAACCTCCACCGGCGCCAAGCTGCCTCCGCCGCCGGGTCCACCACCGAGCTGCCTACGCCGCCGGGTTCGCCGCCGCCGGTGCGCCGCCGGGTCCCATGCCACCGGTGCGCCGCCGGGTTGCCTCCGCCGCCGCCGAAACTGCCTCCGCCGCCGGGTTGCCTCCGCCGCCGCCAGGGTTCGATTTCGATTATGGTTTTGATTATGGTGTCAGGGGTCCACCGGCTCAGATTCAATCAATAACGGTAGCCATTCAATTATCATATTCAAAGATATGACAAGTAGGGAAAATTAGACACCTTGGTCACAAAAGCTCCTCTGGTGCAGTGGTAAGGCTTCACCTTGTGTTCCACCCGGTTTGCGGTTCGAATCCAGGCGGGCGCTATTTTTTGGCCAATTAACGAACGGGGACGGGGGAGCTGGAGTTGCCATGTGGTCGTGGGACCGGTGCCGGTGTGGGCCACGCTGCGCCACGTGGTGGAGGGACCACGGGGTTGGTGGGACCACATATGGGACCATCGAGCCATGTGTAGGTGGGACCCACGTGGTGCATGTGGGACGTGGGTGTGTGCAGAAGGGTGCATTATATCTGTGACAAATTTGTTTTGTTGTTTTGTGACGCTTCTTTCCTTTTCATCATTATTTTTAGTGCCTGGGCTCCGTCACACATCACCTATGACGAAGCTACAAATTTCGTCATTGAAAGTTCCAGTTGCATGACGAAATTCCTAAACGTCACAAGGTAATCGTCATAGATAAGCACACTTGTTGTACACTGGGAGGTCATCACAAGATTCGGTCCTTAGGGCTATCTGGGCGGTTCTACCACTATCCACTTTGTGCTTCCATTGCACCACCACATACACACCCTCGAACCATCCGCCCAGATATTTAAGCAAGTTGGGGATTTTGGGAACATAAAATAATCATAGCCAACATATACCAGTCATTACCACCATAACTGCCCAACCAAATTTTCTCATGATTAAAGTGATGCTTGGGCGCTCTCACGCCCATGAGTATCTAAACATTACTAAGCATGGCATATCAATTATGGACTTATTTTCGAAAGGTTACATTATAATTTTGCTAGGGCGACAAGGTTCACACATTCAGATATTCCAAAGGAGGTGTAATATTATTCAAGGCAAACAATGGGCATATATCTAGAATCTTAAAGTAATATGTATTTGCATATAAAGTAACAGCATGCAATTTGATACTTTAAACAAAAATAGTTTGCAGAAAATGTAGGTTCAACATGATCAAAGTATTGACTCGCCTGGCGTGGTTTACCGCGGTCTTGAGCTCACACAAGGTTGCCTCAGGCGATGATCTTTAATTCCTGGTCTGCATCGATCTCATCCTTGCTTGCTCCATAGAATCTTCATGACTCCAGTTTCTAACTACGCGACAACGACTGAACCCAAATAAAACAAATAACTCAAAAGATCCAAATAAATCCGAATAAACTCAATTTTAGCTTTATTATGAGTTAACGGGTGTTTTGAGTGATGTGAGGCATGGCCGGTGATAGAATACGATAACTTGACCTTTTATTAATAATCTCTTTTATTACTTTTTTTTGTATTTTTAGTTACGATCTTGCGACCTTTGGGTATTTACTCAGCTATCTTTTACAATATTTTCCTTTAGTCTTTCATGTTGCAAAATAACACTTTTTATTGATCATTTACCAAACTCTATGAGCATACCACTATTCAAGTTTAGTTTTCTGACATTTTTATTTTACTAAAACCTTACTTGATTCTCACAAATTTACTCCTATTATCGCATGTATATATATTCATCACTAGACTATAGGTCATTGTACTTTTATTTGGGTTTATAATAACTATATATATTAACTATTATTTTAAAAAGAGCTTTCATGATATTTATATTTTAATTACATATAATCTATATAAAGCCTACCTTTTAAGTTTGGATCTTAAGTAATTTATATGCAAGATGATCTATATTTGTGAATCTATATTACCTAATATTCAAATAACTTAATCCTTGTAAAATAATCAGTTTGTTAGTCTTGATTAACATGTGACTTTTAGCCAATATTAAATCCAATTTGATTTTTGATCCATTTTCTTCCTACTATTCATTACATATATATCTATACCTACAACTAGATTATATGCACTTTATTTGAGTTTATGCTAATTGAATTGTATTAGCTACTACAAAAAGGGTTTTCACAAATTTTAATTACCAAAGTCCATACAATGTACACCTAAAGCATACTTTAATTTAGGGGACTAACTAACTTGTCATACTTCTTTTACTTAAGTTCTATTGTCTAAAAATAATAGCTATGATTCATACTTATGATAGTCATTAACCATTAGCATTAACTAACCCTTGTATGAACATTAATTAAGTTTATTTGCACCCTAAGTAACTTGCATTATTTATTGGCTAACATTTGATTTTCTTTCGTAAGTATTCCCTAATTATTCCTTAATCCCCTTTTCACTGTTGCTTCTAGCAAAAATGGGTGGAAAATCCTAACTATACTCGCGGCCAGGGAGATTCGAACGCGGGCGGGTGCGGTGAGAGCGGGCGCTGCTAGCCACTTGACTAGCAGGTGTTACCTGACCGAAGGGGCGAAAGAAGGAAGTTGAGCTAGGCGTGCGGGGCGGAGGTAGAGGAAGTTCGGGGGCAGGGGTGGCCGACGGTGGCGCCGGCGAAGGGTGGCCGGAGAGGAGTCGGGGAGGGCCAAAATGGAACGTCGTCGTCACGCGGAAGCTTCTGAGAGTGTCGGTGTAGCCGAGGGGCGCCGGAGCAGGGTCGGCGGCGTGCGGCGGCGGCGGCTTGGGGAGGAGCGTCGGTGCTGGCGAGGTACAGTCCACGGGAGGCTCGGGGAAGGCCGGGAGTAGGACCGTGGCGTTCCATAGATGGTGTGGGAGGATTGAATCGTGTTTTGGCGGCGAGATTTAGCGGGGAGCCCGGTGACCGGCGGTGGGGAAGAAGGGCGGCTTGCCGGTGACTTGGGGGCTCGGCGTTCGATTGCTTGCTGTGGGAGAACGTAGGGAGTGTGGGGAACTCGGAGGTGCGTTCGGGGGTCCTTATAGATGCGCGAGGAGGGCTGGCATCGGGAGGTGCCCATGCGGTCATTTCGGTGAGCGGCGGGGCAGGCGGTTGCAGGTGGCGGGGCTGGCGCAAGATCTTCTAGGATTCGGCATGATGGCCTGAGCATCGCGTGGGTGGTGAAGGGAGCTGGCGCTGCGCGCGCGTGATGCGACCGAGCAGGGAGGGGTGAGAAAAAGAGGGACGGTGGCAGAGCTCGGTGGCTCGGCAAGAAAAAGAGGCGGCGGCAGGCGGTTGTGGGCGGCGCCCGCTGGTCCGAGCCGTGTGCTCGCTGGTGCGAGCGCGGGGTTCGCTGCGCGGGCCGGGCTGCGGAGGCAGAGCGCAAGGGAGCAGGGGCTGCGGCCCGGAGAGAAAAGGAGACGGGGAAGAAGAAGCACAGTGCGGGCGCGCGGGTCCACGGGCCAGAGAGGGGGATTGCACGGTGAGGGCGGAGCCACGCGCCAGAAGCGCGGCGTGCTGGGCCGGTTGGTGGAGGGAAGGCGCGCGGGTTGGGCTGGGCCGACTGGCCTGGTCTGACCCCCATTGATTTTCTTTCTCTTTTTTTTCATTTATTTTATTATTTTTGCTTTCTCTCCATATGCATATTTTATACTTATACATATATTTATTTGCACATACTTTTGTACACATTTTTTTGTCCCAATTCCCTTGTCCATTTTTACATATATACCTCCCCTTTTTCAGCCCATATTGTGTATTTATATATATTTTACTGCCCCCTTGTAATCCTTGCCCTGATGCCATTTTTGTTCTTGTAAAAATGTTTGCATTTTTAATTCAAAGTTCTTCCTTCTTTTATGGATCATCCTTTCAGATTCTTATTTTAGATTTTAAATCTCTAATATTCAAACATGTTTGTTTCTTTTTGATCCTTTTTAATTTTTAAAACCCTTTGCCAAATTTTCAGGAAACAAAGTAAACTCCAATTTCAAATGGAATACATTGCAAAATAAACAAAAACTTCATATTTCCAGAATTTCATTTTTCAAGATGTTACACATATGATCATTGACTTTGCCATGACTGGTCCAACACGTATAACCCTTTTTGAAACCCCTCCGAATTAAGTGCGCTTCAATTTGCCTCGGTTCTTAAACATCTTTAAATTCTCGCAGTCAGTGCATGGACAGTACATATATTCCACCCCCTTATTCAGCATATCCTCCTCGGCAGCTCTTGTAAAAGCAGACACGCCATTAATGTACTCTTCACTCACACGGTTCACGGCATACATCCAGCTTCGGTCCTACGTTATGTATATATATAACAACTTAGTATTAAAAATTAAATTAATTGATTATTACTCCATATATACCACATGCATTCAGGCTTTGCTAGCTTAATTCATATTATAAACACAACAGCTATTATATAACCAACAATTTTGCAAACCATCTTCAATAAAACTTACCAATTATTTAGATCTAAATTGTAATGTAAAGAAAAATAAATTTCATTACTAACCATATCTAGAGCAACCAGGAAAATATGAATCTTCAAAGCTCAATCTCTGCCTCCTCCCACCAAATTAATTGGCCTGAAATCGCCTACCTTGCCTCCTGAGCGAAAGAGTGCAGCACCGGCTAGATCTGGATTGAAATGAAGACATATGCGGTTCTGAGCAGCGCAATAAATGTCTAGCGCCATTATCACAGACGTTTTTTTTATTAAAAACCGTCTGTGATAATCCTGAGATTATCAAACCATCTGTGATAATAAGCTTATCACAGATGATTTTTAATAAAAAACCGTCTGTGATAATCCAGATTATCACAGACGGTTTTTAATACAAACCGTCTATGATGCTTTAGTATCACAGACGGTTCATCGGTAAGAACCGTCTGTGATACTCGTTTTCTCCGACGCCACCAACACAGACGGTGTCCAAATTAAATCCATATGTGTTAGTGTCGGTCACAGACGGTTTTGTCAAACCGTCTGTGATTGGCCATCTAGTATTAGGCTTTCGGTAGTGGTGTGTACTTGTAACTTTGAGACTATAAATAAGAAGAGAAAATAGAAAATCTGTATGGTGTTAGGTAGCAACAAAACTCTTGTGTGTCTTGAGTTGAATAAAAGTGTTTGTGTGTGTTATGACTAGGGATGAAAACGGTCGGAAACGGTCGAAAAACTCCTCAACCGTTTTCTACTTCTACATTTGAATACGAAAACGAAAGCGAAAGCGGTAAAGCCGGACACGAAAACGAACGCGAACTTACGGAATATCGAGAATTTCGAAAACGAACCAATTCGAGCGGAATTATGTCGAACACGGTCGGTATACGAAAATTCAATACGGAATACCGACCTGTAGGATCAAGTGCATAACAATTAACAAGTGACCAAGTACATAACTAGAGCGTATAGGTGCGTATGTATATATTCAAGTTATACCAAGTACATAACAATTATACCAATTTGATTCCTTATAGGTGCGTATGTATATATTCAAGTTATTTAAATAAATTCTTGCTTCTTGATACCGGTTTAAGATGAATCTAGTCATTGTAAATATTGATTACTAGTCTTTTTATTGTTTAAGATGAATCTAACTAAATGGGCTAAGACTACAATACCTTTATTCAATCTATACACGTACAAGTTTAATCGACATGCTTATGAAGATTCCAAATTTTTGGTAAATCTACCCTTTCCAGTTTCCACATTTCCTATTTTTTTCATTATTTTCCTTATCTTTCTCTCTTTCTTTTTCTTCTTTCCTTTTTCTTCCTTTCCTTCTTTTCTTCCGCCCGATCCCCTTTTTCTGCTCCCCCGGTCGACGCCTTCACTTCTTCCTCCCCCGGTCCCCCCGCCTCCTTATTCTCTCGGCGCCGCCTCTCTCCTCTTCCCGGACTCCCTCCAACCGGCGCTGCGCCTCAGCTTCTCCGGCCGCGCCATCTCGGCGCTTCCTCTCGGCTCGGCTCTCCCTCACGCGCCTCCTTCCCCTCTCGCGCCGCCCCTCCGGCGCGGCTTCCCCTCGCGTCGCCGGCCCTAGCGGCGCCGCTCTGCGCCGCCCGCCGTCCCGGCCCTAGCGGCGGCTTCAGCGGCTGCACGGGCGCGCCGGGCTGTGGCGGGCTGGCGGCTAAAGCACGGCGCGGAGGTCCGCCGGGATGGCACGAGGGCGGCCGGCGGGGCGGCGGTGCTGCTGGAGACGGCCACTCGAGTTCGGGGTGCGGCCGTGCGGGAGACTGCGGGTGCGGGGTGCGGCGCCGCGGCGGGCGGAAGGGAAGGGGATTAGGGGAGGAGACGGCCAGTCGGACTGGGAGGAGACGAGCCCGAAGCTGGACATCTTGGTCGCCGCGGATATGACGCCAGCGTTGGAGGAGTAGATGGCGCCCACGCGGAAGCCAGGGAGGCCGAGGTCCTTGGACAGGCCGTACACGATGTGCACGCGGTCCGACAGGTCAGCGGCGAGGGGGCCGCACGCGGCCACGACCTCCAGGGCGCTGACGAAGCCCGGCTCGGCGAAGGCCGTGCCGGAGTAGATCTCGTCGCTGATGAGGTGGATGCCCTTGGCGGCGACGAACTCGATGAGCATCTCGAGGTCGGCGCGGGGGACCGTCGTGCCGAGCGGGTTGGAGGAATGGAGGGGTTGGTGATGAGCACGCCCTTGACGCGCAGGCGACGCTTCTGGGCGCGGTGGTACGCGTCGTCCAGCGCGGCGCGCGTCACCCGAAAATCGTTCGCACTCGTGCAGTGCACCGGTACGATCTCGGCGCCAGTGCGCCACTGAGTCGGCCAAAGCAGAGCTGGGCTAGTGGGCTGTGTGAGGCGTTGGGCTGTGTGAGGCGTTGGGCTGTAAGTGGGCCAAATTCGGTTTAAACCGTATTGTAAATACGGTATATTCCGAATAAAATGTAGAAAAGTAGAAAACGGTCGGAAAACACCTAAACCGTTTCCGCTCCGTTTTCGAATTTGGTATTCCGTATTTCGAACCGAATTCGAATTTGTCCGAAAATACGAATTCGGTCGGGTCAAATGTAGAAAACGATGCGGTTCGGTACGGGATATTTCCGTTCCGTTTTCATCCCTAGTTATGACCACTGAGGGAGCGCGTTTTGTTCCGTGGTCTGGACCAACAAGAAGGAATGGTGAGTGTGCATTGTGCATTATTGTTTTACTTCCTTTCCCCACGTAACAGGCGAGCAAATTGCCTTGACAATCTCTTCGTGCAGATGTATCTATCTTTTGCCGATGACCTGCATGTACAATACGCAAGTAAGGGTGTCAAGTCTTCGATCTTTTTTACGGCCTGGCCAGCTGGTGGCTAATAAAGATCCGGAGGCTTTTTGTGATGAGCTTGCCGGTTCTCAGTTTGACAGCGCCCTCCATCGCTGCGACAGCCGAAAAGGCCCAGCAAGACCCTGCCATAGATCCATACATATTGCAATATTATTACCAGGTCTCATGTGTGCTTGCTTAACGGATGTATGGGTTTTTTTTGGTTGTGAAGTTGTGTAGGGTTTCATGGGTATATATAGGCATCTGCTTGCATGGTGGTAGGACATGCTGTACGTGCGCAATCATGCAGGTAGAGAGCAACTTGTGCGGAATATTAGTATTGTGTGTTACCTCGTGGCCACGAATGAGATAAGTTGGTCAACAGTCAACATTATAGAAGTGGCGTACCGATAAGTATAACAATTAGGCTTCGCTCCAAACAATTTCAAACAATTTCTGCTTCAAGCTTTTAAAACACGTCGACTTCTTAATTTCATCTTTTAGCTATTTGGGGTTATTTTGTCTTTTCTTTTTTGCTTTACTTTATTATATTATCCATGATGATATAACTTTATTGTATTTATTTTTATTTTTTAAATTTAATTAAACAAATGCTACAGTACATTTTTAAGTCAAAAGTTGGAAGTCACGTTTGAACACTACCTTAATCTGCGGGATAAAAAGCTGTTCAATGTGGAGCAGGAAAATAGTGGGACGTTCAAAGAATGCACGCTGATTACATCCCGCACGTACGACCAGTTTGCATCACCAACCATGTTTCACGTTAGTGCCTTTTTTATTTTACCTTTTCAATTTCATGGATCTTAAGTAAGAATTTTTTTTACAAATATTTTATATTTTATTCGAAATAATAGAAATATACTGGCCGCAACAATTCTTACAGAAATAGGATCCAGTCACTCTCCTACCTTTTCTTCTTCAAAGTACGCACTAACAACCTCTCTCCTGTATTCATAGTCCCTGGAACCCCTATGTGGCTACCACAAATGGATCGATCTTGAGATCCACCAAGAGGACCAGTGGGCCCTTAATTTCGAGGAGTGGAATGTTGCAAGGTCCTTCGAAATCCGAGAGGAGGAGCACCGCAAGAACGAGCAAACCCTGCGTATACAACGCAAGACGAAAACTCATCTCGAGGTGTGCACGAGTAGAGAGCGGGAGGCTCGTGAGAGGGAGCGAGAGAAAAAGAGAAAAATGGCAACCAAGGCAAAAGAGGCTGCCGAGGAGTTCAACGCCGAAGTGGCAAGGAAGGGAAAAATGGCCCCGGTCCACATATTAGGTCGTACGAGTAGTTGGGTGGGTTAGTCGCACATGATGCTATATGATATGCTTGTAATCAAAAAGTATGCGGCATATTACTCACAACTGTATTATGAAGTCTATTTAAATTCAGAGAAGCTTATTTCCTCGTCTTTTGCATTCAATTATTTACATAGCAAGTCATCCAACAATATTAACATACCAGTTTTCCTCCGTATACAAATTCTCAGTAACATCACAATATCACTTACCATTGTACTTACAAATCGTTCTAAGGTCAATCGTTCTTAAAAAAATTTCACAAATTTTTTTACGCTCCTACAACATACAACGACCATAAACTTTTATTACAAATCCAGTAAATTATCTTCCAGTTATAATCTACAAAATTCACGGGGTGGCAGTTTGCAGTCGCCCTATGGGTGGGCAACTCCACATGTAGTCACCCAATAGTCCGGGTGATTGATTCTAGTCGCCCCCATGGTCGGGCGACTGAAACTCTGTCGCCTGTTTGTTGGGCGATTGGCTCTAGTCGCCCAACGGGGGGCGACTGGAGCCTATTTCTGTAAAAAATGTTACCACAGGTATATTTATGTTATTTCGAATGAAAAATAGATTATTCGTACAAAAAATTCCCTTACGTAACACGTTAGGGAGGTCCTAGCGTTCTGGGTGGGCGATATGCCAATCGTGGTGGTGCACGTGTCCTGGTTTTTGCAAATACGGGACCAAACTATGGAGAGACTATAATAAAGAAGATGATGGCATTTTGACCTGATATAAGCAAATATGAAAATTTTGAAGACACTTTTGTTTTCAACAAAACTAGGATTGAACTTGCACTTTTGCTGCAGAAAATCTTATTCTAAAATGTTACGAATGGTTCTAAGGAACTTATGATCCAGCAACATAAGTTGGTAGTCTCCGACTTTCGTTTTAGGTAATGGGTTCAACAGGCTACAGTCACCAATGACACGAGGACAAAGTAGTGGAAACTCAAACGGGACATCTGTAAGATTGAGGAAGTCAACTAGAGGGGGTGAATAGACGGTCTAAAACTTATTTCTAATTATTAATATCAATTCAAGACCTTTTCTATTTACCTAAACCAAGTAAATAATGCGAAAGCTTAAATCAAATTGGTTTAGCACAAGTAGAGCCTAAATCAACCAAGTTCGCCTAATTGCACCAACAATTCTAGCCTAGGTCAAGGTTTGCAGTTCTAGGTTGACAAGAAATCAAATTGATTCTATGAATGTAACTTTCATGAAAGTAAATTGAGCACAAGAAAAACAAACCACAAATGACACAGTCTCTTTTTACCGTGGTGTTCGAAAACTTGCCGGTCTCTCTTAGTCTATGTTGAGGTTAGCCCAAATAAATTGGACCGGCTCCACGAATTAAGCCTTTCACCTCAAATCCACTAGTGGTAGCACTTTCCCGCTCGCGGGTAGGTGAGTTCCAATCTTCACAACTTTGGTGGATCTTCTCACAACCTTCTTTGAAAAGATCACCGTGCACGATGCCTCCAACGCCGTCTAGGAGTTGGCAAACTCCAAGAGTAACAAGTCAAGTCTTGCACTTGACTCCACCACGTGCAACAAATGCACAAGCTCAATTGGACACTAAGTCCACCTCTAGATACAACACATGCAATCTAGATCCTCTCTCCTTGCTCACAAAGTGCAACACATGCACAATTGAGTGGAGAGCCTTACACTAGCTCAAGAGAATAGAAATAAGTCAAGCAACAACATCTCTAACCGGCTACAAGGGGGTATTTATACCCCACACAAGTAAACTAGTCGTTGGAGGCAAACCCCTGAAAAATTAGGGCAAGCGGAAGTACTGCAAGCCAAGGGCCGGTACTTCCGAACCTTGTCTGACGCGACAATAATGGCTATGTCAGAGCTTCTGAACTAGCTATTGGAAGTCGACGCGGAACTGCCGATGTTGAAATTCTGGTACTTTCGTTAACCGGTAGTTCCGGGAAGTTAGCGCGGTACTACCGCTAGATCAACAACCGAGAGATGGCGCTCTCCGGAAAAAACATTCTGCCCGAACTTTTCAGAGCTGGGCTCTGGAAATACCATTTAACTCTGCGGTAAAACCGCTCTACGGTAGTTCCGCCGTTGAAACTCCAGTACTTCTGTTTGCCGCAGAGCCAAAGACACTCTGGAGGAGCTTTCTGGAAAAAAAAGGCTCCGCTCGGTTTTACCGGACCTTCTGGGAAGCGGAAGTACCGTGGTTTGCACGTCGGTAATTCCGGTTGTCCGGATAAAGCACCGACCGAGCCTTAAGGTGCTCTCTGGAAAAAGGCTCTGCTCATTTTTCAGAGCTTCTGAGCGTCGGAAGTACCGTTCAACGTTGCGGTGCTACCGCTCTCCGGTAGTTCCGTCGTTGAAATGCCGGTACTTCTGTTTTTCCTGATAGGTGCAAATACCTCAACAGATTTTGCAAAACACATTTGCAAACAATAGTATCATGCACACAAGGATCAAACATGATTTCCAACCAGTTGCAAAAACACATTTGCACACTTTTAAAATCATGACACAAAGAATAGGTACATGGACTCCTCACATTTGCAAAACACATTCGTAAACCTGAGTCATATGCTACAAGGATTATATATAGGCTTCAACCATTTTCAAAACACATTTGTAAACATAAGCTTCATACAAGTGGCGGATCCAGGAAAATTTTTTGGAGGGGCTGAAGTACCTTCAGCTCGACCTCAGCCCCTGCTACATTATACATCCATGGCTAAAAATTTAGGGGGGGCTCCAGGGGGGCTCCAAGGGTCCGGTAGCGGTAGGGGGGGGGGGGCTCGAGACCCCCCCCCCTGCCCCACCGCTGGATCCGCCCCTGCATACAACATAGAATGAGAACATAGACTTCAAGCATTTGCAAAACACATTTGCAATGCATAGTCCCATGTCACAAGAATTCAACACACGAGTTTCAACTATTTGTAAAACACATTCGCAAATATAATCGCCATGCTAAGATGAGCTAGAGCAAGTGAGATTGAGCTATCAACACATGATGAGACTCAAACTACTGACCCCTCTTAATAGTATGGCAACCTATACTAGCAATCCGGTCTTCCAACCAAACACCAAGACCGGTAAAAGACTAGTAACACATCCTTAGCCCTAACTAGTCATACCTTTGCCTTAGGTCATTGTCTTGATATGCATCAACTCATGATGCATCCTTTTCTTCAACTTCCATCAACACATGATGGTCTTCACTTGACTTGATGATCAACACATGATCATCTCTTTTTGGACATACAACAACTCACGATGCATTCGTTTCTTGATAGCTTTCAACACATGAAGCCATCCTCTTCGCACATCATGACTTGATGATCTTCAACACGTGAAATTATCCCAAGTCATCCTCATTTGTGGCACCTAACCTATTCATCCATCTTATGGAAAATGTTAGTCCATAAAATAATTGTCATCAATTACCAAACTTCACCATTAACTCATAATGGAGGGACTAGATTCTACAATCTTCCCTTTTTGATAATTCATGACAATCTCAACACATAATGAGATAAATATTATATTTGCAAGTATACAATATGCACACAACATTTGTATACTCTAGGGCAAGAGTATATACGAACTACACAAGCTATATATCTTCAAGAATGTATTTCAATGTAAAGATTCTAAATATGCATATATTAATTTTGGCATATTTGAGGAGTTCAATCTATATTTTGGATCCAAGGAATGCACAAGAATGTGAAAAAGTGATTTCGCATGCATACCTTAATGATTTCACCTCTTTATTTATGTGAGGCTAATTAATATCATAATCAATGAACAAGGTTAGTCTCACAAACTCATTTGTCATTATCACCAAAATCTCATAATAGTATTTGTCATTATCATCAAAACCAACTTAAATGGAGCTTGATCTTCAATATCTCTCGTTTTGATAATTAATGATAAATCCATTTATGATAATGGCACTTGGGTGAAAATGACCAAATAATAGGAAATTAAATCATTAGAGAAGGTGAAAGCATTATTCAACATTTAGATTTAAAATTTTAACATGCATGAATGAATTAATTTTTTCCATTGGCATTAGCATTTTCATTTCTTCATTTTCCAATTAATTTCTCCTATATTTTCCATATCATTGATCTCTCCCCCATATCTAATAGCTATTATCACAAAATTTTCCCCCATTTGGCATTTAGCACCAAAAAGAGGCAATTATCACCAAATAGCATTGATTATTATAAAAATAAGGGAAGAAGACATGTTAAGCTAGAAATGAAGAACTTTCAATGTATAGAGTGTGATACCAACTAGTTTAACTTGATATAGTCACAAGAAGCAAGTTTTGAATGTACTACTTGTTTGAAAACTAGTTGTATATTCTTTTATGACTTGAAAGTCCCCCTAAACATGTGCATATAAATTAATATATTTCAAGCACATGTAATGAATTTCTCTCCTTTTTTTTAAGCTTTTGGCGAGGTTTCACTTGTTTGTTGATATTGAGAAAAAAAAATACAATTGGCAACATGCATACATTCTCGAATTCAACATGAATATGGCATTTAACATAAAGACACAAGTTCATTACATGCAAAAGATAATTACACAATAAACTCATGCATAAGTTCATTACATCAAAAAATCATTACAAGACAGTTCATTACATAAATATATAGATAAATTTTGAGCTAAAAATTTTCTTCTTTGCTGCTTTCCTCGCCCATCTTCCACATCTTCCTTGCTTCTCCCACTTTGGCATCAAATAACCAAAAAGGCTACTCCTGGGGTCTCTAAGGAGAAGGGTCACGTCGACGACGACGACCATACCAGACAGGAGAAGGAGGACGAGCCAAAGCCTTCTCAATGGATGAGACTCTCCCATCAAGGGAGTCCATCTGGGAAGAAAAGGAATCCATCTGTGAAGAAAGGGCGGCAAATCCCTCAACCTGGGAATCATGGAGCTGAAGAATGGCTGAGTAGATCTGAGAGAGCGAGACTTGGCCTTCTTTTGCTGGCTGAGCTACTGCTGCTATAGGTTCCTCTTGTGGAGGCACTCGAGGGCGGGGAGTTGGAGGAATGGGAGGATCAGCTCTAGGCTTATAAGCCTTGTGGACACTGCCAAAGCCTCCACGAAACTCAATTTTCTGAAGGATCAAAGACATGATATAAGGAGCATAATTAATTCGCTTAATCCTGTCATTCTTTGAAGAAGCAATCTCCCTTATTGTGAGATCAACAACATCAAATTTTCAGCCTTGCATAACATAATCAATGAGGTTCCATGCATGGTCTCTTATGGCATCATAGTTTCCACTCTTTGGAAGGATGGTGTGGTTGATAATTCTATTAATCAGGCTTGGAATGGGAATTAGTCCAACAAGCTTGCCTGGAATGAATCTTGAGTTTTGATCACAATATTCTGACAGTGCTGGGAGCTCAAGTGCCGGTCTGTCATACACCTTTTCATATGCACTTGACTCTGTCCTTAGAGCCAACTCAAAATCATGTTTGTTAGCTTCAAGGGGTTGGCAGACTATCATCCATGAGAGGTGCTGGAAATCTGGGGATATATAGAGTGTGGCATAGAACTGCCTGATGATGTCCTCGTTATAATCTGACTTCAATGCCACTAAATTTTGCATCTAGCCCTCTGAAACAATCTGTAGGTCCCATCATATTTGTCAATTGAGTCCAAGTGGTCCCAATCGATGTACTTTGATCAACAAATAATCTAGATTTTCCATAAAGCTGCTCATACACTTGCTCCTAGAACTTAGTGTGGAACCTTGCGTTGACCGAGTTGCAAGGAAGAATAAATTGGTTTCTATGGCGCATCCTTGCATACTCATCAGCTGAAATTTTTCTCAAGTCGATTTCAGGTTCTTCGCGGTCATGCAAGTCTTCCTCTGATTCTTCCATGGGTGAGCTCTCCTATTCTTATTCTGTCTTAGAGTTAGACACAACAGCATTGCCCTTGTCCTCTCGGGCTTTTCTCTCAGCCTCAGAAGAGGATGGAGCTGCAATGGGAAGAGCACTTGCTTCAGGATTTTCTGAAGACTATTCCGAAGTGTACCATCTTCGCCCAGCATTCCTTGTTTGAGGCATCTAAGAACAAGGAGAAAGGATATTAGAGATATGGAATGAAAGAATCAAAAGAGTTTGAAAAGAAATAGAGTGAAATAGGCTATTTTATCAGCACAATTGGAAGTACCACCATTCAGGCTGTGGTAGTACTGGGCTGCGGTAGCACCGTGCCTGTCGAGTGGTAGTTTCAATTCTCCTAACCGTTTCTAGGGCAAGCAAATGTGTGAAATTTTTTGTGTTTTTCTTGGATTGAATCCATGTAATAGATGCATAAATATTAGACGCCAAAATTAACAATTTGCCCAAAACTAACAACCCTAAGTCATTCACATTTCCAATCTACCCCAGACACAACCTAGGGTTCTAGAGCAAGGTAAAAGGAAGGATTTGATCTGGATTATCTTGTGGAATGAAGGAGGTAAACCCTTAGGATGCGAGAAATCACAGAAAACCAAAGAAATCCCCGCTGGATTTGGAGATTGAGGAGAGGTTTTGGAGTTCTTGGAGGAGAAGAGAGAGAGGAGGCGCACAGTCTCGGGCAAAAGTGAGGAAGAGCTTCCGGAGAGGCAGGTCCTGTAACACCCCAGCCAAACAATGACCTGGAATGCTACCAAACTAATAACATAATAAGGAAACTAATATTCATCTTACAAAATTTCGGCAGAACTTCCTTTGTTTATTGAGTAAATCAAAGGTCTCAACAAGCATAATCAACTGATATGAATACCAATAAGCAATAAGTTCATTTATAAGCAAAACTGGGTTATGATCACCATCGCACTCATAACCATTCTACTTAGATAAAGAACGGAATCAAAGCAAATAAGTTCTATTCTTTATTACACATTGAACCTGATAGACAATAATCAAATACCACTTAAATTATTCAGCAAATAATGTTTAATGTTCTTTCTGCCTTCCATGGTGAATAGACCGTGCATGTGCATCAAAACTAATCCCTCTTTATTCCCATGCATGCCGATCTCATGTGGGTACCTAAAACAAACAACAACCATAACAACAAACAACAACAAGAGTGAGTTCAAAGACTCAGCAAATATAAATAGGGGCAGCAAGGATAAAAGTGAACATCACTTCACAAATTCATCCATCAATCATATGAATAAACATGCTATGCAATATGATCAAAAATCTCTTTATCTCTTCTCTTGCGCATTTTACCGGTAATGCGGAGTGTGCATCCGTCAATGCACACCCATGCCTGTACCCTCTGGTACAGGGACCAATTGCCCATACTCCACAAGTATGGGGACCTTTAGCCCGTCATGACAACAACATGTCGGGGACCTCGGCGCTTGGTCATCTCGTGACCAAGACTTCAATAAATCAGCATGATGCACAAATGTGAATGTCTCAACAAATAAAACTTGCATTCACAACAACTATGCATCATAAATTCTCAGGAACTCTTTCAATTGCAATCTACCATAAACAATATCAACATATCATTATCATGATCAAGATCACATAGTCTCAAAGCATGGAGCAACCATCTTCATAGCAACAACCATCAACAATGCACACTATAAAATTTAAACCAACATTATACTTGCCTTAACCCCGAGAAAATGGGAAATGATCAGAAGGCGCGGCCCCTGGAATCCTTCCTCCTCCTGAATAATAATTATAATGATTGCTAAGACAACTGTAACGAATCTTTAGATTAAACAAAACAACCCCAAATTAACCCAACATGCTTAACTTGACTCAACACCCCAATTCCTTTCGGCCACCCTGTCCCCTTCTACGGATAGTCAACTTCAAAAATCCTTATCTAATGGTACAGAAGTGCGAACAGGGCGTTCTCAGATTCTCTGGAAAGATAATTAAATTATCTAACTAAACCTAGTTGGTGAGTCTCCCTGATTCGGCCAACTTCTACCCGCCCCATCTAACTTTCTTAGAACATCAATTCTGTAATGGGTTCTCTGGACAGCGCACTAAAACTGTCATAACTTTCACCCCGAGAGTCGGAATCCGGATTTCTTGAACTTTCTGGAAAGCTAAGGAAAATATCTAAAACTTTCATAATATGGAGATCCTCTGATTCTCCTGATTACTAGTCGCCCAAACTCATCTACCGAAACCTGACAGGAATTTCCCCGATCTACAGGACAGTCCGATTAGAAAAAATCATAACTTTCTCTACAGAGGTCCGAATGACGCGTTCTAGCACTTCATGGAAAGCTAAGGATGTCCTCTACAAATCTCTAGGAGAAGACCAAACCTGAATCCCCACGGATCTACATCAAAAAGACCGTCTAACAGAGGCTGTCCTGAACAGATCCGAAAACCGACATTGCTAAACAACTAATTATACAGCTAGCGGAGAGAATTAGGAGTAATTACCCGCAACCAATCGCTGAAGAACACGAAGAACCCCACACGATCTCTGCCTCCCTTCCTTTTCCCGTCCTAATCTCCACCTTCCGGATCCACGAATCTTTCCGGCGGACGGTTTGCTGTCCTCCTTTCGAACCGCAGCGATCGGGATCCTTCACCAATTGCAGGGGGCATCCATGGAGGCGAGGGGATGCTGCTGGCCAGAGGGGGCGCAAGGAGGGAGAGGGAGGTGCGGCCAAGGAGGTGGAGAGGCGGCTTGGGAGAGGGGCGGCTAGGGTTTGGGAGGTGGGGCGCCTCCCCCCCCTTTTCCCTTGGCCGGCCCCCCTTTTGGGCCTCGGCCCAGGCCCAGGTTGCCGTAAATTTACGTAATTCCCCCCCCCCCTTTTCCCTAATTTTAATACTATTTGATAAAATGTCGCCCGGGATATTACATTCTACCCCCCTTAAACGGAATTCGACCCCGAATTCTAACCATACTTTCACAATGCTATAATTACAATTAAACTTAATCATAAACACACACCTGATGTGAAAAACTCTGGGTATTGATCACGCATGCGAGACTCCAATTCCCAAGTTGCCTCTCTATCGGTCTGCTGCGATAAAACACCTTGGCGTACTGACGCGTTACGCCTTACTACTTGTCCCATCCTTTCAAGAGTCACTCGACGGACACGTCTCGAAGGCACGGTCTTACCCGTGGCTCAACGGCTCAAACGAAACTTCATGCTCCAGATTCCTCCAGTACTCCCTCGACACTAGGTCACACAAAACGATCTGAGCGCTACACTAGGACTCAAGAGGGTTCTAGCAATACACTCTCTACCAAGTCTCTCCAACTTTCAGAAACAACCATTATACCTTGGGCCAACACTCCCTTGGGTACTAAACCACACAACCTGCACCAACACACCAAATTCTTGCTCCTTGTATCAATCGATCTCTTCACTTTCTTTTAACCAGGGACGCACAACAGTTCCCGACTGAAAACAAAAGAGTCTTAATGCAACCAACTCAAAACCATCTTCCCTTCAGAAGAGCCCAATCCAAAGACAAAGACTCAACATGAAAACTTTTCCACCTTTCAAGTAGACAGTTTAGAAATAAATGCCACATAGGCCAAAAACGAAACCCCTCGAATAACCAGATTAACTTTTTTTTTTACTGGAACGAACCAGACAAACCGACAAGAACCCACTCAAAATGTAATAGACATCCGTCATAAACACAAAGCTCAAATAAAAACTAAGAGAATATCTCACTAAGCAAGATCACGCTCTTTTCCACCATCTTTCTTTTAAGAATTTAACTTCCTCTTAAACCATAGGATCCCAAATCGTCACATAACATTCTAACTCTTTTCTCTTAAATTAGCAACCTCATGGCTATGCTCAAGCTGAACACAAATTCCACACCTATGTAAAGAGACTCTTTCAATCCACAATAACATACCCTGATCAACTTCTCTAGCAGATGAATTACTTTGATAAATAATTCCCAACACACCATGATATAGCTTACAGCCACATTCCCATCACCTAAATCCGTTAAGGATGATCAACTTTAAATTCACCACCTTCATGCCCATTTACTGCTTCCTAAGGATTCTATCAAACATCACCATAACTCTTGGAATCTAATCATGGAAAACCGAGATGCTAGCATAAAAAAATGCAAAGCCCACATTTCATCCTTTAAGACTCTTACAATGAATTTCTGGTATACTTGATAGGTAATCCTCAGATCTAATGACTAAACTTTTCACACAACTCAACCATAACCTCGGTCACTAAGGTCAACACTTCTCACCAATCAAGTAACCGCCCAAGGCGATTCATTTCACCAATCTTAGACCTTCTCTAACCCACACCAATCAAATTTAGCTACGCGACCACAAAGTAGCCATTTCTAACTGATTGACCAAGTTATCCTTAGAGATAATCTATCTCACAAAGGGTTACTCACTGAGGCCAAGTCATCCTTAACAATAACTCAACCCTCCTTGCTATCCCATTAATTAACACGACTAGTAGATTCCTCTATACTACTACTCTCATCAAACTACACCATCATAAATCTTCTACACAATCTTACCAAGTACCCAAAATGCGATACTCTAAGAAACTAATCAAGATTTTCATACTTGCTAATTCTAATATTCTATCAAGATGAACACAAGATCTTGGACCACATCTCGCTATAGGTCCTACTAGTTGCGACAACGAAACCTATTAACTCCAAAGACAAACATTCTATTTAAATCAAATCCTTTCCAAGGATTATTCTAATAAATCGATTTATTGCGCCATGCTTCTCAAACATCTTGACACCTGAAGCCTCACAGAAACATCTACTCGACCACCACTATCCAGTTGCCAACATTCATCTTTAAAGGCTTTGCAACATGAATCAATTAATCCTTTCTCAAAAGAAGAGGCCAATAAGAATAATAATAATAGTTTCAGCACTCAGATAAACGTTTACCAATCACGGTAAACACCAGACCAAGAGGAACAGTCAATTGGCAATGAACTCGAAAAAACATAAGGGGAGTCCACAATTGAAGGCACAATCCCCCAAGAAGAGGATATCAAATCGCAAGATACGAAACTTGGCTTCAGACCTCAAATACTCCTAATGCACTCTTTCCGTTAACATAGAAAATAATTCTTTGACTACAACAACACTTGGTCAGCTCGAACAAGACAAGTTCTTAAGACCAAACCACAAGAACCACTTAAGAACCAATAAGATCTTTCACACTTCACTTTGCTCGGAACAGTTCAACTACCAAATAAATCATGAGATCCAAATGATCTCCGCCGCAAAACTCGAAACATTTTTATTTACGAAATATCACGAAAGGCAATCAAATTAATCTCCTCTTAAAGGAATCAACATCACTCTAACCACCATAACTACTAGTCTTTCTAACATCACATCATGCACTCCTGGCATGAACCAACATAACTCACTATCCCATCATTAACCTTCCCAGGGAAACACAATAACATATTTCATATATTTTTTTATAAGGTTGCAATACTCAACCTGGTCAAGAGGATAACTAATTCACAAACCCCACTATCGAAGTAAACCGTCTTTTAACTAAGGCATGCTGCCCAGGTCATCCTCACAACACACCTATTTAGATCACCCTTAAATTCCAATCATTAACCTATTAGCAATGCTCAACATCAATTTAGTGCATACAAATTCCAATCTAATGGTTATCGTAAACAGTTGACGATTATACCGTCATGGAAGGATTTATGGTCATTTCTCTATTTGCGTTCCAACTAGCAAACATAAGACCATCAAGAAACCAAAAACATCCTTATCTCTTCCTTCCTACACAGTTAAATTAATCCATTGAGATCAAGTAATCCAACCAGTTTAGTAAACTAAACAATTTTTAAGGATCAACCTTCTCATCAAAGACATACTATTATCCTACCACTCCACCATCAGGTAACATAAATCACCAATTACATTCCATCAATTCATCTCTTAGTGATGCTCAAAACCATACTTCGATATGTAATAAATGCACCTGGCAATTACATATGATCAGTACTTATCCATAAAAGGTAACTCCAAGATTAATATCCGCTATGACAATATTCTAACATCTTCTGGACTTATCCATCCCAAAGGGTTAGATTAATCCGTTGAGACTCGCAGGTCCCCTCTATCCGAGAAGCTTATCAAAATATATCACCTATAGTGATCAAACCAGTTTCGTCAACGATCCCTACTTGTTATTAACTCTGTTGATTCCACCTAAATATAGTCATACTCACAGTCACAGCTCATCAAGAACTACTAGAGAACAACCTCAACTTATTCAACTTTCCTTTCAAGGATCTTAGCTAAGATCAATCATGCACACATTGCAACCCAATCTTGATAATCCATATCATATTCATTAAGTGCTTTGATTATAACCTCTCATCTTATCATGACAACACATCGCCAAAGGGTTTAACATCTTCTTTCATAAAAGAGATCCATTAAGTTTCAACACTCAAAATACCCAAGAGAGATACAATGAGTAAAAGCCTCCACGAACTAAAGGACTTGCAGAAGGAAACTTTCATTAACCCAAAAACATCCAGCGAATAAATGGATCAAGATTTCCCATGAGGAAGACAAAACTCCAATATAAAGGTCAAACTTGACCACCAACCAAGTTCACCAGTCGTAAGAATAACTCATTGGTTGGGAAACAATGATTACTTTACAGGACAAATTCAGCCCAATCAAAACACACTATCCTTTCTCAAAGCAACCGATCAACCGTAATGAACTAATAACCCAAGAGAAACTCATCGAGCCCATCTGGACTAGAGTTGACCAAATTCAAAGTCAAAGAAGAGGGCAATTCTTCTAGAGATACTCACTATCAACGCCTATTCTCAGATATCCGAGGTAACCGCCTTCATATTATCATACCGCTAACGGTGGTGTAACCTGGTACAGCCCAGGACCACAACCACGACCTCAACCTCTCAACATGGGTTATCCCCACACATAATATCTATAGTTTTATAATATAGATATAATATATCATCTCAAACCACAATCATCAATACAACATAACGGAAACGTAAATGCAATGCTTCACCCATTCCCATCCTACTGTGCACTGTGTGTCAATTTAATTATTCAATTACCACAGACCTAAAGCCCGCTCTGATACCAACTGTAACACCCCAGCCAAACTGTAGAGACCCGAATATGCAAATCCGGACTCTCCTATGTATTCTGCACTAGTCCAGGATCACGCTAGTGCACACAGCATAAACAAAGATAAATATCATCCACATCACGATATTCTAAAGAAAAACCAAATTATATTGATAATCATCAGAGTACGACCTTATGGTCAAGCTTACAATAGACTAGCCCGAAGGGCTTAACAAAAACTAGCAGCGGAAATCCAAAAGAAAGCGCAGCAGCCAATCGACACGCCCACAGGCTATCGAGTGGAGAACGAAGCCTAATCCGCGAAGACGTCGAAGTACTCTCCTTCTGGAACCTCCTGCTGGTGATACTCCTCCTCCTCAACTGAGCAACAGGGGCATAAAGCCGTGAGTACATTGGTACTCAGCAAGTCGTTTGTAACAAGGGAATGCAATATAATATGCAAGGCTTACCAATGGAAGGCTAAAAGGTTAATTTGCATAAAACGGCATTTGAAAATACAATAAATAGATTGAAGGCGCATTTGAAGTAAAACAATAATAAACATTAATCAAAGGAATTGAAGTAACCACTTATGAATCTCCCATCCATAAGCTAAACCAACCACTCATGGACCTCCCATCCACAAGTTAAACCAACAGTGAATTAACCATCCACTGTCCAAAACTTTTTAGAAATAACTATACCTCGTGTGAAATCACCGAGCATTGTCCATGACCGAGGACGCGGCTATTCGAATAGTTTTACACTCTGCAGAGGTTGCACAACTGTACCCACACGATGTGATAATCCTCACGTTAAAGACAATCACAACAAGGCCTTTACAATGTTCAATTACAACCCAATCCCGCCCGCTAGGGTTTCGCATCACACCCCCCCTTGCGCCTCATGGAAATCAGCAACCATGTTCATCCCAGCGAGATTGAAATTGAAACATCCCAAATTAATCAGCCAGGTCTGTCCCATACCAGACATGTGGTTTGCACGGTAAGACTCAGATCAATGGCGCACAAAGTTAAGTCCTTAAGTGTTCTCGGGCGAGACTACCACATCCCTCGAAGTGCTCCAACACTTCCCCCTTTACTGCACGATCATTCGCCTGAGTGAAAACCAATTTTGTATAACCACCGCCAATGACGCACCAACGTCACGGCACAAATTTTATAACAGTGGCACCAACCACGATTCAATATCTCATTAGGTCAATTTAATTAATCACATATGATGATGAAACCTTTCGCAAAATAAGCAAGGCTAAGCATTCTAATCGTACCAACCCAATGTGACAAATAACATAGCATCACTAATTAAATTCCCAACCTAAGGTGACAATGACATCAAGGTATTCCAAAAGATCGAGGAGGGAAAATAACCAATTGGGACGATAACTACCAATACAAGGGTTTGAATAAAAATAGCGATGCAAGATAATTTAAAACAAAATAATTAAATAATAGATTGCAAACTGGGTTCAACATGATCAAAGGACACGACTTGCCTTGGCCTTGCTCAGTTAAGAATTCTTGATCTTCAAATCTTGCTTCAGTTCCTTCGAACGCGCGATCTAACGGGAGAGAGAACGAGACGAAACACAAGAAATAAAATCAAATAAACTCCAAAAACTGCAAAACCAGAACCACAAGAAAGATCTCAATTTTAGATGAATTTAGGAAGAAGAATCGGGTCAATCGGAGCTAGGACGAGGGAGAACGGGCGATCTAAAGTTTGCCGGGGCGAGAAAATGCTGGAAATTCACAGATGTTACTGTTCACCCGAGAGCAATATTTTTGGCGAGAAGGCTAGCGCTGGCGAGAGGAGGCATGGGAGATGAATCTAACTAGCAAAATAGGTTGTTAGGGACCTAAGGCACACATAGGAACTGACGGCATGCCAAACGGAGACCGTTGACGGCACGGGTGGCTACAACGACATGGGTTGGAGAGAGGAAATAAAATTCGGGCATGGAACGTGGAGAGGTAGGGTGAGCACGGGCTAGAACGCGGCTTGGCGAAGCTAGGAAAATTATCGGCTTGGCCAGAAACCTACCAGAGACGGCGCAATCGACATTCGAACGACGTCGGGAAGGGAAAAGGAAAAACTTAATATCTTGGTGCTCGGTTGACAAAATCTAAAACCACTTGGAGGGTAGCTACCTGGGATGGTTTGGCACAAAGTGACGCGAACGGATTAGTGAAAACATCACCGGGTAGATGGGGGACACAGGATGCCATTGGCGGCCATGGCGAGGTTCGGAGGCGAAAATTTGTGGAGGCTTTTCGGGGAAACGAAAGTGAGCACGGCGTAGAACGTGGCGAGGCAAGTCTAAGAAAAATTACGGCAAGGGCTAAAGCTTACCGGAGGCGACGAATCGACGTCGGGAAGCGCTCTTGACCTAGATTGGGGAAAACTCGATTCCGGGAGATTGGCTGCACCAAAATCAAATTAACTTGACTAGAAGGTATATGGGACATGGTGGCATAATGTGACGCGAAAGGATCACGGAAAAACTCACCGGATTGCTCGAGACACGACGAGCAAATTCGGGACCGGAGGGGCTCGGTGCCAACGGCGTCTTGGGCTTTGAGGGGACTTGGCACGGCTTGGGATGGGTTTAGGGGAGCCAAGGGGTCCTATTTATAGGCTTGGAAGAGGTAGAAACCGACTCCAATCCGCGGATTTCGGTTTAGAGTCCGTTTCAGAAAATTGGAGATAAAAGGCAAACGGATGAACGAAACGGAAAGAGGCCTGTTGGGATGGATTCCTTGCGTGATTTGGCACAACTTTCCTTTTGGGAAGACATTGAGATAAGGTCTGGATTGGAAGTTATGAAGAAAGAGGAAAACGGAAAGAACTGTGTACAGGCTGGAGATCGATCGGGGCTCGGGAAGAAGACGGATGAACAGTACCGCGTGGTACTGTTCATTCTCTCTCCTGATTTGTTTTTTTTTTGGAAATTTCAAATTGAGCTCAAACAAACTCCGAAAAATCCCAGAAAATGCACAAAAATTCCTTGTGACACAAGGAACATAAATAAAATAGTTTTGGCAAATATTAATGTTTAATTTAATCATATTAAATCTTTTTGATTAATGAAAATTCTAATTAAGCTTTAATTAATTCCAGAAAAATCCAAATGATGAATTTTATTTTAAAAGCTTCAAAAAGACTCTGAAAATCAGGATGTTACACAAACAATGACCTGGAATGCTACCAAACTAATAACATAATAAGGAAACTAATATTTATCTTACAAAATTTCGGCAGAACTTCCTTTGTTTATTGAGTAAATCAAAGGTCTCAACAAGCATAATCAACTGATATGAATACCAATAAGCAATAAGTTCATTTATAAGCAAAACTGGGTTATGATCACCATCGCACTCATAACCATTCTACTTAGATAAAGAACGGAATCAAAGCAAATAAGTTCTATTCTTTATTACACATTGAACCTGATAGACAATAATCAAATACCACTTAAATTATTCAGCAAATAATGTTTAATGTTCTTTCTGCCTTCCATGGTGAATAGACCGTGCATGTGCATCAAAACTAATCCCTCTTTATTCCCATGCATGCCGATCTCATGTGGGTACCTAAAACAAACAACAACCATAACAACAAACAACAACAAGAGTGAGTTCAAAGACTCAGCAAATATAAATAGGGGCAGCAAGGATAAAAGTGAACATCACTTCACAAATTCATCCATCAATCATATGAATAAACATGCTATGCAATATGATCAAAAATCTCTTTATCTCTTCTCTTGCGCATTTTACCGGTAATGCGGAGTGTGCATCCGTCAATGCACACCCATGCCTGTACCCTCTGGTACAGGGACCAATTGCCCATACTCCACAAGTATGGGGACCTTTAGCCCGTCATGACAACAACATGTCGGGGACCTCGGCGCTTGGTCATCTCGTGACCAAGACTTCAATAAATCAGCATGATGCACAAATGTGAATGTCTCAACAAATAAAACTTGCATTCACAACAACTATACATCATAAATTCTCAGGAACTCTTTCAATTGCAATCTACCATAAACAATATCAACATATCATTATCATGATCAAGATCACATAGTCTCAAAGCATGGAGCAACCATCTTCATAGCAACAACCATCAACAATGCACACTATAAAATTTAAACCAACATTATACTTGCCTTAACCCCGAGAAAATGGGAAATGATCAGAAGGCGCGGCCCCTGGAATCCTTCCTCCTCCTGAATAATAATTATAATGATTGCTAAGACAACTGTAACGAATCTTTAGATTAAACAAAACAACCCCAAACTAACCCAACATGCTTAACTTGACTCAACACCCCAATTCCTTTCGGCCACCCTGTCCCCTTCTACGGACAGTCAACTTCAAAAATCCTTATCTAAGAGCAACTCCAAGAGGTTAGCTAAATACATCCATAAAACCTATTGTAGCTATTTTACCTAAAAAAAAGAGTCCAACAGTATGTCTATCTCGTTTCCTATTATTCCCCGCTAGGTATCCCGTTCTTTTCGCTTGCTATTTTTCCCGAGCGACATCGGCCTGCTATCAGCGCCCATGTGCGTGCGCTTCTGTGGTCCGCTCGGCAACAGGACAAGGCTGTCCTTTCCGGAGGAGGCACACCGAAGCGAGGCGAACACGCTAAAAGGCTGTTCTTTCCCGTTGCCTAAAGCTTTTTGGCTGGAATCTGAATCAGAGACAAAAGTACTGAACGGAATCGGAAACGGGAAAATGAACAAAACTGCCAAACGCTTTCGGAAACAAAACGATGATCCTTCAGTAGTTTTCTCCGTGTACGGGAACATGAACAAACTGTTAACTCTTTCGGAAATCAAACGTAGCACTCTGATCCCGTTTTGATGATGTGGCCCATTTAAATATAGACAAGAAAATTTTTTTAGCTAGACTGTTGTAGCACTCTTCTTTTTTGGGGAGTTTTCTATTTTACATGATGGCTAAATTAAGGGATTTAGCATTTATTTTTAGCTAACCTCTTGGAGTTGCTCTAATGGTACAGAAGTGCGAACAGGGCGTTCTCAGATTCTCTGGAAAGATAATTAAATTATCTAACTAAACCTAGTTGGTGAGTCTCCCTGATTCGGCCAACTTCTACCCGCCCCATCTAACTTTCTTAGAACATCAATTCTGTAATGGGTTCTCTGGACAGCGCACTAAAACTGTCATAACTTTCACCCCGAGAGTCGGAATCCGGATTTCTTGACCTTTCTGGAAAGCTAAGGAAAATATCTAAAACTTTCATAATATGGAGATCCTCTGATTCTCCTGATTCCTAGTCGCCCAAACTCATCTACCGAAACCTGACAGGAATTTCCCCGATCTACAGGACAGTCCGATTAGAAAAAATCATAACTTTCTCTACAGAGGTCCGAATGACGCGTTCTAGCACTTCATGGAAAGCTAAGGATGTCCTCTACAAATCTCTAGGAGAAGACCAAACCTGAATCCCCACGGATCTACATCAAAAAGACCGTCTAACAGAGGCTGTCCTGAACAGATCCGAAAACCGACATTGCTAAACAACTAATTATACAGCTAGCGGAGAGAATTAGGAGTAATTACCCGCAACCAATCGCTGAAGAACACGAAGAACCCCACACGATCTCTGCCTCCCTTCCTTTTCCCGTCCTAATCTCCACCTTCCGGATCCACGAATCTTTCCGGCGGACGGTTTGCTGTCCTCCTCTCGAACCGCAGCGATCGGGATCCTTCACCAATTGCAGGGGGCATCCATGGAGGCGAGGGGATGCTGCTGGCCAGAGGGGGCGCAAGGAGGGAGAGGGAGGTGCGGCCAAGGAGGTGGAGAGGCGGCTTGGGAGAGGGGCGGCTAGGGTTTGGGAGGTGGGGCGCCTCCCCCCCCCCCTTTTCCCTTGGCCGGCCCCCCTTTTGGGCCTCGGCCCAGGCCCAGGTTGCCGTAAATTTACGTAATTCCCCCCCCCCCTTTTCCCTAATTTTAATACTATTTGATAAAATGTCGCCCGGGATATTACAGGTCCATGGGTAAAAACTCAGATTTTGATATTTACTGCCCATATTTGCATGCAGAAGAACCACAGTTATACCGCCGATAGTTCCGTAATGCGGAAGTACCGTAAGAGACTGTCAGTCGTTTTGATTTTTCTGGGAGCAAGCCGAGAGATACAGATTTAAGAGGAGAGACAAGATATAGTGTTGTAATTTGCTCCAAAGCTTTTCACACAAAAAATAAATCACTTGTGGAGCATTTTCCAACTATATGTCAAGATTAAAACTTTTTTCAATATAGTTTTTTTAATAAATTATGCTTTCAATTTTCACAAACAAACTCATTTTCAACAAAATCTTCAAGATTGCACACATGAGCATTTAGGGTAATTTTAAGCATTCAATTTCATGTATGAGTTGTAAATACTCTTGGGAGCAAATATAAATAAATAATTTGGGCTCAAATGGCAAAACTCACTTAAGTGCTAGATTGTGACCACATAGGTCAACTTAGGATTTTGGATGAGTTTCAAAACCAAATAACTTTAGATTGGTTGGCTATTTGAAAAAATTTGAATACCAATAATGTTTGAAATAGCCATATCTAGGTTTTTGGTATTAAACACATTTTTAAATTCTTTTTAGAATTGATTTTAACCATCTTTTGAGTTTAAAGCCAAAACAAGATACTAAATTGATAGTTTTGGGTTGGAAATTCAATTTTACTTGAAATAAGTTTTTCTAAAGTCAAAACCTTTGAAATGCATTTGTATACACTTTCCAACTAGTTTTTCAAAGATACACTAATAATTTTAAAATTTGACTTTTTGTTTGAATGGCTCAATTTTAAAAAACAATACTAGCACTTAATTAATTTGGGCACACTTAGGGATGTGATATATATGAATATGATTTAGCACTCCCCCTTAATGTGCCACTAACATCTTGCTCATGATTACAATAAAGAAATTTTAGAACAAGAGCAAGAACACTCCTTTTTAGAGAATTTTCATGTAATGCAACCTACACAAGGCTAGGAGCTAAATATATCAAAGGTAGATACTTGTTACCGAGATGGCGTTGGTTCATGATGTGATAAGATCATCCTCAAGCTTGGCTTCCATTTTGCCCATGTTGGAATTCACCTCTTCATAAAGGAGCCAAGTCTCCAATGCCTCTCCCAATACCTATTAAGCCTTTAAGCGCATTTTGGTACCCAAAATTTACTTGGGTCCATTAATGTTAGTCACAATAGATTTGGGCACCCAAATAGCCCTGACATTTAACTTTTGTGATCTAACATCCCTAACAAACACATTGCCATTTTTATCTTTCCTAAGCAAATAATATTCATTAAATATTGATGGCTTAGGAATGATACCTTTGGGATAATCCTTTCTTACATGTCCCTTTTTCCGGCAATTATAGCAAGTTTGGCAATTTTTACCCCTTTTTATCTTCTTGCCTTGCTCATTTCCGGTTTGCCTCTTCATTGAAGGATTTTTCTTGTTTTCCACCTTATTAGGGCACTTAGAGGAAAAGTGACCCATCTCATTACAACCATGGCACTGGACTTTCTTCGTGTGTCTTGCATTGTGCCTTGTTTTACTATTCTCCTTCTTGCAGATGAAGCCTAAACCTCTCTTGTCATTTGACAATCTTTGACTTCCTAATGGGCCTGTTTGGCAACGGTTGCGGCTTATGGCTTTTGGCTGAAATTGTTAAATTTTGGCTGTTAACGGTACAGATTACGGAAAGATAGATACTTACTTGCGATTTTAGCTGGTACAGATGTTGGGCTTTTAACATGTAGATCGTTTAACTTGTAGACCCCGTCTTGAGAAAATACTCCATTTGAAAGTTAGGTACTGTAGCAAAAGCCAAAAGCCGTCAGCTTTGGAGGAAAAGAACATGCCCATTAATATCTTGTCAAGAGAGGGCTTCCCTTTATAGCTTTTCTCCAAGTCATTCTTAAATTTTGTGACTTGGGCCTTGAGCTCATTATTTCCCCCACAAGGTTAATCTCAACGAGCATAGAGCAAGTAGATGTATCTATTTTTGAGCAACAAGGTAAATGTAGCAAATCATCACACGATGTGGATACACTAACTTTAGATGAATTGCAAGAAATAGGAGCTACACATGGCACATCATCTATTAAATTACATGTAATTCCTATATCCATATTTGGCTTAGAATATTCCTTGAGAAGGAGAATTTATTGTTCTTCTTTTAACTTGTTATAATTATTTTGAAGGGCAACATGTTCATTCTTCAAAATCTTATATTTAGCTTTTTCTTTCTCAAGAAATTCATTAAGTTCTTCTAGCATGTCCATCAACTCATTATAAGAAGGTGTATCATTGTCATCATTATTATTTTTCTTCTTGTTACCTTTTGCCATGAAGCAATGAGTTGATGTGGAGGGGATTGTGGATTCTTTATCATCAAAGCTAGAAGTTGAGCATTCATTGCCCGACATCCACTCTTGTATGCAATGTTCATCGGTTGATGTGGACACTTCATATTTATCTTTAATATTTGTCCACATGTCATGAGCGCTATCGAGATTACATATTATGTTGAACACTTCTACACTCAAAGCACTAAATAGAGCATTAGTAGCTTGAGCGTCGAGATGTGAGCATTTCTCATCCTCAATTATTGGAGCAAGAGGATCCTTAGGAGGACAAAAGTCTACATCTACAATCCACCATATTTTTGGGCTGATGGCCTTAAAATAATAAATCATGCGGATTTTCCAATTGTCATAATTTGTGCCATCAAATAGAGGTGTGTCATCTAGGTGCACAATCCCACTAGCTGCCATCCTTTATACTCTCTAGGCGGTTAAGCATAATAGATGAGAGACCAAGCTCTGATACCACTTGTAAGGACGAGGAGGCCGACTAGAGAGAGGGTGAATAGGCGGTCTAAAAATTCTTTCTAATTATTAATATCAATTCAAGACATTTTCTAATTACATAAACCAAGTAAATAATGTGGAAGCTTAAATCAAATTGGTTTAGCATAAGTAGAGCCTAAATCAACCAAGTTCGCCTAAGTGCACCAATAATTCTAGTCTAGGTTAAGGTTTGCAGTTCTAGGTTGACAAGCAATCAAATTGATTATATGAATATAACTTGCTTGAAAGTAAATAGAGCACAAGAATAACACACCACAAATGACACGGTCTCTTTTTACCGTGGTGTTGGAGACTTACCGGTTTCCCCTAGTCCACATTGAGGTTAGCCCTAATGAGTTGGACCGGCTCCACGAATTAAGCCTTCCACCTCAAATCCACTAGTGGTAGCTCTTTCCCGCTCCGGGTAGGTGAGCTCCAACCTTCACAACATTGATGAGTCTTCTCACAACCTTCTTTGAGAAGATCATCGTGCACGATGCCTTCAATGCCATCTAGGAGTCGGCAAACTCCAAGAGTAATAAGTTAAGTCTCTCATTTGACTCTCACCATGTGCAACGAATGCACAAGCTCAATTGGACACTAAGTCCACCTCTAGATGCAACACATGCAATCTACTACTTGATCAGTGACCGAGAGTTGGCACTCTCTGAAAAAAACGTTCTGTCCAAACTTTTCAGAGCTTTCGTGCTCCGGAAGTACCGTTTAACTCTGCGGTACTATCGCTGTATAGTAATTCAGCCCTTGAAACTCTGGTACTTCTATTTGCCGTGGAGCCAAAGACACTCCGAAGGTTCTCCCTAGAAAAAGGCTCCGCTCGGTTTTGCCATACCTTCCAGGAAGCAGAAGTACTGCAATTTGCACGCAGGTACTTCCGGTTGTTCGGACAGAGCACCGACCGAGTCTCAGGATGCTCTCTGGAAAAAGACTCCACTCAGTTTTTCAGAGCTTCCAAGCACCAAAAGTACCATTCAACATTGCGGTACTACTGCTCTTCGGTAGTTTCACCGTTGAAAAACTGGTACTTCGATTTTTCCTGACAGGTGCAAATACCTCAACATATTTTACAAAACACATCTGCAAACAATAGTATCATGCACACAAGGATCAAACATGATTTCCAACTAGTTGTAAAACACATTTGAACACTTTTGAAATCATGACACAAAGAATAGGTATATGGACTCCTCACATTTGCAAAACACATTCACAAACCTGAGTCACATACTACAAGGATTATATATGGGATTTAACCATTTGCAAAACACATTTACAAACATAAGCCTTATACAACATAGAACAAGAACATGGACTTCAAGCACTTGCAAAATACATTTGCAATGTATAGTCCCATGTTACAAGAATTCAACACATGAGCTTCAACTATTTGCAAAACACATTCGCAAATATAAACCTCATGCTAAGATGAGTTAGAGCAAGTGAGATTAAGCTATCAATATATGATGAGACTCAAACTACTAGACATGGCCCCTCTTAATAGTACGGCAACCTATACTAGCAATCCGGTCTTTCAACCAAACACCAAGACCGGTAAAAGACTAGGAACGCATCCTTAGCCCTAGCTAGTCATACCTTTGCCTTATGTCATTGTATTGATTTGCATCAACACATGATGCATCCTTTTCTTCAACTTCCATCAACACATGATGGTCTTCACTTGACTTGATGATCAACATATGATCATCTTCTTTTGGACACACATCAACTCATGGTGCATTCATTTCTTGATAGCCTTCAACACATGAAGCCATCCTCTTCTCACATCATGACTTGATGATCTTTAACACATGAAATCATCCCAAGTCATCCTCATTTGTGGCACCTAACCTATTCATCCATCTCATAGAAAATGTTAGTCCATAAAACAATTGTCATCAATTACCAAACTTCACCATTAACTCATAATGGAGGGACTAGATTCTAAAATCTTCCCTTTTGACAATTCATGACAATCTCAACACATAATGAGATAAATATTATATTTGCAAGTATACAATATGCACACAACATTTGTATACTCTAGGGCAAGAGTATATACGAACTACACGAGCTATATATCTTCAAGAATGTATTCCAAAGTAAAGATTCTAAATATGCATATATTAATTTTGGCATATTTGAGGAGTTCAATCTATATTTTGGATCCAAGGAATGCACTAGAATGTGAGAAAGTGATTTCGAATGCATACCTTAATGATTTCACCTCTTTATTTATGTGAGACTAATTAATATCATAATTAATGAATAAGCACTGCTATAGACAGACCTATCACAGACGGTTTGGAACCGTCATCACAGACGGTTCCTGAACCGTTAGTGTTTCGATGTCAGTGATAATAGGTGGTTATCACAGACGGCTCCCAAGTCGTCTGTGATAACTCACATTACAGACGGTTTTGTATAAAAAACCATCTGTGATAGTCGCATATCACAGCCGATTTGTTATAAAAAACCGTCTGTGATAGTCTTGTATCACAGACGGTTTTGTAAAAACCGTCTGTGATACGGGACTATAAAAGACGTTTTTATAACAAACCGGCTGTGATATTCGACTATCACAGACGGTTTTTTATACAAAACTGTCTGTGATATACACAATATCACAGACGATTTTTGTTAATAACCATCTGTGATATTGTGTATATGAGAGACCATGTGGAGGTCATCCCGTGAGAATGATGAGTAATTGACATCGGTCTAGGAAAGTCGAGTTTGGTTTGGGTGGTTTGGACCTTGACGTTGCGTAGTGCAATCGGGCTCGGTCGTACTTGGTCAAACCTGGTCAAAAGTGATTAGGATACATATTTTGTTAATTTGACAGGTTTGGGCTTAATGCGGTTTCATTTAAGGATATTTGTGCTTTCATGTGTCGAGCGGTGCTATTTGATGTGTTTCTTGTCTGTGTTGGCTGCAGGACGTCGAGATGGAGTCGTGGCGAGGCACAGGAGGACCGGACTAGGCGCAGGTGGCGTTGAGGTCAGAACGGCCGAGGTGTGCCGAAGACGGCGATGGCTCGAGGTAGCTGCGAGGCTTGCGAGGCAAGGAATGAGGAAGCTTCCCAGAAGGTGCAGGAGGGGCGTTTTGGGGAATTCGCAAAGCTGCACTAAAGGAAGCGGATTATGGGTAAAGCATTGAAGTTGTTGTGGCTTAATGGGCAAAGCAAAATTCAAACCCATTAGTGAGAGACTATAAAAGGAGGGTGTCTCCTTGCATGGTCTTCATGGCTTTGGGAAAGGGTTAAGGCTTTTGCTTTGAGGCTTTAGTGGTTGGAGAGGCAGAGTTTCTGTTGGAGAGGGCAGAGGGTCTGCTCCCCTTCGATGTGTTCTTGAGAGCTCCCTCCTTCCAAGCATGTAGAGTGTGTGTTCTTGAGGTTTAGGGAGAGGGAGAGGATGAGTTGAGAATCCATGTAATCATTCCTCTAGTTCTAATGTTCTTGCGTATCGGGACTTCTCTGTAATCTTCTTTGATTTGGAATGGAAATCTGGAGTTTATTTTCCCTGTTCGTGCCTTCTGTTCTTCGTTTCCTCTTTTTAGTGATTTCTTGATTTTCTGTGTTTTGAGTTGTTTCTTGTTGAGAAGGGCCAAAATGGGTTGCTATGACATGGGATATGCTCAAAAGCCATTTGGCTAGTTAATCTTAAGAGCAAACCAAGTTTAATTTCAGTTTTTCCCTTTGGAGCCTTCTCTGTTCTTCATTGGCATTTCTAGGGTTTGAGGTAGTTTTTGTTTCCCTTTGCAAGATGGCTTGAAACTTGGCATAAGAAGTCCAGAGGCTATTTATTAGCCATTCTCCATGTTTCATGGGTAGAGGATCAAAGCCTTGAGAGAACTTTGAGTTTTGGTTTTGCCATGTGTCTTTTTCAGTTCTTAAGCAAAATCTGAAATTCTTAATTTCCTTTTGTTTCCTCCTGCTGTTTGAGGCCCCTAAGCTATTTAGAATATGTTATTGCTCCTTTGTCCAGAGGATAATAGCAGTGAAGCTTCTATTCTGTTGAAATCATCAAGTTTCAGTCTTCTTAGGATTTCCAGTTTTCGGGGCTGCCAGAAAATGCAGGCTATCCGGTCAGACCGGATTGGTTTTGGCGGTCTGACCGCATTGTGGCCGGCGGTCAGACCGGTGTAGGAGCAGCGGTCAGACCGGCGGCAATTGAGCGGTCTGACCGGCCCACTACCAGCGGTCAGACCGGCCCTTCAGTGCTTGAGTTCCCTCCCTGTTTTTCCTTGAGCCATTTTCCGTTTAGTGTGTTGCCTATTGCCTCTTGTCTTTTTCTGGTTGTTTGAGGTTTCAGAGAGGTTGTCTCCTGCTTCATAGTGTTTCATCACTATTGGAGAGGAAGTTCTTTCGTAGATACTTGAGGGGATTGATTTTTTAAGTCGACATTCACCCCCCCCCCTCTGTCGCCATATCGGTCCAACAGTATATCACAGACGGTTAGTAACAAAAGCCGTCTGTGATATCATTCATACCACAGACGACAGTCTTTGAAACCGTCTGTGATACAATATCATAGACGGATTTTAACAACGAACCGTCTGTGATAGCAAGTGCATAAGCCATTTTATTTGCCGGTTTTTGGCTAGCCTTAGGATATGCTAGCCATGCCCTCTGAAGGCAAGTAAGCAAGTAGATTACAGATAAATGACAGATAAGTTTATTGCAACTCAAAGTAAATTACAACAAAATTCGCTACATAGATGAATGTAACAAACGGCCAGCAGATCACATACATATATAGAATGAAAATCGTTACACAGATCTGACAAATGAATTAAATTGAAGGAATTGTTTGACTTGTACAATTGAATCCAATGTTTCAATATCTAAGTATCACCATTGCTGGGGTGGAACTCTCCAACCTTGTTTATGACCTCTGCTACTAAGAATTCGGAGAGGTTTCCACGAATTTCTATGAGTTGGTCAAGATCATATGCACTTTCGTCGATGTCCACCCGCTGTCGCTAGGAGCAATGTTAAATCATTAATTAGCATGTGTGCATAAATATATATACATATATATAATCAGAAAATAATAATTATTGGAAAGACCTGACAAACCTATGGATCATTGATCTTAGTATCCATGATTTCCTTCATATGGCGGCAAACGTAGAATCCACATACGTTATCCTGTAGCTGCTGGTGGCACTGCAAAAATAGAATTACATACATAGGTATTGTCAATTCTAGAGGCATTACAACAAAGTGTGATATAGGATTGTTGTGTCGTAGCGGGTACCGGAAATCGCGTGTTGTGTCGCAGCGTGTCACTGGATTTGTCGTGTCTTCCTCCTAGGGCAACATAAGCGGCAAATGACCTACGTGATTCAAAAAAGTTAGCCAAGGCCGTTGTAAATGAAGGAAATATTGCAATAGTTATGTATAGAGGGAATGAGTTTACCTGTTAATTACTTCTTGCACACGACTGAAGTCGTGGTTGCTCCTAAGTAGGGAATCAAGGTATATTACCTTACTCCACTTTGGTACAATCACAATCAAAATCCAGTGATGCCTAGTCATGTGTGTCGCCATAGTGATTAATCCTAAGTTCATGCTGCATGTAAAGTACAAATGAAACATATGTGTGGCAACTAGTGAAAAGTACTTACCCTTGGTTGAATGGTACCATGACGTACTCCTTGTCGCTGTGAGCAATCAATCCCCTCGTTATGTAACCTTGCACGAAGGATGCATCTTGGTTGATAGATTGCTCGGAGACCAAGTGAGGGTCGAGGAAACCCACCAGTTGTCGTGATCGTCGGACTTGTTGGATCATGTATCTATACATAAAGAAAGAGTAATGATATTTATCTGTATAACGTGAATGTAGAACTTCATTGTACAGTACACTTACAGTGTCCAGCATCGTAAAAGTGAGGCGTTGAGTTCGTCGAGATTGAATAGTAAGAATAAGTCTTCGAATGTCACGACGATGTAGCCCGAGTCGTGGAGGAAATGCGTCTCCTTATATTTCAGAGTGAATGCACTCTGCCAGTTTGGCTTCATGTTGGACTTCTCCATGTACCAGGCATGCAATGTATTGCAAACCAAACCAAGCCGGGGTAATTGTGAATCGGGCACCAACGACACTCCTAGAATGAACTTTTATGGCCCAGGACGCGGCTTAATTTTCTTCACATGAGCCTTGGAGGCCTTGGAGCCTCGTTTATGATACGTTTTCGGTGGCATCTCGACGAGAGCCGATGCAACAGACTTCACTGGATTTGGAGGTGGAGGTGGAGCCACCGGAGCCAATGTGACAGGTCCAGGGCGACGTCCCTTTTGGGCCACTGGATGTGGAGATTGTGGCACAGGCAAGTCGAGGACGATGTCCCTCTTGAGCCACTGAGTGAATGTGTGGACGGCATCCCCTAATGTCTTAATCTTTTCGTTTGGGGGCTTCTCAAGAGGGACGGTCTTATAAATATCATTAATCATGTCCACCTGGACCTTTATGAAACCGGTGTCTACTTGTACACCGTGCACCAACGTCCCTGGCAGCAATGGATACGCCATGCCGCGCCCAGCGTCAACGGGAATAGAGCCAACAAGCCTGACTCTGAGGATGCAAGGCATGGGCTCCTACATAACGACACAAGATGAGTTAAGGCGTCCACCAGAGAGATCTATGCACCATTCTAAAGAGGTACATTATCTGAATATCATCGATAGGTAAGCGGGCGTTGCTATGTTCAGTAATTGGTGTGGACGCGCAGCTACTGCGACGTTGAGGGGGACTGGGTACCGTAGTAGTAGGGGTGGGTTGCGATTGGTTGCGGACTTGTCTCAGTTCTTCCCCAATGAATCTATCTCTCCTCGAAGTGAGGCAGTCTGCTCTTGAAGTTGTAACATCCTAGATTTCGAGAATTCAAAAATGTGGAGTTTTTAAAATTTTTCTTGCATTTTGCTAGCACACCAATTTCTTTTGAATGTTTATTTGAAATCTTTTTGAGTTTTATACCGTACAAGTTAATGACCAGGATTACTCCTAAATGCAAATAATAATACTGTAAATTATAAAACGGAAAGTGCCGTTACAAACCATGGAATTAAAATGTCTACACCTTGAATTCAAATTCTAGTCAATAAGATAATATCCAAACTAGAAACTTAGGTATTACATAATGGACAGTAAAATTTGAAATCCAATTAAAGAAGTAATGGCTAAAGGAATATTAACAATTCACATTTTTATTGGTTGGAAAATTTAAACCTAAATTTATGCAAGAAGTGAAACTAATAATCTTGAATGTGAAATAAAAATTCAGCTTCCCAGTTTATCATCCATATTTCCCCTATTTTCCAAAATCATGGCTGCAGCCTTTTTCTACTCTTCCTTTACCCTCTCTTCCTCTTACGTGCGGGCCCCACCCCTTCCCTCTCTCCTCTCTTTTTCCCTACGCACGGGCCGGCCCCGTTCCGCCTTCTCTCGCTGCCGCGCGGGACCGCTTCCCCCTCTCTCTCTCTTTCTTCTCTTCCTTTTTCCCCCAGGCGCTGCGCTCACTTTTCTTTTCTCCTCCTCCCTCCTCCCTTCTGCGGCCGAGCTCCTCCCACGTCTCCTTCCTCTCTTCTTCCCCGAGCGCCAGCTCCCTTCTTTCTCTATTCTTTACTCCTCCCTTCTCCTGTGGACGAGCGTCCTCCACGTCGCCCTTCCTTTCTCTCTGCTCTGTGCGAATCCTGCCGAATCTCTGCCGCGCTGCCTCCCCTCTGCTCTGCACGCGCTGCTCGACCGTCGCTTCAGCCGCGCCGAGCCCAGTGCCTCCGCCGAGCGCCGCGCCGGGTCCTTACCTTGCGGTTCTTCCCCCTCTCGCGCGATAAAGAGCAGCACGACCCCTTCCCTTTCTCCCCGTGCCGCTCCCCTCCCTTTACACCGGCTCCTTGCCCCTTTCCTCGGTTCACCGCCGCCTCCGCCAGACTCCCCACGGCCGCATCGCTGGCAGCCCCAACCAGTGAGCCCCGAGCCATTCCAAGCCCCTCCCTGAGGTCGCCTCACCTCTCTCCTGCTAGTACCCGGTGCTATTGGACTCTCATGCCTTATAGGCCGCCAGCGACTGCATCTTCCCCAACTCCGGTGCCTCGGTCTTTCCGTCGATTCGCAGGGCCTCAACCCGATTACCGGCGCCTGGGGCTCCCCCAGAAATGACTGAGGTTATTCCCGGCGCCGCCCTGTGCTTTTGTTCCCCCGCAACAAGCTGTCCATGGTGGCTCCCATTGCACCGCCGCCCGTGCTCGCCGCCGGCCCGCTACAGCGCCCCCTTGCCGGAGCCGCCACCACCGGGAGCATCCCCTCAATGCCCTGGAGCTTCCCCGACCGCCGGCCACGGCTCCCCGCCACCCCAGCTCGTCGGCGCCGTGCGCTCGCTTGCGCCGCCGAAGGCCCTCGTCGCCGGCTCGCCTAAGTTCTTCCCCCGCTCAACAAACGCCGCGGTAAGCCTCCCCTTAACCCCTGTAGCTCATGCCCCTCTCCGATTTCTCCCACCCCCACCACGGTGGCGCCGCCACATTTGCCCTCCCCCTACTCCGGCCGCCGCGAGTCCATGCTGGCCGCCCACGGCACCTTTCTGACCGGAGGCGCAACCCCCCAGGCTTCCTTCTCTTCCCCACGGCGCAATTTTCTGGTTTCTACCCCCTCCCCAGCCACCAGCCGCCGCCGGCGAATTCACCACCGAGGATCGCCGGAGGTGCTCTGTTTTGCCCCCAGCAGTGGCATGAATATAATCACTAGTTCCCTTCATGCAATCAGTAGATGGGCAATAGACCAATGGTCAGCCGAGCCAGGCATTAGTCTGCAGATCGAGTGTTCGAATTCTCTTTTTGTGTATTTTGTTTTTCACTGTCTTAGCTCATTTCAATTATGAAATATGTAGGAAATAAATTAAGGGAGCTAAGATAATTAAATTGGGATCACCAGAAATTTATATATGCATCAGACATGAATTACAAGACTATGAACAAATAAGAGATTAAGGGAAATAATTAAGAGAAGTTTAAATAATTAAATGGAATGTAAGCTAAAGTAGAAGTTTAATTAGAAATAGTGACAAAATATAGTTCCATATTTACAAACAATGATCCAAGGCTTCCAAGGTGAATAATATCCAATCAAGGGGCATGAGCTAAACAAAATATTAAAAGTATTTGGATAGAGTGTCCATCTAAATTAGAAGGCTTTCAAAATATATATATACATATATACTAAAATAGTTAGAAAATGGGGATGATATGTAATATTGGTAAAAACGTTTGTGCTTAACATATGCCCTATTAACAACGTAGACACTATCATTAGCACACTGTCGATCATAAAATCTTAACCGGTAGCTTTAAAGTAGCAACAATAACGAGAGATAATCATGAGCAGTAGGTTCGGTTAGTCATAAGAGAAATTAAGGTTAAATTGTGTCTAGTGGTAAGTAAAGGGATAAGATATCAATATCAGTAATTTCCATAGCAACTCCAAATTTAAGGGGGCATATTAATATATAGGCACAAAATATAAGCGTATATATAATGGCCATGGGTCATCCATAATTAAAATAGTCTTGCTAATATGTAATAGGGTGTCCAATGATACTAGGCATAGCTAGGAACAGTATTTATATACGAGTTGCATTTAGAACCTAGGGTGGTTAGTAGGTCGCCCTAGAATAGCTAAGTGGTCTTGGGTCGATGAGATAGAGATCAGCTGGTGGTAGCCATTTAAATGATAATGACCAAATAAGTAGTCCCATGTGCTGATAAATTAGGGTGTTAATCATTTAATTAGTACATTGATTAATTGAAAGTAAAACTCACCTAAGATATCACAGTGTGAAATACCACAAACCCAAGCTCTGATATTAACATGATAAGTTAAATTAATATATACCCTGAGGGCGACTCATGACCTAATTCTTAAAAGATAACCTTGGCACACGATACATCGCATCTCCCGACAACTCGTGCACCTGTTCATAAGACTAACTTGCCTCATGGGACTCCCTAAGTAGATGCAAAAGTAATAAAAGAATTTACTAAATAAAAGGTCGAACCACGATATTCTAAAATCGGCTCTGTCTAGCCATCCTCGCGTTTTAAGCAGAATATCATCAAGAATATTCTTTCATTATAAACCCTCCTTGGATCTTCCCTAGCCAATCATCACTTCGCTCCAACCTCTTTGACCCCGTCAAATACTCCGTGCCCAGCCAATCTCAAATCACCCGTTTAATCATAATAAAAGCTAATCAAGTTCAATTGGATTTATTTGGAGCTTTTGAGTTATTTGCAATTGTTTGGGTTCAGTTGTTTGTCGCGCAATTAGAAACCGGAGTCCTGAAGATTCCACGGATCGAGCGTGGTCAGAGCGAAGTGAAGATAAGGAGTATAAGCTCAAGAGAAAGCATCGTGTGAGCTCAAGACCGCGGTAAACCATGCCAGGCGAGTCAATACTTTGATCATGTTGAACCTACATTTTCTGCAAATTATTTAGGTTTAAATTAACAAATTGCATGCTGTTATGTTATATGCAAATACATGATAATTCAAGATTCTAGTTACATGCCTACTGTTTACATTGAATAATATTACACCTCCTTTGGAATATTTGAATGTGTGAACTTTGTCGCCCTAGCAAAATTACAATAGTAACCTTTCGAAAATAAGTCCGTAAGCTATATGCCATGCTCAGTATTGTTTAGGTACTCATGGGTGCGAGAGCGCCAAGCATCACTTTTAATTATGAGAAAAATTGGTTGGGCAGTCATGGTGGTAATGACTGGTGTATATTGGGTATGATTATTTTATATTCGCAAAAACCTCAAATTGCTTATTTATCTGGGCGGATGGTTCGGAGGTATGGTGCAGGTGTGCACGAGAGTGGGGTTTGTGGTAGAACCGCCCAGATAACCCTAAGGACTGAATCTTGTCATGACCTCCCCTGTATAACAGTGCAACCACAAGTCTGTAAAGTACAACTTGGCTTAGTAGATTTACCGAACCCTGAAAGTCATCATCATAGGTGGAGGAGGTGAGGTAGTGCAAGTGGCGGTCTGGGTGACGGCTTGAACGGGACACCCGCAGAGGGTGAAGTTCTTCTGCGGCGTGCTAGCAAGGTGAAGTATCCAGCTGCTAGGCGCATAGGAGGGGAACTCCCGCACAACCTATGAGACCTGCCGCAAGCGGGACAAGCTCATAGGGGTGAGATGATGGATGGGGCGAGTTACTTTGAACGGTTACTGTGATGGTTTGCTCAACCGCATGACTAAGGAATCGTGTGGGGCAACGAGTAAACTGTCTCTTGTGGGTAAAGTGTACAAACTCTGCAGAGTCAAAACTATTCGAATAGCCGTGCCCACGGTCAAGGGCGGACATGGGAACTTAACTAGATATAGTTCTATTTCAAAATGTTTTGTGGGTGGGACGGAAAAGTGGAGGGCAGAGAAAGGCCCTGATTTGAGTTGTCCTGGGTGTCGTCCCAGTGGTAAGTTAAGCGGCTATAACGCTGAAAGATGTTATATGGTGTGATGCCCTATGTATGGAAAAATTATGGTGATATTAGGCATATGGTGTGATGCCATATGTATGGAAAATCATGTTAGTATTCCTTGAACATTATGATTTGTTCCAAAGCTGCTAGGTCTCAGGAAATTTTATGTATTGTATTTCAAATAGTGGCATTACTAATCTTACCAAACTAAAATATGGGTGGAATAAACAGGGTTGTGAGTAAAGGAGATGGATGTTTTTAGTATGCACATAAAGGCATTGGTGGATTCAGGTCGATCATGTAAAGGAAATGCTAGGGTGGGTTCTTGGGAAATAAATTAGTGGGGTCCAGCTGAATAGATAGGTTAGATAAATGATCTAATTGAATTTTCAGGAGTTTGGAGAAATAATACAAGTATTGGAGTATAATTCTTGATTAGAGATAGTCTTGGTGGATATATAATAGTGAATCGATTTTGGAGAATTAGCGAGTGCAAAGGTAAATTGCTGGATTACTACACTAATGATTAATATAAATTCTTGGAAGATATTGGCGATAATGGGAATTAATAGGAGTTGATCAATTACTAGAGGGATGAATTGAATTTCTGAGAAGATTGGAGGATTCATAACAATTAGTGGATTATAATCTTGATAAAGTGTGTCCTCGGTGGATGTATACTAGTGAGTCGTAGATTTGATCATTAATGTATTTGGTTGAGGTATATTAGTGAATTAGTTGGTGATAGATAATGGAAAATGAGAGTGATTATTAAAAGAATGAATTATGGATTTGGATCAATAACAAAAAGGATTGAATATGAATGATTTCGGTGGATTTAAAATCAGTGGTGTTAGTTAACCAATGGAATTTAGAGATGAAGAGCTGATGAATAGTAATGACATGATTGGATTATTAGTAATTCAAAATACAAAGAATGATCGGTGGATTAAATAAATTATGGCAATCGCTGTTGGGAGTCTTAGACAGCAGTTAATAAAGAGCGTGAGTCTTTGGTGGATTAAGTCAATGATGTCATTTGCGGTGAGGAGTCTTTAGGGCACAAACAACAATGTGATATAATAATAGTAATGATGCTACTAAAAGCGATTTTTGGCAAATAAAATAACTCGAGCCTCTCCTTTGTTAAGCCATGCATACTATTTAATTGCATTCTGTGTATTGGCTCGCGGAGCACGGGGTCGGAGTGCTCACGCTCGCTTTTGCGACAAAATTCAGGATCAGGAATCAGATCATCTTGCCTCAGCAACACGACTAGACATGCTGGCGAAGAAGATGAAGATGTCAAGGGCTAGGTCGCGAACCTCCAGTTGGCTGCCTGTGGGCATGTCCTGAAGGTCCCACCTGTGTGCTTCGTTCTTCCGCTGCTGCAGTTTATGGATTTCGGCCTAATCGGCCCATGTGTAAGTTTAATATTTTATTTACGCTTCCGCATGATATGTACTTTGATAATCAGAACTGTAATCTGTGAGCACTATCTACTGATCCAGGGAATAGTGCGGTGGAATCACAGAGGAATCCGGATTGTAATATCTGGGTCCTTACAGAAGTGAAGCAGATAGTTGTTCCTCAAGTTGAGCACGAAGTTCCTATTTTATTTGTTCTTTGCGGTACGCCTTGGATCTCTTCCTACTCCTATATGTCTCGGAGTAATATGGAAATCTGTGCCTCCAAATACATAAACCCCCATGCCTCGTGTGCAACCTGGGTGCTCTTTGTTTTCCAAGGCCTGTGATAGTAAATCTCTCTCCCTATATTCTTCAAATGAGCCACGAGAAGATTCGGTAGTCAATGATTGCTGCAAGAGGCAATTAATCATGTTATTTTTGAACCCATGAAGTTCAAGAGGTGTTAACAACTATGTAGTTTAACATATTTTACCAGGCGTTGGGACACTTCCTCATCTGCGGGGTTTTTGAAAGAGACACCCGAAGATGTTGATGACCTCGCTCTCAACCAGTTTCGAGCGCGCTCGTTTGCGATCCCGGCAAATGGTGGGGAGGCCTCCGATTGGATTGCGGCCTCGTCCTGCATCCTCCACTGCGGGATTTTACCCGCGTACCCAGCGGTGCCGAGCCTATGAGGGTGAGTGTTTTATGACTGGAGAGCCTTGTGCACCGCACTTTGTTCTTGAAATTCGATCGTTGTCTTCATCTGTACAAAGGCCTCCCATGTTTCCGGCAACACGAAAGGATACTTCGTGAAGGGCGTGACATCCTTGGGCACGTAATGCGTCACAAGATTGCTCTTAAAATTCTTCCATGCTTTTTTATTGCGAGGAGCGCCTGCCGTTGCATGAGTCCCTGTACTTCTGCTGGGATCTCGAACGAATTTGTAATTTCCTCCCATAGCTGATTTTTGTGATCCTTTGTCAAATCTTTCTAGCTTGCTATGGTGATGGGGACCTGTTGCCTTCCTATTATCCCGCAGGTAGTCTGAAATGATGACGCTGCTTTCGTCGGTTCCAGAGGGACCCCATTCAGAGAGACCGCCGTGATGGTCATTCGGCCCTCTGGCCTTTTCGATACTCCTCGGCCACGCTTAGTTTTCGCAATCTTGGGAGCGTGAGACCCAGATGACGACGACGAAGACTGTGTGGACGCCATCTCTCTTCTAAGAAAAAACTAGCTGCTGTGAGCTATGGGCCATCGAAATAGACTTTGTAGCTAACAAACAAAATTCTATGAAGCAAATGACACAAACCAGTGTATCAAGTTCATTGAACAGGATACACTAGAGTGCATCACTTGCTTCATGCCCTTTGACAAAGTTCTAACGATTGACTAGCTGAAGTAACTGCATCACTGCAGTGAGCTAAACAAGTGCAGCATATATTATATGCTACAATTTAGCAAGCTAACATGTGAAGCATATATCATAAAGTACTAATAAAGCATATATCATAAAGCTAACATGTCAAGCATATAACATAAAGCTAACATGTGAAGCATACAACATAAAATACATGTCAAGCATATATCATAGAATACATGTGAAGCATATATCATAAAGCTAATATGTGAAGCATACAACATAAAATACATGTCAAGCATATATCATAGAATACATGTGAAGCATATATCATAAAGCTAACATGTCAAGCATATATCGTAAAATACATGTCAAGCATATACCATAAAGCTAAAATGCAAGCATATATCATAAAATACTTCTCGGGAGGGAGCGGCGTCGGTAGGGACCGGTGGCGTCAGTAGGGAGCGGTGTCGGTAGGGAGCGACGTCGGGAGGGACTAGCGGTGGGAGCGAGGGGAGTCGGGAGGGACCAAAACCTAGCTAGTAGGGGCGCTGGACAGTGGAGACTAGAGATTGCGCGAGTGCCAACTCCGCGGGTATTTATAGGGAAACTATCACAGACGGTTCCATAAACGAACCGTCTGTGATAGTTATATCACAGACGGTTCTATAAATATAACCATCTGTGATATTCATATTATCACAGACGGTTCTAATTATATAACCGTCTGTGATATGCATATTATCACAGACGGTTATATGTATAAAACTGTCTGTGATATCATATTATCACAGACGGTTCTATTTATAGAACCGTCTGTGATGTGTTATCACAGACGGTTTCTTTCAATAAACTGCCTGTAATAGTTCAATATAAATAACAGCAGCTAGCTAGGTTCCTATGTCATTTTACAATTACAATGGAACATAGATACATTTATGAAAAACGCAAGCATAACCATAAATATAACTATTTCTTAGTTCCTGAGTCATTTTACAATTACAATGGAACATAGTTACATTTATGAAAAACGTGAGCATAACCATAAATATAAATATTTCATAGTTACATTTATTACACTTCTATTTAATTTTAAATAAAGCCCTTCACGATGATCGACACACATATAGCTTGCTTCATCGCCTTGTTCTTCGTCGAGCCTGATGCTATCACCGAATAGAGGCAAATCAAAAAATTGATTGTACTCTTCCTCATCCACAACATTCTCAACCCCGACAATCCTTCTTTTTCCCTGAAGAACTACATGGCGATTCTTATTTGCCGGGTCGGTTACATAAAATACTTGAACAACTTGCCTTGCGAGTACGAATGGTTCGTCTTTATATCCTACACATTCGAGGTCCACGGTAGTGGCGCCGTACTTGTCGACCTTTACACCCCGTGGGAGTTGGACCCAACGGCACCAAAATAGAGGAATCTTGAAAATTACATAGTCAAACTCCCAAATCTCCTCTACAAGCCTGTAGTATGAGCTTCGGCCAGCGGTACTGACGTGCGCATCATAGGCATCTATGCGGACACGTGAGTTCTGCACTGTGCTCTTTCTATCATTATCTGTTGTATAAAATGTGTAGCCATTAATGTCGTATCCTTGCCATGTCACAATTGTAAATTTTGGCCCTTTTGCCAACCATTGTAGTGTTTCACTTGACGACCTCCTAGTCAATTGCGCATTCAACCATTCGTTGAACTCACGGTTGTGTTGTCTCGTGATCCAAACTTCTGACTGGCCTGCATTCTCCTGACGTAGCATGTCCTTGTGCTCTTCAATATATGGAGTCACTTCAGTCATGTATTGTAAAACCATGAAATGGGCTTGAGCATACGTATTTTGATCCGGAGTTATTGCTTTCCTTCCGATAGTCCCGATACCCTCTAGCCTCCCCTCGTGACGAGATAGTGGTACACCTATCGACTCGACCTGAGCCATGTAGCTGATGCAGAATTCAATGACCTCTTCTGTTGTATAACCTTCGATAATGCTACCCTCCGGTCGAGATCAATTGCGTACATAGGACTTCAGAATTCCCATGTACCTCTCGAAAGGGTACATATGACGTAAAAATACGGGGCCGCATATTTTTATCTCTTTCACAAGGTGGACAATGAGATGGACCATGAAATCAAAAAATGATGGAGGGAAATACATCTCTAGATGACATAGAGTTGTCACCACCTCGGTTTGCAGAGAATCTAGTCCATCGGGATCAATGACCTTCTAAGCAATTGCGTTGAAGAAATAACATAGCCTTATGATTATCACTCGAACCTTGTTCAGCAAAATACTTCTAATTGCAACAGGTAGCATTTGTGTCATTAGCACATGACAGTCGTGAGACTTCATGCCAATTAATTTCAAATGTTCCATGGAAACAAGTTTCTTCATGCTGGTGGAGTGACCAGATGGAACTTTCACACCACGTAAGGACTGACACAATTCAGTTCTCTCGGACTTAGACAGAGTGTAGCAAGCTGAGGGAAGGTACGTCCGGCCTTTATCGGTCTCTATCGGTGCTAACTCGGTCCTGGTGTTCATAGCGACCAAGTCACGCCTTGCGTTAACACCATCCTTGGTTTTATCAGAAATGTTCAGTTAGAGACCAATCAAACTGTCACATACATTCTTCTCTACATGCATGACATCGATGCAATTGCGAACTTCTAAGTGCTCTCAATAAGGCAAGTCCCAAAATATTGACCTCTTTTTCCACATGTTCTTCCTCAATTTACGTCCCTTTTCAAGCACAACGTTTATATCCTTGACCATATCATACACCTCTTTCCCGCTAAAAGGTCTTGGTATTGAGTCATCCTCTTTTTTTCCGTCAAATTGTTTCTTCATCTTGCAGTATGGGTGATACTTTGGAAGGAACCTACGGTGACGCATGTACACAGTTTTGCGCGAGTTATTCAACCACATACTCTCGGTATAATCTAAGCAGTGAGGACACGCTTTGGCTCCTTTTGTACTCAATCCTGACAGGTTACCAAGGGCAGGAAAATCATTAATGGTGCAGAACAACATGACGCGTAGAGTGAAGTTCTCTCGTTTGTCTGCATTCCATACATGTACCCCTTCGTTCCACAGTATTGCAAGATCTTCCACCAATGGTGCTAAGAACACATCAATATCGTTACCAGGTTGCTTCGACCCTTGGATAAGTAGTGACATCAAAATATACTTCCGCTTCATACACAGCCAAGGAGGAAGGTTGTACATGCACAGAGTCACGGGCCAGGTGCTATGTCGGCTGCTCATGCTACCAAAAGGATTCATTCCATCTGTACTCAACCCAAACCTTATATTTCTCGGTTCCACACCGAAATCTATAAACATCCTATCGATGTTCCTCCACTAGGCAGAATCAGCAACATGTCTTATCATTCCGTCTTTCTTACGCTGCTCCCAGTGCCAACGCATCAATCTTGCATCCTTGCGGTTTTCAAATAAATGCTTCAAACGGGGGATTACAGGAAGATACCACATCACCTTAGCAGGAGGTCCTTGCTTCACCTCGATGCCCTTCCCATCATCAGAGTCATTTTTATGCTTGTATCGAGATACTTTGCACACCGGACAAACATGTAAGCTAGCATACTCTTTACGGTACAGGATACAATCATTCGGACATGCATGTATTCTTTCTACTTCCATTCCTAATGTACAAAGAATCTTCTTGGCTTGGTAGGTGGTTCTCGGCAACACATTTCCCGTTGGAAGCATGTCTGCTAGGAGACCTAACAATGCCGTGAAACTCTTGTCGGACCAACCATTGCTTGCCTTCAATTTCAGCAGTTCTAGAACTGATGACAACCTCGTGTATTGCGGCTTGCAGCCCGGGAACAAAGGTTTCTCCGAGTCCTCCATCAAGCCCTCGAATTTACCAAACTCTCTCTCACTATAGTTCCCTTCTGCATCACGTAACATCTGATCCAGATTGTCATCCTGCGACCTATCCTCATGATCGAAAGAACAGTCCACATCTGGCATATCGTTGTCTCCCTCGACTATGTCATAACTACCTTCTTGTGTACTCTTCTCTTCACCGTGACTGGTCCAACATTTGTACCCTTTTCTGGAACCCCTTCGAATCAAGTGAGCCTCGATCTGCGCTGAGTTGCTAAACATCTTGAGATTATCACAATCAATGCATGGACAATACATATATTTCATCCTCTTCTTCAACATATCCAGCTCGGCCGCCCTTCTAAAAGCAGACATGCCATTAATGTATTCTTCACTCACACGGTTCTCAATGTACATCCAGCTTCGGTCCATCTACGCTGCATAAGTAACAAATGGGTGTCAAAAATGATTATTACCGCTACTACATAGCAAATCAGACTAGCTATACATACTTACATGTATATGACATACATCTATATATATTACGTAGGTATATAGTAGCTAGCCACCCATTCTGAAATCCAGCTAACTAACACTAGTGGTCTAAACCTAGCTAGCTAGATTTAAATAAAACAAAAGACGGTGATCAGATCAGCTCACTAAGAATGTTAAGTAATTGAGTACTAACCTCTGATCTGATCACTAAGAAGACAGTGATATGTTTTCACCCCTAACTCCCTAAAGCTGGCCGCCTTGCTCCACCGATGCAGCGCAATGAAGACAGATCTGTGTCGACATCGAGCAAGTACGCCAAGTAATTAATAGTGTGCAGAATATCACAGACAGTTCCAACCACAAACGGTCTGTGAAAACAATATATCACAGACGGTTCGTGTTAATAACCGTCTGTGAATTATCACAGACGGTTCTACATACACAACATCTGTGATACCAACAATATCACAGACGGTTTGTATAAAGAACCGTCTGTGATAGTTACATTATCATAGACGGTTATTAACACGAACCGTCTGTGATGTCCATAATATCACAAACGGTTCGAAATAAAAACCGTCTGTGATTGGTGAGTATCACAGACGGTTCGTATATAGAACCGTCTGTGATAGTCCTTTACAGACGATTTACACTACAAACCGTCTGTGATAGTTCACTCTATACGGAAAAAGGAAATAAAATAATGTTACCCATGCCCTCTGAAAACAAGCACATACAGACGCAAGCACAACAACACATTCAGATCTATTACAGGATAACAAGCTAACGAACCCTTCATGGCACGACGGTGCAGCTGAACAAGACACACTTACCACACTTACGGCAAGAGTGTGTTGGCAGTAGTCGGCGTTGTGGAGGAACAAGCAAATATAGAGGCAAGCACAACAACACATTCAGATCTATTACAGGATAGCAAGCTAACAAACCCTTCATGGCACGATGGTGCGGCTGAACAAAACACACTTACAACACTTACGACAAGAGTGTGTTGTCCAGCCACCCGCGTGCCGCGACGGAGGCGCTAGCTCATAGCCGAGGGGAGATGCATGAAGGAAGCTAGCAAGTGGATGAACTCACGCGTGACTAGTACCGCTGGAAAGGTAGATTGGGAGTTATTAATAAGGGCCGAGCTGCGGGAGGAACTGCTGCCTGCCATTCGATGTGAAGAGAGTGGACTTGTGAGATCGAAATCCTGGGTATACGCCAATTATTGGTAACATTTGCTTATCACAGACGGTTATTAACACGAACCATCTGTGATGCACACTATCACAGACGGTTCGTGTTACTAACCGTCTGTGATTGTGCTTATCACAGACGGTTCGTAAATAGAACCGTCTGTGATATACCTTCACAGACGGTTTATTCCACAAGCCGTCTGTGATAGATCATTCTATACGTCAAATTTTTTCAGTTTTTTGGCTAGCCTCAAGAAATTAAATAATGTCCCATGGTCTTTGAAAACAAGCAAATAGAGATGCAAGCCGCAAGCACAACAACACATTCAGATCTATTACAGCTAACGAACCCTTCGTGGCACGACGGTCACACTAAACAAGACACACTTACGACAAGAGTGTGTTGCCTAGTATGCCGCCGTGCCGCGATGGAGGTGCTAGCTCACGGTAGTAGTCGGCGTTGTGGAGGAACAAGCAAATACAGAGGCAAGCACAACAACACATTCAGATCTATTACAGGATAACAAGCTAACAAACCCTTCATAGCACGACGGTGAGCCTGAACAAGACACACTTACAACACTTACGGCAAGAGTGTGTTGTCCAGACTCCCGCCGTGCCGCGACGGAGGTGCTAGCTCACAGCGGAGGGGAGATGCATGCAGGAAGCTAGCTAGGTATAGTGGATGAACTCACGCGTGACTAGTACCACTGGAAAGGTAGATTGGGTTATTAATAAGGGCCGAGCCGTGGGAGAAACTGCTGCCTGCCATACGATGTGGAGAGAATGGACGGGTGAGATCGAAATCCTGGGTATACGCCAATTATCGGTGACATGTAATCATCACAGACGGTTATTAACACGAACCGTCAGTGATGGCATAATATCACAGACGGTTTGTAATACCAACCGTCTGTGATAGATCAGAGACGGTTTGGAATACGAACCGTCTGTGGTATTAATATCAGAGACGGTTTGGAATACGAAGCGTCTATGATATTAATATCAGAGACGGTTTGGAATATGAACTGTCTGTGTTAATGCTTAAATATGTGCGCCCTAATCCTGCTCTTCTACACACTGTACGTCCTCTCCTCATTTTCTTCATCACCACATTTCTAAATAATGACATCTAAAATTCTTTTGATCTTCTTCCTCTCATCTATCCATCATGAGTTGTTCAGACGCAACCTTACACAGGCGGCCAAAAATTTATGTCTGGAGCAGCTCCTCCGCTCACGCCCTGCTCTCCTTCCTCGACTCGCTTCCATCCGTCAGCTGGACCTCATCATCCGCCGTCGACAGAGGTGTCTCGTTGCCGCTTAGGATAGGGAAACCGCCCTCAGCCTCGTTCTTCTCTACAATGTGCGCAAAACGGAGGAAGATCATGCGACAGTGCAGATACACATGGATAACCTTGCCGATCAAGCAGAATCGGCCGATTCTGAGGAAGCTTATCCTGGCATCCTGTTTGAGATTATGGAACATGCTAATGATTTGTTCAGGCTTGAGGAGGAAGTGGAGAGGGCAAGGACAATCGTGACGGCATTCGAGAACACAGCGGCTGATCCTCCAACTCAAGAAGTCGACGAAGAAGCATATGAAGCCCAGAAGATTCAAATATGGGAATCCCATTTTTTTGCACTTTTGTAATAAAATTGCCTTGAATTTGACTCTCGTCTTAGTTTAGCTTCTGTAGTTCATACGACAACGGTCTGTCAGGTTTACCACAAACGGTTCGTATTAAGAACCGTCTGTGATAGTTTCACAGACGGTTATTAACACGAACCATTTGTGTTGTCCAGATTATCACAGACAGTTCGTATTAAGAACCGTCTGTGAAAGAAATATCACAGACGGTTGCCAGTATAAACCGTCTATGACAGTTTAATCACTGACGATTCATACGGAACCGTTTGTGATGTAGCCGTCCAGTATAGCCTCTTTTGTAGTAGTGAAGGTTAGTCTCACAAATTCATTTGTCATTACCACCAAAATCTCATAATAGTATTTGTCATTATCACCAAAACCAACTTAAATGGAGCTTAATCTTTCAAAATTGCATAGGCGTTTAAAGTGAGGATGATCGCAGAAAGGATATGGGATGTGGAAGAAGCGAATAGTGAAGCAAATAGTATGTGAAAGAGATAGCCACTCTATTAAGAAGGTGGCTACGGAGGTGGTTGGAGTGACCGAGGGACAAGCGGTGAACCTAAAGACGCGTGGTGGTGGAAAGAGGAAGTGCAAAAGGCTATTGAGGAGAAGAAGAAATGTTACAAGTATATGCATCATGATAAGAGCGATGACAACGTACAAAAATGTAAAGCAGCAAAAAAGAATGTGAAGAATATGGTGAGTGATGCACAAGGCAAGGCATATGAGGAAATTTACCAGAAGTTAAGTATAAAGAAGGGAGAGAAAGATGTCTACGAGATGGCTAACCTTCGAGAAAGGAAGAAGAGAGATTTCAACCAAGTTAAATGCATCAAAGACAACACTAATAGAATTTTGGTAAAAGACGAGGAGATCAAGGATAGATGGAGAGATTACACCGGCAAGCTGTTCAATCATGAAAATGACAATAGTATGATTCAACTGGTTAATTCTTTCCACGACACCAATAGACATTTTGTTCGAAGAATCCAGGAGTCGGAAGTAAGAGAGGCCTTAAAAAGGATGAAAGTGGGTAAGGCATTAGGGCCTGATAACATCCCTATCGAGGTGTTAAAATGTCTAGGAGAAGTGCCGATTGTTGGCTAACTAATTTTTTCAATAGTATTTTTAGGTTGAACAAGATGTTAAATGAGTGGTGGAGGAGCATATTAGTACCAATTTTCAAAAATAAAGGAGACATTCAAAATTGTACTAATTATAGATGAATTAAGCTCATGAGCCACACAATGAAACTTTGGGAGCGAGTGATTGAGCACCGTTTAAGAAACGTGACTAGCGTAACGACAAACCAATTTGGTTTTATGCCTGGGAGGTTGACCACGGAGGTGATTTTCTTGCTATGATAGTTGATAGGGAGGTATAGGGAGTAAAAAAGATCTTTATATGATATTTATTGACTTGAAGAAAGCCTATGACAAAGTGCCAAGAAAGGTCATGTGGTGGGTGCTCCAATGGAAAGAGTTCCAACAAAATATATTGCCCTAATTAAGGACATATACGAAGATGTTGTGACTAATGTTAGAACATGTAGTAGTGTTACTAATGACTTTCCTATTAAGATAAGACTACACCAAGGGTCAGCGTTGAGCCCAAATATTTTTGCTCTAGTGATGGACGAGGTCACTGGGACATACAAGGAGATTTCCTTTGGTGTATACTTTTCACTGATGATGTGGTGCTAGTTGATGAGAGTATGATAGGTGTTAATAGGAATTTAGAGTTGTGAAGAAAAACCTTAGAATTGAAGGGCTTTAGACTTACTAGGATAAAAACTGAGTATATAAAGTGTAATTTCAGCGGTGCCAGGGCAGATGATGGAGATGTTAGGTTGGACGGATAAGTAGTGCCTAAGAAGGACATGTTCCGTTATTTAGAATTGATGCTACAGTGGGATAGTGAGATTGATAAAGATGTGAGCCACAGGATAAGAGCAGGATGGGTGAAATGGCGCCAAGCATCTGGTATCCTGTGTAACAAAAAAGTTCTCAAAAGTTAAAAAGGAAAGTTCTATAGGACAGCGATCAAACCTGTGATGGTATATGGAGTAGAATATTGGGCGACTAAAAGACAACATATACAGAAGATGAGTGTAGCAGAAATGAGGATGCTACGGTGGATTTGTAGTCATACAAGGCGGGATCTCATCTGCAATGATAATATACGTGATAGGGTGGGGGTAGCACCAATTGAAGAGAAGCTTGTCCAACACTGCTTGAGATGGTTTGGATACCTCCAATGGAAGTTTGCTGAGGTACCATTCCGTAGTGGAATTTTAAGATATGCTGAAAATGTAAGAAGAGGCAGCGGTCAACCAAGACTGACATGGGAAGAAACAGTTAAAAAAAGATTTGAGAGATTGGAATGTATCTAAAGAATTAGCTTTAGATAGTAGCGCATGAAAATTAGCGATCCACATACCAGAACTATAAGAAAGTTTAGGGGCAGTGTTTTAGGCTCTCGGCTCAGATGGCAAGTTGTATGGCTTAGGGCTTTTGCATGTAGGTTTTTAAAGCTCTTATTTCTTTGATCTTGAGAATATTTCATTTCTAATTTACCCTAACTTATTTGAGATGAAGGTTTTGTTATTGTTGTTGTTATGAATGGTTCTAAGGAATTATTTGAGCGAAGTTCGATCTTTACTAAATGCATATCAAGTTTGTCATTATTGAATTTTAGATAGTTTTGTCAAAGTAGGTTCTTATGTTGGGCAAGTCTCAATATAGAACAAAAGTTGATGAAATGAACTTTCGAAAATTGTATAGAGTTTTGAACCAGCCCATTGTGAGAACCGAGAAGAACTATTTAAGAGATCCGGCATGTATATGCTTCACACTCGATCATGTGTGAGGTGACTGTGAGATGTGAAGAGTTTGTGCGCGAGTGCGTTTGCTGAATGTAGTCATCCTTTTTATTTCCATGCGAAGTATAATTTTTCTGTCCTCCCTAACACGCTAATCGTTGACATTACTCTTGTTGGTTTAGTAGTCAACGCTAGGTCGTCGAATTTCAGTCATCATGATGCATGGGTTCCGAGAAAAACTCATATCGGGCAAATAATTTCGTATTTATCTAATTTTTTGTAAAAGTACAAATAAAATTGGCAACACAATCAAAATACATGTGTGCATAGCTTGGTGGAAATCCTGTACACATTTGAGTGGCACGGCGTGGGTTTCACTGCTGTAAGAGATAATTTGTTTAACTTTTTTCCCTTTTCATCCAAAGAATTCAAATTTGAGTTCAATTTTTTTGTAGGATATTCAGTCTGAAATTCACAAAATTCAGTCTCGCTTGCCGGTGTCCCAAAGTAATTTTTTTAAAAAAATATCGATTTCCCTCTACGGAGAGCCACAGTGATTTATTGATATTAGATCTGACGGAAAGTTTACTTACTTAGTAGTCAGCTTTAGGTAAGATAAAGTATTTGTTGAACTGAAATAATAATGATAAAAAATCTAATTTGAGCTATGTTTTAAAGTTGAAGAAAAATTTCTAAAAAAAATAATAACATGGTACAAACCTTGAATAAAAATGGAACAAACTGAATATTTAGAGCAAACAACTGAATCACACGTTTTTTCAATTAAAGTATTGTTTTGCAAAAAACAATTGAAAACACGTTTTGAAAAGTATGGCGCTGTTAAAAATGCAGGAGCTCTTTCATATTCACGTTTAATTAAATTGTTTTATATGAAATCCAAACGAAAAATTCTAATGACGTTGCTCCGAGTCGTAAAAGGAGAGTCTATGCGCACGCGCCGGCGGCCTGCCGTCCTGCACAAATCCACTAGCGGTGTTAGACTCTGCGTCATGCGCGTGCGCGTTAACAACAAGAAATCAGTCAATGCAATATATATTTTTCTAGAGGAAGTAATTCTCCTACTTAATAGTGAATCAGAAAAGTACAAGCCTAACTGGACTCCACAGCCACAAGGCTGACTGAAACCACTTACAACTGCGCCGATCAAGTTTTATGGACTTGAGCATTGATACTTACTAATAAATAGTCTAACTTTGAAACTATTGGTTATTTGAACCATGAACTTGCCAATCCGATTTACTTAACTTCAACTTGTTTCACAAAGTAGTTGTACCACATGGGTTGAGTAGCTAGCGGAATTGAACCAGATAAAGGATGCAAAAGCGACCGTTGGCAGACTCTATCTCGCGTCTCTTGCCTTACCTTCTCACCAGCATCTCGCTTCATACCCTTTATTTTGTCCAACTTCGTTAGCTACTAAGCCTATGTGGCGAAAATCGGCCAGCCATGATGGCACGCTGGCAATATCACCTTACATAATCCTTACGAGGTTAAGTAAACTGGATTACAAAGTTCAGAAGGTCAACTTACCAGTTTCAAAATTGAAGGTGTTGAGCAGAGTTTCAAGAAAAGTTCATGAGTCATATAGACATTTTCCCTTTCTATTTATACTAGCTCTAGGATTTTCCTTGTATAATAGGGTGTGGTGTTACTGTCAAAAAAAAATCTGTCAAAAATAGGGTGTGGTGCGCATGAGTAAATAGAAGCAAAAATAGGGACGTAAGATGGTAGAAAGCTAAGGTTTTCTTGAACAATACATAATTTATGAGCAAATTTCACATAAGGCTATGTTGCATTCTTCACAAAATCTTCTCTCTTGATCACGCCAATTTCAAAGTTAGTTTCCCAGATGTATCTACCTTTTCCTATTGTTGTGCGCACTGGCGTCGTCGTGTCACACGAGATGACATATACCCACTTAATACGAGATTGGCACTTCCACTACATGCAGTCAGAACAAGCGCTGCCACTACAGTGTACTAATCAACAAGCTAGATCATGCATACAACTCGACGAAGGGTTAGACGACAAATATATGCGGAACACACTAATACAATCTGATGAAAATGCTCCACAAATTGTTGACATCGATTGTGAGCCTGGCCACGACCACGATGTTTGCAGCTAATGGGTGACTCAAATTAATAGTCTGGTCAAAGAATGATCATAGAACCCCAGCTCAATTTTGAAACATAGAGTAGGACCCATGGCTGAGAGTAGAGGGGTAAATAATTTTTGTCTCTTTTCAATTTCAATAAAATCAACCTCCATGAAAACAAAAGCCTATTCACTTCAATAACTAGAGAGAGTTAAGAAGATCAAATGCACAACAAAAACAACCTTCAAACAGAAGCCAAATAGTCCAGAGAATAATTAAAGTGAAAGGTGATTCAAATCGTCACTGGGCCAGTCTTACCGTAGGCTTAAGACCGGTCGGTCAGACCGCACCACCGGTCCGATCGGACCCCTATTGCCAGACTTAGAAACCTCTTAGGTCAAAACTCAAACATCAACAGATTGCTAAAATCTCATCCAAACATCTTCAAATTTTGCATGGGACTTATTCAAGGGATTAGGATTCTAAACCAATCAAGAATCATAAGGTTCTTAGGGTCAGATTCACTAATATGAACCAAATCAAATATAGGTTTCAAGAACACCCAAAACCATAAATCCAAATTAGTTCTTGCCCGAGGAGTTTCATTCAAGAGAATGATCTAGATCTACACCTGTATATCATATCAAACTAATTGAGGCATGGATTCAAGATAAAATTATCTTGATCACAAAAACCCAAATTTGAGCCAAGAATAAGCCAAATTGGGCTTGATCTTGAATGTTGCTATAGAGGTGATATGGATAGGCAACTATTGATCAACTAAGATCTTCTAGTAAATCTTACTTGTTATAGATCATAACAAGATCAAGATGGGAAAAGGAAACACCAAAAACTAAACCAAATCAAGATTTCAAGACTTGAGCAAATAGGAGGAAGACTTGGACGAATATATATATATATATATATATATATATATATATATATATATATATATGTGTGTGTGTGTGTGTGTGTGTGTGTGTGTGTGTGTGTGTGTGTGTGTGTGTGTGTGTGTGTGTGTGTGTGTGTGTGTGTGTGAATGTATATATATGTGCATATGTATATATGTGTAACATCCCAAAATTTGGCTTTCTGGAAAAATTTAAATTCAAATTAACTATTTTAGAGTAATTGGATTTTACTTGGCTTTTATTTGATTTTCTGAATTTTATTTCAAAATTTAAGGCAAGAAAATGTATTTTAAATATTTTATTAAAGCCAAAAAGAGTTTATTATATTTTTCCTAGCCTTTCCTAAATTGTTAAATATTATTTGAGAATTTTCTGAAATTTAAAATCAATTTTCAAAGATAAAAAGTATTTTTCTAAAATTATTAAATTCAAACCTGAAATTACAAATATTTTTAATAAGTCGAAAATGCTTCCAGGAATATTTTATGATTTGTCTGGAATTTTTAGACGTTAAATATTATTTTTCCAAGTGTTTATAAAGTTTATAATATTTTCTGAAATTTATTCCGAAAATAAAAATCAAATTATTCCTAGCCTGCCAAGTGTCGCTCCCAGATTAAATCAATATCTCTCCACGTTTTTTTTTGAGAAGCTCTCTCCACGTTTTAATCCTAGCCACACAAGACACTTACCCCTTCATAACATCCAAGAGCCATGAAACATCCACTTGCCACGTGTCGCAAATCCGACGGCTCGTACCCCTTCACTTCCCCTCTCTCTCCATGACATATGGACCCCACTTGTCATATGTTTCTTCTCCCTCCCCTTTCTTCTTCCTCTAGCCTTCTCTCTCTTCCACCATGGATGACAATTAAACGCTTTTAATCCCGGCCGTTACCACCACTTTAATTCCCGTTTAAGCGTGCGTTTAAACCCTCTCATCACTCCTCACGACCACCTTCTCTATTTAATTCCCCTCTAAAGCCGCGGCCGTTTCTTCTCCCTCCACCTATAAAAGCCTTCCCCATGCACCGGCTCCTTCCCCATTTCGGCCTCTCACACCCGCCGCCCTTCCCCTCCCATTCGGCCGCCACCCCGCCGCCGCTTGCCGCCACCCCGGCCGCCATCCTGGCCACCTCCCGCCGCTGCCCCATTTCTTCCGCCGCCCCACCTCTCCCCGCCGCCACTCGCCGCCCCGACTCCGGCCGCCGCCCTCCGGCGAGGCCACCGGCCGTGCGCCTCCCCGCGCTGCCCGTGCGTGCGCCCGCGTGGCCGGCCTCGCCCGCGTGGTCGCCCATGTGGCCGCCACCTCGCGCCCGCGTGGCGCCAAGTAATCGGAGCGCCACCTTGGCCGTTGTTTCCTCCCGTAGACTTGGTTCACGGTAGACCGGGCCCACCGGTCATTCAAATATTTTTCCCGCTCGGAAAATTCAAAATGGCCGACATCATAAATAGCATTTTTCAGTACAAAAATAATTCCCGAAAGCCGACTTTTTCCTTTTTCCCTCCTTTTAATCTTTCGGAAGCCATAACTTTCTCATTATAACTCCGATTTGAGCCGTTCAAATTCCTAAATTTTTATAAAATCCTAAACTATCCAAATATGTACTCTTTTTGAATTTTTGAATTTTTATTTAAATTTTGTTTGAATTTATTTGTTTTGTTTGTCTGTCTCTTCGCGCGTAGATTCCGCCGTCGCCGAGGAATTCGTCGAGTCACAACAAGAAGAACCAAATAGCGCTCAAGAAGGCAAGTCTCCTTTGATCATCTTGAACCTATAATTTTGAAATGTTTTAATTATTTTAAATTATATGCATTGCTATTTACATAAAATATTAGTTCAAATCTTAAGGTATTAGTTATCCCAATTTTGTTATGCCCTCAGTTGAAATTGAATGTCATGTACCCTTGTCTCCTTAGGATTTCCTTTGGCTCTTTAATGAGAGTATTATAATCATTTATGAATAATAGAATGGTAGTATAATGCTTAGTCTCGCTATTTAATACCTTTGAAATCTTGAAAATGGGAAATTATGAATTGTTGTAATACCCTTGTTTCTAAAGTCTAGTGGTGATTGGAGTTGCCACTAATCCTTTAAAATAAAATAAAATTTGGAAATTGGTTTAGATTAGGGTGGATGGTTGGTTTGGATTGGTGCAGGAAGCACGAGATCTTGTAAAGTGTATGTTCCACCCTAGTCAACTAAGGACCGACGCTTGTGTTTGTCCAGACTGAGCATTAACCGTACAACCACAAGTCTATATGGGTACGACCTAGCTGACTAACTTATGATAGTCTAGTTTAGGTGCCACCAGTGGAAAGTGGGTGTCAGGGATTTATTGGTTATTCACAGTGAGGGACAGGGATTTACTGTACTCATATGGCGCAAGAGGGGGCTTCGGTTCGGGCAGTTAGCCTACCTGCGGTGAAACCTCAGCGGGTGGTATCTAGCTAGATTAGAGTAAGGTAAAGGCTTTGTGATATTTTATCTGGGTCTCATGCCAAAGGAAGCGTGTTGACTTTTAGGATAATTTATCTCTTGTGGGTAAAGTTGTACAACCTCTGCAGAGTGTCAAACTATTCGAATAGCCGTGCCTACGGTCAAGGGCGGGCAAGGAATGCATTCACATGGTAGATTTCTGGTTTTTGATTTTAAAATCAAAGTTTTTGTATTCCGAGAGTAGAGGGAACTCTCGGAAGGGTATCCTGGCGGTTGGAGCCAGAGAGGGTGGTTGGAACCCGCAGTTTTAAACTTGATCAATTGTAATTGGTTAGCTAGTGTTGGTAGTTGGAACCTTCACTAGAAAGTTAATGTTAGTTCTGTTAAAACAATTACTTTATTAAATTGATGCCTTCGAAAATAATTAGAAGTAATTAAATGAAAATGTTGCTTTGTGCAAAAGAACCATATAGCCTTCCTTTGTCAAGCCTTGCATCTATTGCATTTTTCCCAAGACTTGCGGGGTACTTTATGTACTCACATGCTACACTCAAACATAAAAAAGCAGAGGAATTCGAAGCTCAAGAGGGAGACTACGACTACTGTTTCGCTTGCGGCTGTGATGGATTTTTCCCGGAGAACTAGGTCGCGCTTCCCCAGTCAACTGCCTGTGGCATATTGATGGGTCTACTTTGAATTTACCTTGCTTCCGCTGTATTCTAGTTGTGTGAGGTCTTGAAACCTCCAATGTAATAATGAGACCTTTTTGGTCAGTACTCTCAATTATTGTAATAAAACAATGCTGATGATGTATTCATTTCTGTTTAACTGTGTGCACTAGCTTTGATCTGGGACTAGTGCAGTAATACACAGAGAGGTCCGGGTTCGGAAATCCGGGGTCCCGACAATATGTATATGTGTATATGTATATGTATATATGTATGTATATGTATGTATATGTGTATGTGTATATATGTATATGTATGTATATGTGTATGTATGTATATGTGTGTATATGTGTATGTATGTATATGTGTGTGTGTCTATATATATATATATATATATATATATATATATATATATATATATATATATATATATATATATATATATATATATATATATATATATATATATATATATATATGTGAAGATGAATGTTACAACCACTCCCTTGCCAACCACAGAGCATAATGATGACAAAAACCTAAAGACCAAGAGTCACACCCTATCTGTCAAACGTTTCTCCAATAACCCTAACTCTCATCCATTTGGTTTTCTAGAGAGCTCTTCCTAACTCTCTTCACTCACATCTTTATATAGTGGACGCTTACAAGAAACCCTCACCTCCTTATATAGTAGAGGCTTAGAAGAAACCCTAACCAACACCTCTAGCTGGGTTTTATCTACTTACATAGACTAACCCATTAACCTAACACCATAATAGGTTTTACACTTACATATGCATGCTTCTCAAAGCACACACAACCAATAGTGAATCAACACTTAATCCACATAATATTTTTAGTACATCCTTGACCTAAACCACCTCTCTTATGCCTCTTGTGCCGTGGTTTGATCAATTCTCGACTTTTCAATTTTTTCCCTAAACCACGTTCCACAAAGCTCTACGCTTTCTTTGCCTTGAAATAACTTCGTGCTTGATCTTCAACTCTATGTGGCCTCAATGACTTTCCGCCAAGCTTTTTATGCATACGAATCCCATTAAACCATCCTTGCTTGTATAACAAGGTCAAATTCTCATCATACACCATGGGGTGACCTCCACATAGTCTCATAATCTCCCCCTAGATAAGTAATTTGCCAAACATGTAAAAGGCAAGAATTTAAAATTATTTTTTGAAAAGAAAAGCAAGAGAGTTGCAAAACCACAAATGGTTTGTTTGAAAGAAAAAAAGAAGTGAACATGACCAAAGTAACAAGATGTGGAATAGTGCTAAGACCAAGAAAAAGCAAGTTATCAATAAAAGCCCCAAATCCACAACAAAGCTTCTCTTATGGTTCAAGAAAAAGAGCAATTGCTTAACATGACCATTTTCATAACAAGACAAAGAACCAAAGAGTAAAAGAGAAAAAATACAATGCAAATGAGCTTCCCTTCAACTCAAGTTCTCATTTATTGTTCAAGATGTATTTTTCTCACTCAACAACTCATTTTGCTCTTTTTCAACCTCACAATGCTCACTTTCACATTTTTACCTCATTTCACATTTAAACGAGCATTCACTCTCTTTTAAGATCATTTTCAATATTTTTTCCCTTTTTGACTAAAATCAAATTTTGCCTTAATCATTTTCTCCCCTTTTGGCAAAATAGTCATCAAGGGTCAAGGGCTATGCAAACTCACTAAAACTCACCTTTTCTAATTTTCCCCTTAAATGTTGCATCCTAATAAGGAAGGGCATGTATGCATGAATGAAAATGCATAATCTAAAAGAGTTTTGAAAATTATTTAAAGTGAGGTTTAAATTAAAAAGATACCACTTGAACCCATAAAATGCATGCAAAGATATCTAAATCATGATGAGATATCTATAACCAATCTATGTAAGATAGCATAATTTAAAGCATTCAAATTAATTTCAAGATAAGCAAGGCTTCAAAATTGATAAATTTATCTAAAGGTATCCAAATATGAGCTAAACCATTCCAAAAACACTAAGTGAAGTCAAGAATCTATAATTGAATCAATCAAAGTGCTAGATGCTCAATTTTATCCAATTATGCTAAAGCACTTTATCAAAACCAAACTTGAGATTTTGAAAATTATTTTAATGTCTTATCTTAGTAAAGTAAGTCCTGGACTAGAAGCTATCTATAACTACCTTCTAAGCTTCAACCATTGTTCATAATTTGATTAAGCTTTTAATTATTTGAATGATCTCAAGCCATTATCGACCACCTCAATCATTACACAAAAAAAGTGGTCTTGGTCATACAAAACTTCCCATAAGTTCATGTCATGTGCAACGACAAGCTATCTTATGAACAAGAATTATTGAGATTCATAATTAAGCACAAAAGAGATCATTCATTCAAGTTAGACGTGTTCATTGAACAATCACATGATTCACCAAAGAACAAAATACCATGTGTGAAATGTGGTTCAAGTTTGCAAATTAAGCTTGCATGACCAAGATTTAATCATACATACAAAAGCATGACAAATGTAACATCCCAAACTTAAATATGTGAATTAGTTAATAAGAGATTAAATAACAAGTGCTACTATTTAGGACTAATGGGCTATTAGTAGGCTAATTGTTTATAACCTTAACCCTAATTAATATGTAATGCCCCAAATCTCTAATAATTAGGACTAAAATAAAACAATAAATTGATAATAATTATTAATTTGGAGGTGAGAGGGCTAGATGGGCTAGCCCATTTAAGCCTTGCCCATAAGAAAGAGTTGTATCGAATTCCCCTAGGGCTGCTTCTCTCTCTATAAAGGCAGTTGCCACCTTTCCAAAGGGCGGCACACCTCTCTCTAGGGCTACTTTCTCTTTTCCCTAGGGCTTTGTCATAGATACTCTAGAATGTGTACAGGGAGGCAAGGGAATGATTGAGAAAGAAAAGAAGAGTTAGCGTGTTTTCTTCATTAGATCTTCTTCGATGCGTGGGTAACCCTCTAATATTTTCACCATGTCCTATATATGAGCTTTTTTGTAGATTAATTTGGTAATTAGGGTGTGATTAGCCTCGTGGACCATGCCAATTCTTGTTTAGGATTGCTAGGGTTTTCTGGTTTCATGCAATTTAGATCCAACCGATTTTCGTGAGCCTTGGATGAAGAATCCAAAAAGGTGATGTACTTTAGTTGTAGATAATTTTCTAATATTTCCATTAAGTTCAAGATCATTAAATTCCAAAGGGTATATTGTAAGTCTGCTGTCCTACAGATCATTACAATCGAGTGATACCATTATTTTTTTTATAGTTTTAGCTTTGAAAATGATTGAATTAGATCAGTTAAATAACTAAAGAATTGTAGATAATTTTATTATGTTTCCATTGAGTCATTAATAATGTAATATGGTTGGATAGATTGAAATATATAAATTTTGTAAGCGTGCTATCCATATGGTGTTCATCAATTGGTGATGGTGAGGTAAAAAATGTAGATTAAACATAACATATTGCTTAATTAGAATTTGGGCTCTATACAATAGTTGTAGATAATTATTCAATATTTCCACAGAGTCTTAGATCATTAAATTGGATAGGTAGATTGAAAATTATGATTACGGGAATGTGTTTATTGTAAAATGGGTTTTCATTGGATGCAGTCGTGGAAATTAGCTAATTACACTTATTAGATGATAGAACTAAATTATGAGGTCCACTATAAAGATGTAGATAGTTTTTGTATATTCCATAAGTGGTGTCATTTACTATGTTTCGTGATGTAGAAAAATTGTTATGAAATTATGAAGTTTGTTGTCCAAAATTGTTTTAGTCTGACCATCGGGATTGAAAACGAGGGCTTAGATGACCTAATAAAGAAATTTGTAGAACTAGGAAAATGTAAACAAAATTTGTATAGATTTCATAAAATATATTTTTTAATATGTATGGGTTCCTGGGTTGTAAGTTATACTTATTTGTATGCTAGGACAGCGCTATCGATAAGTCAGGGAGAAGGGAAGAGAGGAGTGTTTAACTGTAGAAGCACATGATCTTACTTGTATGTTATAAATGTGTATTGGGGGGTTGAACCATGATTAGTATCAGGTTCTAATGCTTTTGTTTCGATGGTTGATCGCCAGTCGTCACGTCTTTCTTCATGGTTAAGACAAGTACAAGATAGAAAAGTAGATGGTTGTCTTTATTTCTCTTGGTTATATAAATTTACTTACCATATTACATTTACTTGATTCTTGTTAAATATAATATGATATGATGATGAGTACATGACATTTATGGTTGTTACTACTTAAATCTGATTCAATATCTACCTTCTATTATGTGATGATTATCACCTTCTCTCCCTTCGGCCACCGGCGCCCCAACATGCTCCCTTCACCCGGCCGCCTTCTATCCCCGCCGGTTTGCCTTGGCGCCTCCCCTGTCGAAGCCACCACCTCCCCAGGATTCCTCGTCGCCTAGGTAGCCCATTTTGCTGGTCGTCGTCACCTCCCCGACGGTTCCCCGCCGGCACCGCCGTTGCCATGCTCGGCGTTTTCCCCTTCCCTGTGTTTGCCGTTCTTCCCTCTGCTCTATTTTAGCTGACCGAGTATCCCCTCCTTCCTCTGTCTCTATATGACCTATGGGCCCAACCAAGTGACTGAGTTGAGTTCATGTGCAAGAAGTGAATAGTGACCTATGACCCCTTTTGCTGAATGCTAAAATCATGTGTAAGAAATGTTCATGCATGTATTCTAATAAGATAAAGTGTGGCTAGTAATAAGAATAAGAAAATTTCTCATGAGCTCATGAAGAAAAGATTTATACAATTAAACGAACAACTTAGCATTTGCAAATTATATACCAACCAAGATTAATAAGTTAGTCCTCATGTACAAGATTAATTAAAGAAATTCTATGCCTTGAACTATTTTCCTAGTATCAAGAAATTAACATGAAGTTAATAAAATAATAATAATACTAACAATAATAATATTAATATCATGGCTAAAAGATTTTTATTGTGAAGCTTAGGAATTATACCTTCCCATCTTGTCTAAATTCAGGACAAATAAGACAATGGCAACGAAGGTAATTAATTTGAATGAATGTATTATCAAATATAGCATTTCAATGGTAAGGATTTGAAACTACCCCGCTTGTTAAAGTTATCTCTCAGAAATCATCAGGATGCCATATAAAATATCAAGTGTAGTTTACTCATCTCTAATACCATGAAAACTCTCATTCCAAAAATGCTTAAAATATTTGCAGTAAAGGCTTTAACATTTATCTTAAAATACTAAGATTTAAAATGACAAATGAGTACGATTAAGAATTCATGATTAAGCAGGAGCAATCATTAATCATCGTCTCCCGCCCAAATCCCCAATCATCATATCAGGGTTGAAATTGGATGGTCGAATATAATTAATAATAAAAGAAATAGTCTTATGAAGAAGATCCCTATCAAAATCATAAACTCCTCTTTCCAATGAATCACGATCATTGGCCATCCCTAATAATGATTGTTAATCAAGCCGACTAATTAACTTTGCTTCTAATAATGACTGGACTGAAATGGCCAACCCCATCATTTAATTAAGTCGTTAAAATAATGATTCATTAAGTTGGCTATTGCAATCTCAGATAAATATTGCCTCATGAAATATCAAAATTTTGTTAAGTAATTAAAATTATACTCATCTCATGTAAAGACTCGGCATCCTAAAATCACAAAGTCATGTTCCTCTTTATACTTTCTTCGATAACCACTTTTATCTATCCATAAGTCGTGCCTGACTCATGGAACTTCCATGATAAATGTAAATCAATTAAGAGAAAGTCATTAGATAAAAGATTGAGTCTCGCCTTTCCCCAATCGGCTATGTTTGGCCACTTTCTTGTCCAAAGCAGGTAATTCCTGTAAATACTTATTCACTTTTGACCCCTCCTATTCTAAAATTTTCCCTCATGGTAAAGCATTCAAACAACTCATTCTCTTGCCCAATCCAGCTACCACTGTTTTCATGGCACACTAATCCGAATTGTCCTATTCTCAAATCGTAATAAATTTGCAATTTAAATTTAATTGGGCATTTAAGGTGTTTGGATTTATATGGACTTTCTTTTCTTGCTGCATACTAGAATCTGAAGACTCGATGAGGGGACAAATTCTAGCAGAATCAAGACTTGGGTAAAAGCGAGGACCAGTAATTTAAAATCACTGACTAAGTAGGCGTTGAATTAGAGCAATCAAGGCCGTAGTAAACCAAGCAAAGCAAGTCATCACTTTGATCATATTGATCTTACATTTTATGCAAAATTATGTTCTTTAAATTATCAATTTGCATGCCACGCGGGCGCCACGCAAGCCCTGGCTGCCACACCCCGCCCCCTTGCCACCTCGGCCTCCAACGCAGTCCGTGGACTCGGTCCACATGGACCGGGCCCACCTGTCAGTCAGCAAGCCCAGGGCTGATGTCATAAACCTGAATTTTCAGTATAAAAATAATTCGACCGAAAAAGGAGATTCAGTGCTGAGCAATAATTCTAATTTCCTTTAGAAATATAATTCCAGAAAATGAATCTTTTTCTTTTTCTCTGAATTTAAACTTCCTGGAGCCCATTCTCCTTCATCCTAGCTCCGATGTGGCCCATACAAATTTCTAAATTCATAAAAAAATTTCCATCTATTTGTTTTTGCCCTCAATTTAATTTTGGAGTTCATTTGAATTTATTTAGAGTTTATTTGAGTTCGGTGGGTTGTTTTCACGTGTAGACTGCGACGATTCCGAAGAATTCTTCGACGAAGATTTGCACCCATCTGAAGAACAAGGCAAGTCACACACCTTGTAAGTGCAAATTCAATGTACATTTTTTGTAATTGTGAATTTGTTAATGGATATTTTATTTCATTTCAATTAATTCATTTGCAAAATGGATGACTTATGTTTGTGAATGAAATGTGATGTGAATTGGATGTTTTATGTTTGTCAAATGAATTGAGATGTGAATTGTATGTATACATATACTTGTTCATCTGCTTGTTTCAGAGGGCATGGCTAGCATTTCCTGAGGCTAGCCAATAAACAGGAATAGATTTAGGGGTAGAAAAGCTTATCACAGACGGTTTTTTAACTAAAAACCGTCTGTGATAGCTGATAATCACATACGGTTTTTAGTTAAGAACCATTTGTGATAACTAGATATCACAGACAGTTTTTAACTAAAAACCGTCTGTGATATTTGCACCATAGACAGTCCGAAAGCCGTCTGTGATGACCTCATATCATTACTGACCCATAAATTCAGACAGTTCATAAAACCGTCTGTGATGACGTTTTTGAACCGTCTGTGATGACCACATATCATTACTGACCTATAAATTCAGACAGTTCACAAAACCGTCTGTGATGACATTTTTGAACCGTCTGTGATGACCTTTTCTGTAGTAGTGCTTGATACTCCCAAGTATTAACAAAACTAAGGCTAGGATATATTGGCTTGGAATTTGTATCATGGAGTGATGGGGCTAGATTGTTCTGTGAACAAGAAATAAGGACAAACAAAACAATGGGCAATAACCCGTTGGATCTCCACCGAACTCAAATATACTTGCATTACCAGACACTAACATCTGCGTCCTTGGATAGCTTGGTATAATGGGTATAATGGTGAGTGTGCATTGTGCATTAGATGGTAGGAACTTGTAAACTATAGTACTTTGTCAGTGCTCGAAGTCCGGTAGTACCGTCTGTGTGAGTGATACTACCGGAGAAGGGGTCGAAGTACTGTGGTCAAGAAGCCGTGGTCGGAGAAGTGGTCGAAGTACCGTTGTCGAGAAGCTGTGGTCGAGCTACCATAGTTGAAGTGACATGGTCGAGCAACCATAGTCGAAGGACTCGAAGTTGATCAGATCTGTGTGCGGTCGTAGAACTAAAATGTCTTATCACCTCCGTCAACTGCTACTGACAGATCTGTGTGCGGTCGTAGAACTAAAATGTCTTGTCACCTCCGTCAACTGCTACTGACATGGGTCTAGTATTAACAAAACTAAGGCGAGGATATGTTAGCTTGGAATTTGTATCATGGAGCTAGATTTTTCTGTGAACAAGAAATAAGGACAAATAAAACATTGGGCAATAACCCGTTGGATCTCCACTGCGAACTCAAATAAACTTGCATTTACCAGACAGTAACATCTGCGTCCTTGGATAGCTCGGTATAATGGGTAAAATTATCATCCGTTAACATAATTAATTCTTGATGTTTCAGCACATTTTATTTTTTAAAAAGATACCATCCAAATAGGCAATAATCAAAGGAGTGACATTGGGAATTTTGAATAACAACATCATAAATCTTTAACACAATATTTCCACTATCCAGTATATTACATATTTTTGCAACACAATCTGATACGTAAGAACATTGAGGCCGTAATTATTCAGTGTGTATATATATACAAATCTGTGGCACTAGCGCATGTAAATTCTATTTACTCAGTGGGGTAGGAAGGCTGCATGGCAAGGCCGCACATGCCCTTCTTGTCAGCTATGTCCTTCTCCATTCTCAAGTAGCCGTTCTCTCCCCAAGTTGTACCCCATGAGTT